>CM060708.1:82870768-84070768 GCA_030686995.1 Artemisia argyi | reverse complement strand
GTCATAATAAGAAAATCCATGTATCAGGGGTTTAACAAAACTTTTGTTCTTATCATATGAAAAACATGAATGCGTTCAAACGTAATTAATACCTTAGTTGGGAGATTGGTATAGCAAAAATAAATAAAAAAAGTTATATAACTGTCGGGAGATTGGTATATGAAAAAGTTAAGAAATTTATATACTTGTCGAGAGATCTGACACGTTATTTAGCATCTCGAAGATAAGACCTCACATTTTTTTTTATTTTTTTTTAAATTAAATGATTTCTAGTGTGAGTGATCACGTCTATGTACCTCGTGGAGAATTAATCAAATAAATACATTTATTAGTTAGAAAATAACCTCTCTGCAACGTATGGAAACGTTGTCGAGAGATCGGTATGAAAATAATGGGTTGACATCCTCTACAAAATGGGATCAAAATAAAAAGGTTAAAAAGTGAAACCAACTGTCCGATCTCATAAAAAATAAATTTACGTCCAGGATTAAAGCAACAACCACAACTCTATTTTCTCTATTTGAACATGGCAGTTTGGTCATTTAACTCGTTTTTATACTTCACCCTTGATGACATCAAATAACAACATATTGTTATCATCAATTATCCCATGTATATTACTTGATTTATACGATTTTATATGAGATTTGGTACTTAATCATTTATTTTTGTAAATCTCAATAATATTGGAGCATTTGGAGAAAGTTATGGAAAAAGACGTGTTTTGGAGCAAAAATGATGATATTGAAGAAAGCCTACTAATTAGACATTAAATACGGCTTCTCAATGCTAATTAGATACGTTGTATCCATATACTTAGAAGATTTCAAGACCTGTCTAACTTTGATGAATACAGCGCATCCATCTTTGGAAATACACCGTATATGAAACTTGGTCGATTTGAAGAACATACTCAAAGATGCTTTAGTATTTTGACCGTAAGATCTTCATCCAGACTCCATTTTGGTTGATTCAAGCGGCCACAGAAAGAGAAAAAGGAGATCTATCTGTTCCTGAAGGAGATACGGTGTATTGAGTATTTAGATACGTCATATTAGCTGATACTCCATATCAGAATTCTAGATACGCCATATCGGGTCAGTTTCAGACTTGGAGGCTACGTTTACTTATAGATACGGCGTATCAGAACCTCCAGATACGCTGTATCGACCCCGATTTCAGAAACTATTACTATCGTACTCGTTAACGACTTAGGGTATCATTGGGGACCCTTGGGGTCATTCCTAGGTGACCAAAAACCCCTCCAAACAGCAGAAGACCTCCTTGAAGATCCAATCATCCTAGAAGAACATCTCAAGAACGTTATATTAAGTGTAATCATTCGGTTATCGTATCGTTTTCATTATGAATTCCTATTCGTTTGCTTTGATTACAGCTTTATGTATTGTTAATGAGATTATGGGCTAACACCCATTGGTGTTAGTCATGTTTCTGAAGTTTTATTAGTTTTTATGTTTGTATTGGAATTGATTTGCTTTGTTATTGGATGGGTGCTTGTCGATAAAAACTCGTTTATTGCTTATAACTAGTAGAAATCTATGTAACTAGGTTATGATCCTTATAACTTTAATTGATGTGACTTAACTTCCTATAATTGTGCTATTAGAAATCATTGTTTGGCATAAACGGAACGCGTCTACAACCTAATAGGACTAGTACCGTGTAATACCGAACTAGGTTAGATAGTTTAAAGCAATAAGTTAGCATTGATGCTAGACAAGTCACTATGATCTTTCATCATATCCACTCCGAGGGCTAGTTACTTAATTGTGACATAATTTCGTAATCGATATGCCGATTAACAATTGAATGAATTAAAACAAGTAGTCATAAGCATATATAATTAACAAATGGATTAAACTTGGCTAACCCATTCTTCTATCTCGCATTTGACTACACTTTAATTTAAGTATTTATTTTCACGTATTTAGTTAACTACAAAACATAAAACTCGTGCTAGTCTCTCAGGTTAAACCCCCTTAATCTTTAATTGCTTTCTAGATTAGGATAGTTTAGTTTAGTTTAGATTAGTATAAATACCTTTAATGGAAGTCTGCCAGTTTTCTTAAGCCTAACATCAAATACAATCATCTGTAACAACTATAAACAAACAATCAACCCATAATTAACATCTAGGTTTCACTACATCTAAGCAAACACAAAAGAAATCTAGCCTAGCATGTTAAATTGAAGACAAGCGTAAGATATATTCAAACAACACATAGACATATTGAATGAATTGAAAGACTACTTATCTCAAATTGAACATGAAAGATTCAAAGGGTTGGAACCCTTGAAAAAGCTGTAAAATTTGGCCTAGGGTTTTTCCCTCAAAGTTGCACACTAATGAATGAAAATTGGAAAACTATATATAGATTTTTCAGGTTGACGGCATCACTTGTTAAGTTGTGACGCCGTCAACTCGCCGCCATAATAAGAATCGTATTGCCTAGATCTGATTTTGACGCCGTCTGTGTAGAACTCTTCTGGCCGTCATGTACAAATGGACCCTGACGGCCTTGGTGACGCCGTCAGGTCCTATGCTTGAAAACACTCTGGACCATCACATGTATTTTCCACTTCCACCTCTTTTGTAACTCTTGAATCCGTCATGTAGAGAGTTGTGACGCCGTCAGGTACTGTTCCCAGCAAGGAAAATTAAGACTTCGCCGTTTTCTTCACTTTTATGCTCCAAAAACGTCCAAAATGCTTCCTTTTCCGGATTTCACTCCAAAAGTACCTAAAATGACAAAAGGAACGATTTAGGGCAATAATTGATCGAATAATATCGAATCCGGGCTTAAATGACCCCCTAAAAGTGGTTCACTTTTCGCCTCATCAGATATATTCTAGCATGGGGAGTTTTTAAATTCATATTCTCCAGTTTCTTGTGGATATCTTTTTGAAAATTATTTTAATAAGGTCTACTTGAGAGCAAGTAGAGTTCAAGTGGGGGGATATTTGATGACGTCAAATTTACCCATGATTTAAGTGTTAATTTCCCCCTAAAATGCTCATCTTTTCTATTTATATGAAGAATATATACTCTTATTTCTTCCTATTTTGGTTTCAAGGTAAAGATGAGTAAAAGAACGAACATACGCGGAAATGGAAGGACTTTGGATCAAATATGTGGAAATTATGGATTCTGCACTCACTAAGGCGTAGAGGTTTATCTACCTACGCCGTAGCAAGGCTGTATGAAGATTACAACGTAGAGGTTCATCTACCTACGCTGTAAAAAGGAATTTATGAAAACTACGGCGTAGCCCATCAACTGGCTACGGCGTAGAAGTCCACTAAAGGGCTCTATGGAGTAAGCAACTCTCCAGAACGATGTAAGCCCCAATATGAGGCAGTGAAGAACTAACGAGGCCAAGGAAGAAGTTACGGCGTAGCAACCCTAGCAACTACGCCGTAGAAAGTATCTTATCAATACATTACGCCCGTAGCACTTGATCAAGCTACGGCGTAACACAAATTTACAAAGGTTACGGCGTAGCAATACAATCAGCTATGCCGTAACAAATTTGGGCCTATAAATACCAGCCCTAATTCCAATTTTATTCATTCACTTTTCACCACACAGAAGTTGGGAGAAACTCAGGGAGCAGGAGGAACGAAGTTCTAGCCTTATAGAAATTATTTCCAAGGGAGGATTCACACACCAATCATAAGTTTATTCATTCCCTTGTTTTGTATCTAATTCATATTTACTTTGTAATAATACAATCTTGTTTTACTGCAATTATAAATATTAGTGGCTAAACACCTCTTAGTGTTAGCCTAGTTATGAAATTGTTATTGTTTTGATTTAGTTTTCTACGCATCTATTATCTATTGTTTGAATACTTTCATGGCGAGTCTTGGGACACTGTAGTTCCTGTAGTTTTTAGCGTTGGTTGTTCCCTAGAGACTTGTGAAATTAACCCTAGGAAGTAAGTCTCTGAGGATGTGACTTGGTGATAGCAATATCACCATACACGTGCGAATTAACCCTAGGACCACCTACCAATGCTATTCGCTTAACGGAGTTAGAGGGGTGTAAGATCTGACCATGCCGCATCCATTAGACTTGTCCATGTTAGTAGAGGCACTTAATGACTCTTACATCTTCGTACCGATGAACCCAAGGCTTTACAATAGTTTTGGATAGGACAAGGTGTAAGATAGACGTAGGTGATTTAACCCTCTGATCCAAAATGAATTAAATCCCCAGACGATATCATAGGATGCACTTAAAGGAAACTAATCAGAATAATAACAAGAGTAATAATTAGGTTAGTACTATCTCTCTTTATTGATCTTTCTTCTATTTTATTTACTTGTCTTGTTATTTATATTTTATAGTTAATTAATCTTGTCAATCATAAAACCCCCTTTTAAACATGACACGAAACTTAGATAATTTCCATACACTTAGCTCTTGGGACGACCTCGGCTTTACCAACTAGCTATACCACACACGACCGGGTACACTGCCCGTTAGTGCATTAGGTAGACCTTAGGTAAACGAGACTATTGTAAATATTAAAACCTAGTCAGTAAAGCCTGCATCAAAGTCCCTTAAGATGATTTCTCCATGGTCAATTTTTATACCCTCTAGTAGACAATACGCTATCATTGCTTGAGTAGTGTTTAGTTGGTCAGTGGAGGATTTGTTACCCCCAAGGACCTGAATGACAAAGGTCATCAGGATCCTCCATGGGGCAGGGAACCAGGTTTTGATGATTGGGGCTTTGAATAGGAGGGCCCCTAGGGTCACATCAGGGTGATTCTAATCATATGGTCCTAGTTCCAGCAATATTGCCTTCACATACTCTTCCTTGGGTTGGGCAGCAAAGGTCTCAGTGTAGTCAAGACCAGTGGCTTTGATAAAGGTCTTGTAGGTAAGGGCCAGGGACTTAGTCCCATTCTTCGCTGAGAACCTTATAATTGCATCCTTTGGTGCATCAGGGTTTTCCACCACTGTTGTACACTAGAATTCCCTCAAGTAATCATGGTAGCTGATAAAGGGGGTTTTTGTAAATGCGGTGGAGAGAAAACAGTTTTGGAGGTATTCCATATTTGGAGCGTATGTTATAGCTTTGGAAGAAGCCATTTGTAGTGAATAGGTCTGGTTTTTTGAAAAAAAAAAATTTAGGTCACAAGAAAGAAGACACACAGTTTGAAAGAGTTTTTGTTCTTGAAAAAGATTTTGCAAGAGTTTAACTAAGTAATGAAAGTGTGTGCGTGTTTTTCTTTGTGGGGGTATTTATAGGGATTGGAATTAGGGTAGTAAGTGTTGCGAATATCAAACGGTTTAAAATAAATTTGAATGGTGTTATAAAATCGGTTTGATATCCGCATTAAATGGCACGATTCCCATTACCCCTATTTTTTCGCAACATGATTAGATGAACAGTTGCGCGGCTCTGCAAAAGACACTTTTGCAAATTGATGTCACCACATATATAATTATGTGAGAGAGCATTTAATGCTCAGTGGAATTGGTGAGGTAGGTGTGGGGACTCAAGATATGGATGCCAGTTGTGTAAGTAACATATATTCCTATATTAAATAGAAATCAGTTACCAACCTAGGACATTTACTAACTAAGTACTTCGAGCATTTAGTTGAGTATTCGATGCCATTTGATGTCTTGAGCCCCCTGAATGATTTTTCATTCAGTGGGTTGATGATCAGTGAGAAAGGTGATTTGTTGTATCACAGAGGAAAGGGTTTGTTTAGGGACCTTAGAGATGTTACATCAGGTTGGAAAAATTTTAATCAATTTCCTGATTCAATATCCAACATGCCCAATTCAACTTTCAGTCTGGTGAAAGTGGATTCATCCAGGGGTTTTGTAAAGATGTTAGTTAGCTGATACTCAGTAGGGATGAAATGTAATTCAATTTCTCCATTCATGATGTGGTCCCTGATGAAATGATATCTTATGTCAATGTGTTTAGTTCTTTGATGAAGTACAGGGTTGTTGGAGATTGCTATGGCACTTGTGTTATTAGAAAAGATGGGTACCATCTTGTACTGAATGTCATAGTCACTCAGTTGGCTCTTCATCCAAAGTACATTTGCACAACACCCTGCAGCAGCCACATATTCAGTTTCAGCTGAGGACATGGCCACTGACTGTTGCTTCTTAGTACTCTAACACACAAGCTTTCCACCAAGGAATTGACAGGATCCTGATGTACATTTTCTATCCATATTGCAGCCTTCATAGTCTGAGTCAACATACCCTTTGAGTTCAAACCCTGAGCATTTTAGGTAATACAAACCAAGGTTTGGTATACCCTTCAGGTATCTGATGATTCTCTTGACTGCAGTGAGATGAGACTCTTTAGGATCAAACTAATATCTAGCACATAGGCAGACTGAGAATTGGATATCAGGCCTTGAGGCACGTAAGTACATCAGGACCCTATCATTCCTCTGTAAGTGGTTTGATTCACTGATTTACCAGTGTGATTAGGTCCAAGGTTGTTTGGTGGAACCATAGGAGTCTTTACTGAAGAACAGTCATGAGCTCATACTTCTTCAGGAGGTTCCTGATGTATTTTTCTTGACAAATGAATATGCCTTTGTCAATCTGTTTGATTTGAAGTCCAAGAAAATAAGTGAGTTCACCCATCATGCTCATTTCAAACTTAGTGGTCATCAGTTTTTCAAACTGTTTGCAAAGTTTGTAACTTGTTGAGCCAAAGATGATGTCATCAACATATACTTGGACAAGGATGACATCACTTTTTGAACTATAGAGGAACAGGGTGTTGTCAATCCTTCCTCTAACAAACTTATTTTGGATCAGGAATGCTGAAAGTGTTTCATACCATGCCCTGGGTGCTTGTTTAAGTCCATAGAGGGCCTTGTTAAGCTTGCAAGAATGGTTAGCAAATTCACTGCTTTCAAAGCCAGGAGGTTGTTGCACATAAACATCTTCTTTAATGTTTCCATTCAGGAAGGCACTTTTGACATCCATTTGGTAAACTTTAAAGTTCATGTAAGTAGCATAGGCTAGGAAGATCCTGATGGCTTCCATTCTAGAAACTGGTGCAAATGTTTCCTCATAATCAATACATTCCTGTTGGTTATATTCTTTAGCAACAAGTCTAGCCTTGTTTTTGATGACATTACCACTCTCATCAGTCTTGTTTTTGAAGACCCATTTCATTCGAATGACTAAAACACCCTGAGGGCATTCAACTAGGGTCATGATATTGTTTCTATTAAATTGTTCCAATTCATCTCTCATGGCCTGAACCCGTCATTCATATATTAAGGCTTCTTTGACATTCTTAGGCTCTATTTCAGAGAGATAATCTACATAGAGACATACATTGGCTGAGGCTACCTTGAGTTTAGCATCCATGCTTCTAGTAAGCATGCCTTCAGTGGGCTCACCAATAATGTTGACAAGCTCAATTGTTTTGGACTTAGTCCAACTATCCTGAGGTCTAGGATAGGAGTTAGAGCTTGATACGTGGGAATTGCACCAGGTTTTACCTCTCAAGGGATCTAAAGAAGCTTACAACTCCCACCAGGCAGTGTACCTGATTGTTGTAGTATAGTATAGTGCAAGTACAGTGGGATTGATCGTTCAACTCAGGAATAGCGTCACTAGGATTAGAAAGCCTCCTAAACTAGGTCTAGAGGTGAGGGATGATTCTTTTTGTATTTTTATATTTTATAAAAGCAAGTAAAATCTTGGGTTTTGAAAGAATGGGCGGAATTAGTTGCTAGCCAACTAACCCAATTAACTAAGATGCAATCAAAATAAAATAACAGAAATGAAAATAAAACTAATTATACTAATGTGGTGTAAACAATGATGAGAAAAGTTGTGTTTACTTAGATTTCATTACTCCCTAGATATCTTTTACAGGTTGATAGCTTGTTACAATTGCATGGATGACGGGTCATATTCCTTAATACTAGTCGTAGGGCCATGTACAATATTCCCTGACTCTATAGGATCCTACTTCACTCCTATGTCGAGCCGTTAGAAGCTCCTAACATGGGATCATTAGAATTCTCCTACGCATTAAATACAACCAAAATTCGTAGTACACCTCCGATCATGTTTCTTAAGACTTTCAAGCAAGTTACCAATGGAAGTCTGCCAGTTTTCTTAAGCCTATCATTGAATACGATCATCCGTAACAACTATAAACAAACAATCAACCCATAATCAACATCTAGGTTTGACTATATCTAAGCAAACACAAAAGAAATCTAGCCTAGCATGTTAAATTGAAGACAAGCGTAAGATATAATAAAACAACATATAGACATATTGAATGATTTGGAAGAGTACTTATCTTTAATTGAACATGAAAGATTCAAAGGGTTGAAACCCTTGAAAAATCTGTAGAATTCGGCCTAGGGGTTTTCCCTCAAAGTTGCACCCTAATGAATGAAATTTGGAAAACTATATATAGATTTTACAGGGTGACGGCGTCATGTATTAAGTTGTGACGCCGTCAACTCGCCGCAATAATAGAAATCGTATTTCCTAGATCTGATTTTGTTGCCGTCATGTGTAAAATTCTTCTGGGTCGTCACTTGTGTTTTCACCCTAACGGCCTTGGTGACGCCGTCAGGTCCTATAGCTAAAAATCCTCTGGACAGTCATGTGTATTTTCCACATCCACCTCTTTTGTAACTCTTGACGGCGTCATTAAGGAAGTTGTGACGCTGTCAGGTACTGTTCCCAGCAAGGAAAATTAAAACTTTGCCGGTTTCTTCACTTTTATGCTCCAAAAACGTCCAAAATGCTTCCTTTTCCAAATTTCTCTCCAAAAGTACCTAAAATGACAAAATGAATGATTTATGGTAATAATTGATCAAATAATTTCTCGGACTGCCTAGATCTGGGTCTTACGCCGTCATGTGTACTCCTTATGCAGGCCGTCACCAAAAATAGTCTTGACGCCCTTGTTGTGACGCCTTCAGGTTTTCAATGGGTCGTCATGGATTTTACTCCTGACGCCGTCATGATTTTCTTCTTGACGCCGTCAGGTATTGTTCTCAGCATGGAAAATTAAGTCTTTGCTGCTTTCTTAACTTTTATCCTCCAAAAACGTCCGAATTGCTTCCTTTTCCAGAATTCACTCCCAAAGTACCTAAAATCACAAAAGGAACGATTTAGGGCAATATTTGTTAGGACACCATATTGATTTCACACAAACAAGAATGAGATAGATATAAGGAGTTGGGTGAATATTTGAATGAGAGAAATATAAGTGCAAGAGTTTCCTTAAGATTTCAAATAAACAACAAAGTTTACAAATGGCCTAAGCTTAGTATTTATAGGTAAGGAGCTAGGGCAACACTCCTACTCCTTCCCTTCTCATAATTCGTATGGGCTTAAGGCCCATGGACTTCATTCTTAAGCCTAGTAAACTTAATATAAAATGTAAATGAAAGTAAATAATAACTAAGCAACCTAATATTATTACAAATGACCGAGACTTGATAAAATAGTAAAAATTTGATCCCAACAATCTCCCCCTAAGGGTCGGTCATCACGGTTTCTTGACGTCTTTGTCATTTCTTCATCTTTGACTTTCATAGCTTTAGACGTTTTTCAATAATCTTGAGGTAATAATCATTCATCGTTCTTTGTACTTTGTTCATTGTTGTTGTAGTAGTGATCAAGTAATGAAGTTGTCTGCCTTTCGTGACTTCCGCGTCTGTGGTGGTAGTCTGCCATTCCAACATGCTCATACATCTTTGAATTCTGAATTATACATGCACGTAGTCCCTTTCTTTCACTTAAGATCTTTAGTCTTTATACGTTGTAGATTCTTCTTTTTGGCGTAGAATCTTTCTTTGAACTTTTTGTTGCTTTGATCTTTGAGGGAGCTTTTGATGACTTCAAGATGTATGTATGAGCATGTGGAATCCGTCGCCATGGAGATGATGTAATCCTGCATGTGAACAATAAAACATCCGGTACTTACAGATAAGGAATTAGATATCATCAACAACATATTGTGAAGACTCATTCTAACCCTTATCAAGGCCGTTCCCATGTCAGATACTCCCGAGGGAGCTTACAAGGCCTACCAAGTAGCTCAATGACTGGGTGAGTCGCTGGGGATCACTCCACGACTGTAGACCGCAAAGAAACCACCGCAAACACTAAGCGTAACCGGCAAGGAGTTACCGAAGTGACCTGCTGTCAGGGCTGTTTGATGTTGACCCTGGCAGGATTTTTGTTCAATCATTGAGAAATACTTATGTAAATTCTCTCATAAACGTTCTCGGCAGATTGATAAGATCTGCGAACGACTCGATAATTTACAGCTGGTGTCCATTACTGTAGAACACCAGTTGTAGAAATACTAAGTGTTCCTAAGAGATCTTTGATGTATCTCATGGCTCTAGACTCGAAAAGTGCACACTTAGGTTTCCTATGCGGAGACTAGGGAGGGGTCTCCTGCTTCAATATCAACCATCTCTAAGAGATACGTCGATAGATTACTCCGGTTCCCCGTGAGAATGAAACAAGCTCTTTTAAGAGAACCTGAGTGGCTAGAAGGTTTAGTGCATTGCGTCACTGGGTCCATGACGACTTTGTCTTCAATACCGGCGTCGCCTTAGCAACAACCAGTAGCATATGAATTGAACCCGGTGTCTGCCCTAAGGTTGAACATATGGAGGGCTATTTCTTTTCACCCTTTTTTTTACTTTTCTTTTTAATTCTTCAACTCCTTCTTTCCCCTTTTCATTCTTTTCTCCTTTTTCGTATCATACCTGAGGACTTCTAATTCTAACTATTGGTGATGTCCTTGGGTAGATCCCTCCATCTCTGGCGGATCATAGGACGGTTTTACCTAACCTTAGTCACCTTATAACTCCATGACTACCCTATAATTGCCATTGAAACCTTTGAAAATCTCTTAAAGTGTTTGTGATTATCAAACATTTTGTTTAATACTTTGAGAGTTTTGTGTTTACTTTTGAAGGGCTCCCCCTTCACATGTGCTCATAAGTGTTAAATAAATTTGCACATGCGGGAGGAGCAAGCATTTTTTGAATTGATCCGCTTTCAGTGAACCCGACCGATTCGAGATACGCTTACATCACTAGTTAGACTAGCTTGAAGTTATTACCCGGCCTGGTTAAGTCCACAGAAAGTTTCTCAAAATGGTACATTTCTACTAAGACAAATCCTTTTCGAGACACGCTTACGTGGTTAGTTAAAGAGTTCCATTGTCAGCTTTTAGGTGACAACTAGCTCTAGTAACTAACTTGATGTTATTACCCGTCGAGGATAAGTCTTTTCGAGATTACTAACTTTTATGTTTCGTCAATTCTTGGGTCAATTCTGAGTCTAGCTCGCATGAGATTTGACTTTAAGCAACTTTGAACTTTCATATTTTAATCACTTTCACTTTTCTCCCCCTCAAAAATAGCATATGAGATGTTGTTTTGATGAACTTTTGATTAAAATATGCTTTTTGAGTCTTATGGGGAGATATCAACAAGAACTTTTGTTATGCAAGCGATGAAATTTTTCAAATGCTCCCCCTCAACAAGTGAATACCCATTGAGGTGAAATACTTGCCTTTTGAGCAGAGTTATGAAAATCAGAAAATGTTTGATTAACTCTACTCAAAAGTAAGAAGCCTTCGCTCCTTATATAAGGATTGAGGCACTGAAGCGTACCTTAGGGTCCTTTCATTACAAGAACGGGTTGCACACTGTTATGTGTGCACAAGCCATAACGAAAACAATTCAATCAAATGAAACAATTAATATTGAAAAGTTAATATCCAAGTGTACCAGTTTAAACTTCATCAGTGAGTGGAGCATCAAAGTCAGTGAACTTTGGTTCGGGTCTTTCGAAGAGCCTGATAGGAAATGATGGTCTGACACCGATATAGCTTTCCAGTCGTCTGATTTGTTCCCGTAGAAATAACCTTTCTTCAATCTTCAAGACAAAGTTACGAACTTGTCTTCTTGAGCTGGATTTCCATCTAGGTGGTTCCCCTTTAGCTATCTTTCGGCGATCATCATTCAACCTTTTGACAAGCCCATCACGAACGGATTTTAGCGTAACATCACAGAATTTATGTATCTCATCGAACCTCATGAAGCTTTGTAGCTTTTTGCTGTTGATGTAGGTGAAACCAAATGAAGGTTCTTGGATGAGAGTAAACTGTGACGTTTGATAGATTCCACTAAATGTGAATTGTGGCTTTGTCAAATTGATCTTCTGTTGGTAACTTTCCACTTCAAGCTGAAGATCTTCCACTCTTTCTTGAACTATCAATCGTCGGATGAATAGAAGTAGTGATGCCATGAAGTTGTACTGAATTTCTCTATCGAATCCATGCATTCTTCCTTGAACCTTTTCGAGATACATGTATTCGATGTCATTGAGATAAAGGTCTGGAAAGTCTGCTTCGGAGAATTTGTACTTCTTTTCATCTTGTCGTTTAACCACAATCTCACGCATGAACATGTAGTTAAATCGTTTCGACTCTTGAATCTCCAAGATAGCAATGATCTTAGATTTATGCTTCACATTTTCCAATGATTTTTCTCCTAATCTACTAGTATAACCGAGACGATGACGTTCTGGCTAGTGTTGAATCCCGTGTAGAGCATCTCTGTCGTAAGCTACGATGGAGTTGCTGAATACTGGAGTAGATTCTTCAATTGCAGGAACTTCATATCTTGCGGCTGGTACTGAGATTGTGAGTGAGGAAGCATATTTCTTCTTGGATTTCTCTTGGGTGAGTTGGAGGTTACGAAGAACTTTGTTGAAGAAGAAGCTGTAAGGTAACTTAGGCTTTTCTGGAAATCCTGTAAAAGGTAATGGTTTAGTCCAGTCAGTGAAGTAAGGCTTTTCATGGTTTTTGGAACTGAGGTCGATATTCACTTCAGGGTTTAGCCAGTCAAACTTGCCAGACATTGCACTAGCTATGTTCTGCATGTGATATTCGTATTCCAACTTGTTACCAGATCTGGACTTAAGGAATTCCTGTGCATCCCTATTGATTCTTCTGAGCTCCGCCTTCGTAAGTTTCTCAATCTGAAGATCCTTCATAATAACTTGAGTGAATTGTAGTGTATTACCAGGAAGGGGTTCTTCATCTTCGAGAGGAGGTTGAGCTTGTACCAATTCTGTCAACCAGTCATTCTGAGGTGTGTCATCATTGTCGAGCCATGAATGACGTCTTCTTTTCTTTGATTTCGTAGACTTAGATGTAGCATCCTTGTCTTTAGCCTTTGATGGTGACGATGGTCCAGCTTGAGAATCGGGAATAGGTGAGGCACAGTAATCTGTATCGGGTTGACCATGGTAGTCGTCAGTTGGTTGCATGAAAGTTTCTTCCTCTTCTGTTGGACCTTGACCGGTAGCTGAGGTGTGTTGTTGATTTCCAGGAGGAGTAGAATCCTTTCGTGGTTGTTGAGAAGATGATGGACCGGTTCCAGACTTATGTTTCTTTCCTTTTGAGTTCGAGTCCGGGTCGTCTTCTTTCCTTGACCTTTTCAGGGTTCCAGCTGCATATTTGCATGACTCTTTGGACAAGTAAGCCGATATAGCATCAACAAGTGCTTTTTCTTCAGTAGTCTGTGTGGTTTTGTAGGCAACTTTGTCGAAGAGTTTAGCAAGCAGGTCAACGAAGGATAATTCAGGGACGGTTGGAGTTATAGTAGAAGCTTTTGCAGTGTGAAGCGTGAATGGTGTGGTTGACAACATTTTCCTAACGACACTTCTGATTCTGTGATCCAAGTTGTCCTTGATTGGTTCAATGAGGTTTGCGACTTCAGGAGTGATAATCTCAACTAGATTTTCAGTAAGATAATCTAGTGTGACAGTCTTAATAAATCCTAAGAAATCAGAGTTCAAGAACTTATCGATCAGCTGCTTTGACTCCTGAAAATCTTCAACTTGTTTGGCAAGACCGGTAACCATGGTTGTAAGTTTGTTGACTTGTTCCTGAAGATCATCTGGTTTAGACGGTTCATTGATTGAATGTTGCTTTGATGCGGTTTCAGAAGGTGTGGGAGATGAATGCTCAGGTGATGATTCGGATGACGACTCGTTGTGAGAGCTAGAAGAAGAAGCAGGAGGAGTCGGATCCTTTGGAGGAGAGTCTTGAGGAGGTGGAGGTTGCACTGAAGAAGTCTGATGAGAAGATGATTTAAGAAATATGTTGGTGTCAAAAGCGTTCTTCTCTTCATTTTCTTTTCTTCTACGTTCCTCTGCTTCCTCTGCTTCTCGTGCAAGAAACTCTGGAGTAATGAGGTATTCATGTTCCAGATCCGTAGCAATGTTCTCTTGTCCGCCAACATTCTCCTCTACATTTGCAGTCTCAGTCATAGTGATATCTCCTGTATCATCTGTGTCTTTAACAATGTCATCATGTTGTGGAGCTGATTCTAAAGTAGTGGACACAATGGGAGGAATCATGCTGCTTGTAGCTCCTTCATGTTCTGATTGATCGACAGGTGGTGGTGGTGAAGGTTGAGACTGAAGTCGGCTTTGGAGAGCTGCTTTCCTTTGTTCTTTGAGAAGTTGCTTTTCTTCAGCTCATGTGTCGACAATCATACTTTTCAATTTTCGTTTGTCGACCAATGGTTCAATGATTGGTTCATCTTCTTCATCATCATTTGGCTCATTAATCGTGATCCCTTTTCTCTTTCTTGACTCTGCTTCAAAAGTTTCAAGACTTTGTTGTATAGCGATCTCCGTTGCAGGAAATGCTTCTTCAGGTACTCTAACTCTTCGTTCAAAGTCTTGTTCTTCTTCTTCAGATTCCATGTCAAACTCAAAATCACTTTCAGAATGTGGAGGTGTAGGTTCATCTTGAAGAATGTACTCAGGAGTTACCTTCTTTTTTGGCTTGGTTGCAGGCTTAGGTTTGGGTGTCTGTTTAGGTTTGGCGGAAGTCTTGGGTTTAGCAGATGGTTTAGTCTTGGGAGCAGCCTTAGACTTAGTCTGAGGTGAGCCAGTGGTGCTTGTAGTACTCCCAGATTTCACACTTCCTTTGCTGCGAATCTGTATAGTAGCTTCTTCCTGTACCCCTTTGTAAGCATTATCATAGAATTTGTAGTTCAGACTTTTCTTGATATTGTCATCAAGAAGATATTCAGGAAGCCTCATTCCTTTTATCTTGGTAGAGGAAGTGATCGTCTTGATAAAGGAAGTGGTGAAGTCGTCCTCGAAGAGGTGCTTAGGCTCATTGGGGTCCGCCATCCTTTTGATAAATTCTGGAGTGTCTTTGCAGAAATATTCAATGAGAAGCTTGGTGAATCTTGTGAACAGGATCATAGTCTTTACATGTTCGAATTGGATGTTTTAGACTGTATCGTTCATGATTGGAACTGCAAAGTCAATAGGTGTCAAAGTCACCATTCCCCAAAATGTTTGTAAATGCTCAAGTCTGGGATGTTCGTGACCACTCTTTCTTCCTAATATAGATCTTACAACTAACAGACAGAATGTTCTCCAAGGCTGAGGTATATGCTTTGTGTTGAATCTGGAATGTTTGATCAGAGGTAAGTCATCATCAACTTCATATCCTAATTCAATGAAGAAATCAAGGAGATCCAGTTCAGGCAATATTGGAGCAAATTCATTGTTAGTTTAAGGCAGGTGGAAGACTGTACGGAGGACATCATGATCTACATTGTAGACTTGTCGATCCAACGTAACTTTGAAAGACTCGTCATCCAAATTCGCCTTAGCAGTAAGCCAGAACTGATGAAGGTAAAACAGAGGAACTGAAGTAGATTTGTTGAGCAGATGTTTGAAAGGATGTGCAAGTAGAATATCTTTGACAATCCATTCTCGACATGCTCTTTGATGAAATGATATCGGAGATCAATGTGTTTGGATTTGCAATGATGAACTGTGTTGCAGGAGATTGCAATGGCACTTTTAGAATCGCAGTAGATCGGAATCTTGTTGAATAGGTAGCCATAGTCTTTAAGTTGTGATCTCATCCAAATGACTTGAGCACAACAAGCAGACATAGCTACGTATTCAGATTCTGTAGACGACAGTGAAGTGCAATCTTGCTTTTTTGATTGCCAAGACACAAGTTTGTCTCCAAGAAACTGTAGGCCACCTGATGTACTTTTACGCGAGTCTAAGCATCCTGCATGGTCAGCGTCTGAAAAAGCTATTAGTTCAAAACCATAATCCTTCGGATACCAGATCCCCAAGTGGATGGTTCCCTTTATGTATCGAAGGATTCTTTTTGCCTCATTGAGGTGTTTTTCAGTTGGTTTAGACTGATAGCGAGAACGTGATGAGGCGAAAAATGATCCATTTTTAGGGGGTCATTTAAGCCCGAATCCGAATTTATTTGATCAAATATTGCCCTAAATCGTTCCTTTTGTGATTTTAGGTACTTTGGGAGTGAAATCTGGAAAAGGAAGCAATTCGGACGTTTTTGGAGCATAAAAGTGAAGAAAACGCCAAAGTCTTAATTTTCCATGCTGGGAACAGTAGGTGACGGCGTCAAGAGCAACTCCTTGACGGCGTCAAGAGCAAAATTCCATGACGGTCCAGTAGAGATTTGACGGCGTCATGAAGGTAGGGCGTCAAGAGTAAAAAGTCATGACGGCCTGGAAATGATTAATACTTGACGGCGTCAAATGTAGATCAAGGCAGTCCGAGGAGAGTTTTGGCGGCGAGGTGACGGTGTCACCAAATTGGTCTTGACGCCGTCAGACCCATTTTTCTATATATAGTTTTCTAATTTTTCACAAAAAAGGATAGAAGTTTAGAGAGAAGTTTTGGGGAGAAACCCTAAGTACGATTTTGGTGTAACTTTACAGGTTTTTCAAGGGTTCCAACCCCTTGATACCTTGCATGTTTAATCAAGATAAGTGTTCCTTTAATTCAATCAATATGTCTATGTGTTGGTTGTCTATATCTTGTTCTTGTCTTAATTCCATCATGCTAGGCTAGATCTATCTTGTGTTTGCTTAGATCTAATGAAACCTAGATGTTGATTATGTGTTGATTACTTGTTTATTCTTGTCTTGGATGAATGATTTATATGTTAGGCTTAAGAAAACTGGCAGATCTCCAATTGGTAACATGCTTGAACGTCTTAAGAAACATGAACCGACGCGCACTAGGTCTTTATTGGTTGTATTTAATGCATGAGCCACTGTTTACAATCCCTATAGTTGTGTTGGGCATGGTGTAGGAGGAGATAAGAGCTCATAGAATTGGGGAGTTAAGTGTTCCACCCCATGAATGGTATTAAGGAATACGATCCGTCATCCATGCAATTATAACAAGTAATTAACGTGTAAAAGATGTCTAGGGAGTAGTGAAATCTAAGTAAACACATTTTCTCCAATTACTGCTCACAACTTTAGTATAATTTAGTTTATTTTCATTTTTAGTATTTTATTTTGATTGCATCTTAGTATTGGGTTAGTTGATTAGCAACTAATTCCTCCCCTTCTTCCAAAACCCGAGATTTTTATTTGCTTTTCATAAAATATAAAAACATAAAAAAATAATCTTCCTTCATCTTTAGAACTAGTATTTAGGCTTTCTAATCCTAGCGACACTATTCCTAGCTGAACGATCAATCCCCCGGTACTTGTCACTATACTATACTACAACGATCAGGTACACTGCCTGGTGGGGGTTGTAAGCTTCTCAAGATCCCTTGAGAGGTAAAGCCTGGTGCGATTCCCACGTATCAAGTTTTTGGCGCCGCAGCCCGGGGAATAGTTATTGTCTAGGTTAGAATTTCTTTTTATTAGGTCTACTTGCTAGATTCCTTTCTAGTAAGATTTTATTTTTATTTTTAGGTTCTCTTTAGTCTATCTATTTCTTTGTGCCTTTGTTAGTAAATCAAATTCATTGACTATTCCGTTGACCATTATGGAAAACGCGAATCCACCCCTTTCCCCTAGAGAAGTTACGTGAACAAATTGAGAGAGTGAGATTAGGGAACTTAGGGAGCTTAATAGTTTGATCAAGGTTGAGCTCGAACATGCATTTAGTGACCTAGCGACCGCCTTGTATTTAAATGAGGACCTAGGGCCTAATGACTTTGTGAATGTTATTGAGGGACTTGAAGAGGGGGAAATAGATCCGAAGTTTAATGACTATTTTAATCTATACCCCACTAAGGAGGAGATTGCATATTATAATAATCTTATTGATAACCCGCGATCTCCTTTCACCATAATTGAACCTAAGATCAAGAGAGGCGATCCTTAGAATGCTAAGATACCATGTATGATTGGATATAGGCACATTAGCAATGCTTACATTGACTTTAAATCTCCAATCAACATTATGTCATCAACTGTTTATAATGATATAGTGAAAACAAGACTTGAACCTAGAAGGGATCCCAAATACACCGGTGGAGTTTGTAACTTTGTCGGGAGAGTTAAAGGTTTACATGTCTTTGTTGGTAATTTCACTTTTGTCACCGACTTTATGATTGTGGAGGATCTTGCTAATGTTATTGATTGTCGATTATCTAATGTTGTGTTTGGCAAACCATTTGTTGAGGAGTCTAAGTTGGAATATGATGAGATAGAAGGAATGATCCGATTTGCAAGTAACACCGATAGTATCACTTATAGGATGCCTAATGTAACACCCCCAAAATATCGCAGCGGAAGACTGTGTCATAGGGGTGCTACTTCATAATACAAAGTACAAGGTATAGAAAACGAACTCTAAATGAGACGTTTTGAAAAGTTACCATTCGATTAATAAATTCCGAGATACAAACTTGAGTTCCATAATACAATACATAAGAGTTTTAAAACATATCAAATGGTAAAGATAAAAGCATAAGTCTTCAAAACATGCCAAGCGACTCTATGCTCCATGCAACAGCTATCACCTTATAGACCTGAGATAAACATGCTAAAGTGTCAACACAATGGTTGGTGAGTTCATAGAGTTTGTCTTTAAAACAGTTGAAAAGCCTTTAAAGAATATTCACACAGCAAAGGCATTGAGAATCCACTCAGTTGCAAGTCCCGCCATAAGAGACTTGCAACCTGTGTGTTCACAACCCACTGCTAACATATAGTATAATTTCGATATATGTGTATACGATATATGCACGCTTAATGTAAAGTATCACTGCCTACTGAACCTCTTGACAAGAATAAGCACAAATGCTTCAAAGAATAAGCACAAATGCTTCATAGTGGATTATATTCACCCAAGGCCAGGAATATATGGCAATGGTGGGGGCGTCAGCCCGATAGTACTATCAATACCTCTCCATCGGCTCTATCCAGGAGTTAAACAGTAGTTAAAGAATATAGCGCATAGAATAGGTTTAACTCATTAAGGCACATATCGTAATAAAACTACACATCATGTTTAAGAGTATAAAAGTATAGCATAGCATATGAGTAAAATTGTCTTTAGTAAAAGAGAAAGCAAGTAGTTTAAGCATGTATCTCCCCAAAAGAGTTTAAAACAAGTATGAAAAGAGTAGGGGCTATGACTCACCTTAAGCTTAAGTGATGTGAAATCAAAGTGGTAGTCGAATCGTAAAAGTCACTAAGAGCAGCCTATAATAGAACGTTGCGACTTAGGTTTGGAGTAACGTCTAACAATACGAAGAATTGCCTATATATGTCTTGCATAATGTTCATGATGTAGTACTTAGTATATAGCGTAAGTCTTTGAATATAAATGATTTATGAAACATGTATAAGTTGTATATCTCTTACTACCGTTCGGGCCGACATAATTTAGAAGTCATGGAGTAAACGTTCGAGGAGCCAGGTCACTTTAATTCGTAAATCCACAACTCATCTCGACGGCTTACTTAATGAACTCCTCACATGAGGCTCCCTACTATTGTAGTATTTGATAACAAATGTATAAGTTTTGATCCGAAAAGTTACATGTCCAATATTTGAATAAACTTAGGAAAGTCTATTTGTACATGAAGATTTTTATTAGGGTAAGTTTATTATAACTTGTATCTCATGGTTCTTTAGGTGGAGTAGATCCAAATTGTTTGTTCAAGTTATCGTCAACTCCTTGTTTTATGTTTTCGCCTAAGTAAGTTGATATGGTCATTTAGTCATGGCTTCGCCGTGACCTTGGTCATTTTTCCATGGTCTTGAGACTCATTCTTGGCTTTAGCCATGGTTGTGGTCTCGGCTTTAGGTCATTAGACCTCTTGGTCTTGGTAAATCATAACTATAATATAGTGCCTTTGGTCTAAAATGGGCTGTTAAGATTTTGAAGAAAATTATCACTCGGAAAGCATTTTCAGGGCTCGAGCTTCTTTGTACCTGAACGAAAACGTCGTTCCGGACAACTTTTGTGTTTTAACTTTTTGATGAATCGGACCAGAAGGGTGACTTTAAAAATCAAAATTTGATCAGAATGCTATTTGGGCAGTTTTGCCGTTTTGGTTTCGCTAGCTTCAAATGGTCATAACTTTTGACTCGGGTACTCGTTTTGGGTGATTCAAATTGCTATGTTTTCCTTGTTAAGTCCTCTTTAACAGTAAGTAAGTGTCAAATATCAAAGTTATACTATTTTGGTCGTGGTTCTCCATAAAAATCACTAGTTTGCTTGTTTACTTGTCATAAGTTAACATATGTATACCAATACTTGTTTTATCCATTTTTAAACATCATGAACACAATAACAAGAACATATATAGCATGAAAGGAACACAAAGAGCATGTAAATGATAATTAAGCAAGAAAGTATGTTAGGGTTTGCTTACAACTTGAGGCTTTCTAAAAGAAAGGTAAGTAACTAGTAAGGTACGGACTTTGATAGATTTAAGCTTCACCCTTTGCAATCTATGATAAACCGAGGTTATTTGAAGATTATAACGACGCCTTCTTGAAGTCCAAAGCTATTTGAAGATTATAACGACGTCTTTTTGGAGACTTTAAAGTTATAACAACTTTTCTTAGAAAATTTCCAAGATTGAAGATCAAACACTAGTTTTCTTTCAAAAACTAGTTAACTTTCTTACAAAATATAAGAAAAGTGCCTTAGGTTTTAGGACTTGAAGGTTATAAGAAGGTGTGGTGCAAGTTTTCTATGTGTTTTAGCTTGGTATTTATAGGGTGGGAAAAATAGTTAACCATATATTGGGTTAGAAATTAACCATGGTTAGTTTTAGACACTTGTAACCATCCTAGAGATCAATGGTTAAGATTTAACCACACATGGTGACTCCCCCCCCCCCATATTGGCGGTTCAAGGAGGATAAGGGTGACTAGATGATGACTCTTGGTCTTTGGATGATAATATCCTAAGTATGTAGCTAGTTTTGACTCCGTAAATTGCTAACCGTAAGTTTTTAAGTCACGAAACGTAAAACCGGGTATCCTAAAAATATGAAACTTATAAATATGCTAGAACTTATCAATATAGTCCATAATAAAATATAAAATGAGTGGTAGGATCTATCGGGTGCTAAAACCCTGCTAAAAACTGGAAACACGGGTCTAAAACGCGCAATTCGCGTAAAACGCTAAACTGAAAAACGTAAAATTCCAAAACTATTGGAATTGTCATAAAATGATAGAAAATCATATTTCTATTGTTTATAATGTTTTATGGATATATCGGGATGCTGGAAGGACGTTTAAACCTAAAAGTAAATCTCGGATACGGCTTTGTGATTTTTGCAGAAATGATCCGACGAGCGTCAAACTCTCGGATTATCATTAAAATAGTTTAACTTACGAGAATATGAAATAAAAATTTCTGAGATGAATAGTGAAAGTGAATAGTAAAAAGTGAATAGTGAAATTTTCCGGGAATAGTAATTAATCTGAAAATGCGAATTGTTACAGTCTCTACCCCTTCAGGAAACTTCGTCCCGAAGTTTAGTGTGTCTAGGTCTCTTATCTTAATAGTGGCATAATAAAGCTAGATTTTGAACTAGAATAGAATAATATGGTAGGATAAGGTACGTACCCATTACGCATTGCGGGCTTCCTTAGCACCCAAATAGTATGCTCGACCCCGAGGTGGACTAACATTGTATTCACGGTTTGGGTTATTTTCTTCAAGCATTACGGCTAGAGTTGGGTTATCTAGCACTTGTCTTTGTGCCCTATTTAACTTAGGACAAGTATCTCGGAAGTGGTTTGGGCTGTTGCACTCAAAGCATGTCTTTTGGTTGTTTCCTATATTGCCCGCATTCATTGATGCTCTACACTTATTTGCAAAATGACCCAATTGTTTGCATTTTGTACACACTCGGCATGGCTCAGACTTCTGATGATGATAAGCACATTTATTACACTTAGGATGTGGACCTTCATACTTTCCCTGATCATAAACTGTTGCCGCAAATCCTCTTGCTCTCTTATTATCAACCATTGTACCCTTTTGCTCGCTCGATTCACCCGTTCCCTTCCTTTTGTCACTATTCTTCAAAATTCCATTCCTGACCATCTCATCGGTTAGGGTCCCTGCTCTTAATATTGCACTTTGAATTGTGGGAGGTTCGGTTGTTTTCACTGTCCCACGAATCTCAGGAACAAGGCCATAGATGTACCTCTCAATCCTTTTGGATTCAGGGGTAACCAGATGAGGAACTAGTTTAGCTAGTTCATGAAACCGATCTGTGTAGGTTGCATGACCAGCCCCTACCATAGAGTGATGCCAAAACTCGTCCTCTAGTTTTTGCATTTCATTAACCGGGCAGTACTCTTCCTTCAGTAGTCCCTTAAAGTCGTCCCATGTCATGCCTACAGCTGCTTCTCTAGTCCTTGCTTGAATCTGCATGTTCCACCATGTCAATGCCTTTTCTGATAGCAAGCATGCAGAATATTTCACTCTCTGGTGGATTGCACAGTTACTGATATCGATCACTGACTCCATCTTCTCGACCCATCGTGTATATGCCAATGCACCTCCTTTACCATTAAACTCAATTGGTTTGCATGACGTAAATTCCTTATACGTACATCCAGTCCTATGGTTGTTGTTGTTGTTGTTATTACCATTCCTTCCTCCATCATTTGTAGCGTCATTTATGCTTCCGTGGTTTCCCGAATTGTTCATGTGATTGCCAACTTGTGTGACTATGGTGGGAAGTAGGTTTTGTAGTTGTTGGGCAATAATGGTGGAGACATCTGGATTTCCACCATCGTTACTAGGGTTACTAGTGTCGTGAGCATCTCCTCTACCTCCACGTCCACCAGTTCTTCCACTATCATTACTAGGGTTACTAGTGTCGTGAGTAGCTCCTCTACCTCTACGACCACCAGTTCTTCCACCTCTTGGTGTTGCACCACCTCGGCTAGTGCTACGAGTTACTCTCTATGGTGCCACGATATCTACAAGGAGGGATATTTTGTCGACGTCAGATATGAGGTGATATTCCTAGACTACTTAGTCTTAAATCTTGTCAATTTGAGTCAATCGTTGATTAATGTAAGCATGGTCACATATGTCTACGTGAGTCGTGACGCATTTATAATTATGTTGGCCACCATAATTATAATTGCTTCCTTTCACACGTATACATATTTACCAGGCACACATAACTCAACAATTGGTACTACATAATTGGGTAGACTTTCTATCATCTGCTCTTAAGTTGTGAAAGGGTAACGTAGTCTGGGTATCTAGAGAAGGTGATATGACGAAATGGACTAGTCACGCTTGTAGAAAGGTTTGAGTGTCGTACTAGGACATATGAACCACTTCTAGGTATTAGAATCATATAAAGTAAGTATAAGGCAAATCATCAAATCTCTACAGGAAACTAATAACCTTTATTTAACTTAATCTTATGTCTTATCAAACAAGAACTGTCACAAGATTAAGTTAATTAAACAATTATTACTTAGCTCTAAATTTTTCATGACTTGACTATTGTCTGGGGTTTCTTCTAAACAAACAATTAGCAATAAGCATATGCGCATGAAGTGTATGTAAGGCAATATAAAGAGAAGAGTCTTAATGTTTATAGCAGTTATAGTCTAGGTAGTAAATGCAACCTAGTTCTCTATAACCTGGCTCTGATACCAATCTGTAACACCCCCAAAATATCGCAGCGGAAGACTGTGTCATAGGGGTGCTACTTCATAATACAAAGTACAAGGTATAGAAAACGAACTCTAAATGCGACGTTTTGAAAAGTTACCATTCGATTAATAAATTCCGAGATACAAACTTGAGTTCCATAATACAATACATAAGAGTTTTAAAACATATCGAATGGTAAAGATAAAAGCATAAGTCTTCAAAACATGCCAAGCGACTCTATGCTCCATGCAACAGCTATCACCTTATAGACCTGAGATAAACATGCTAAAGTGTCAACACAATGGTTGGTGAGTTCATAGAGTTTGTCTTTAAAACAGTTGAAAAGCCTTTAAAGAATATTCACACAGCAAAGGCATTAAGAATCCACTCAGTTGCAAGTCCCGCCATAAGAGACTTGCAACCTGTGTGTTCACAACCCACTGCTAACATATAGTATAATTTCGATATATGTGTATACGATATATGCACGCTTAATGTAAAGTATCACTGCCTACTGAACCTCTTGACAAGAATAAGCACAAATGCTTCAAAGAATAAGCACAAATGCTTCATAGTGGATTATATTCACCCAAGGCCAGGAATATATGGCAATGGTGGGGGCGTCAGCCCGATAGTACTATCAATACCTCTCCATCGGCTCTATCCAGGAGTTAAACAGTAGTTAAAGAATATAGCGCATAGAATAGGTTTAACTCATTAAGGCACATATCGTAATAAAACTACACATCATGTTTAAGAGTATAAAAGTATAGCATAGCATATGAGTAAAATTGTCTTTAGTAAAAGAGAAAGCAAGTAGTTTAAGCATGTATCTCCCCAAAAGAGTTTAAAACAAGTATGAAAAGAGTAGGGGCTATGACTCACCTTAAGCTTAAGTGATGTGAAATCAAAGTGGTAGTCGAATCGTGAAAGTCACTAAGAGCAGCCTATAATAGAACGTTGCGACTTAGGTTTGGAGTAACGTCTAACAATACGAAGAATTGCCTATATATGTCTTGCATAATGTTCATGATGTAGTACTTAGTATATAGCGTAAGTCTTTGAATATAAATGATTTATGAAACATGTATAAGTTGTATATCTCTTACTACCGTTCGGGCCGACATAATTTAGAAGTCATGGAGTAAACGTTCGAGGAGCCAGGTCACTTTAATTCGTAAATCCACAACTCATCTCGACGGCTTACTTAATGAACTCCTCACATGAGGCTCCCTACTATTGTAGTATTTGATAACAAATGTATAAGTTTTGATCCGAAAAGTTACATGTCCAATATTTGAATAAACTTAGGAAAGTCTATTTGTACATGAAGATTTTTATTAGGGTAAGTTTATTATAACTTGTATCTCATGGTTCTTTAGGTGGAGTAGATCCAAATTGTTTGTTCAAGTTATCGTCAACTCCTTGTATTATGTTTTCGCCTAAGTAAGTTGATATGGTCATTTAGTCATGGCTTCGCCGTGACCTTGGTCATTTTTCCATGGTCTTGAGACTCATTCTTGGCTTTAGCCATGGTTGTGGTCTCAGCTTTAGGTCATTAGACCTCTTGGTCTTGGTAAATCATAACTATAATATAGTGCCTTTGGTCTAAAATGGGCTGTTAAGATTTTGAAGAAAATTATCACTCGGAAAGCGTTTTCAGGGCTCGAGCTTCTTTGAACCTGAACGAAAACGTCGTTCCGGAAAACTTTTGTGTTTTAACTTTTTGATGAATCGGATCAGAAGGGTGACTTTAAAAATCAAAATTTGATCAGAATGCTATTTGGGCAGTTTTGCCGTTTTGGTTTCGCTAGCTTCAAATGGTCATAACTTTTGACTCGGGTACTCGTTTTGGGTGATTCAAATTGCTATGTTTTCCTTGTTAAGTCCTCTTTAACAGTAAGTAAGTGTCAAATATCAAAGTTATACTATTTTGGTCGTGGTTCTCCATAAAAATCACTAGTTTGCTTGTTTACTTGTCATAAGTTAACATATGTATACCAATACTTGTTTTATCCATTTTTAAACATCATGAACACAATAACAAGAACATATATAGCATGAAAGGAACACAAAGAGCATGTAAATGATAATTAAGCAAGAAAGTATGTTAGGGTTTGCTTACAACTTGAGGCTTTCTAAAAGAAAGGTAAGTAACTAGTAAGGTACGGACTTTGATAGATTTAAGCTTCACCCTTTGCAATCTATGATAAACCGAGGTTATTTGAAGATTATAACGACGCCTTATTGAAGTCCAAAGCTATTTGAAGATTATAACGACGTCTTTTTGGAGACTTTAAAGTTATAACAACTTTTCTTAGAAAATTTCCAAGATTGAAGATCAAACACTAGTTTTCTTTCAAAAACTAGTTAACTTTCTTACAAAATATAAGAAAAGTGCCTTAGGTTTTAGGACTTGAAGGTTATAAGAAGGTGTGGTGCAAGTTTTCTATGTGTTTTAGCTTGGTATTTATAGGGTAGGAAAAATAGTTAACCATATATTGGGTTAGAAATTAACCATGGTTAGTTTTAGACACTTGTAACCATCCTAGAGATCAATGGTTAAGATTTAACCACACATGGTGACTCCCCCCCCCCCATATTGGCGGTTCAAGGAGGATAAGGGTGACTAGATGATGACTCTTGGTCTTTGGATGATAATATCCTAAGTATGTAGCTAGTTTTGACTCCGTAAATTGCTAACCGTAAGTTTTTAAGTCACGAAACGTAAAACCGGGTATCCTAAAAATATGAAACTTATAAATATGCTAGAACTTATCAATATACTCCATAATAAAATATAAAATGAGTGGTAGGATCTATCGGGTGCTAAAACCCTGCTAAAAACTAGAAACACGGGTCTAAAACGCGCAATTCGCGTAAAACGCTGAACTGAAAAACGTAAAATTCCAAAACTATTGGAATTGTCATAAAATGATAGAAAATCATATTTCTATTGTTTATAATGTTTTATGGATATATCGGGATGCTGGAAGGACGTTTAAACCTAAAAGTAAATCTCGGATATGGCTTTGTGATTTTTGCAGAAATGATCCGACGAGCGTCAAACTCTCGGATTATCATTAAAATAGTTTAACTTACGAGAATATGAAATAAAAATTTCTGAGATGAATAGTGAAAAGTGAATAGTAAAAAGTGAATAGTGAAATTTTCCGGGAATAGTAATTAATCTGAAAATGCGAATTGTTACACCTAATAGGATGAAAGAATTTCGATTTATATCCCGTTTTGATAAGGACAACGTTGGTGCTTTTGAGGATACTAATGAGGAGGATAAGAAAAAGGGTATGGATTATGTATGGAAAAAAAGGAGTCTTTATTACAAAGATTGCTTGGCCCTTGGACCTAGGTATAAAGTTGATAAAGAATTTGCCCAAATGATTATGGGGGCGGTTGAGAAAAAGGTGATTGGTTTCTACAAGGAATATCTACAATCAGAGAGTGGAACCAATGATGAGGTCACGTAGTAACACAGGACCTTGAGTCTAGCTACAAGACTCGTAAATAAAGAAAAGCGCTTCTTGGGAGGCAACCCATGTTTTGTATGATTTTGTTTGTTTGTTTGTTATTTGCTTCCGTATGCATGCTTAATTTTTATTGTTGGTAGATCATGTTTCTAAACTAAAAAGTGGAAATACTTTACTTTGTTGTTTTGGCCTAGTCTTAACTCCACCTAAAAGTATTTTTGCAAAAGATAAGTGTAAGGGGAAACCCCAAATATGTTTTTAAGAAACAAACCGATCATGATTCTCCACAATATTAAATGAACATGTATATTCGTACTTGTTAGAGTCAAATGCTTGTATTGAGTCATAATGAAGTTTTGCAGGATTTTCCAGGAAGTAGGACCAAGTTTTTCCAGAAATTTTCCGGAAACTTAACATAAGAATTTCTGCAGGTCAATTCTGACGGCGTCAGGAGTTTACTCTTGACGGCGTCAGGTGTAAAAATCTGGAAATTTTACCGGTTTGGTTTTTCTAACAGAGTCTTATGGTTTTTGTGAATTATTAAGTTTTATAATCTCCAGGAGATCTGCAAACTTCATTCCACAAGCATTATATCTTATCTTGTTTTCTAGGATTTAGTAACTTATATAGGATGCCACCGATTTTACGCGAGGTTGTCTTGTCTATTTTGTCAGGTTTTACAGGTTATGTATGACGAGAAGATGATTTATATTCTGGAAGGGAAGCTTTGATTGTTCATTTTCTTGGAGGAAGATTTAACCTGGCCACCTTATTATCCATACCGAGCGAATCAGGGGAGTATTTGATTTCATTCTTCTTACTTTTTCACTTTTACATTCTTTACTTGAACATTGGGGACAATGTTCATCTTAAGTGTAAGGGGAGGGTAAAAAGATGATACCTTACAGATGCACTTTCGCTTGATTTTGTTTTGTTTAATGGTAGATGTGTAATAAAACTATGAGAAATACTTGTTAGTGCAATTTTAGCGCCAAATTTAAATTTTTTTACAACATTTAGGAGTGAAACTTTAGCCATAGCAAGCGTCTCATGAATAGGAGATTGTATGACTAGCACATAATCGTATATTCAGAAAAATTTTCCACCCAAATATGTGAGGTTCGCCTTTAGATTAGATAGGAAAAGCATTTATTATTAGTGCTTATGAGTGTACCGGTAGCATTTAGATTCTAGAACTTGCGTTAGTGATGCATCCCGAGACCGCTAGTGAGACTACATTCGTGTAGTAGGATTCTACATGATAAGAGGCATTAGGATTACCCTTGTGTTAAACCTGTATTATAATTACTTGACCATTTAAGTCATATTACTTGGCTAGTTAAGTCAACTAATTTTTCCCACACCCTTAGCGTTGTACTCATTTTTAGTACACGAAACCCCTAGTACACCCCTCCGAGCCTATCTTTTCGTTTCTAACTTTAAGCATCTTACTTAAAGGAAGAATTTGTTACACCCCACTTAAATGTACACCCAAATCACCTTAGCCTTCCGTGTATGCGCTCATTTTTAGTGCATTATTGTTATTTGTTAAACCCTAAGTTAACTTTCTAATTGATTACATGGTTGCTAAGTCGAGTCATATCCTTGTACATATTGTTTTGGGACGATTGGGACTCATGGGTAAGTACTTATTTTATGGAGTAATGAGGAAGAACATCATATTATTACCCCTATATGTGCGTTAATCTTAAAAGTGCTCCAAGTGTTTTGATTTTCTTAATTCGAGTCATTAGTTTAGTTTATTGTAAAGTATGTAAAAATTCAAGTGTAAGGGGAATTCTCATCCCCTATGATGTATTATTTTGGATGGTAGGGTAAGAGTGTATGCAAAAAAAAAAAAAAAAAATTGAAAAATCAAAAAGAAAAAAAAAATACGGACTACCATCCCTTTTCATTCTATGTTCATTTTATGTTTTTGTTATTTTTCATTTATTAGCTTAAGTCGAGTCTAGTCTTGGCTTAGCAACGCCACATTGTACATGTAATTAACCAAGATTGTTAACTCGCCACCAGTAAAACTTCCTTTATCCAACAAAACCGTTTATTTCATATCCCTACACCTAACGTTAGAACCCTTTAAAAGACCTCTTTGATAGTTTATCCTAGGTGCTTACGCCATGTGGTGGAGGTTTGATCCTTTCCCAAGCCTATGGTAATCTATTTTGCTATAACAGGTAGTGAGAGATATCTTCCGTTTCCATATTGTAATTTACACTTTATTACACCCGAGAGATGTGAGTATCTAAACACTATTTGTGAGGTGCTTGTGTATAACCTCCGTGCTTGTCTATTGGTCTTTAGTGGAATGATTATTTCTTGTAATTACTTTTATATTAGTGTTAAATGACCCCTAACTTGTATTTTGATTAGAATAAAAGCGCATTTGCTTGAGGACAAGCAAATCTCAAGTGTAAGGGTATATGATGAGGCGAAAAATGAACCATTTTTAGGGGGTCAATTAAGCCCGAATCCGAATTTATTTGATCAAATATTGCCCTAAATCGTTCCTTTTGTGATTTTAGGTACTTTGGGAGTGAAATCTGGAAAATGAAGTAATTCGGACGTTTTTGGAGCATAAAAGTGAAGAAAACGCCAAAGTCTTAATTTTCCATGCTGGGAACAGTAGGTGACGGCGTCAAGAGCAACTCCTTGACGGCGTCAAGAGCAACTCCTTGACGGCGTCAAGAGCAAAATTCCATGACGGTCCAGTAGAGATTTGACGGCGTCAGGAAGGTAGGGCGTCAAGAGTAAAAAGTCATGACGGCCTGGAAATGATTAATACTTGACGGCGTCAAATGTAGATCAAGGCAGTCCGAGGAGAGTTTTGGCGGCGAGGTGACGGCGTCACCAAATTGGTCTTGACGCCGTCAGACCCATTTTTCTATATATAGTTTTCTAATTTTTCACAAAAAAGGATAGAAGTTTAGAGAGAAGTTTTGGGGAGAAACCCTAAGTACGATTTTGGTGTAACTTTACAGGTTTTTCAAGGGTTCCAACCCCTTGATACCTTGCATGTTTAATCAAGATAAGTGTTCCTTTAATTCAATCAATATGTCTATGTGTTGGTTGTCTATATCTTGTTCTTGTCTTAATTCCATCATGCTAGGCTAGATCTATCTTGTGTTTGCTTAGATCTAATGAAACCTAGATATTGATTATATGTTGATTACTTGTTTATTCTTGTCTTGGATGAATGATTTATATGTTAGGCTTAAGAAAACTGGCAGATCTCCAATTGGTAACATGCTTGAACGTCTTAAGAAACATGATCCGACGCGTACTAGGTCTTTATTGGTTGTATTTAATGCATGAGCCACTGTTTACAATCCCTATAGTTGTGCTGGGCATGGTGTAGGAGGAGATAAGAGCTCATAGAATTGGGGAGTTAAGTGTGCCACCCCATGAATGGTATTAAGGAATACGATCCGTCATCCATGCAATTATAACAAGTAATTAACGTGTAAAAGATGTCTAGGGAGTAGTGAAATCTAAGTAAACACATTTTCTCCAATTACTGCTCACAACTTTAGTATAATTTAGTTTATTTTCATTTTTAGTATTTTATTTTGATTGCATCTTAGTATTGGGTTAGTTGATTAGCAACTAATTCCGCCCCTTCTTCCAAAACCCGAGATTTTTATTTGCTTTACATAAAATATAAAAACATAAAAAAATAATCTTCCTTCATCTTTAGAACTAGTATTTAGGCTTTCTAATCCTAGCGACACTATTCCTAGCTGAACGATCAATCCCCCGGTACTCGTCACTATACTATACTACAACGATCAGGTACACTGCCTGGTGGGGGTTGTAAGCTTCTCAAGATCCCTTGAGAGGTAAAGCCTGGTGCGATTCCCACGTATTAGAACACATAAAGACAGCAAATACAATATCAGGTCTACTAGACGTGAGATACATGATGGACCCAATAATACTTTGGTATTTGGTAGGGTCAACTGGAGTCCCATGTATATCAGCATCTAGTTTAGTGGAATTGGCCATCGGTGTATTCATAGTATCACTACTTTGCAATCCATGTTTCTTTAAAATCTCAAGAGCATATTTGGACTGATTTAGAAAAATTCCACGGGGTGATTAATGAACTTGTAGGCCTAGAAAGAACATAAGTTCACCCATCATGGACATTTCGAAATTATCTGTCATTAATTTTGCAAAATCCATTGAGTAATTTTTGTTGGTTGAAGCAAAAATAATGTCATCGACATAAATTTGAACGATTAATAGGTCCATCCCGTATATTTTTGTAAACAGTGTTAGATCCACCGAGCCTAGAGTAAAATCATTAGCCAACAGGAATTTAGAAAGCTTATCATACCACGCCCTGGGGGATTGCTTTAGACCGTAGAGAGACTTCTTAAGCTTGTAGACATGATTGGGACGTTCTGGATCAACGAATCCTTCAGGTTGACTGACATAAACCACTTCTCGGAGTTGACCGTTCAGAAAAGCCGTTTTCACGTCCATTTGGTAAACAATCATATTCCGATGAGCAGCAAATGCTAAGAATATCCGTACAGCTTCAAGTCTAGCTACAGGAGCAAATGATTCTTCAAAATCGATTCCTTCTTCTTGAGAGTAACCTTTTGCTACCAAGCGTGATTTGTTGCGTATGACAGTGCCTTTTGCATCCAGTTTGTTTTTCCAGATCCATTTTAAACCAATGACAATGATGCCTTCTGGTTTTTCAACCAATTCCTAGACTTTTAATCTTTGAAAGGTTTCGAATTCTTCTTGCATAGACTCAATCCAGTTTTCATAAGTCATTGCTTCTTTGACATTTTTAGGTATGGTTTCACAAACTGTGAGTGCATAAATGCAAGTTTCACCGTCTGTGTGAAGGCGTTGTCTTGTCATGATAGGTGCATCTGGATGGCCAATAATTTGAACTAAGGGGTGCTCTCTAGTCCATTTGTGTGTCGAAGGCTGAAGTTGATAAGTATCTCGCAAGTGAACAGGACCCAAATTGCGTGAAGATGACTCCGGAATGTCGGGGACAGGTTGAGCATTTGCAAATGGGTTAATGAATGGTTCTGGGTCATGCTCTGCGGGTTGTGGAACTGATGAAGGTATGGAATCTCCAGCTGATTGTCATGAGTTAGACCCAGTTTGTTCTGTTGTTGTAGGTGATATGACTGGAGGACCGTCTCTTCCAACAGTAGTTGTTGTTTGTTGAGGTGTACCAGTTTCTTGATGTTGATCAAGATGTGCAGCGGAATTTGGTGTGGCCTCAGATGGACGGTTAACAGGTGTATCATCAAACAATGGAGTAAACAAGGTTTCCACTTCTTTACGAGAAAGTGACAATGGTTCAGCCGAAGATACCGAAAAGTTAAGACGGTTGGTTGCGGGTCCTAAGCCATTTTGCTCAGAAGCCATTTAAGTGAGTTCATCGAAATTAACATGAATAGTTTCTTGAATTTCCCTAGTACGACGATTCCATATCCGATAGCCTTTTGAATTTTCACAGTATCCTATAAATATTCCGATGTCAGCCTTTGCTTTAAGTTTACCTAGATCATCACGATCATTGACTGGGTAGCATAAAGCTCCGAATACATGAAAGTGACTGATGGTTGGTTTCCTTTTGTGAACAATCTGATATGGGGTTTTGTTATGGCGTTTTGTGATCACGCAACGGTTTTGGGTGTAACAGGCGGTTGAAACAGCTTCTGCCCATAAGTAATTTGGTAATTGAGCATTGATTTACATCGTTCGAGCAGCTTCCACTAACGTTCTGTTGCGTCTCCTACTCCATTCTGTTATGGTGTGCGTGGAATAGATGTGTGATGTTCAATTCCCACTTTCTCAAAATACGACCTTAGAGTCTGATTCTTAAATTCTGTGCCATTGTCAGTTCGAACAATTCTGACTGTGTTGCGAAGCTGAACTTGTATTTTGGTGAGAAACGTGATGATCATTTGAGGAGCTTGATCTTTACTTCGAAGAAAATAAACCCAAGTCCAGCGAGAGTAATCATCAACAATTACTAAGATGTAGCGTTTACCGTTGATTGTTTGAACACGCATCGGACCACACAAATCCATATGAAGCATTTGTAAAACATGATTAGTACTGTGTTCAGGTTTTGAGGGAAAATGAGCATGAGTACTTTTTCCTTGTTCACAGGCTGGACATAGATGATCTTTGGCATAACGGAATCTTGGAAAGCCTTCAACTAATTTGTGACGGGCGAGATCAGTCATCGTTTTGAAATTCAAATGAGAAAGGCGTTTGTGCCATAACCAAGATTTAGTCGTTTCAGCTTTGGATAGAAGACAAATTGGAGATGAAGCGATCATGTCTGACATTGAAATTATGTAAAGGTTAGTGCCACGTTTGCCAGACATCAAATCATTGCCGTGTAGATCACGAACAAAACAGGTTTTCTCGCGAAATCCTACTTCTAAATCTCCATCACAAAATTGACCGACTGAAAAGAGGTTATAACCCAAGCCTTCAACATATTATACTCTGCTAATTTCAATATTCCCATGCATGTAGTCTCCGTAACCCATGATTAAAGCGTATTGATCATTCCCGAATCTGACAGTTCCAATAAACTTTAAGACAAAGTTATTTAACAGTTTGAGATTGCCTGTCATATGTCGGGTTCAACCGCTATCAACAATCCGGAGAACGATCTGAACCACCTGCATCAAAAGAAGACGACAGAGATGGAACAGAAGTAAGGGTGGAACCCGAAGAAATTGTGGGTTAGAAACACAAATATTTAACAATTTAGGAATCCATTTAAAATTTGGTTTGTATTGTAACCAACGTTGCCAGTTCCAACTAGTTTTTGCTTTGTTCTTAGTGAATGCACTAGCTTTTGGTGTGTTCCTAGAATTGTTGATTGCTGCTTTTGAGTTGACTACAACATCATTTGAAACTGTAGTAGGCGTTTTTCTTAAGGTAGACTTAGAGGCATTAGTGGACCTAGAAGAAGAGCCGGATCTACGTTTCTATTTACGATGTAAGAGATTATTAGCTACACATTTGGTATGATCACCAGATAACACACTTTTACGACAAAACACACAAGATGCATTAATATTCAAAACATTAGAAGGTTCAGCATTCGTTACATTAAGATTTGGATTACAATTTGCCAGATTAGAATCTAAATCAGATGCAACATGAGTTTTATTCGAGTTCCTAAGGTGAGCTTCTACTTCTTGCACTTCTAGTGTTCCTCTATTATGTTGCGAGAGCCTAGTCTTTTTAGTCTTCTTAACGCTTTTTGGCTTTGGGCTGCTAACGCTCTTAGGGGAAACTAGACCTGTGGAAGTGGAAGAGCTAACATTAGAACTCTTAGCATGCTTACCCTTATCTGTTCTGTCTATTTGGAACATTCCAGGTGCTATCACAGTGGTGTCAATACACTTTCCTTTTTGAAGTAGCTTAATTTTCTCTTTCAAATCAATGATGATGTGTTTTTTGTCCTGTATATCAGACTCAAGTAAACCATTGCAATAACGAATGTCATCACGGTTTTGTTTCCATTCGGCGTTTTCAATTTTTAACTCCGCAATTTCATGGTCATATTTGTTTTTGAGAAACTCATATTTGATTCATAGTTGCAATTCTGTTTCAATACTTTGAGCTTGACACCAATCAAGCTTTTGTTTGAGTTGACAAATTTCGTTTGAAAGTTTGTTTATCACATCATCACTGTTTTGACGCAACGTATCATTTTGATGTTTCAATGTTTCATTTTGTGACCTCAACAAAACAAGATCAGCACAGTAATCTGCAAATAATTTAGCATTGCTGGAATAATAGAGATCATTCATGAGAAAACTATGAATATCAGCATGAAGAGGTTGTTCCAAGAGTCGATCAGAATCTGTTTTCAAAAATCGGTTTTTGCGTTGTTGAACCAAAATTGCGTTTTCATTAAGAGCGAAAATTTCTTTCATATCTTTAACTTCTTTTTGGAGTTCCTGTCCCCAACGAGTAGCACAATAACGCAAATTTTGAACTAAAGGCAGAATTTGTTTTTGAAAAATGTCTCGCTTTTCCCGCTCGTAAGCTGATTGAAAAGTAAGAATTTTAATTTGCGAATGATGTTCAATGACGTTTTCCAAATTATCGATGCCTTTGATGAATGTTTGAAAATAGTCAAAAACTTTACAGCGTGTAGGTAATGGTGTCACATGACCAAGAGATGGTAATGGACCATTTACTTGTGCCACGGGTTTGACAGGAGCTCCATCGGAAGATGAAACATAAGACTCAGTAACATACCATGATTTCTCAGGTATTTCTCTTGACGGAACAAAAGATTTTGAAATGTGAGGAGCTTTTGAGTAATCATATGGTTTGCAATATTCAACTTGACTCATTTTTGATCGACTCTTCTCTTCTAGTTCGTATTCTTCCTCAGTATTATGTAAAATAACACGTACAACATTATTATCCATCAATTGGTCCATACTATACAGCTTAGGAATTGTTTTGAATGCAGTGCGAAGAAAAGAGGATCTGTAATCGCCGAGGGCAGAACCTTTATCTGGTCTTGGTTTTAAAGTAAACTTTTGAATTGTCGTTACAGATTCCCCATGTTTATAAACGATATTTTGAAAAGCTTTAATTTGACGTTCGAGAACGAGATTATCTTCAAGTAAAGAATTTTCTTTTTCTCGTTTTTGCACTTTATGTTCATAAAATTCCTGTTTGCAAGTTATCACCTCTTTTTGTATTTTTGAAAGTTCCTGTTGGAGTTGAACAACTTGTTTTTGAAGATCATGTTTTTCATTTTCCAGTTTGGAAACCAATTTACCGTTTGACTCAACTATATCATATATTTGCTTTTGAAGATTTTGTTCTTTGACATATGATTCCTGAAATGACTTTTCAAAGCTTTTTTCACGATGAACTGCATTTTGAAAGTTTGAAAGTTGTTTTTTATAACATTCAATGTCCTTTTTCAAATCGGCATTTTCTTTCAAAACTTTAGTTTGCTCGTCCATTATGTGATTAGAAAGAAGTTGTTTGGCCGTAGCTGTACAGTCAGGAGCTGGATCAGAAGGAGGTTCATGTTGTTCAATATAGTTATTTTCGTCTTGCTCAATAGGATCATCAAATGAAACGACAGTGTCATCATCAAATATAACAACTTTGTCTAATTGTTCATCCTCTTGAGAAGAGAAAAACGGTTTAGAAGGAACAACTTGCGCCTGATCTGATTCAGAAACAGAGGGTGATGCATTAAATTCTATGGAGCATGTGGTTAGGTCATTTACCTGAGACAAACCATCAGTGGAGAACACTGGGCCTGAATCATTCAACTGATGTTCCTGCATGTTGGCCATAAGCATCACAGCTGCATTGGCTTCAAGATCTTCCATATCATCATCATTGTAAGTATTAGTAAAGAAACTATTCTCATGAGCATTGAAAGTTCCTTCCTTTTCATCTTTGAGAGCCATAAGTAATGTCTGCTTGAAACTGATTGCCGCGGGTTCTTGGGTGAGGACATGCAGTTGCAATATGACCTTTTTCGTTGCAGTTGTAGCACCATATCGCATTCCCAGAGACTGTGTTGTTACTAGCAGCATTGTCATTACTTTGCTGAGGAGCACCTGGATTGTTTCTGAATCCCCCGTTGTTGTTGACTCTTTGTCCATACCCAGAATTTCCAGTATATCCACCTGAACATCCAGAATTACGGTTTTGAATCTCAACTCGACCATCTTGAATGACAGCTTGATTTCTTGTATTTGATGAAGAACGAAGATGGTTGTTGGTTTTGTTGGAGAATTTGCTAAAAGCACGAGCAACAAGAGCAAGCCCTTGATTCAACGTATTGACGCCATCATCATCATCTTTAATCTGATTAGAGTAATACATGCTATCATGGTTGTCATATGGAGCAAGTTGAGTAGAAGCGTGTTGAGAAGTAGGAGGTTGCTGGGGACTGAAGTAATTCTGTTCCTGATCATAAACATAATTAGACATTGGAGGATGTGAAGCATGAGTTTGAGCAACGAGTGCAAGGAGATTAGAAGTAGGTGGTGGTGTATATCCTCCTCGGGCGACTTTATCTTTTTCAACTTCAGACTCATAGTGCTTGAGATAGTCGTACAACAACCCATATGGATCTCTATGAAGATTCTTAGCTTGTCTCACAAATGTCACATACTTTTGCCACTCAGGACCCAGACTACTAACAAACTTTGTATTGACAGCGATTCTTGGAAGAGGTACTTCATGTCTCTCTAAATCATTGACGACATTGGTGAAACGATGAAAGTAAGACTCAAGAGATTCCCCTGGTTCAATCATGATATTAGTGTATTCCAAGTAAAGCTTATATTCCATGTCTTCCTTGTTCAGTTGTGTGCCTTGCATCAGTAGATGGACGTGTTCCTACATAGCTTTTGCAGTTGTTTGAGCATCAACACTTCTGAAGATGATGTTTGGTATCCCTTGAAGTATGTAAGATATAGCATACTCATCTGCTTCACGATGGTGATTTTGTTCAGCAGTAAGTTGAGACTCAGGAACACGCACAGCAGTTGGAGCTACTGGAGGATCAGCAGATGGGTCACCGCCAACGTAGTTAACAGGCCAAGGAAACGGTCCTTCAAGGATAACTTGTTTCATGTACTTACCATTGGGTTTCTTGAGTTCAATAAACCTTAAGAATCGACTTGCCCACTGAATGTAATTTCCCGGTGTTAGCATTGGTGGGGTGTCAATAGAGCCTGCTTCGTGTCTGGATTGTTGAGTTGAAATGACTTCACACATCCTCTCAAACCAGTGAGTAGGTTTTGGTGGAAGTTGGCTTTGTTGTGGTGACATAGGATAGGATTGTTGTATTGGAACCATTTGTTGCATGAAGTTATGTTGTTGTGAGTAAACCGGTTGTTGATAATATTGTGGTGATTGTTGATACTGTTGCTGTTGCTGATGATACTGTTGATTCTGATGTTGCTGAGGATGGTTAAAGTTGTAGTACGGTGGTTGAGACATATTGAAACACTTTGTGTGAAAAGATGGATCTTGTAGAAGGTATAGGTTTAGCCAAATCTCGAAAACTTGACAAAAATGAGAGATTGCGAAACTTTGTACTAGTAGTGATTGCGAAAATTGGTACTGAACTTGTGATTGCGAAACTTCAGAAATATCGAAACTTAGGTTTGCGAGACAAAGTGATTTTGAAACTAAAGGAGAGTTTTCGAAAAAACTGGTTTCCGAAACTATGTAGAGTTTTCGAAAAATTGTGATTTCGAAAAAAATAAGTATTTTTTGAAAACACAAAAGTCACCAATACACTTTTCGAAATTATACAATTTCGAAAATTTACCAAAAGTCGAAGTACTTTTCTTCCTTGTACAAGAGAGAAAAAACTGAGTCCACAATTCTTAAGTCGATTAGAAGCACTAGAACACGATTTCGAAACTTGGTCAAGGAGGTGATTTCGAAATTTTGCAGAAATTTATTTTTCAAGGAAAGCAATCCAAAAACGAGTTTTTAATCCAAGATTTTTGTACTTCAAGTTGTAAAATGATGAAATCTTGAAGAAAGTTATAAACTTGACAAACTTTTTCAAAAATTTAAGTAATTTCGAAAAAAGTACAAAAATCCAAATCGTGACTTTGAGAGAAAGATAGATACTTTTGTGTTTGATATGATTTGTAGCACAAATTTGTAAGCAAATATGTGATAAAAACCAAGAAACAAACAAGAAAGTACAATTTTTCACAAAAATAACGAATTACAAAAGAGTTTGAGGATCGATTTCAAAGAGAAAAACAATAACTACACCTTCATATGGCGAATGATACCACTTGTTAGGTCACCATATTGATTTCACACAAACAAGAATGAGATAGATATAAGGAGTTGGGTGAATATTTGAATGAGAGAAATATAAGTGCAAGAGTTTCCTTAAGATTTCAAATAAACAACCAAGTTTACAAATGGCCTAAGCTTAGTATTTATAGGTAAGGAGCTAGGGCAACACTCCTACTCCTTCCCTTCTCATAATTCATATGGGCTTAAGGCCCATGGACTTCATTCTTAAGCCTAGTAAACTTAATACAAAATGTAAATGAAAGTAAATAATAACTAAGCAACCTAATATTATTACAAATGACCGAGACTTGATAAAATAGTAAAACTTTGATCCCAACAATCTCCCCCTAAGGGTCGGTCATCACGGTTGCTTGACGTCTTTGTCATTTCTTCATCTTTGACTTTCATAGCTTTAGACATCTTTCAATAATCTTGAGGTAATAATCATTCATCGTTCTTTGTACTTTGTTCGTTGTTGTTGTAGTAGTGATCAAGTAATGAAGTTGTCTGCCTTTCGTCACTTCCGCGTCTGTGGTGGTAGTCTGCCATTCCAACATGCTCATACATCTTTGAATCTGACGTATACATGCACGTAGTGCCTTTCTTTCACTTAAGATCTTTAGTCTTTATACGTTGTAGATTCTTCTTTTTGGCGTAGAATCTTTCTTTGAACTTTGTGTTGCTTTGATCTTTGAGAGAACTTTTGATGACTTCAAGATGTATGTATGAGCATGTGGAATCCGTCGCCATGGAGATGATGTAATCCTGCATGTGAACAATACAACATCCGGTACTTACAGATAAGGAATTAGATATCGTCAACAGCATATTCTGAAGCCTAGTAAATGAAAGTAAATAATAACTAAGCAACCTAATATTTGATCAAATAATAACTAAGCAACCTAATATTATTACAAATGTAAATGAAAGTAAATAATAACTAAGCAACCTAATATTATTACAAATGACCGAGACTTGATAAAATAGTAAAACTTTGATCCCAACAATATTTGATCAAATAAATTCAATTCCGGGCTTAAATGACCCCCTAAAAGTGGTTCATTTTTTGCCTCATCATATACCCTTATACTTGAGATTTGCTTGTCCTCAAGCAAATGCGCTTTTATTTTAGTCAAAATACAAGTTAGGAGTCATTTAACACTAATATAAAAGTAATTACAACAAATAATCGTTCCACTAAAGTCCAAAGACAAGCACGGAGGTCATACACTAGCACCTCACAAATAGTGTTTAGATACTCACATCTCTCGGGTGTAATAAAGTAATAGCACAATATGGAAATGGAAAACATCTCTCACTACCTGTCATAGCAAAATAGATTACCATAGGCTTGGGAAAGGATCAAACCTCCACCACATGGCGTAAGCCCCTAGGATAAACTATCAAATAGGTCTTTTAAAGGGTTGTAACGTTAGGTGTAGGGATATGGAATACACGGTTTTGTTCAATATAGGAAATCTTTACTGGTGGCGAGTTAATCATCTCGGTTAATTACATGTACAATATGGCGTTGCTAAGCCAAGACTAGACTCGACTTAAGCTAATAAATCAAAAAGAACAAAAACATAAAATGAACATAGAATGAAATGGGATGGTAGTCCGTATGTTTTTTTCTCCTTTCTTTTTCTATTTTCTTTTTCATTTTTTTCTTTTTTGATTTTTTTTTTTTTTCTTTTTTTTATATTGATTGATTTTTTTTTTTTTGCATACACTCTTACCCTACCATCCAAAATAATACATCATAGGGAATGAATATTCCCCTTACACTTGAATTTTTACATACTTTACAATAAACTAATCTAATGACTCGAATTAAGAAAAACAAAACACTTGGAGTACTTTTAAGATTAACGCACATACGGGGGTAATAAATGATGTTCTTCCCCATTACTCCATAAAATAAGTACTTTACCCATGAGTCCCAATCGTCCCAAAACAATATGTACAAGGATATGACTCGACTTAGCAACCATGTAATCAATTAGATAATTAACTAAAGGTTTAAACATGTAACAATAATGCACTAAAGATGAGTGCATACACGGAAGGCTAAGGCGATTTGGGTGTACATTTAAGTGGGGTGTAACAAATTCTTCCTTTAAGTAAAATCCTTAAAGTTAGAAACGAAAAGATAGGCTCAGAGGGGTGTACTAGGGGTTTCGTGTACTAAAAATGAGTACAACGCTAAGGGTGTGGGAAAAATTAATTGACTTAACTAGCCAAGTAATATGACTTAAATGGTCAAGTAATTATGATACGGGTTTAACACAAGGGTGATCCTAATGCCTCTTATCATGTAGTAAATCCTACTACACGAATGTAGTCTCATTAGCGGTCTCGGGATGCATCACTAACGCAAGTTCTAGAATCTAAATGTTACCGGTACACTCATAAGCACTAATAGTAAATGTTTTTCCTATCAAATCTAAAGGCGAACCTCACATATTTGGGTGGAAAATTTTTCTGAATAGTACGGTTTTGTGCTAGTCATACAATCTCCTATCCATGAGACGCTTGCTATGGCTAAAGTTTCACTCCTAAATGTTGTAAAAAATTTTAAATTTGGCGCTAAAATTGCACTAACAAGTATTTCTCATAGTTTTATTACACATCTACTATCAAACAAACAAACTCAAGGGAAAGTGTATCTGTAAGGTATCATCATTTTACCCTCCCCTTACACTTAGGATGAACATTTTCTCCAATGTTCAAGTAAAGAATGTAAAAGTGAAATAAGTAAAACAAATGAAATCGAATACTCCCCTGATTCGCTCGGTATGGATAATAAGGTGGCCAGGTTAGATCTTCCTCCAAGAAAATGAACAATCAAAGCTTCCCTTCCAGAATAATAATCATCTTCTTGTCATACATAACCTGTAAAACTTGAGAAAACAGACAAGGCAACCTCGCATAAAATCGCCGGCAATCTACATATGCTAATAAATCCTAGAAAACAAAATAAGATATAATGCTTGTGGAATGATGTTTGCAGATTTCCTGGAGATTAAAAAACTGATAATTCAACAAAAACTTTAAAACTCCGTTAGAAAAAAAAAACTGGTAAAATTTCCAGAATTTTACACGTGACGCCGTCAGGAATTAATTCCAGACGCCGTCAGAAGTGACCTGCAGAAATTCTTATGTGAAGTTTCCGGAAAATTTCTAGAAAAACTTCGTCCTACTTCCTGGAAAATCCTGCAAAACATCATTATGACTCGATACAAGCATTTGACTCTAACAAATACGAATATACATGTTCACTTAATATTGTGGAGAATCATGATCGGTTTTGTTTCTTAAAAACATATTTGGGGTTTTCCCTTACACTTATCTTTTGCAAAAATACCTTTGGATGAAGTTAAGACTCGGCCAAACAACAAAATAAAGTATTTTCACTATTTTAGTTTTGAAATACGATCTACCAACTATAAAAATAAAGCATGCATACGGAAGCAAATAACAAACAAACAAAATAAAAATCACACAAAACATGGGTTGCCTCCCAAGAAGCGCTTTTCTTTATTTACGAGTCTTGTAGCTAGACTCAAGGTCATGGGTTACTACGTGATACGGGTGAGTTCCTCATTGAGGACATCTTTGGGATCAAACTTAGGTTTTAACTTCCTATCGGTTTTTTTAGTACGGTATGACCTTTCAAACTTTTCTCCATCCGGATCATACAAAGTCATCTTCATATGCCATGATCCGTCACCTTCCTTAGGTGGCTTGTCCCACCTCCATTTACACTTATCTCCCTCTCTTTTCCACATATTCATCTCTATATTAATAGGCATCACGCTTAAGAACTCAATCATCTTCCTAAAGACTAAGGGGTCAAAAGGATCTAGCTCTTCATCTCTAGCTATGAGTTGTTCCACCGAATGTGTTTTTTCGATGAAATCTTTTTCTAGATAGAATGGGCATTGAAGTCCTATAAAGTTCCTTTCTATCCAAGGTCTATATCTAGATGGTCTCCTGTTCATCTCTACCCAATGTGGTGTCGGTTCATCCTCACAATCGTAGCTATGTTTCTTAACATCGTATACCGACCAAGTGTCGCCCTCACCTACCGCTATCTTAGACTCCTTACAATCTATCATGGCGCTAGCGGTTGCTAAAAATCCTCTTCCTACCAACAATGGCCATGTAGTGTCACTAACCATGTCTAGGACGTGAAAATCCGCCAAAATAGTTAACTTCCCTAAGTAAACAACTACATCCTTAATCATTCCAACTGGGTGGGCAATACTCCCATCCGCTAGACCTATCAATACCTCCATCTCCTCTAACTTTCCTAGCTTGAGAGTGGTGAAAAGGGATAAGGGAATCAAGTTGAGGCTTGACCCTAAATCGGCTAGTGTGTCGAAAGCTTCGGATCTTCCTATCTTACAAGGCAAAACAAATATACCCAGATCATCAAGCTTTTTAGGCAACTTGTTTTGAATGAAGGTGGTCCCATTTCTACCTAGTTTAAACTTCTCATACTTTTCTAGGAGGGCACTATAGTAGGGAGCACGGGCTAAGACATCAATGACGGGGCGTTCAAGGTGAAGCTCCTTGAATTCATCGTCAAGGTCTTGCATGGGAGGTGGTTCAACTATGCTTTTGACAGGTTTTATATCAGGTGTTTTATTCGATTGGTCCTTTTGAAGAATTTGGTTTTGCTTGAAACACGTGCTCGTTGATTTAACCGAGTAGTATTGCGGACAAGAAGTGGGTGACGAAACTGATGATATGGAATTAACGTTTAGTTTTGGGTTCTTGACCGTGTCGCTTAGGAGTGCTCCCATTTCTCGGTCATTGAGAACTTTCAACAATGTGTCAATTTTGGTGGTCATCTCGCTTTGCTTTTGTTTGAAATTGGCTTCAAACTTAGATATGCGAGCTTCTTGAGACGCCCTAAGCTTGGACATCAATCCTTCAAGATTGTTGGTATTACCATAGTTGTTAGAAGGAATGTTGTTGAAAGTACGTTGGAGGGCGGACCGTTTGGTTGGTAACGATTAGGCGGATTGGAATAATTGGCTTGGTTTTGTCTCCACCTAAGGTTTGGGTGATTTTTCCAAGAGGGGTTGTAGGAATCACCGTAAGGGTTTGGCTCGGGGTTTGAAAGTGTACTACTTATCTCCGCTTCGTCGGTACGCGAGGATGCGTAGTCCGCAGAAGCTGTTCCGGGGAGTTCCACACAATCACGAGTGTCATGGGGACCACTACATAATTCGCATGAAGAAGTGATTTCGTTCACTTGGCTTGAAGGCTTAGGAGCTTCGTAAGATTTCATGAGAAACTTGACTTGGTCCTCAAGTTCCATGATCCTACGGTAGGGAGTGCTACAATTGTTCGAAGGCAAAGATATTGCCTTTTGACCGTTTTGTTCAAATCACGGGGATCATTCCAACTTTCGTTGTCATAGAGAGCAAGATCTTCTATGAGTTCCCATGATTGTTCCGCACTTAGATCACGTAGCTTACCACCGGCCGATTGGTCAATGGCTCGCCTTGTGGAGAGATAGATATGGTCATAGAAGATTTGGACTTGGAGCCAAAGATCTATGCCATGATGAGGGACTTTTTGGAGTAAGTCCTTGAATCGAGTCCATGCTTCATATAGAGTTTCACCTTGACGTTGTTGGAACATCAAGATATCATTTCTAAGCTTGGTAGTTCTCCCCGGTGGGAAAAATTGAGCAAGGAAACGAGTGGTGAGATCATCCCATGAGGTGATGGATCCCGTGGGTAAACGTTCAAGCCATTGACTAGCTTGATCACGTAGAGAGAATTGGAATAGGCGTAATCGGGTTGACTCTCTAGTTGTAACATCAAGATCTATAGAATCTACGGTTTTCAGGAAGTCCTTGAGATGTTGATTTGGATCTTCGAAACGAAGTCCATTGAATGCACATCCGCTTTGCACCAACCGGATGGTGTCGGATCGCAAAGGGGTCACATTGGCTCCTTGGGTGAGCTCAATGGTGTTTCGATAGCCTTGGTGGCTAGGTCGGGAATGTTAGAATCGTATTTTTATTTATAAAAAGTTTCGGTCATTAATGTGTAGTTATAGGTTGCTTTAGAATATCATTATGATGAAGTTTATGCTTAGTACTCATGTTTTGTAAAAGTCTAAGGGCCATTAATGTTATAAAGTAAAAGATTAGAGATGCCCTAGACTATTAGTATAAATACTCTTGTAAACCTCATTTGAGAGGTTGGTTCTCTTAGTCTTAACAAGGTTATTATTTCACACACTAGAGTTCCCACACACTCTCTCTCTCTCTCTCTACTTACTTTCTCTCTCTAGATTTAGGCTTCATTTAATAGTGATTTAGGTTGTTCTACGGTCCTACAAGTGGTATCAATCGCATAGGGATAATATAGGTTGTTTTAGGCTTGATTTGGTAGAAAAAACTTGGTATAAAAGTAATTTTTATGATTTAGGTTACTGTTCATCGTAACTCTATCGAGTTAGGAACAGAATTTTAGCGAGTTTGGATTTTCTATCGAGTTAGGAATTTTAGCGAGTTTGGATTTTCTATCGAGTTAGGAATTTTCTAGCGAGTCTGGATTTTCTATCGAGTTAGGATTTTCTATCGAGTTAGGAGAGTTTTCTGCGAGTTACGAAATACTTGGCGAGTTAGCCTTTTTGCCTTATCGTTCATCGAGTAAGGATATTTGTGGCTACTTACGAAGCGAAACTCTGCCCAAATTTTCTTTACCTTACCGAGTTTGATAACTTTACCGAGTTTGAGAACTTATCGAGTTTGCGAACTTATCGAGTTTGAGAACTTATCGAGTTTGAGAACCTTCAGCACTTACCGAGTTTGACAAACGTTTAGGCAATACCGAGTTTGGAGTTTTAAGACATATCGAGTTAGACAGTTTACAGACTTACCGAGTTAGACAATCACAAACTTTTAGGCAATACCGAGTTTGGAGTTTTTGGCGGAAAAATTTGAGTAAAATTTATTTTTTACAGAAGATTAAACGTTCAATTTTTACGCGAGATTTAAATTTTGATATAACGTTGAAAATTTCGGCCGAAAATTCAAATTTTTAGGCCAAAATTCAAATTTTTTCGGTAAAATTTGGCGTCAAAATTTTTAAAACTCAAATTTTTCTGGTAACTTTAGAATTGCATTTAAAAGTGATTTTCAAATTTGGGCGTAAAATTTTTTTCATATTTTAATTTTGGAGGGAAAATACGAAATCACTAAAATAATTACCGAGAACGTCTTTCAACTTCACCAAACCATCTAATCTACAACAACAACCTTTGTTATCTTTCAAAAGATCCTCAGAACAACGTTTCACTTTGAATTCAAATCATGGCAACTCAACAAGACATTCATGCTGCCGGTGCCGAAAACCGACCTCCAATGCTTGAAAAAGGTGGATATCTTCCATGGACAAGCCGCATGCTTCGTTACATCAAAACGAACCCTGATGGTAAATTAATGATCAACTCCATTACAAATGGTCCATTCAAGCCAAGACAAGTTCAAATTGAAGGTAATCCAAATACAACACCTCCTACTCAACCATTCATGCGTGAACAAACAGAAGCAGATTACACAGAGGAAGACAAGAAGCAGATCGCTGCAGATGATATGGCAATGCATTTAATCCAACTTGGATTACCACGGGAGATCTTTGCTGCGGTCGACAGCTGTGAAATTGCTTATGCTATGTGGGAACGTGTTAGAAGGATATGTCATGGAACAGAGATTGGACAACAAGACGTTGAGAACAAACTTCTTACTGAATGGGAGAATTTCACATCCACTAAAGGTGAACAGATTGAATCCTACTACACAAGGTTTTGCACTTTGATGAATGAGTTAATCAGAAACAAGTTGACACCTCGAACAATTGCAACAAACATCAAATTTATCAATAACCTTCCAGAAGAATGGGGTCGTTATGTTACAATTGTCAATCAAACAAAGGATTTACATAAGGTGAATTATGATCAACTCTATGACTTTTTGAAGCAAAACCAAGCTGAGGCTAATGAAGTAAGGAAAGAAATATTGGCAAAGAATCATGATCCTCTTGCATTAATTGCTAATACACCAACACCTTTACCAGTGAACACTCAACAACCATCATCATCTTCCACTCACAACTACATGCAACCATCATGCATTCTACAACCAACACCTGTCTACCAACAACAGTTCTACCCATAACAACAACAAGTTATTCCACAACAGCAACACCCACAATTCCAAGAACCGGAATTCACCGACAATGATGAAGCTACTGCAGCATTGTCCCAAGCGTTTGCTTTTCTGTCAAAGGCATTCCAAGGACGTTATTCTACACCAACAAACAACAACCAAAGGATCTCATCGAACACTCGCAACAACCAGTTTGCTCAACCGAGTTTCAATATAGGCAATGAAGGCCAAATGGTTGGAGTTTATGGGAATCAGCAAGGATATAAGAATATGCAGAATGCAGGTCAGTATGCAGGGAATCAGAATGCAGGTCAGTTTGCAGGGAATCAGTATGGTCAATATGCAGGGAATCAGATGGGTCAGTTTGTTAGAAATCAGAGGGGTCAGAATGTTGGTAATCAGGCAATGGGTTATCAGAATAGGAATGTTGCAGCCCCAGTTGTTAGGAATTTGGGAAATGTGAATCAGGGTAATCCGGTAAAGTGTTTCAACTGTCAGGGTGTAGGTCATATGGCAAGGAACTGTCCTACTAAGCCGAACAAAATAGACCTAGCATACTTGCAGAAAGCAGTGTTGTTGGCACAAAAGAATGAGGCAGGATTTCAGTTAAACGCAGAGGAAAATGATTTTATGGCTCTTATGGATGACATGGAAGATAGAGAGGATATCGATGCGAACTGCATATTCATGGCGAATCTTCAGGAAGCTAAGTATGACACGGATTCTGATACACTTCTTGTTTATGACACCAATGCACCATCTGAGGTATCAAATTTCAACACATGTCACAATAATGATATATTTGATATGTCTCCTCATGAGGAACAGCATTTTGAGAAGCAAGCATCCACTTATGATACATTCCTGGACATGCCAAGTAGTAGCAATACTCCTTCAGCGACTCCAGATGTGAATCATAATGGAGGCTTCGTTTCACAGCATGCTGAGAATGATGAGGAAACACGTGCTTTGTTTGAATCGTTATTGAATAATTGTCGTATTGAAATTGAGAATGTGAAAAAGGTCAATCACGATGTTAAGGCCGCGAATGTTAAATTGACCGTTGAGCTTGAGAGTTACAAAGAAAATGTTAAAGCTTTTGAATTTCATAACAAAAGAGTGTCTGAATTAGAAACTGGTTACCAAAATTCCGTTTCAAGGGAAAAACAATTGCAACTCAAGTTTGATACACTTGATGTTAATTCTTTCAAGAAGATAAAAGCTTTAAACGCGGAAATTTCTGATTTACAAAACCAACTTTCTAAACAAAAAACAGCTTAACCAATCTTGAAAAAGAAATGGATGAGTTGAAAAAGGACTTTGCAAAGAAAGAAGACAAACTTTTGGCCGAAATTGTAGAGTCAGAACACATGATTGCACATTTACAAGAATTAGTGGTTAAGTCGGGTCAGTCAAGTCAAACAATGAAAATGATTTCAAATCAAACTAATCTGATTTACCATACGAAACATAAAGTGGCTCTTGGTAACAACACCCCCAGTAATCTCAAGAAAGCTCAACAAGAACAGAATGTTTTGTATAATGTCAAAAGTTGATTGGCTCTAAACCGTCAGACGATTATTGGTCAACCACTTGTGAATGGTCAACTATAATAGTCAAACAGCTTAGAATCAATCTCCGTGGATAGTATAAGGTTTCCCCGGGTCGTTATGTCCCGACGAGGTGTGAATTGTAATCAAACGGTTCTGTGATCGGGTGAATTTGGATGAGAAAAAGGTTTGTGTGTGATTGAACTAAGGAATCTACAAGAGAATAGCTTAAATAAGCTATATAAACAAGACGGGAAAGTTTGAAAACCCAGAAACGATTAAAACTTAAAACGCGTACGTTACGTTTAAATAAAACGTAAACGTACAAAATAAAAAGTGAAAACGAAAATCTGAAAACACCCAGGGGGTGAAAATGAACTTTTTACAAATCTAAAGTTAAAAGAAAATTTTTAGAAAATTAAAATAAATTTTAACACTAATTAATTATCTAATATTAATTAATTACTATTTATTACTTATTATTAATATTTAAAATACTTAAATGTAATACGATATTAATTAAATACTAAAAAGGTGAAAATAAAATTTCTAAAACTATAAAATAACTAAAAATAAGTTTTAAAATTAAGAATAAGTATTTTTGTCTTTTTGTGGTTTTCTTATTAATTAATTACTAATTAATTACTAAATACTAATTAAACTATTTTAAATTAAGAAAATTACTAAATGAATAGTAAAAATTCTAAGAAAATTTCTAAAAATATTTTACAACATATAAAAGCTATAAAAAATATAAAAACTAAGTTTTACTTAATAAAAACTAATTATGCTATTTTAAACTTAATATTAATTAATAATTAATTAAACTAAGATTAAATCTAATAAATACTAAAAGATAAAATAAAAATCTGAGAAAATTATTATAATTACTTTAATATAATAGGAAATTAATAAAAATATAAAAATGACAAGTACTTAATAAAAATTTAAAAATGAAAATTAAAATTAAATTACATTAAATAGAAACTATCACTTAATTTTAAATTTGTTTTTCTTGATTTTTCTTTTACAAACCTATTAAATACTTAAAAACAAACACTTTTTGTAAAAACAAACTTTTTGTAAACTTAAAATAAGCTGAAATGAAAGCTAAAAGCCCAACAATTGACTTTGTTTGACTTAAATGGAAAATAAGCTTAAACCAGCATGTGTGGGACCCACTCTGGGTAATTCAGGTGTTAATAAGCTTATGGGACTTGAATAAGCTAGAAAAAGTACTAGTGGACCACAGAATAAGCAATAAGCATAAAATAAGCACTTGGAAATTTGTTATGAACTCAGAACTGGGACAAGTTTTAGGTGCTGATTCAGGTGGGGCCCAGGGAGATTGAGGTCAACACCTGGTGTGTGTTAGGAGGGGGGTTGGGAAAAACAAAAGTGGTGTTTGTGGGACCACCATGGTGGCCAGAAAACCACCACCAAGTGGTGGTGGTGGTGGTGTAACTGCTGAGACAGAGCAGTACACAGCCCTGCAAGTCACTTTGTGGCTTTGTGGGGCCCACAAGAAAAATGGCAAAATTATAGAAACTAATGGATTCTAAACTTGAGGTGGGGGGTTATAATTAGGAACAAAGCTCAGTCCATGAAAGCAAGTACACAAATCAATACAAATCCTAGAACTTTTGCAAAAATCTGATAACTAGCAATTTGACTTTTCAAGTTATGCCACTAAGTTGACTAAAATGAACTTTAAATCAAACCTACTTACTGATTATGTAACATTAGGCTAATGAGATGTGAAATTAAGCTAAATAAACAATCTTGTGAGCTAAATTGATGAAAATGGACCCCAATCTCTTAACAGTTAACTGCTAATAGGAAATTTGAGGTGATTTTGACTTTGAATACTGTAAGCACTTGTTGTTATGGTTCCTATGACCTAAAATAACCTAAGGTAACATGTAATAAGCATAAGTATCAATAATAAACACCCTGAGCTCACTCATACAGCATGAACCAAACACTCCTTTGTGGTGGTCTGTTTTTGTTTTTCAAAGCAGAAGGTCCATTTAATCCTTGAAACTGAAACCTAAGCTATCATACTCACTAGTTATCACTACCAAAGCATATTTGAACAATTACTAGGAACATAAACTTAGTATGACAGGTTACACATGAAAACATGAAAATTCTTACAAGTTTCTTCCACAGTGCACAATGGGTGAACAAGAACCAAAATCAGTAACCTAACACTCCCATGAGTTCTAAAACCAATAAAATTCAGAATCTACCCAGCTCCTTTGCATCTTGCTTCCTTGAACACCAATTTTCTATTTTTTTATTTATTTATTTGTAATTTAGAGAATTTTTTGGTAACTGAGTGAAAATGGAGTTTAATGCTTCTCATATAAAAAAAAAAAAACTTGTAACTAAACTGGAATGAGCTTGAACAAACAAGGAGTAACAGCTTTTAAATATTCAAACAATAATTTGAAAATACAAAATGCAAAGTTGGAATTTATAACTGGAAACTTGAAATTAATTACTGAATTGGAACTCAAATACACTAGAAATCCTTGATAGAAGGTTTTTAAGCTGCAAATTACAATAACACTTGGTGATTAAACTAATTCGACATATTAATTTACTCTACTCCTATTCTACTACTAACTAATAGCCTCTTCTTCTCATTTCTTTTCTTTTTATAGTCCCTGCAGCATCCTCTGACTTTCCCATCAATAAAAATTGACCCTTGGATGATTGAACTCAGTCTTGACCCTTGAATGGTTTTTGCCACCAAAAATTCCCTCATGTTGCTTGGAGTTTTTTCAGGACCATAAATGGTTCTTGTTTTGTAGTTATGAGTTGGGGGAACATGGAGTGGGTTGAGGACAGAGTTGGTGATGGGGTGGTTTGGATTAGCAGGTCAAGTGGGGGGATTTGGGGAGGTTAGGGATGGTCAAAGTGTGGGTTTGACTGAGTTTAAATAAAACGGGGGTAGTACTATTTTGGGTGTGGGCCGGGTTTTGGAAGTGGGCTGGGGGTTACTGGATCAGATAGGCTTGTTTAGTTTTTGGGTTTGGTTTGTATTGGGTTAAATACTATAAGGGTCCGTTTGATATTGTAACTAAAAACCACAAGGACCAATTATGTAACATTTGCAAACTTGAGGGGCTGTGATAGTAACTTTCCAAAAGTAACCATAAGGACTTATTTTGACACATTTGAGAATTACAAGGATGAAAATTAATATTTTCCAAAATAAAAATACCCGGGGACCAAAATTGCAAATTTCCAAACTCCGGGGACTAAACTTGTAATTTTCTCAAAATTTTCATCCAGGGATTAAAAGTGATTTTTATGAATTCCCAAGGACCAAAATTGATTTTTCATTCAAAATTATCCCACCAGGGACCTTTTCTGCCAATATTTGAAACTCCAGGGACTAATTTCGTAAATTTCCAAAACTTTCCAATTTTTCACCAAAGGACTAAATATGACATTTTATGATTTCAAAATGACCTTTGGTGATAATTTTCCATATTTTGAATATCCAGGGACTAGATTTGTAATTTTATGAAAGTTGAGGGACTGAAACTGCCAATTTTGCAAACTTTGTGCGTTTTTCATCTATTTTTGCTCGTTTTGCATCTAAAACATATAAAACACAATTTTGAAATATTTTTAGTATTTTGATGCATTTCTGAGTGTTTTTGTATGTTTTGCAGTTCAGAATAGACCAAAAATGATGAGTGTTTGAGCACTCATCAATCCCCTACACTAAACTATTGCTAGTCCCTAGCAATACTGTTTTGAAAACTTGATGGATTTGAAAAACTCTTTACCAAAAGCCATCACTTCTGGAGTAGCCAGGTGTAAGAACTGTGGCACACCTGATAACCGTGTGATTTTGAGCAAACCACCAGCTGTCAACGGATTTGATTTGTCTTTACCAAAAGCCGTTTGCTTCTGGACTAGCCAGCTCTTGATGGAATAGTCAACATCTTGGTGAGCTGATTACCAATTATGGATTTTCCACGGCCTTTACCACAAGCCATAATCTTGCGGGCTAGCCAACTCATTTGTTTTCGGGGAGTTGAGGAACCATACAATTTTGGGCAAATTGCACGCCGTAAACGGATTTGAGATGTCTTTACCAAGAGCCGTTTGCTCCTGGACTAGCCAATCCCTTTTGTCGGTTAGACAAGGCGGACTGATTACCACAAAAATTTTGAAGCACCAGTGAAAAATTTTTGAAATTTTGGCTAAAACGGGGGTATTATATAGTAAAATGTGATAAAATTCGCTAGAATAGCGAAATACCCCCCCCCCCCCCCCACACTTAGCATGAATATTGTCCTCAATATTCAAAGTCCCGGCTATTATGCCGACATTTTGAACGTAAAAGGGCAACATTACAAGCTAAGCATGGAAAACACCATTTTGTATTTTCACGTCATAAGTAATCATAGCATGGGGGACTCCCCCACACTTAGGGTGAAAACCCTATAAGCATGCTACTGTTTTTGTTTACCGAGTCGCTAGCTTGACTCGACCCCTAATTCATTTGTCATTGGGGAATGTGGAAGAAGTGATCTCCATCGGACTTTCATTCAAAATGTTTGGACAAACATATGAAGCACGTGAAAGTTCCACACCGATGAGATAAGTATTCGGCTCAAGATAATGATACATGAAAATGCCGGGATCAAATATAGTGTCCTCACTCCCGATGGAGTGAAGAAGGGAAGAAGTCACCTTATAGGTGAAGAAAAGGAAGAAAATCATGATAAAAAGCATGATTTGATCTTCTTCCTCAAGAGGAGGCTCAATAGCCTGAGTTTGGATTTCAAAGGGTAAGCTCGTAAACAACCCGGGAGGGTGGGTGGGAATTTGCAAATTCTCATGATTGAGAGCATTTCCTCCCGGGCCATCAAACTCCGAAGGAGTCATGACATGATGAGTGAGTTCACCGGAGAACTCCTCATGAAGAGAATCATTCACAAGATGTGAATTTGTGAACTCATGTTCCATTGTGGACTCATCACAATCCTCGTCAAAGATTGGATTATTAGAAATCATAGTGAATTCAGAGTCGAATTCAAATAGACGATTGGTGAGAGTCGTATCGAATGTTTCGGGAACAAAGAGATTAACATTCTCTATTGGATTTTCGGGATCAGAAGTGAGTGACGGATCATGATATAGGAGACTTTCAATTTCTCCCAGATTGGCTTGGAAATCGAGGAGACCATCATCACTTTCCAATGAAAGTGGATTGATGTGAGTAAGTTCATCAGCGAACTCCTCAAGAAGAGGATCAACATCAGAATGAGGCAGTGGTGCCTCGATATACTCAATGTCTCCATGAGATGTACAATTATCATTAAAATCTGAGAAAGTCTCAAAATGATCGTTTGAACACTCAAGAGGTGAAGGAATATCACATACATGATCCAAAGTTCCCTGTGACTCTCTCGGGATTGGGACAAGGATCTCAACACTAGACTTTATTAATTCGTCCGATTCCTTATTAGGAACAGTGCTAAGATGCTCATCCCCCATGTTTAGAGAGTGAGTGTGAACTTTGGGTGTGATAATAGACTGAGGGGGATAAGAAAGACTAGCACACATAGATTTTATATTTTTCATGTGTTCTTCTGCTAGCAATTCTTGCATACTCTTATCTCCCTGTGCTTCCATGGAAGGAATCTCAACTGATGAACTGGATGAATCTTTGTAATATTCCTTCATTTGAATAGAATCCTCATCATCATCGTCATCATGAAGAGCAGCAAAGCAAAGATTGGCACGTATTTTAGCCGTTCTTTGCTCAGCAAGTAATTCTTCCATGCTCTTTTCGTTTCTGGCCTCTCGTTCTTCGGCAAATAATTCTGCCACAGATTTTTGACGAGAATCTTGAAACGATGAAGTAGCCAACTCCTCCTTAAGATCTTTTAATATCTTAAGAGTCTCTATTAAAATGTCTTGCTCAGTAACAAGAGGAGTTGCTTGGGTCATTTGGTATTGTGGAGGTGGGTCTGAAAACGAATAGTCGTAATTGTTACAAGGAAACGGATTCCTTGTTTGACAATCCGAGCTAAAGTGAGGACCTCCACAGTACTCACAACAGTAAAACTGTTGAATTTGGCTTGGTGTATCTTGATACGAAGCATTATTGAAATTTGGGTAATATGATTCTTGCTCGTATGAATGTGATGGGTAATCGAAAAAATTTGAAGAGTCGTTGAATGAGTTTTGATTAGGATCATAAGTAAATGAATTACTCGACCCACAAAACAAACAACTCCCGTTTTGGATATCATTGCCACATTGCACACATGTACACCAATGACATGGAAAACCGAAAAGTGGCTCACCACAACCGACACAAGGAACAAAATCTGGAGGTGGGACAAGTGGTATGCTCTTAGAGCTAGCAATTTCCACCACTTCCGTTATGGTCTCGGGTTTTGGTTCTTGATAAACGTGAAGGTTAGGTAAGTCGTTCTTTTCAGTCTCTGCCCTAAGCTCAGCACGTATGCTTGACAAACTTTTGACCATAAACCGTGAAAGGTTAGGATCAATTCTTGAAGGTTTAGGAGCAATTGTGAGCTTAGGTTCTTGGACAACCGTAGGTTGGACGTATTTAGCACTTCCATCGTTAGAGAGAAGTACAGGATCCTTTGTCACCTCGGTTTCTCGATTCATTTCCCTCACCGGAGAGGGAATAGGAATCGAAGGTCCATCATAATCACTACGACATCTCGATATGCTAGACAAGGCCATAAGTTTTTCAATTTTGCTCTCAAAGGCCCATTGCTCAAAGAAATAGTCATCGAGAGATGTCATATAGAATTATACGTGAGAGGGGTATAAGAAGGTAGAATCAAATGGATAGAGGGTAAGGAAAAATATTTTTGGGTTTTTATGAAAAGATATGAACAAGGGTGGATAAATGTACAATGGAATGAATTCCAAAAACACTAATCAGAAAAACCGTTTAGATACGCACACAACCTCCCCGGCAGCGGCGCCAAAAGTTGATTGGCTCTAAACCGTCAGACGATTATTGGTCAACCACTTGTGAATGGTCAACTATAATAGTCAAACAGCTTAGAATCAATCTCCGTGGATAGTATAAGGTTTCCCCGGGTCGTTATGTCCCGACGAGGTGTGAATTGTAATCAAACGGTTCTGTGATCGGGTGAATTTGGATGAGAAAAAGGTTTGTGTGTGATTGAACTAAGGAATCTACAAGAGAATAGCTTAAATAAGCTATATAAACAAGACGGGAAAGTTTGAAAACCCAGAAACGATTAAAACTTAAAACGCGTACGTTACGTTTAAATAAAACGTAAACGTACAAAATAAAAAGTGAAAACGAAAATCTGAAAACACCCAGGGGGTGAAAATGAACTTTTTACAAATCTAAAGTTAAAAGAAAATTTTTAGAAAATTAAAATAAATTTTAACACTAATTGATTATCTAATATTAATTAATTACTATTTATTACTTATTATTAATATTTAAAATACTTAAATGTAATACGATATTAATTAAATACTAAAAAGGTGAAAATAAAATTTCTAAAACTATAAAATAACTAAAAATAAGTTTTAAAATTAAAAATAAGTATTTTTGTCTTTTTGTGGTTTTCTTATTAATTAATTACTAATTAATTACTAAATACTAATTAAAATATTTTAAATTAAGAAAATTACTAAATGAACAGTAAAAATTCTAAGAAAATTTCTAAAAATATTTTACAACATATAAAAGCTATAAAAAATATAAAAACTAAGTTTTACTTAATAAAAACTAATTATGCTATTTTAAACTTAATATTAATTAATAATTAATTAAACTAAGATTAAATCTAATAAATACTAAAAGATAAAATAAAAATCTGAGAAAATTATTATAATTACTTTAATATAATAGGAAATTAATAAAAATATAAAAATGACAAGTACTTAATAAAAATTTAAAAATGAAAATTAAAATTAAATTACATTAAATAGAAACTATCACTTAATTTTAAATTTGTTTTTCTTGATTTTTCTTTTACAAACCTATTAAATACTTAAAAACAAACACTTTTTGTAAAAACAAACTTTTTGTAAACTTAAAATAAGCTGAAATGAAAGCTAAAAGCCCAACAGTTGACTTTGTTTGACTTAAATGGAAAATAAGCTTAAACCAGCATGTGTGGGACCCACTCTGGGTAATTCAGGTGTTAATAAGCTTATGGGACTTGAATAAGCTGGAAAAAGTACTAGTGGACCACAGAATAAGCAATAAGCATAAAATAAGCACTTGGAAATTTGTTATGAACTCAGAACTGGGACGAGTTTTAGGTGCTGATTCAGGTGGGGCCCAGGGAGATTGAGGTCAACCCAATGGTCAACACCTGGTGTGTGGTAGGAGGGGGGTTGGGAAAAACAAAAGTGGTGGTTGTGGGACCACCATGGTGGCCAGAAAACCACCACCAATTGGTGGTGGTGGTGGTGTAACTGCTGAGACAGAGCAGTACACAGCCCTGCAAGTCACTTTGTGGCTTTGTGGGGCCCACAAGAAAAATGGCAAAATTATAGAAACTAATGGATTCTAAACTTGAGGTGGGGGGTTATAATTAGGAACAAAGCTCAGTCCATGAAAGCAAGTACACAAATCAATACAAATCCTAGAACTTTTGCAAAAATCTGATAACTAGCAATTTGACTTTTCAAGTTATGCCACTAAGTTGACTAAAATGAACTTTAAATCAAACCTACTTACTGATTATGTAACATTAGGCTAATGAGATGTGAAATTAAGCTAAATAAACAATCTTGTGAGCTAAATTGATGAAAATGGACCCCAATCTCTTAACAGTTAACTGCTAATAGGAAATTTGAGGTGATTTTGACTTTGAATACTGTAAGCACTTGTTGTTATGGTTCCTATGACCTAAAATAACCTAAGGTAACATGTAATAAGCATAAGTATCAATAATAAACACCCTGAGCTCACTCATACAGCATGAACCAAACACTCCTTTGTGGTGGTCTGTTTTTGTTTTTCAAAGCAGAAGGTCCATTTAATCCTTGAAACTGAAACCTAAGCTATCATACTCACTAGTTATCACTACCAAAGCATATTTGAACAATTACTAGGAACATAAACTTAGTATGACAGGTTACACATGAAAACATGAAAATTCTTACAAGTTTCTTCCACAGTGCACAATGGGTGAACAAGAACCAAAATCAGTAACCTAACACTCCCATGAGTTCTAAAACCAATAAAATTCAGAATCTACCCAGCTCCTTTGCATCTTGCTTCCTTGAACACCAATTTTCTATTTTTTTATTTATTTATTTGTAATTTAGAGAATTTTTTGGTAACTGAGTGAAAATGGAGTTTAATGCTTCTCATATAAAAAAAAAAAAAACTTGTAACTAAACTGGAATGAGCTTGAACAAACAAGGAGTAACAGCTTTTAAATATTCAAACAATAATTTGAAAATACAAAATGCAAAGTTGGAATTTATAACTGGAAACTTGAAATTAATTACTGAATTGGAACTCAAATACACTAGAAATCCTTGATAGAAGGTTTTTAAGCTGCAAATTACAATAACACTTGGTGATTAAACTAATTCGACATATTAATTTACTCTACTCCTATTCTACTACTAACTAATAGCCTCTTCTTCTCATTTCTTTTCTTTTTATAGTCCCTGCAGCATCCTCTGACTTTCCCATCAATAAAAATTGACCCTTGGATGATTGAACTCAATCTTGACCCTTGAATGGTTTTTGCCGCCAAAAATTCCCTCATGTTGCTTGGAGTTTTTTCAGGACCATAAATGGTTCTTGTTTTGTAGTTATGAGTTGGGGGAACATGGAGTGGGTTGAGGACAGAGTTGGTGATGGGGTGGTTTGGATTAGCAGGTCAAGTGGGGGGATTTGGGGAGGTTAGGGATGGTCAAAGTGTGGGTTTGACTGAGTTTAAATAAAACGGGGGTAGTACTATTTTGGGTGTGGGCCGGGTTTTGGAAGTGGGCTGGGGGTTACTGGATCAGATAGGCTTGTTTAGTTTTTGGGTTTGGTTTGTATTGGGTTAAATACTATAAGGGTCTGTTTGATATTGTAACTAAAAACCACAAGGACCAATTATGTAACATTTGCAAACTTGAGGGGTTGTGATAGTAACTTTCCAAAAGTAACCATAAGGACTTATTTTGACACATTTGAGAATTACAAGGATGAAAATTAATATTTTCCAAAATAAAAATACCCGGGGACCAAAATTGCAAATTTCCAAACTCCGGGGACTAAACTTGTAATTTTCTCAAAATTTTCATCCAGGGATTAAAAGTGGTTTTTATGAATTCCCAAGGACCAAAATTGATTTTTCATTCAAAATTATCCCACCAGGGACCTTTTCTGCCAATATTTGAAACTCCAGGGACTAATTTCGTAAATTTCCAAAACTTTCCAATTTTTCACCAAAGGACTAAATATGACATTTTATGATTTCAAAATGACCTTTGGTGATAATTTTCCATATTTTGAATATCCAGGGACTAGATTTGTAATTTTATGAAAGTTGAGGGACTGAAACTGCCAATTTTGCAAACTTTGTGCGTTTTTCATCTGTTTTTGCTCGTTTTGCATCTAAAACATATAAAACACAATTTTGAAATATTTTTAGTATTTTGATGCATTTCTGAGTGTTTTTGTATGTTTTGCAGTTCAGAATAGACCAAAAATGATGAGTGTTTGAGCACTCATCAATAATGGTAATGTGATTTACACCAAACATGATCCTCCCGTCGTTCGGGATTCTGTGCAAACGATAGAACATGTCGAAGAGAGCATAAATAAAATGAAACAAAAGGATTTGAAACCCATTGATTACAGCAAATTGAACAAACTTTCGGGAATTACTTTTGTTCCACAAAAAGAACCATCTGTGTTTTCCATAAAATGACCATTCTCAAAAATGTTTTCTAAGAAAGTAATTGTTTCTAAATCTCTCTCAAAAATGGAACAAATGTCTTCTAACAACACTTTTAATACAAGTGAGGCTAGAAACATTCTGGATGACGTTAAAAAGAGAATTCAAGAACTTCAAAATATTGTTGCTTCTAAAACTACAATCAATATTAACAACTGGCATTCCAGTTTTCATATTGAGCAGAAAAAAGTTTTTGAAAACGAAATTACTATCCCACTGAATAACATCAGTGCGAGGGTAATCCATTTTGAACAAGCTTTCTTAAAAGAAACGGCCGACTTTGTCAAGGACCACAAATCCCTGGTAAACGAAGCTAATGATACTCGTGAAAACATGAATGTTTTAGAAAACCTAAATGATTCTCTCTTCGAAGCTGTTATGACCACTGATATTATGTCCATCATTTTACAAACATATTCTGTTCAAGACGATGAGAGACTAAGAGCTGAGACCTCCGCAGTTGTTTCAAAATATGAAAATGCTCTTATAAAGCTTGAAAAAGAAAATGTGTCATATTTTAAACAACTTGATCGAAAAAAGGAAGAATGCAAGTATGACAAATTGTCGTATGAGCGTGCCTTAAAGAATATGAAAGAGCAAAATGATCTTTTGAGGGCTCAGCTTGAAAGTCAAAAAGGAAAGGGTGAGGAAACCAAGTTTGCAAAACCATTGACTTCGGAGAAACCAAATGTTTCAAACACGGTTCAAAAACCAAAAATGTCAATTTCACGGTTTGCTCCAAAAGTCGATGAGAAAAAGGATTTGACAAAACCAGTCACTCCAACACCCTTGCCTAAGAAAAGTGAAAATGATAAGATTGTTGATAAAGGAAAAGCGGTTGTCGAAACACCTAAAGTGATAGCACCTGGCCTTTTTAGGATTAGTCCCACTAGTGCGTCTGCCTCAACATCTAAGACAAATGACAAGTGCATAAAGGCTAATTCTAAAGAATCTAGGGATGCTAAAAAGGACAACAATATAAATCCTAATGTGTGTGCCTAATCTTCTACAGGATTAGAAAGCACCTCTAGGAGCAGCAGACTAAAGCCTAGGAGCAATACAAGGTGTTGGGATTCTTGATTTGATGTGACAAAATAAATAAAAGAATGAAAACAAGAGGGACTTAATGTGACAAAGGATGAAACTTCAAATGCAGGAAAAAGATTACTACAGATCTTTTTATTATTTAGAAATATTCTTGTAACCCTAATTCTGTGTTATATAAACAGAATACAGGGAATTAGTTTTTATGCAAGTCTTCCACAATGTAAAATAAAAAGGTGTGTGTGTGTATGTTCTAGGGCATATGTCTTGTAGATGCCTAGAACTTATTTGTGTTCGATACCTCTAAGGTCTGAGATGTCTTAGATCCTTGTTACAATTGGTAACACGTTATTATTCTGATCAAATAGTAATTGGAGATGATGATGGTGAAAAACCTTGTGTTAATAACTTTGATTTATTCTTATTCCGCTGCATGTTATTATCAATGTTATTAACCCTAGATCTTATGAGGTCTAAACAACCTCGAGCTACAACGATCCAACAAGTGGTATCAGAGCTGGTTGCTCGTGATATCTAGGGTTCATCAAGGTTTTTAGTTGTCGAAGTGAAGCAGACTCGAAGAAAAGGTATAATCGTTAATTATTTGGTATCGATTTTGATCTAAGCTTTATGGTGACTCGGTGTTATTTTATTCTGATTGGCTGGATCATACATATTCATACTGGATATAATTCTTTTTGACATTATTCATTGTTCATGGATCTTGTTATACTTGCACAAGTGAATCACATGGGTCGGTGGTGTATAATAATCTTATTATATACTCTTGTCGCTGTGGTATAGTACTAATCATTGTTGCAAATTAATTGTGAATAATGGAGATCTGACGTCTTTTGCACATGTGGTGAGGTAAAGGTAATCATTAATATTTAACCTCGTACTGATTTTTTTTTTTTTTTTTTTTTTGCATTAAATGGGTCGGCAATAATTATGGATCATGGGTCGGTTAGTGAATGATGATTGAGGCTTGCCGTGGTATGCATAATGATTCCTATTCAGTTTGTTACCTCGTACGTAATTATTGATGGTTCAAAGTTTATGAATGGCTGATTTATTATACCTCGTACTGATATTGATTGTGGAGCTGCAGTTAATTAATGATCAGATGGTCATGAGATTTGTGTTTATTAATACTATTGCTATTCGCTATCTGATTCTACTGCTACGCTTATTGTTCACTCTACTGTTACAAAGTTGACTCTACTGCTACTTCTATTTGACTCTGCTGCTCTCGTAATACTCTGCTGCTGGGAATTTTCAATCTGCTGCTAGCTTTTGTTACTCTGCTGCTCGTTATATATTGTTCCTACTGCTGCGTTTTGATGTTTTAAGAGTAGTGAGGGGAAGTACGTATGTTTGATTGGTATACACACACAAGAAGGAGTTTGGTTTATTTGTTTGTAAAAGATTTATGGCTCGTTCTTATTGGATTAATTGATTACGAAGAAGGTTGAATATCATTTATTTGATGTTGTAGTTGAGTTTCACAGGTTTGTGTTCTTATCATATCTCAAAGTGGGTGTTACACTTTGAAGATAACTTGTCTGTTTTAAAAGGTGGTGACAACAGCTTGATAAATCTAGTTCTCATAGGTCAAGGGGAGGATGGACGAAGACCTAGTTAACTATCACTTAAAGGAGTTACATTGTAGTGCTCAGTGTCTCATTGAAGATGAGGATTTGTCATGGGATTGCGGTCTACTTATATATTCAGTTTTGGGTATAAGTTTGGAGTCACGTGGCTAGTACAAGACATAAGACACAAGTTTGGGAAATTCTACTTCTTCATCAAGTTCGTTATACTCAGTTTTCTTCATCAGTGATCATTATTTAAAGCCTACAGATTTGAAGAATCATTTTATGTACATGCATCACTCGAGGGGAAGTTTCTACGGTTTATTCATTCTCTATTTGTTGATAACAAAAAGGGGAAGAAATATTGTGGTGGCATGGCATGGATTAAGGGGAAGACATAATTGTTTCATTCAGGGAGATGCATACATCTCAACTTCTCTACTTCGCCTAGGGAAGTTCGTACACGACTTTGTTTGTTTTGTCATCATCAAATAGGGGAAGATTGTTGGGATTCTTGATTTGATGTGACAAAATAAATAAAAGAATGAAAACAAGAGGGACTTAATGTGACAAAGGATGAAACTTCAAATGCAGGAAAAAGATTACTACAGATCTTTTTATTATTTAGAAATATTCTTGTAACCCTAATTCTGTGTTATATAAACAGAATACAGGGAATTAGTTTTTATGCAAGTCTTCCACAATGTAAAATAAAAAGGTGTGTGTGTGTGTTCCAGGGCATATGTCTTGTAGATGCCTAGAACTTATTTGTGTTCGATACCTCTAAGGTCTGAGATGTCTTAGATCCTTGTTACAATTGGTAACACGTTATTATTCTGATCAAATAGTAATTGGAGGTGATGATGGTGAAAAACCTTGTGTCAATAACTTTGATTTATTCTTATTCCGCTGCATGTTATTATCAATGTTATTAACCCTAGATCTTATGAGGTCTAAACAACCTCGAGCTACAACGATCCAACACAAGGCACAATAGAGTCTCGCCTGTCTCTAAGAGTAGTTGCAAGAATAAAGTTGAAGAAGTAGAAGAACACCCTAGGAATTTATCGCTTTCTAATAAGAGACATATTTCATCTGAATGTAATGTCGAGAGTACTGGTTCTAATGCATGTAATGACACTATTTGTTTAATATGCAAGAAATGTTTAATTAATGATGTTCATGATGAATGTGTTTCTAAGACTGTGAATGTTACGCCTGAACAGAAGAGCGTTTCGAAAGGTCCTAGTGCAAAATCTAGATTTGTTGGAAACCTAATTAAAAGAATTAGGAACACCACTAATAGTCGCACACCTAGGAACAATCTTAAGCATTGTGTTTGGATTCCAACGGGTAGCGAATTTATACTCAAGGATGGCAAATTAGAAATAGTTCAAGCTAAACAAGTAGCAACTGTCTATGAGTGTGACTTAGAATGTACCCCTAACCCCATGGAACCAAATTCAAAATGGTGTCCAAATACAAATTCTTCTGTTATTGGCAGGTTATCGAAATATGTCTTTGGATCGTCGACTCGGGTTGCTCCAAGCACATGACCGGGAATTTAAAGCTGCTGATCAATTTCATCTGGAAATTCATGGGAACTGTACGCTTTGGAAATGATCATGTAGCAGCTATTCAGGGTTATGGAGATCTTTGGAAATTCACGGGAATTCAGGTTGTTCTAGTTGTAACATCAAGGTCTATAGAACATACGGTTTTAAGGAAGTCCTTGAGATGTTGATTTGGATCTTCGAAACGAAGTCCATGGAATGCACATCCGCTTTGCACCAACCGGATGGTGTCGGATCGCAAAGGGGTCACATTGGCTCCTTGGGTGAGCTCAATGGTGTTTCGATAGCCTTGGTGGCTAGGTCGGGAATACTCTCCTAGGGTTCGGGGCCTAAGAGGTTGGTTATCTAGTGGTGGGTTTTGTTATGGTGGGATGACGGGTTCAAAGATGTTACCATCGTCCATGATGTCGGATGGCGAAGAGTTACGAACAAAAACACGAAGAAATAAGATAGACTAAAGAGAACCTAAAAATAGAAATAAAATCCTACTATAAAGGAATCTAGCAAGTAGACCTAATAAAAAGAGATTCTAACCTATACAATAACTATTCCCCGGCATCGGTGCCAAAAACTTGATGCGTAGGGATTGCACCAGGCTTTACCTCTCGAGGGATCTCGAGAAGCTTACAACCCCCACCAGGCAGTGTACCTGATCGATGTAGTATAGTATAATGACAAGTACCGGGGGATTGATTGTTCAGCTAGGAATAGTGTCGCTAGGATTAGAAAACCTAAAGACTAGGTCTAGAGATGAGGGATGATTCTTTTTGTATTTTTTTAGTTTTTATAAAAACAAATAAAAATCTCGGGTTTGAAGGAGTTGGTCAGAATTAGTTGCTAGTCAACTAACCCAATGCTAAGATGCAATCAAAATAAAATACTGAAAATGAAAATAAACTAAATTAAACTATTGATGTGAGCAATATATGGGAGAACTGTGTTTACTTAGATTTCACTACTCCCTAGATATCTTTTACAGGTTAATTACTTGTTACAGTTGCGTGGATGATGGATTGTATTCCTTAATACCATTCATGGGGTGGCGTACTTACTTCCCCAATCCTATAGGCGCCTACTTCACTCCTATGTCGAGCCGGCTAAGAAGCTCCTAACATGGGATCACTAGAATTTGCTCATGCATTAAATACAACCAATAAAACCTAGTACACATCGGTTCATGTTTCTTAAGACGTTCAAGCATGTTACACAATGGAGATCTGCCAGTTTTCTTAAGCCTAACATTGAAATCATTCATCAAATACAACTATAAACAAGTAATCAACATATAATTAACATCTAGGTTTCATTACATCTAAGCAAACCCAAGATAGATCTAGCCTAGCATGTTGAAATCAAGACAAGCATAAGATATATTCAAACAACGCATAGACATATTGATTGAATTGAAAGAAGACTTATCTCAATTGAACATGAAAGGATTCAAGGGGTGAGAACCCTTGAAAATACGACCTAGGGTTTACAAAGTTCGGCCCTAGTATTCTCCACACAAGTTCCTCCTTAATGAATGAAAAACAGAAAACTATATATAGATTCTGATAGGTGACGGTGTCAAGAACAAATTTCTGATGCCGTCATCTCGCCACCAAATAATTGCTCGCACTGCCTACATCTGGGTCTGACACCGTCATGTGTACTCCTTATGCAGGACGTCACCAAAAATAGTCTTGACGCCCTTGTTGTGACGCCTTCAGGTTTTCAATGGGTCGTCATGGATTTTACTCCTGACGCTGTCATGATTTTCTTCTTGACGCCGTCAGGTACTGTTCTCAGCATGGAAAATTAAGTCTTTGCCGTTTTCTTCACTTTTATGCTCCAAAAACGTCCGAATTGCTTCCTTTTCCAGAATTCACTCCCAAAGTACCTAAAATCACAAAAGGAATGATTTAGGGCAATATTTGATCAAATAAATTCAATTTCGGGCTTAAATGACCCCCTAAAAGTGGTTCATTTTTCGCCTCATCAACCCACCTCCTAGTGGGCTTAGTCCTCAGGGACTTTTTGAAGTTAGCAATTGAGTCATGGTCTGAGGTAGAGTGAACTGAGCTACCACAAGTTTTACATTTGGTGGTTGATGAAGACTCAGTAGACTGAGAGGTGCTGGAAGTGGTGTTTCTTCTGGCCTGAATAACTTTGTCATGTCCTCTGTCATCATGAGTGAGGTCTCCACAGATGTTACAACAATTGTTCATCATACAATCATCAGGTAGATGATCATTGAACCCACAGTGAGGATATGGCAAGAAAGGCTTTGCATTTTGTCTTTGTTTGGAAGAAGAGGCATATTGATAACTCTTTGTTTTGTAAAGACCTTGTGCATTTAGGGATGTATGGTGAGAGTTGTGATCAGAAGTCCTGTGGTCCTCTTGTTTGCATATCATGCAAAACAAGATTCTGTAGCAATTATCAGTGGTGTGGTTTGGATAATTGCAAAGTTCACATCTCACTGAAGGTCTGGATGTGGTTTGATAACTCTTTGTTTTGTAAAGGCCTTGTGCATTTAGGGATGTATGGTGAGAGTTGTGATCAGAAATCCTGTGGTCCTCTTGTTTGCATATCATGCAAAACAAGATTCTGTAGCAATTATCAGTGGTGTGGTTTGGATAATTGCAAAGTTCACATCTCACTGAAGGTCTGGATGTGGGTTTAGGTTTGGAGGAACTTTAGGAAGTTGTTGGTTGTTTAGATTTTGAGCCAAAGGGTTTTTCAGTGGACTCAATTTTTTCACTCAACTTCCTAACAAGTTCAGCTAACTGATCATATTTAGAATCAGTGCTTTCAGGTTTCACTTCAGTGGATACTGAAGGTGTGTGGGATTCATAGGGTACTGAGGTAGGTCTCTTCAGGATAGTTACTCCTAAACCTGATTTCTCCTTGGGAGAATGTGGTTGATAGACAGATGGGGTTAGGTTTGAACTAGGTGCAGCTCCCTGAAGTTGTTTCAGTGGAGGGAGTGGAGATTGGGAATCTGACTTAGACTCAGTGATGGACTCAGTACTACTGGGTTCATCAGTGACTCCTAGCATTTCCTTAATGGCCTGACTTTCAGGCTCCAAAATTCTTCCAGTATTGAAATTTGGCATTTTACTATCAAGATTGACTCTTTCAATTCAATCACTGGATTTTGGTGCAAATTCATTGCTAGAGAGTTTGTTAGCTGATAGAAAGGCTATTGCTTGGTTACTCTCCCCAGATACTTCAGTGAGTTGGTCCTCACCCAATGTAGCCTTCTTGGTACTGGGTGTGAGACTTAGTGTGTCAAAGAGTTTGGGGTTCTTTTGAGTCCAGCTCCAAATGACAGCCTTTTCTTTCTTAAGTTCATCCTGAAGAGCTTGATTTTGTTTTACAAGTTCAGAATTTTGAATTTGAAGAGTAACATTTTCAAGTTTGGCTTGTTTTAAAGCAAGAAGTTCATCTCTAAACTGATTTAACTCAAAACTCAGTTTGTTAAATTTTGAAAAAAAATTTAATCTTTGCTCTTCAACATACTTAAGATCAACATTTATATAATCTAAGTAAGATTTCCAGTCAGAATCATCATCCATTGAAAGTAAAATGTTTACATTTCTCATGGTGATGCTCACCCACTCTCCATTCCTTGTATGACTCTTTCCTACAGCAAGCTTGTTGTCTTCAGAGAGAGCCATCAGGGCACTGATACGAACTTCTTCATCCTCAGAGGACACTTCTTCCTCACGCTAATCAAATGTTTCAGCAACTAGCCCCTTGTTTTTAGCCTGAGCAAGTTTAGGAGCCTGAGGTGACTGAGTGATTGAGGAGGCTGACTCAAGAAGAGCAAGTTTGGCCTTGGTCTTTCTATATTTGGCTTCAAAATCTTTTTAGGCAATTTTTTCAATCTTGTTTTGAAAAGACTGACTAGATTGAAGCAATTTTGGTTGAAACTTGCTAGTCCCTGAGAAAGAGTTGTTTCCTGAGAATTTGTAAGATAGTTTAGAGGTTGTTTTTTAGAAACAATCTTTTGTAAAGTGACCCTTTTTACCACATTTAAAACATTCAGTGTTGTCATTTTCTTTTGAGTTTAGAGAATTTTTGTTTCTTTTGATAAATCTTTTTGAGTTAGCAAGAATTGTCGTTTCATGAAATTCAATTTGTAAATCATTCAGGTACTCCTCACTTGTTCTTTCATCAACCTCATCATCGGATCCGTCTTGAAAATCCTGCACAACACCATTGGAATAGAAAGCAGCGGATATGGGTGAGGAGGTCAGTGTCTTTTTAGTCTCTTGAGCCTTTTTGGAGTCTGGATATCTCCTTGAGAGTAGGTTATCCTCATATAGAAATTTACCATAGATCTCAGGAAGCTCAAGATTTTGAAGGTGATTAGCATTTCTCAGACCCTGAGAGAAGTTTAAGCACTTCTCAGGGAGACTGTTGACTAAGCCAACATTGATTTCAGGCTTAGACAGGGTGACACCATCATTGGTCAGTTCATTCAGGAGGGTCTTATACCGGGTATAGGTCTTTGAGAGACTTTCAGAGTCTTTGGCCCTGAAAGTGTTGTACTCAAGTTTCAAGTCCATGATCTTGTTTTCCTTGGTATCTGAGGGACCTTCATAGCTGTGAACCAAGTTAGTCCATGTCTGCTTGGCAGTACGACAGTTGATGACTGATTCCATTATATCGTCAGGAATATAGGATATAATGATGCTTTTCAGGCGTTGGTCTTGATTGACCACCCTGCTCTCATCTTGGGTCCACAAAGCTTTAGGTTTGATTAAACCTTGAGCAGTTTTAGGGACATATGGACCATCATTAATAAGCTTAATGTAGTATGGTTCCATCCTAGTAAAGTAGCAAAGCATGCACTTTTTCCACTTGTTAAATTTACCAAATTCAAGTCTAGGGGCTGTAGCAGAATAGCTTCCACCCTTTTTATCGACGAGTTGGGGAACATCAATGTCAGCCATGGTGGGATCTTGATTTTATAAACTTTTGAGCACTCTTTAGTTTTTAAAAACAAATTTTGAAAAGTTTTACAAATCAGAGGCTCTGATTGGTTAATAGTAACTAATGAGTTAAACTAACCAAGTTCCATGACTTTTGAACAAAGATGTAATTGATTAAGAAGAAATAACATGTAAAGAAAAGACACACAATATTTTTCAACGTTTAATTCTTATTAGAAGTTAATCAAAGAATTATACCCAAGTGTTTGCGGAATAACACTTGGGATTGAAATGACAAGTATGGTATGACTCCTCTCTAAACTCAAACTATGTTTGAGTGACAACTAAAGGTCTCACTGAGCTATCTCAGGGACTATGTTGTTCTTTGGAGGAGTAAAAGTTGTTTGTGAATGTCTAAGTATTAATTGCACAAACTTGTCAACTTTTACTCCTCACTTATGCTACCTATTTATACACAAGTGAATTACAACATTATTAATAAAGACAATTGATGACCTAAGCTAGTAGAGACAAAATACTTACATATTTTATCTCTGTTACAATGGACTATAATGGATAAAAGACAATGTGTCTTTCTGAAGCACAATGATGACACCATCCTGACTTTATGCCTTTCAGGGAAAGTTTGACTTCAGGTCGATAGGGACACCTGTTCAGACATTCAAACTTTTCCCGCTTCGTCCCGCCCATTCTTCAGTCTTCAGGTCTTCAGTCTTCAGTACTTTATTAGTTGTTGAGGAGTCCTGGGGGTTCAGTGAGTTATTGTCATCCTCACTGAACCCATCACCTTCTTCTTGGCCAAGATGCCACTCGCTGAGTTCTACCTCACTGAATGGAGAACCTTTCTTCAGAGGCTCATTCTAAGCATCCTGAAGATGACTCACTGAGTTATTGTTCACTCAGTGACTTGTTAGTGTTTACGGATATTAAACACTTAGGTTATATTATGTTCAAATCCTAGTTAGAGGAAGTTTGGGAAATTCAGTGACCCAACATACACAACAAGGTCTAGTGCAACAATAGAAATAAATACTTATTATTTATTATAAGAACTTAGCAATGTACATAGATATAGCAATTACAAGAGACATTATATGCCAAATGAGCCACTATATGCTCACAACCGGGACTCGAAAAAGAAAAATAAGATAAAAACCATCTTGGGAGGAAGAAAGTCGCGCGTTTGCATTAAGTTGCATCTTTAGAGACTTTTTGGCCTCACGGTCCATACTTTTCCGAATCATGCCATCAAGTTCTATGTCATATATATATATATATATATATATATATATATATATATATATATATATATATATATATATATATATATTTCTTTTCTTCCTTTATTTTAGAGCGTAATCTCGAATTGATACAATAAGATTTATAAGGACGGGTATGATAGAAAGAAGAATAACTAGCAAAGATACATTTGACTTAGAATTTGATGACTTGATTCAGAAAAGATCGAATCTGAGGCACAAAAAGTTTCTAAAGAAGCATTTTAATGTAAGCCCAAGATTTTCTTCCTCTCAAGTCGGTAGAAAAAGAAATATTACATAAGTTAAAGACTCGTTGGGAACAAACAATAGCTACATCGGACCCGTAACCGGAAGACCAGGAAAAAAGGAAAGAAACAGACAGATATATATGTGAGAATTAAAAAAGAGAATGGACTTTCAGATACAACATTAAAAATGTGAGGTTTAGAAAAGAGAACTTCTAATGCACATGGCAAGTAAACAAGAATAAGAATAAGAGCATTGCTAAAGCCTCCTACAATATCCTACTACTAATCCTCCTATACACACAACAATATTATATATATTTCGGCTTGGGCATAATAAGAAGAAAATTATATATTCGGGATTACACACTACTTTTGTTTTTATCATCTAAAAAACGTGAATAGGTTCAAAAGTAAATAATACCTTTGACGGAATATTGGTTTACCAACAATAAAAAAACAATATTGGTCACATTATCTAGCATCTCGAAGATAAGACCTCACATTCAAAATTGGACTTTGAAAATTAAATGTTTTCCTGTTTTAGTTTTAACGTTTGTGTACCTTATAGAGTATTAAATGTATTTCCTTGCTTTTTACTATCAATTAGAACGTACCCTATAGACTATTAAATGTATTTCCTTGTTTTTTTGCTATCAATTACAGTAGAATGTAAGGAGTCATAACACGAAATAACACCAAAAACCTCGCTACGTCAGAGCCACATCATTTTAACACTTACTTTTTGTAAAAATTACAATTTATAAATTCTACCCTCAACAATGTCATTCATTAAACAATCTAATACTTCATTAATAAAACTAAACATTACAATACGAAATAAAAACATTAGAAATAAAAAATATATAAACCAAAAAAAATTATGAAAAAAGGTACGAACTGAAAAAATACAATAAGTAAATAAGATAAAACTATTCGGTTGGGGGTGGCAAATTATACTTTTCGGCGATTTTTTGCTTCTCCAAATTGATCCAATACGCTGTGGCCGGATCCATCTCCTTCGTGCTAATACCGAGAAATATTCTTCCAAACGCATTATCGTCTGGTCTTTCTCTTTGGCCGCCTCGTATGGCACTTGGGCCGCTTCCCGTCTAAGTAGAATCTCGCATGACATAGCTTCCAAATTGCTTGACGCACTTCCCCCGGTGCTAGTCGTGGTATCGGATTTTTGTTTTCCATCAGTTATATCACAAGAAGGTGACATGTACCCGAAGGGGATTGAAAATAATAGTAGCTATATCTACCGGAAGATTGATTTGATACCGCATGGTTAAATTGTTAAACAATATTAATACACAACAATGTCTAGTGCAAGAGTATTAACAACCGAAATAAATACTTATCATTTATTATAAGAACTTAGCAATGTACATAGATATAACAGTTACAGGAGACGTTATTCGCCTGTACAACCACTACATTCTCACACAAGGACTTGAAAAAAACTAAGACAAAAACCATCTTGAGAAGAAGAAAGTCGTGTATTTACATTAAATTGCCTCTTTAGCGTCTTTTCAGCCTCACAATCCATACTTTTCCGAATCATGCCATCAAGTTCTATGTCATATATATCTTTTTTTTTCCTTCTTTTATTTTAGAGCGTAATCTTGAATTGAATCAATAAGATTTATAAGGACGGGTGTGATAGAAAGAAGAATAACTAGCAAAGATACATTTGACTTAGAATTTGATATCTTTATTTTGAAAAGATTGAATATGAGGCTTAGAAATCTCTAAAGAATCATTTTAATGCAATCCCAAGATTTTCTTCCTCTCAAGTTGGTGTAAAAAAAAAAAAAAAAAAAGGGAATATTATTACATAAGTTAAGGACTCATTGGGTAATGAGCCATTGCGTTATACTCTACTAAACACTTTTTTTCATTATCTTTCTCATTTCTCACCCCCATAACCCTACCAAGCATGCCCTAAAATTATAGTTTTTTTGTAGTGGTATTTGACAAACTACTTGTACTTTAAGATTATAAGCGTAAAATGGCATAATTTGTAAAAAATAATCTCCGGAATCTTTTAAAAGCTGGTTTTAAGAGATTCTTTTTCCAAAATAAACCACAATCTTTATCACCCAAACAAAGATTATATGTTGCAGCCTCTCGTTTGGTTTGGTTTGTGAAATGGGTTTGGTTATTGGTACCCTTGTAAATTGATAACTCCACCCCTCCTAACTTTTTTTTTATTATTATTATTTCTGTTGCAAAACTATAAAACGGAAAGCACATAACAGAAAATATAAAGTTTAATAGGAAATATGGAACATATACTGATAAAATATTAAGAAATGCTGAACATAAACCGACAAAAAACTGTGTTGCACTATTAATAAATGAAGTAAACGGTGGGTCGGGGGATAAAACATGTAAAAAGATGGCTAGTGGGTACCAATATTACCAACCGAAAAAGGTTTGGTTATTGTGAAAAACTTGGATATGGCCAAGTTATTATACCAAATAACATTTTTCAAACAATCATATTAATTCATATTCTACTCTTTTATCAAACCTATACTCATTGTGACTCAGTTAAATAAATCAAACGGCACCTGATGTTATTCCTAATATAATATTTTTTTAATAGTATTTGTAATATTATTCAAATATACAAATTATTATGTTTAATGCATGAATGTTTTATGGCAATATTGTCCTAAATTTTGAATATCGAATATTTAAGAAGATTAACATTTTGTTTTTTTAAATTCTATAATACATAATTCATAGCTTTGTAGGTTTTTTTTTTTTTTTTTTTTTTTTTTTTTTTTTTTTTTTGCGGTTCGAGAAAAGTAACATCGCATCGGATTTAAATCTTAAGATCCTACGGTTAAAATTAGTATTTTGTAAGATCTTAAGCTTGCTAAGATCCTACATAAGATTTGGATCGTTTTTGCTATATACAGTAAAACCTTTATAAATTAATACTCGATAAATTAATAACCTCGATAAAATTAATAATTTGTCCAGTCCAACTTGGGACCAGTAGAAATTTGAACCTCAATCGATAAAATAATAAGATAATAATTTTTTTGAAACCCAGTATATATATATTAGTCCCAACGAAACTATAAATTAATAATTACTAAAAATTCCATATATATATATATATATATATATATATATATATATATATATATATATATATATATATATATGTGTGTGTGTGTGTGTGTGTGTGTGTGTGTGTGTGTGTATGTGTGTGTGTGTGTGTGTGCGCGTGTGTGTGAGAGAGAGAGATATACACTTCAAAGTCCTAAGATTGTTTATTAAAAAATGAATCCATAGTCACATGTTTTTTGTTAAACATCAAATACATATTGAGTTTATCTTAAAATCTTCTTATTGCACTAAAGAGTTGGTGCGTTGCCTTCTCGTACTGCAACAAAAAGTGTTAATTTTATTTTCGTAAAGTGTGAATGTGAATTTATAAAATTTTAATTGAAACTTGTTTTTCAAATTTATTTTCGTTTCTAATTAGTATACATACTAGCTAGTATATTATACTTGAAAATTTAAAGATCATACGAAAATCTCTTTAAATTAATAAATTATTAATTTATTAATATAATAATATTCCGCTAAATTAATTAAAAAAAATTCTGGTAGGTTTAGGGGTGTTCATCGGTTCGGTTTTCGGTTCGGTTGAATGAAATTTAAATTCGGTTCGGTTCGGTTCGGTTTTCGGTTTGACCCAGAAAAAAATAACCGAACAAACCGAATCGAATAAACCGAATAACCCGATAACCGAACCAATGAACACCCCTAAACATACCACATGCTCTTTACTGATTAGGTCTTTGGTTTATAGTAACATCTATGTTTTCTATCAAGTAATTATTTATACTCCGTAATCTATACTACTTATAAAGCATTTAGTACCCTCTCTCTTCTAAATTTTTAAGATTTTCATGTATAGATTTTAAGTAAATACAACTAATTAAGCTATATGTACAATTAATTTATGCATAAACATCTACACATATTGAGTGATCAACATTTTTCATTAATGTCATATTTAAAACACTCATTTGATAAAAGGTATAATTAATAAAACACAATGTACAAAGTATTTGAAACACAAATACAACTAATAAACACTATTCAACACATACAATTAATACACTATTTAATTTACCTCTTCATTAAAATATACAATTATTTAACCACAATGTACAATCTAATAAAGCTACTAAGCCAAGCACTTAAAAATAAAGCCATTAGGCTACCCGCGTTGGTCGGTCGACCGGTTCGGTCGCCGCTTCGCCGATCGAGGAATGAGGGTCGAACTGGGTCGGTCAGCTCCAAAATTGACGAAGGGTGACTGTGCTGAAGGAACGAATCAAGATTTTGTTTGTGGTATCTTTGGTTAACATAAGATGGAATTATACCGATGCCTTGACTAGCATTATTGTTATTTGTAAATTAATTGTTTAATAAAAGAATGGTCGCATAACATCACATTGTTATAAAATATAGTCACGGGGTACCCGCCGCTGCATCGCGCGGGTACCCTGCTAGTAGTTAAGTTATCCATTGGATGATAAGAAAAAAAATCTACATAAATAACTTTCTTTTAGCGGTAATTTTTTTCAAAGCTTACATCACTTATCTCACAATATCTCACAAATGCATTTAACAAAGTTTGAACCCACAACCTCTAGTTTAATGAGCAACTCACATACCACTAGACTAAAGACATTACGTTATGCAAATAACTTTTTATTACATGAACACCAAAGTGTATATGCACATTGTAACAAACATGAAGCATAAAGAAACACCAAATGTGAAGAATATTGAAACTCCAAAAAATACTACCTCCGTCCCAAAATTATTGTCCCATATTGACTTTTTCGGTCTTTACTTTTCAACTTTGACCTTAAGTATTTTTGTTTATATTAAATAATACTTGATACAAAATATATGAACGGATTGAGTTTTAAATGTATTTTCGTTTGGTATAATTTTTATCAAAAATTGTATAACACAAACAAAAATATTTATAGTCAAAGTTGAGAAAGGATGACTGAAAAAGTCAATAGGGGACAATAAATTTGAGACGGAGGGAGTAGTATTTTTAACTAAGGCTTTACTAATCTATACTACTATATAATGTATTTGTGACTATTTTGTAATTAGAAAGGCTTAAAATTCGGAATTTTTTTTTTTTTTTTTGCTTATTATGGAAAGATTACAAAATTAATTTGTTAGGAAGCATGTTAGTTAAGAAGCGGTTGGTTGTTCAAACTAAAATTATTTGGCTTAACTATCTCTAATATATCTACTTATAAAGCATGAAAACAATTAAACATGTAACCAAATAACGCAAAATATAATCACACGGTACCCGCCGCCGCATTACGCGGGTACCGTTCTACTCAAACATAAAACGTAAAGAATCACCAAATGTGAAGCATATTGGAATTCCAAAAATGAGTTTTTTTAACAAGGCATTGCTTTAGTTCAAAAAAAAAAAAAAAAAAAAAGGCATTGCTAATTAATTTCATATGATAATCTAGTGATCTTCTTTATGGTCATCGAATTAGACACGTTTTATAGAAAACACATATTTGGAGTCGAGTAAGATAACGAAATGTTGTCATTGTCGGTCGATATATATTCCAACATACAAACAATATTTAGTTTATCCTTGTTGTCTATTTATAGACCATTAATTTGTTTTCTTTATGCAAATACCTTTTGACAAGAAAGAATTCGTAGTTTGTAATATTTTGAATTGTGCACAAGCTGAAACAATAAAGACCAATACTTTGTTTTTGAGTTTTTTTTTTTTTTTTTTTTTTTTTTTTTTTAATTAAAAAAAAGGAAAAAAGAAAAAGAAAACGAAAAGTGAAAAAAAGATAAATAAACAAATAATTGATTCGTATGCTTTTGAAATAGAGAAAATGAAAATAAAAGTAATAATAAATCATATTATTAAGTTGGAGAAAAAGAAAAATATCTTGTTTAAATTACATGTATGACTTTTATTTTAAAAATTCATATTAGTTTATTTTAAAAAGAAAACAAAAACCATCCATTTTCTTTCCTTTCTCCTCAAATTTTAACTCGTGTATATTTAACATTGAAAATTTGAAAGTCAACTGAGGACAACAAAATGGACCAAAACTGGCTGTTAACCCAGATTACACGAAGTTATACGGTATGAGTTACACTGTTATAGTGTAACGCATTAGCTAGTTGAAACTTCTTGTATTGACATACATTGTTCCGATCAACTAACTGACAATAAATGGTACATTCATACGGTTCCCAAGTATATAGGATTTTTCACATATTAGTACAGCTGTACAGGTGGAACTTAAGTTCACTTTAGGATATACATCAGTAATCGGTTAGTGATCACCATCTTTGTCTACAAGACCGCTATTATCGTTTTGTTCATGACTAGACTTGGGTTCAGCGATCTCAGCATCCCCACATTCAGAATTCGAGCTAGCATCCATGTCCTTCTCTGGCGAGTCAAGTTGCACACACTCAGCAACAGAGTCAATGGGTGAGTTGTTTTCCGAATCAACACTCCTATTAGATGGTGTCAAGTCACCTTTCCTCACTACATTAAACACTATCCCGTTATGTATCCTCGCTGGCTGCAGAAGATCACCAGCAGCCACTGTGATGCTACCGCTACTACTACTACTGTTATGAACTCTGCTAGGGGTATCCCTTTGATCAGCTTCAGGATCCGAGGTTCTTTCAGGTGGTATCACCCGCAAATTCTGAAAGGCCCTAAGCGCCATTTTGGAGTCGGTGTCTAGGTTTTGAACAAAATCAACAAATTGATCAGCAGATGATGTTCTCATCAAGGGTCCACCAGATCTCGTCCATGTGTTTAGCTCAACACTCTCGGATTCACTATCACTTCCATCATGGGGCCGGTGGGGCCGCCAGTTTCGGTGGAAAGAAGAAGCGATGTCTGCTAAGTCTTCTTCAAGTGACCCAGTTGAGTTTTCTCGAGCTAGACAGTTCCAAGATGGGATTCTTTTGGATGCGTTAAATCGGGTTGCGTGTGGTGTACCATGAGAAGCTGCAGCTGCTCTTTCTGCACTTCGTTTTAGTCTGCGCATGTGATTCAGAATCGCCACACACTCGTCAAGAGCAAGCTCGATCCCACAATTGGCTTTTATGGCTGAGAGCTTCTCCCATGTGCATCTCCGGCCTTGATTTGCAGCTTTTTGAAGCTCTAAATGTGATGGATTTTGTATGATTTTCGAGTACTGGCAATAGAAAACAAAAGCACCCTACTTGCTAAGTACCATTGGAGCAAAAAACTAGAACCAAACTGAATGTAAACATAATGAAAAATGAGTTACTGTTTTATAAAATACGCACCTGAGCTAAGGTAGCAGGCATAACGACAGTAACATCGCCCTCCCAATCTTGAGCAAATAGCTTCGCAAGTCCTCCTAATGGAAAACCAAGTTCCAATACCTGATTGCATCGGTGTTTCACCTCCATCTCAACAAGCTGTGCAAGCTGCAACGTGAGAGTGCTAAATGTCCCGATACAAATGTAACTAAAAACCCCGCTTTAAAAACTGGATAAACAACAAATGAGGCAAATGACATTAGAATGAACTTGCCAGAGGTGCCTATTTTGATCACTTATATAAAATAGTTAGCCGAAAGAAAACAGGTCAACTGACTAGAATGGTTTGACCCACTAGACCAAAGGCACTTTGGTGCCCAAAATGAGTTTTATTACGCAAAGCGTCCTAAATCATTTTCTGAATTTATTTATAATTTGAATTGCATAACTATTTAAACATGCTAAACAAGCCAATCTTTTATAAAGTATTGGGTTTACTTTTAGCCTTTTGGAACAGTTATAAAAAACCATTCAACTGGCCTATTTGCGGTTACCTGTACCTTCAAAATAATTGACAAATTGTTTAAATAAAAATTTAACCAAGTAGGAAAAATACCTTTGCAGCAAAGTTGCCTCCATAAGCTCTGATAAATTCTTTAATCCGGAGTAAAGGTGCAATATGCGGATTTGCTTGACTCACAATAAAATGATTTACATTAAACAGCTCTTTCAACTGAATCATTGGCAAATCAATCTCCAAACTACCATCCCTCCACCGCCTAACAGAAGTGCCATTAGCTTCTTCAGGACCCCAATGGAATGGCGGGTGATAGGGGACAATTTCCCCACTTCTATCCTTCGCCATTAGCTCTTGTGCTTCAAAAAGGCCAGGGAAAGCACAAGAAGCGGTCACTGCACTCCAAATAACCACGTGAGGTGAAGTCAAGTAGTTAAGACATCTTGGGGGTTCATGCTTTCTTGGGGAACATACTGTGATCCCAAGAACACGACCTGTCATATCATAAGCTTCTTGAAATGTAAGGTTATTTGTAAGATTTCTTAACATGACTTGCAAATGTCTAATGTCATGAAGTGCTCCTTGTATCATAACCCTCTTGAAAACATTAAAAATCCCACCCATTTGATCAAAGAACTGCAACGAATGCCACGAATCCTCAAAAAAACTTTGAAGTTCAGGCCAGGATCTTGTAGCTACAACCGCACACATTATCGACCCTACGCTAGAACCCGCAATTATTCTTGGCATAAGCTTATGTTCCACCAAAGTTTTCACCACACCCACATGAAAAGCACCAAGAGATGCACCCCCACTTAGAAGCAAAGCCGTTCTACCAAAAGCATGCCTCGTTTCATGCATAAACGCAAGCTTTTCCTCCAAAAGCAACTCATCAGAATCAGAATCACACACCATTCTCAATTGCATTGAAACCTCATCAATGTATTCTTTTATAAGTTTCGGAACTTGATGTCTACCCTTATGAAGCTCAGGATTACACATATTCCCAAGATTCCTAATCAAATCCGCTCGCATACAAAATATAATATCTCTAAGTGAACACTCTTGTCTCCTATGTCTAAGCTCTTGCAACTTATTCCTAACAAGCTCTTCATCATACAAATCATGTTCATTCAGTTTCGGCGTTTCTTTATCCAACATTTTAGCAGCATGAGCCCATTCCTCATACGTTAACGCAGCCCTCATCATATTCCTCCAAAACTTCCTTTTATAAGCCATTTCGGCTTTTACTTTCACATTCGTGTAACGTTTTAACAAAAACGCTATTAAAGTAACCAACAATAGTATCCCTTGTGGGTTTCGTGGATGTAACCATGATATAGCAGGTGATGCAATATCCGAAACATATGTTCTGATTCTATAAAAGTAATATAACATCATCTGAACTACTTGATGCCTAAAATGTCCCATTGACTTGCAAAACAACACTCGAAAAGCAACCGTACGGCCGAAAACCGTAGACGGCCCAATCGAAAACCGATCAACTGCTGCATCATTACTTATATCCATTTCTTAACTAAACCTTAAATCCCAATATTAATAGTAACTAATAACCAACAAAAATTAAAAATAAACCTTAATTCACTCAAATTTAACCTAAAGATTAATCATTCCCACAAATCAAACTGACCCACTAACAAAAAACATAAAAAGATTCAAACTTTGATCAAATTATATATAAAAAACTAAACAAACTTGGCGGAAAAAATCCGAAATTCACTCAATTTCAGCCTAAAGATTGATCAAATTATACAAACTAAATTGATTTATTAAAGGGGATCATAAAAAAAATACAAAACTAACCCAGATAATTGACAAATTTGGCGGGAAATTGGGGAAGAACAAATACCCTAAAATTGAAAAGTTGAATTGAATTGAAAAATGAAGAAATGGGATTTGTATATAAGAAGATGATGAATGAAGATAAAGATTTATTTATATATAATTTGTTGGTGAGATAAGGTGGCACATGTATCACGTCATTTAATCGTGTTACGCATTAGAATATTAGTATTACTATTTAATAAGTATGATTCAAAGATGAAATAATATTAGTATATTAATTGTGATGTGAGGTTGAAGATAAGAGGAAGAAAAGTATGGCAATCCATTTTCATATTATAGGTTTGTGTGCACAACATGATGAAGGAATTGTGGCGAATTGGATATTTGGATTTTGTAAAGAGTTTAGCATTTTTGGCACTATCTTTAGGAGTGTTTGAATTTGACTCGAGAAACAACAAATTTCAATAAGTCATGTAAAAAGTTTTTTTATTAAAAATATGACTAAAGTATAAAATGATAATATGAAAGGTTTTGAAATTTTGCATAAATTCGTGTTTAAACAATAGATAAACATCTTTAATTTCATTGCTTTATTTTTTCAGTCATTTTTTTTATTATGTTTTTAATAAATAATTTTTATATAACTTTTGGAATTCTTTTTTTTTTTTCCATTTTATATTAATTCAATTAAGTTATATTCAAACATCACCTAAATCATCTTTTATTTAAGCATGACTTAATCCAAATATTGAACAAACGAGTTTTTTTTTTTTTTTTTTTTTTTTTTTTTTTTTAATGATACATTTGGATATAAATCAAATATTGTGATTGTTTGGTTTATTTTTGGAAGATGGATGCAAATGTAGGATTGAAAGGTTTTAGAGTTGGTAATTTGGCCTCAAAATTAAAAAATGAGCTAATTTTGGTAAATTTGTAAACATTTTGGATACATTTAGCCTTTTTTTTTTTTTTTTTTAATTGACATATATTTTCCATTTAAAAGTTAAATGAGCACAAATAGACACATATTTTTCTACTAATTGGAGAATATTACAATTGTTTAAAAAAAATTATAAATGTAATATATTTATTTTTTTTTAAATATAAACGAGGCGTTGAATTTAATTCGTCGTTTGGATCTTTTCTAAAACGATTCGTATAACATGCACCCGTTTGTCCCGTACCCGTTTAGCCTGTAGCCCGTTTGAACCGTGGCCCGTGCCCGGCCAACTCGTTCGTTTTGCCACCTCTAGATGGTTTATACTCGAACATCCTAAATTTTTGTAAGATTTAGTGGCTGATTTTGTGTGTTTCTCGAAACTTTCGATGGACATTAGCGAAAATTTGTTGGTTTGATCTTTGAATTTTGGGTTGATTTTGAAAAAAGGTTGGTAGTTTAGGCTTGATCTCGTAGTTTTTAATAATATTAAGTTTGAGGTTGTTTAGATATGTAAAACTGTTTCGGTAAAAAAAAATGGTGTGGTTAAGCATCAGAGTAAAATTGATTAAGGATTTTGAAACTTCGAGAACCTTGAAAATACTTTAGTATTTTAGGAAAGATTATTCACACTTGTAGCTAGTCTGCAAGTTTAAACCATGGTTGTTAAGATCCTAAATATGCAAAAGCATCCGAAATTGATGAGGAAAACCGAAACCCGAACCGGTTGGGTCGGGTTCGAGGGCGAGTTGGTGGGTTTGGATGCGGGTTTGGGTATTGATATAATTTTTTAGCCGGGTACGGGTTTTGGTAATACCCGCCCGATTACCTGTACTCGTACCCGTATCCGTTTACCCAAATCTACATCCGCTTTATTGACATTATAATTAAACTAGAATATATATACATTATACGGAGTATATAATTTCTTCCATTATATTTTTTATATACGTATCTCTATTATATAATATATTTTATTTTGTACATGAATATTCAAAAGCATTAAATCGTTTAATACGATATTCATTTTCTTTAACTTAAAAAAAATTGAATATATTAGAGTGTTTTCCTTTGTTTTTTCGGTGATTTTAGTATGACTTAATCTTAATACCGTTATTTTGTCCATATATTATTCAATTGAGGATAACCGAAACCCGCAAGGAAACCTGAAAAAAAATCGATGGATAATGTTAATACAAATATCGCCTAAAAACGTTATTTATATTTTACGATCTTTGCTAAGTTTTGTTAATGACAAAGTATGAAGTTTAGCTATAAGTAAATCATCACTTTAAGTGTTTAAGTCTTGTTTAACTAAGGTTAACATTTCCTTTTAAACAAAACATTGTGTTTATTTCTTAAACTAAAATGAGTCTTGTCACATCATATTTATTTCTTTATATAGTAAGGTCACATCACATTTAGGGCAAGTTTTGTCATGATGCATTTATGGAAAGAAATGTGTTTGACTAACTTTGTTGTTGCTTGCAAGCTTTGTATTTGACTTGTTATTGTGAGATGTGACATTGTTTGGTTGCTAGGAGTTATGAGACAAGACCTTGTTTGGTTTGCAAGATTTATTGCAAAACCAACTGCAGCCCTGGCGGTACCCTGGGGGTACACGGGCGGAACCCTTTTGAGGGGTCCGCCTGATCCGCCAGACCTGCAGAATTGTTTGCTATAAATACCAAACCATTTGTTAGTTTTTGGCAACCCTTTTAGGACATATATTCACATACTCTCTCAACTAACTTAGTAACCTTTTGATTTATGATTCTCTTATGTAGCAAGGGACTTCACAAGATCATTCAAGAAGTTACAAGCTTCAACTCTAAAGTTGCAAGTCTTGGTAGCTTGGTCATGTATAAGCTTTGATAGTTTATACTTCATGTGTGTCATGTATATAGATGTAAGTGGTTAGTATTTTAGGCCTCAAAATACGTAATGTGTCGGGAGTTGTTGTACCCTTGTAAAAGAACTAACGGGAGTGGTTGTACCCTTGGAAAAGAACTCGACATCTAGCTTTGTGTCGGTAAAAGTGTAAGCGACGAACGGGAGTGGTTGAACCCATGTAAAAGAACTCGACATCTAGCTTAGTGTCGGTAAAAGTGTAAGCGACGAATGGGAGTGGTTGTACCCTTGTAAAAGAACTCGACATCTAGCTTAGTGTCGGTAAAAGTGTAAGCGACGTTGTAAAGGTTTTCTCCGCCGGTGAAAGGAGCTTGTTGATTAGTGCTTATAACTCTCGAGTTGGAAACTCGGGGCGTGGATGTAGGGCAAGGAAAAAGAGTCCTTGTAGCCGAACCACGATAAACAATCGTGTTGTGGTTTGATCGTTTCTTTCTTTATCTTTGCTTATTACATGTTGTCTTTTAGTTATAATTGCTAATCACATATAAAGCTTTCCAAAAGAATTAAAACAAGCAAAGTTGTATTTATATCTTGAAACAAATGTAAAGCTTTTCAAAGAACTAAAACAAGCAACGTTAGGATCATCACAAGTAAAGCTTTTCAAAGTATGAAACAAGTAAAGTTAGAATTGTTATTCACATGAAAAGTTTTTCAAAGAATCAAACATATAAAGTTGTGTTTATATCTTGAAGCAAACGTAAAGTTTCTAAAAGGATATTTAAGCTAAATAAGAATCGAAAAAGCGGTAAACTATTCAACCCCCCTTCTAGTTTTCCACAATTGGCATCAGGAGCTACGTTACTCAAGATCTTTAAAATAAAATGTATTTTAAAACTTGGATCGATCCATGGATTTTGAAAATCTCAAAGAAGGGAAACCTATTCAAAACCAACTGCTTTTTGTGATAGAAAACTTACTTAAATGGAAAAGTAATTTTGAAAACTATGTGAAATCAATTGATCAAGATCTTTGGCATATTAATTCTTTTGGTAATTTCAAATCAAAGAAAACAAGTTTTTGAAAACCAAGATAACTAACTTAAACTTGGTAAAAATACTAAAGCTAAAACAATGATTTATAAAGCTTTAGTTCCAAATATGAAAGAATGATATTTAGAAAAATATGTTAAATTTTCATCAAGAAATATGTCAAGCCAAAGATGATGAAGTTGATCTCACAAATGTATTAGAAATCTTAGATATATTAATTGATTGATTTTTAGTTGAGATGAATACATGTACTACTAGTTTAAATGTTTTAAATGAAGGTGTAAGTGAAGATGATTACTCATGACGAGCTCTTAGTGGACTTGCTTACGATTCATGGAATAACACGGATGAAGATGAAGCCAACCATCCGGTTTGTGATTCTAAACTAGATAAAACATCAAGCAAGGTACACTTTGAAACCAAATCTTTTGCTTTGACAAATTTATCCTAGAGTTTTCTAAACTAGAAAATGAGTCTAAACGCTTATGCAACATGGACCTAAAAATTATCTTCAAGAACGAGTCTTCAAAATCTTTTGAGAATATCTTTGAAAAGGAAATCTTGTTCGAAGATAAAATATCTAGAATTAAGAGTAATGTTGAAATTGATCTAGAATGTAAATTGTGTCTAGATTACAAACATAAGATTAAAATGCAAAATGAGAAAGGAAAAATATTAGTTAACTTTGATGAAAGCTCAAAATCTTTTGAAAGATTGTTGAGGAGTCAAAGGTTGTTTAAAGATAAAATCGGATTAGGTTTTAACTCAAAAGCACCATTAACTAATAAAACAAAGCAAGTTAAAATTGTCAAACCTAGAAGAGAGATTTAGAGATAATTCAATCTCTAATAGAAACTCATGATAAAAGGATTAAGATTATCATTTTCTATGCTTTTATATGATTGTCTAACCTTCTTGGATACATGAGTTATTGAGTTTCAAAGCGTGTCGTCAAACCAAGTTATTACGCGAAGTGCTTATCCTCTTGATAACATTTTTATGCAATTTAAAAGGTACGCATTACTTCAACTCGGCTTTTATTGTCTCTTGTTTGTAGCATTATGTGTAGGATTATGTGTTATTAGTAATACTCTAAAAGTGTTTACTTGCTATTTGTAATAACTAAGATTAGACTCTATGTAACAAGGAATTTTGTCATTAGTACTAGTAGGAGATATAAGGTGTTTTGGTTCTTTAACCATCTAGAGATAAACATGAAAAACTCTTGAGTATGTCTCATTCAACTCTTGCTTACAAGTAAGCTAACTAAGAATTTCCTAAGTGTTAAAATGTCTAACACTTTTGTGATGCTTGCAAAACAAACCTGTTGACATAAATAATGTGTGAAAACGTTATTCATATCTTTCGATGCCTCTATATTTTGACGATCACAAAATGTAAAATCGTAAATCGTATAATTACTACGTAAACAAGTATTAAGCTAGTTTATATCACTATATTCAACTTAATCACTTAAGGTATGGATAAACAAGTGCTTAATACATCTCATGATCAAAGGGGTATTTAATTAACTAACACAAAGTTTATTTAATTATATAAACATATTATATATTTTTGAAAAACACTTTTGGTAATTAAGAAAAATGTTTTATTCATACTAAATATATGAATTCAAATTTTTAACCAAAATCAGTTAGTTTTTCACCAAATAAACTTTCCCCACTAAAAGACAAGGATTCTGGCCGTTTCAGCTGGGCGGCCCCCTTAATTATAAGGGGCGGTCCCCTTAATTTTAAGGGGACCGGCCTTGATTTAAGGGGACCGGCCACGCTCCTCTGTCAGAATCTTTTGCCTATAAATACCACCTTAAACCTGGATTTTTGCCTCACCTTTTGCACGAAATTTTCAGATCTATAACTCTCTTAACATCCTCTAAAACCCTTTGATCATTTGTATATTAATCCTTGTTTCAAGTGATTTAATCCCTCATCATCCATTCTCATCCAAAGTGCAAAAGAAGAACTCTCTTAACAAATGAAGACAACACCACTCCATCTCCACCACCTCAATGTTCATCTCCTAGTGCACCAAATGCACCCTCCAAAACACCTTCAACAAATGGAAACTCCACTTCCTCCATACCATCCACTTCATCCATAAATGACTACATCAACACCCACTTATCTCCTCCAACAATTGATCAACCATCACAACCTACCAATGAAAACACAACTCTTGCACTCACTCTCTCATTATCACCATTAACACCTCTTGATGCACATTTCTCATCATCTCCTATCAATCCACCAACCTATAACCCCGTCCCATGGAGCTTACTTGAAGCTCATGGAGACACTTGCCTTTGTTGCATTCACAACCGAACAATTGTGTTCGGATTAAGAGATGAGATCCAATACATGTTTTCTCATATTGAAAACTTGTTGCATCAACCACCAACAACAAACACAACACCTCCACCACCATCAACAAACACACCTCCACCATCACCATCTCCATGTTCACCATCCATTCCTCCTAATTAAACATGCTTGGTGTTTTACAAATAAAATTGTGTTAAACCTTTTGGATGGCAAGCTCTAGAGAGGACTCTCATGTTTGAGCCTTGGTTTTCTTTTTATTTTAGTGATGATTCTAAGCCTTTAAGGCTTTTGTTAGGTGCATTACTTGTTATGGTTGTTAATGTAATGCTTGATGTATCTTTTTCATATTATTAATGTTATGGTTATGTTTAGTCTCTACTCTTGCATGCTATATACATATATATGTTGCTTGCCACTAAATATTTTTGCAAGATATCCATATCTCGATTCCTTTTGGCCTCAAAACGAGGGGGAGTATACTTCGAGGGGGAGCTTACATTAACATGGGATAACCTTTTTGATGCTAACAAAAAGGGGGAGACATGATATAAACTCACAATAATACTTGAATATATACTAATTTTCGATTAATGAGTTTAAATTTTGTAATCATCAAAAAGGGGGAGATTGTTGACATAAATAATGTGTGAAAACGTTATTCATATCTTTCGATACCTCTATATTTTGACGATCACAAAATGTAAAATCGTAAATCCTATAATTACTACGTAAACAAGTATTAAGCTAGTTTATATCACTATATCCAACTTAATCACTTAAGGTATGGATAAACAAGTGCTTAATACATCTCATGATCAAAGGGGTATTTAATTAACTAACACAAAGTTTATTTAATTATATAAACATATTATATATTTTTGAAAAACACTTTTGGTAATTAAGAAAAATGTTTTATTCATACTAAATATATGAATTCAAATTTTTAACCAAAATCAATTAGTTTTTCACCAAATAAACTTTTCCCACTAAAAGACAAGGATTCTGGCCGTTTCAGCTGGGCGGCCCCCTTAATTATAAGGGGCGGACCCCTTAATTTTAAGGGGACCGGCCTTGATTTAAGGGGACCGGCCACGCTCCTCTGTCAGAATCTTTTGCCTATAAATACCACCTTAAACCTGGATTTTTGCCTCACCTTTTGCACGAAATTTTTAGATCTATAACTCTCTTAACATCCTCTAAAACCCTTTGATCATTTGTATATTAATCCTTGTTTCAAGTGATTTAATCCCTCATCATCCATTCTCATCCAAAGTGCAAAAGAATAACACTCTTTCTACAACCAAGTTCAAGAAGTGTTGAAGAGTAATTATGCATAGTGTATATATACGTTCATTTGTGAATATTGTGTTGTGCTTGTTATATATTGTTTAGAAGATATAGAAGTTGTGTAGGAAGTAGAAGTTGATTAGTAGTGAAGTAGGTTAGTTGTGAAGATTGGTGTGAAGTAGAAGATTGGTGTGTAGAAGATTGGTGTGTAGAAGATAGGTGTGAAGAAAATTGGTGTGTAGTATATTGGTGTGAAAAAGTTGTGCAGAAGTTGTGATCAAGTTGTGAAGTTGTTGTGGTGTGTAAATTGGTGTGTAAGGTTTTCTCCGCCAAAAGGGAGTTTGTTGACATAGTGAAGAAAACTCTCGAGTAGGTGACTCGGGGAGTGGAGTAGGAACAAGGAAGGTGTCCTTGTAGCCGAACCACTATAAATCCTTGTGTTGTGGTTTGATCTTTCTAACTCTTCTCATTACCTATTTATTTACCTTTACTATATTAGCTTTGTTAGTTAGTTACCATACAATTGTTCATATAATGCAAGTATTGAGTTCACATAAACTAGAATCGAAGTTTTTAAAACAAACTTGTGTTTATAAATTTAAAAGGACGTAAAACTATTCAACCCCCCCCCCCCTTCTAGTTTTCCACAAAACCTTTGTTAAACAATTTTCTCAAACACCATACTTTGAGTCTTTAATTGTGTTTTTCTTTAATCACTCCTTTATGATAATCTCTCATAAAACACACAAGGTGAAATAAATCACATTAGCATACATTAGGATGTGTGAAAGAAAATGAGTTTTCAATATCTAGGATTTACTCATCAAATGTGACACATAGTCTCATGATGTTGTACCTCTTGGACTTTTTCAAAACAAATAGAGTTCATAGTGTCTTAAGTAAGAAAACCCAAAAAGTCGAGGAGTCGTTGAATACAACATTTAACGAGTGATCTCCTTCTTCTAAGATATCATCTTCGGTAGATGATAACTTAGTCGAAAGTTCAATGATGGCAAGACAAGTATGTTGTGTAAAACATTAAGGATAAAAGTACAAAATAACATCTTCTCACCATGAGTCAAACATTGAGTCAAGTAAAATTGACATAAGTTATAAAACTTGATTTATAGGTCATAGTTGTGTCTAAACAAATTCAACAAAAATAGTTTTTGAAATTTAAAGTAAAACAACTAGTGAAACAAAATAAATGTTTCGAAGAAATCATGTGATTATAAGTGTCAATATTTGAAAGTCTTTTTGATAATAAAAGCAAGCTCCAAAAGCAAGAGATTTTAACTTAAAGACATTCCTAGTTACTTTCTTGTTCTCAAATGGTTAGGTTATTGATGACTTTTCAAGAATGAGATTAGTAAATCCGTAGGTAAAACTAAACGTAGAGAAATGTTCGGAAGACTACTTGTTCTCATAACAATTAGATCCAACATTATGTTTAGTTTTTGTTTATGTGCTCGTGTTAAAGAAGATCCTAAAACAACTCTTTAGTTGAGCCTATTTGGATACATCATTAAGTACTACACAACTTAAATTATGGTCTCCCAAAAGAACGGGAATAGAAACCATAGTCTTTGACAAATGAAATTATGTCGGTAATAAGTTGATAAGAAAAGCTCAAGTGGTACTTGCACTTTTATACTTACTTACCTATGATTCTCCAAAACGCGTATGAATCTCAAATTAGTATCGAATGGAAAAGCACATCAACAAGCTCCGCTTGAACAAGCAAACTCGCATCAACAAAGGAATTCATCTTATCAACATTGTTATACCTTCAACAAAGGAAGCATCGACTTCAGCGACAATTCAATCCATTATGTTCTTTATTGACATATTGTGATCCATCATCATCGTCTTGGTAAAAATGTTCATTGAGGAACATCTTAACTAAGAAAGTCTTATACGTTAACCATTCTATTAACGTTTTCACAAAACCTCTTGAATGAGAATCATTCATCATCCCTAGGCTTAGTCAAGAACTCATAAGACCAAAAACCTTAGTTTTGAACATTAGGATAAAACCACAAAAATCAAGACAATTCCTTTTAAGTTTTTCCCTGCAGAACCCACGACACCTTCAGACCATACGGGCGGAACCCATTTTTTGGTTCCGCCTGGTCCGCCAAACCTCAGATTGTTTAAACTTTTTACTTCAAGCCAAACACCCTCTTAAATCTTAACAAAAACTAACAAACAGCATCACCCTCTCTAAAACACATATCCTCACGAATTTTAGGGCTTCTAATCCAATCTCTTCCAATCCAACTAACTTTGTAAGTATTCTAATCACAATTGCATTTTTAATTTAATTATAACATTTTTGCTTACAATCATTAACTAGAATCTTAGGGCTTTTGCATAAAACTTCATGATTCATGAAAAACTTGGTGGCTAGTCAATTATGTATTTCATTAGTTAAGAAATGTATCTTTTCATTGTTACTTTGATTTACCAAACACACCAAGTGCATTATTTTTCAAATTGCAACATAATTCATCACCACATTGTTAAAACAAATGAAAAACATCATTTAAACATCACTTGCATACTATCTCTTGAATGCTAAAGGGGATACATAACTAATATGTATTTTCGGGTACATTCAATCGAAGACACATTCAATTAGGAGAGTGTTGGTTATCTTTTGTTTTTACAACAAAATTTGCATAACAAAATGATTTAGGAATCAAAATGAGTCAAGAGAACCATGTCTTCACATTGTTTTGCATATAGGAATATATTAAAACATCCTCGTTGTTAAAAGTCATTAACATACAATTTTATGTTTTCTAGGAATCAACATGCCTCCCGCAAACAAATCCGATCACAAAGAAACCCTTAAGTACATGCCCAAACACCATATGATCAAAGGTCTCAACCCGGTTCAAGTAGAAACCTTTAAGGCATTAGAAAAACGCTATGTTCACGAAGGTAGAACCATTGATCCATCCTTTCTTGAAGGAACATCTATTCGCCAAAACTTTGCCGCAATTCACTTTGATTGTCTCCTTGATATAGATGAGCCCATTTGTCCTAGGTTCATCTTGGAATTTTATGCAACCGTAAACCTTTCCTCATGTGCTGGTGGTAGGATTTCATTAAACTTCACAACCAATCAAATATCACATGACATAGATTTAAAAGACTTAGCTATAATTCTTGGTGTACCAAATGAGGGAACTTGCCTCTACACGGATAAGTGGCCCATTTCAAGTCTTGATACTATTGATCGTTTTTATCCATACGATACACCTCTTGCTAGTAAGGAAACTATTAAGGAACACCTCTTTGTTAGAACCTCTACCACTAGGGTGAATCGTTCGGGGAATACTGTAGATAAGGATCATTTTGGTATGGAGCTCAATGAGCTTAAACCACAATTTAAGAAGTGGGAAGAAATTCTTAGGGCTAACGTCATAAGTACCATAGGAAATAGAGATCACATCAACACATGCCTATGCTACATGCTTTATAGCATTTCCACCGATCAACCCTTCAACTTAGCCTACTACCTAGCCAAAAGAATGGCCGACATATCCTTGGTCGGAACAACCGCTCTTCCATATGGAATGCTTTTTACCCGCCTCTTTAGAGCAATCTCGCCCATTTCTCCTAACGAAAATGGAATACACCTTGACTACGCTCTCGTTCCTCACATCTTCGTTCCTTTAAGTGATAAACGAGTTTTCAAAAATAAGGGCAAACGTACTCGATCACCTACTCCATCATCATCATCATCCGGCATGAGCGACGATGATAAACTACCAAACTCTAAGTTACCTCCTTTAGAATACCTTCAAGCTCTCCCCATCATTGACAATGCTTCCGAAGAATTCAAGCAAACCAAAGGAATGTTCAAGTGTTTTGGAAGGTACCTAAACAAGCTCAAGAAGAAGATAGACCGGTTGTGAGAAGATTAAGGAGTGTTTGGCTTATGAGTGCTTTAGAATCCTCTTTGTGATAAAACTACCTGAATTATTTGTTTTTCACTTTCATGGTTTATTACGTTTGTTTGATTATGTTTGTATGAACTTTTATGCATAATGACAAAGTTTAAGGTGTTTGTCATTTTTTCTATGCTTATGGCAATTCTTACTAAGTATAGTGAAATCCTCGACCTCAAGGTCAAAGTCCCATGAAATGCATGTTTACGTGTCTAATTTTTGCATTGCCCAACCTGAAATGCCTTATCTCTTTGATTTTAGGAGTTTTCGAAAATTTTGAAAAACGTCTCGCGGGTAAAAAACGTGGACTGCCACTTTTTTCAGCCCTGGCGGATCTGGCGGTACCCAAAATTGGGTTCCGCCAGTACAAATTCTGGGAATTCCAGAATTGGCCCAACGGACCAGGCGGCACCCTCAAATGGGTTCCGCCTGTGTATTCTGAGGGTGCCGCCAGTAACCTGCAGAAAATTTTTCCATTTTTCTTAAGTCCAAAACTTGTAATGTGTCAAAACCATTATCCTAAGTGAGAAACATCTTCCATTTACTCCATTAACTATATTAGAACAACTCTCACTCACTAAAACAATTAGGAAGCCATTTCCCTCCAAAAATTCAAATTCAAACATAACCAACCCAAGGAACCCTTTTAAAGGACCCTTCAACCAATTGAAACATTTTCAACCAAATCACATCCCATGATCATAAAGCATTAAGTGCATATGTTGGTCTTTCACTCCACCTTGTTCCACTAGTTTGACTTGCAATGATTTGACATGTTCATGAAAACAATGTAAATCATTTGAAACCTCAACCTTTGAATGGTAAAACATCAAATCCAAACACCCCTTCCAACATCCTCTTCATCCTATAAATTTGAAAGTTTTGCAACAATTCAAATCACACCATTACCATTAAAACTTCTTCTATCAAAACAATCAAAATCTCACCTTTGACAATGACCAAATCCAACACATCATCCGACTCATCAAAATCCTTCTCAAAAATCAATAGGATTAGTGTTAAACCTTGTTGTTTTAACAAAACCGTCAAGTCAAGCTCATCTTCTTCAAGTGATGCTTCACGTAACATTTCTTCACCTATCCAAGATTTCCTTAATATCACTACCTCAACACAATCCCAAACACATTGTAATACCAATGAAATTACCTTTCAAGAATTGCTAAATCTTGATACTCCAACACCCTTTCCAACACATTGCTACACAAACATGGCAACCATTCCTCCAACAACTAGACCTTCAAGTGATTCATAATCACCTTTTCAACAAGCTCAACTATCAAAAACATCATCACCTCAATCACCAAAAATTTCACCAATGGAACTTTTCCATACACCACCAACATCACCACTACCTTATTTGGAAACCTTAGAAGACCTATCACCCAAATCATCAAGTCCACCATCCTTGTCACTTTTTGACACAATTGCTCAAATGGAAACCCAACAACAACCTAGTGATCAACTAGATGATGAACCCCATCAACCATCATTAGTAGAACGGTTGGCTTACCGTTATGCTAGACCATCCATTTTTCCAAATGATCAAGGTCATACCCACTCACAATCATTTGTGTTTCACCCAATTTACAAAGACCTTCATGGAAATCCTATTGGCGAACCAAGTTTCCGCCATTTTGTTCAAAACCAACAACCACCACAACAACAACAACAATCACCACAAGAACCTTCCCAACAATTTGAATCCCTACTTTCTTCCTATAGGAAAATAGAAGCATCCATGTGGGAAAAACCTCCAAACCATCATAATGAGATTGACACTCATTTAAACCACCTTCATGCCTTCAAACGTATGGTTGACTCTCAAATCAACCATATCATGGTTTTACAAACAACACTTCAATCAACAAATGAAGGAAGCAAAAACACTACTCCACCTTCCACCTTTGCTCCTTCAAGTTCAAACTATCCACCATCAACATATCAAACCACCCTTCCACCAAACTTTCCCCGCCATGATTGCAATCATTGCGAAAGAACCGCTCACATTAGTGAAGGGTGTCGAAGGGAAATTCGTGAGCTATCCGAATAAACCACATTTTGGATCTTCTACAATCCTCGTCTCACACACCTCAACCCTAGAGTCTCCAAAATGAACCAAAAACCGTTTCTTTTGGAAAATGTTTCCCATTTAAACCAACAAACCAAAACCGTGTCATCCTTTCAACCTTCAAAATAAAGCCCGCTATAACCACAACCCACATTTTCATCCTTAAACAACCTTAGCTGTAACACCCCCAATTCATGGATGCAGCGGAATTCAAACTGGGTGTTACTCGACGGCACAATAGTCACAATGATAGAAAACGAACTCCAATTGAGTCGTTTTGAAAAGGTTTATCATTCAAATTATATAAATATCAGAGATTACAAAATGAGGTCCCAAATGGTTCCATGTTTACAATGTATAATAAATGAGTTTTTGAATGATAATAAAATTTATAGCCCTCTTGAGTATCCGTGCCCTTCCGTGCCATCCTTGATCGTCATGAACCTGAAATACATGCTTGAGAGGTCAACACAAAGGTTGAGTGATATTCATAGAGTTTGTTTAATGTTTGAACACAATATGTTGGTAGTGTGAGTTATAGGCTCACACCAATGTTTGGAAAGCAAAATATGTAGGCTATGTTGTTATACGCCCGGAACAGTTATTATCAAATACTAAGCTTATGACACCAAAACGTTAACGGGTACCAATATCAATCGGCGGAGTTATCCCGGTAGGTACTTTGCCGTCATACCTAATGTCTCAAATATTAATGCATTTGTTTGAACTTAGTCAATACAAATGGGATTCGTCAATCCCAATAGGCCTATTCACAATATTCGCGCTCACTTGCAAGTAACCCTCGCAAGTGATTAAATGGTTCATAATATGGGATCTCGGTTTGGCAAGGATGGTACTTAGTGATAATAAAACAATCAGGCAAGCATACAATTTAAAAACATTGTGCTCGGTTAAAAATAGCATGTATTCCCCCCAAGGGTTTGTAAAACAATGAAGTAATGTAAAGTGGGGCTATGAACTCACCTTGAGTTGGATGATGTATAATGAGAATGATGGATATGCCGTAAGAACTTCTACGAGCAACCTAGAATAATTGTTGCAACTTAGGTTTGGAATAATGTCTAAGGAAACATAAACATGCCAATATATGTATGTCTTGCACTTAGTCCATGATGTGGTATGATGTATAATGTAAGTCGTTGAAAGAAATGATTCATGAAACATGTATGTCTTGTATATCGTTTACTACCGTTCGGGCCGACATAATTCAGAAGTCATGTTAGTAAGCGTTCGAGGAGCCAGGACACTTTAACTCGTAAATCCACAACTCAACTCGACGGCTTACATAATGAACTCCTCACATGAGGCTCCCTACTATTGTAGTAGTTGATGAAATATATAGATATAAGTTTTGATCCGAAAAGTTACATGTCCGATATTTGAATAAACTTAGGAAAGTTTATTAGTACATGAAGATTGTTATTAGGGGTAGTTTCATAAGTCTTGTATGACCATTTTCTCTTGTAATATCTCATGGTTCCTTTAGATGAAGTAGATCCAAATTGTATGTTCAAGTTATCGCCAACTTCTCTAGTTCATGTATTTGCCTTGGTAAGCTTGTATGGTCATTTCGTCATGGCCTTGCCATGACCTTTGGTCATTGTTCCATGGTCTTGAGACTCAACCTTGGCTCTAGCCATGGTTGTGGTCTTGATTCTAGGTCATAAGACCCCTTTGGTCTTCATAAACCATAACTTATATGTAATGACTTTGGTATAAAAATGGGTTGTTAAGATTTTGAAGAATTTATCACTCAAAAAGCGTTTTCAGGGCTCGAGCTTCTTTATCCCTGAACGAAAACGTCGTTCCGGACAACTTTCGTGTTTTAACTTTTTGATGAATCGGACCAGAAGTGGGACTTTCAAAACCCAAATTTGATCAGAAAGGTATTTGGCAGTTTTGCCGGAAATCTTTGGTAACTTCAAATGGGCGTAACTTTTGACTCGTATACTCGTTTTCGGTGATTCAAATTGCTATGGTTTCCTTGTTAAGTCCTCTACTATAATATGTAATGATCCAACATCATATCTTTACCATTTTGATCAGGTCTTACCAAGAAAGTCACTAGTTTACTTGTTTTAGTAACTTGTCTTAACAATCAATTACAATAACTTGTTTTGTTCATTTTTATACATCATGGACATGCATACAAGACATAATATAGCATGAATAATAGGTAAATAACATGAACATGATTATTTAACAAGAAGCAAGTTAGGGTTTGCTTACAACTTGTGAAGAAACTAACTAGAACCAAGATCAAGACCAAGAACCACTACTTAATCTTCCAAAACCTTTCCAACCATAGCCATGCTTCCATATCAAAAACCCTATCTTATAATCCCTTGATAAACACTAATCTATCACAAAAATAAGCCTTAGTAAAAATCTTCACTAAGAACACTTGAAAATTTGATGAGTTTTTGTGGTGTTTTATGGTGATTTTATGGTTGAAAGGTGTTAATTATCAACTAGGAACTATGACTTGAACTTGTGATGGATTGAATGAGCAAGATCAATGATCAAAATGGTGCATTTATATGGTTTTGGGTCGTTGGTATTGCAAGAGAAAGGAAGAGAATGAGCTCTCTTTTATACCAAAAATGAGGAGGTTACAATGTTGACTTGTCAACACTTGGAGACCAAGTTGTAATTAAGTGATGAACTATGGGTAAATTCATGAGATGAAGCCACATGGGTGGTGAATCCCCCCTCCTAGGGCAGTTCACAAAGCTTGGGGAGGAAGGTTTGGCTTTTTGGTGATATTATCCAAGATATGGTGTTAGTTTTGGCTCCGTAAAATGCGAACCGTAAATTGTTACGTCACAAAACGTAAAATCGGGTATCGTAAAAATACGAAACTTGGAGGAATGATTAAACTTATCAAAATACTCTATAATAAAATATAAAATGAGTGGTAGGTTCCATTTGGGTGGTAAAACCCTGCTAAAAACTGGAAACACGGGTCTAAAACGCGTAATACGTAAAATGTACGAATATTGCGTAAAATTGAGTAAAGTAAAATATTACTTTTCTAATAGGTTATAAATGATTTAAAATGACTTATAATGTCTAGACTGGGCTCAGTCTAGTGTCGGTTGGTATTAAATGTCTTTTAGACATCAAACCGTAAGCCTAAAAATCAAGGAATGACTTATAAAATCAAGGAATGATTTTTGGTCAATGGAGGAGGGAAAAATATGTTGACTTTTTCTAATAAGTTGAAAACTCAAATAGTCTTAGAAATGCGGTGCAGGTATAGGCTAAGGTTACGGCTGAGTAAAAACGCTTAAAAACTGAAATTTCCAGTTTTTCACGGCCGAGACTTATTTTGGTCATGTTTTTCTCAGTCATGATTTATTCTCAAATAAATCATGAGTGTGTCAAACATTTTTCTGATACGGGGAAAATTAACGCGACCGAATTTCGTTGTGCGTAGAATTTCTGAATGACGTTTTACCCTAAAACGTGTAATCCCGTGTAATTCCTTAATAACTTTCACGAAAATGAGCTTATGAATGTCAAACTTTTAATTTGCCATGGAAATGATTTATCACTTGAGCCCAAGAAATAAAAATCAAATTTCGGGAAAATTTTCGGGAAAAATGAATAGTAAAAGTGAATAGTGAAATTTTCCGGGAATAGTAATTATCCTGAAAATGCGAATTGTTACAGTCTCTACCCCTTACGGGGAACTTCGTCCCGAAGTTCTATGTGTGTTATATGTTGGAGTGGTGTCGATGAAAAGGTGTGGTTACTTATGAGGACTCGAGTCTTGAATTACCAGTGATATAGTTTGATTTGTCTTAGAATACGGTGTGTCAATAGAAATTGATAACATAGTTGAATATCAATAGAGATTCATATAATAGTCGAATATCAAAGGAAATTGATATAGTAATCGAGTATTAATAGGAATTGATATAGTAGTTGAATATCAAATAGAACTCGATATAGTTGTCAAGTATCAATAGCAATTGATATAGTAGTTGAACAACAATTGCAATTGACATAGACATCGAATAATGGAATAAATGTTGAACATGTGGTTGGACCAAGTCCTGTTTGAATTGTACGGCTGCCCATGCATATGGCTACATGGCTTCACAATGAGTTCGGTATGACTGCCCATGCATATGGTTACATGGCCTCGCAATGAGTTTGTTTGTTATTGCACTATCATTATGAAAACCAAAATGTAAATCTCGTACTAATGGAAATTGGGATAGTTGTTGCAATCATAGCCTAGTAGGTAATCTGTTGTTGTATCTAGTGTTTATTGACTTCATACTTATGTTATTTCGGATATAAATAAGCCCACTTGTTTATAATTCTTTATTTACATAGAGAGACATCCCAAACAATGTAACTAAAGGAATATAAACGTATGGTTCGATGATTTACAATTTCTTTATTTAAATGAAAAGGCATCCCAATCCATTCAAATAAGGACATTATAAATCATCCTACTCAAGAATTCCCGACACAACATTCATACTTAGCCGGTGAGTTACAAGGTAGTGTATTACGAGATGATACTGGTGTTCCAAAAGTACAAGATGAATATTCAAACTTGTAAAGCTGATGAGGGTACTTGTGGTGTAACTAAGGATGATTTGAGCTTTAAAAGTGCATCAAGATCTGTTAATGAGCTTGTGGTTCCAACGGTTGTGAAGATAATGTTATGATATGTTGATGAACAAAAGTGTGTAGTGTATGCTTAACATTAATACTCTTAGGTATAGATGTTGAGTTTGCTTTAAAAATCTTAAGAGATTTTAAAAGTTTATGATGGAATGGTATCCTTAGGACCTAAACAGGATAGTACTTCTACAGGATGAAGAGAATAATTGATAACTATCCCAAGATAGTAGTTCGGATTATCTCATAAATGAAAAATTTCAAGAATGAAATTAGGTAACACAAATAAGGTGTTAAGATTTCGCTGAGTGGTAAGACATTATCGTGTCTCTAGATTGTTTTAATGTATTCTGGTGGTTTATCGAGTTCATGTAGGAAATCAACCTAAACATAACCCTAGTACAACTACTCTCAGTATTTGAAAATTCTAAGTCGAATATAGTTAGTCAGACTATATTCCACTGTCCCTAGGTTAAATATAGGTGACTAGTCTATATTTAGCCAAGGTTCGATAAAATTTTCAAATACCTAAACTAGGTATACTTTTGATATGTCCGTTGCTTTCGGGAAACTGTTCACTAAACAAAGGCGATGTCAAACCCTTAAGTTGCAAGTCCCGTCCATACAAGACTTGTAACGTATGTTTTCATATTCCATTGCATAGAAGGTAGTAAGGGTAGATACGTATGGAAAGGAAGTTTTAAGTAGTTCTAAAATAGAACATACTTGGCCAGGATCACGAACTTTTAATAATGAAGGTTTCATAAGAAAACTTTGATGAATGTAGAGAAAGTTCAGCTTTTGTCGATGATGGATTAGTTTGTCCTTTAGAAATCTCATATTTCTTGTTTTGAAATCGATAGATTGTGACGGGTTTTTGATATCATAAGAAATGATATTAATGATGTGATGGAATAATTCTAGAGACCATTTGCACAAAACACAATATCTTGGAAGTAGGTTAGACCATTGTGCAATTCACAATGTCTGGGAAGTAGGTTAGGCCATTGTGTGACTCAAAACATTTGAGAAATGATTAAGACCATTGTATCATACAATGTCTTGGAAAATGAATGAGACCATTGTATCTCACAATGTCTTGGAAAATGAATGAGACCATTGTATCTCACAATGTTTTGAAAAGTGAATGAGACCATTGTATCTCACAATGTCTTGAAAAATGAATGAGACCATTGTATCTCACAATGTCTTGAAAAATGAACGAGACCATTGTATCTCACAATGTCTTGGAAAATAGGAAAGACCATTGCAATCAGTTACAATGTCTTGGACATATAATGTTGGAGTAGGAACATGATTGGGAGAGTGTGGCTGTGCCGAAATGCCTTAGAATAGGCATACACAGATATGTTTAGTCCATTGTTTAGATAAATGATTGAAAATAAACCGAGTTTATATATCAATATACTAATATGTTCATGTAGCATAAAATGCCTAGTGTGTATATATCAATATACTTATATGTGTTCATGTAGCATAAAATGCCTAGTGTGTATATATCAATATACTTATATGTGTTCATGTAGCATAAAATGCCTAGTGTGTATATATCAATATACTTATATGTGTTCATGTAGCATAAAATGCCTAGTGTGTATATATCAATATACTTATATGTGTTCATGTAGCACAAAATGCCTAGTGTGTATATATCAATATACTTATATGTGTTCATGTAGCATAAAATGCCTAGTGTGTATATATCAATATACTTATATGTGTTCATGTAGCACAAAATGCTTAGTGTGTATATATCAATATACTTATATGTGTTCATGTAGCATAAAATGCCTACGGGGAAATGCTCAATTATGTTTAGGGTACATATATTAATATGCAATTATGTTTGTGTAGCATAAAATATCTACGGGGAAATGCTCAAAAGGGGTATATATATGAATATACTAATATGTTTGTGTAGCATAACATGCTTACTAAGTCCATAATCGTCTGGAGGATGGAAGACACGGAGAGCAGAAGGCTATAAAAATGGTTTTGCTTGTAGTTGTAGTTATAGTTTAGGTCTCAATTAGACCCGTTTCTCTATAACCATGGCTCTGGTACCAATCTGTAACACCCCCAATTCATGGATGCAGCGGAATTCAAACTGGGTGTTACTCGACGGCACAATAGTCACAATGATAGAAAACGAACTCCAATTGAGTCGTTTTGAAAAGGTTTATCATTCAAATTATATAAATATCAGAGATTACAAAATGAGGTCCCAAATGGTTCCATGTTTACAATGTATAATAAATGAGTTTTTGAATGATAATAAAATTTATAGCCCTCTTGAGTATCCGTGCCCTTCCGTGCCATCCTTGATCGTCATGAACCTGAAATACATGCTTGAGAGGTCAACACAAAGGTTGAGTGATATTCATAGAGTTTGTTTAATGTTTGAACACAATATGTTGGTAGTGTGAGTTATAGGCTCACACCAATGTTTGGAAAGCAAAATATGTAGGCTATGTTGTTATACGCCCGGAACAGTTATTATCAAATACTAAGCTTATGACACCAAAACGTTAACGGGTACCAATATCAATCGGCGGAGTTATCCCGGTAGGTACTTTGCCGTCATACCTAATGTCTCAAATATTAATGCATTTGTTTGAACTTAGTCAATACAAATGGGATTCGTCAATCCCAATAGGCCTATTCACAATATTCGCACTCACTTGCAAGTAACCCTCGCAAGTGATTAAATGGTTCATAATATGGGATCTCGGTTTGGCAAGGATGGTACTTAGTGATGATAAAACAATCAGGCAAGCATACAATTTAAAAACATTGTGCTCGGTTAAAAATAGCATGTATTCCCCCCAAGGGTTTGTAAAACAATGAAGTAATGTAAAGTGGGGCTATGAACTCACCTTGAGTTGGATGATGTATAATGAGAATGATGGATATGCCGTAAGAACTTCTACGAGCAACCTAGAATAATTGTTGCAACTTAGGTTTGGAATAATGTCTAAGGAAACATAAACATGCCAATATATGTATGTCTTGCACTTAGTCCATGATGTGGTATGATGTATAATGTAAGTCGTTGAAAGAAATGATTCATGAAACATGTATGTCTTGTATATCGTTTACTACCGTTCGGGCCGACATAATTCAGAAGTCATGTTAGTAAGCGTTCGAGGAGCCAGGACACTTTAACTCGTAAATCCACAACTCAACTCGACGGCTTACATAATGAACTCCTCACATGAGGCTCCCTACTATTGTAGTAGTTGATGAAATATATAGATATAAGTTTTGATCCGAAAAGTTACATGTCCGATATTTGAATAAACTTAGGAAAGTTTATTAGTACATGAAGATTGTTATTAGGGGTAGTTTCATAAGTCTTGTATGACCATTTTCTCTTGTAATATCTCATGGTTCCTTTAGATGAAGTAGATCCAAATTGTATGTTCAAGTTATCGCCAACTTCTCTAGTTCATGTATTTGCCTTGGTAAGCTTGTATGGTCATTTCGTCATGGCCTTGCCATGACCTTTGGTCATTGTTCCATGGTCTTGAGACTCAACCTTGGCTCTAGCCATGGTTGTGGTCTTGATTCTAGGTCATAAGACCCCTTTGGTCTTCATAAACCATAACTTATATGTAATGACTTTGGTATAAAAATGGGTTGTTAAGATTTTGAAGAATTTATCACTCAAAAAGCGTTTTCAGGGCTCGAGCTTCTTTGTTCCTGAACAAAAACGTCGTTCCGGACAACTTTCGTGTTTTAACTTTTTGATGAATCGGACCAGAAGTGGGACTTTCAAAACCCAAATTTGATCAGAATGGTATTTGGCAGTTTTGCCGGAAATCTTTGGTGACTTCAAATGGGCGTAACTTTTGACTCGTATACTCGTTTTGGGTGATTCAAATTGCTATGGTTTCCTTGTTAAGTCCTCTACTGTAATATGTAATGATCCAACATCATATCTTTACCATTTTGATCAGGTCTTACCAAGAAAGTCACTAGTTTACTTGTTTTAGTAACTTGTCTTAATAATCAATTACAATAACTTGTTTTGTTCATTTTTATACATCATGGACATGCATACAAGACATAATATAGCATGAATAATAGGTAAATAACATGAACATGATTATTTAACAAGAAGCAAGTTAGGGTTTGCTTACAACTTGTGAAGAAACTAACTAGAACCAAGATCAAGACCAAGAACCACTACTTAATCTTCCAAAACCTTTCCAACCATAGCCATGCTTCCATATCAAAAACCCTATCTTAAAATCCCTTGATAAACACTAATCTATCACAAAAACAAGCCTTAGTAAAAATCTTCACTAAGAACACTTGAAAATTTGATGAGTTTTTGTGGTGTTTTATGGTGATTTTATGGTTGAAAGGTGTTAATGATCAACTAGGAACTATGACTTGAACTTGTGATGGATTGAATGAGCAAGATCAATGATCAAAATGGTGCATTTATATGGTTTTGGGTCGTTGGTATTGCAAGAGAAAGGAAGAGAATGAGCTCTCTTTTATACCAAAAATGAGGAGGTTACAATGTTGACTTGTCAACACTTGGAGACCAAGTTGTAATTAAGTGATGAACTATGGGTAAATTCATGAGATGAAGCCACATGGGTGGTGAATCCCCCCTCCTAGGGCAGTTTACAAAGCTTGGGGAGGAAGGTTTGGCTTTTTGGTGATATTATCCAAGATATGGTGTTAGTTTTGGCTCCGTAAAATGCGAACCGTAAATTGTTACGTCACAAAACGTAAAACCGGGTATCGTAAAAATACGAAACTTGGAGGAATGATTAAACTTATCAAAATACTCTATAATAAAATATAAAATGAGTGGTAGGTTCCATTTGGGTGGTAAAACCCTGCTAAAAACTGGAAACACGGGTCTAAAACGCGTAATACGTAAAATGTACGAATATTGCGTAAAATTGAGTAAAGTAAAATATTACTTTTCTAATAGGTTATAAATGATTTAAAATGACTTATAATGTCTAGACTGGGCTCAGTCTAGTGTCGGTTGGTATTAAATGTCTTTTAGACATCAAACCGTAAGCCTAAAAATCAAGGAATGACTTATAAAATCAAGGAATGATTTTTGGTCAATGGAGGAGGGAAAAATATGTTGACTTTTTCTAATAAGTTGAAAACTCAAATAGTCTTAGAAATGCGGTGCAGGTATAGGCTAAGGTTACGGCTAAGTAAAAACGCTTAAAAACTGAAATTTCCAGTTTTTCACGGCCGAGGCTTATTTTGGTCATGTTTTTCTCAGTCATGATTTATTCTCAAATAAATCATGAGTGTGTCAAACATTTTTCTGATACGGGGAAAATTAACGCGACCGAATTTCGTTGTGCGTAGAATTTCTGAATGACGTTTTACCCTAAAACGTGTAATCCCGTGTAATTCCTTAATAACTTTCACGAAAATGAGCTTATGAATGTCAAACTTTTAATTTGCCATGGAAATGATTTATCACTTGAGCCCAAGAAATAAAAATCAAATTTCGGGAAAATTTTCGGGAAAAATGAATAGTAAAAGTGAATAGTGAAATTTTCCGGGAATAGTAATTATCCTGAAAATGCGAATTGTTACATTAGCCTTGTTTGTGGAAAATGTTTCTCACAAAGGAAAATGAAAATTTCCTTGTAGCATTTTATGGTCTTAGTTTATTTTTAATTTTTCTTTGTTTTTTAAAAAGTATGATGTTGTCATCTTAATTTTGTGTCTTTGACTCTCTAAGAGTCAAAATTTTACAATTTAATGAAATTCATTCTACAACAATGTTTGAATTGTTTGATGACCATTTAGGTATGATGTGTGAACTATACTTTGATATGGTACCATACATTAATCTTGTGCTTTAGAAACTAACCTCTCTTTTTGTAGGTTCATTATCCATGTTTTCCTTCCTTGATACTCCATTTAGGGGAGTAATATTCAAGGGGGAGCATGAGTGTTGTACTATTTCACTTCACAACTCTTAGTTGTGTTTAAACATGAAATACTTTCATGACTTATCTTGTGCAACAACTAACCTTTTTCTTGTAGGTTCAAAATCCATGTCTCCTCTCTTGGCACTCCATTTAGGGGGAGTATCGTCCAAGGGGGAGCAAGTCTTAATTCCGCTTCGCTACTCTTCTTTTTGTTTCGACAAAAAGGGGGAGAATTTATATAAACTTGTGCTTATCAACCTCATATTTGCAAAAACATTTTTTTTGGTGCTTATCATCTCATCTTTGCAAAAACAAGTTTTTATACTAACTTTATAAGACTTAAAACTAAAACTAGTGACTTACTTATAAATAAAGTTTATATTTTGTCATCAACAAAAAGGGGGAGATTGTTAATACAAATATCGCCTAAAAACGTTATTTATATTTTACGATCTTTGCTAAGTTTTGTTAATGACAAAGTATGAAGTTTAGCTATAAGTAAATCATCACTTTAAGTGTTTAAGTCTTGTTTAACTAAGGTTAACATTTCCTTTTAAACAAAACATTGTGTTTATTTCTTAAACTAAAATGAGTCTTGTCACATCATATTTATTTCTTTATATAGTAAGGTCACATCACATTTAGGGCAAATTTTGTCATGATGCATTTATGGAAAGAAATGTGTTTGACTAACTTTGTTGTTGCTTGCAAGCTTTGTATTTGACTTGTTATTATGAGATGTGACATTGTTTGGTTGCTAGGAGTTATGAGACAAGACCTTGTTTGGTTTGCAAGATTTATTGCAAAACCAACTGCAGCCCTGGCGGTACCCTGGGGGTACACGGGCGGAACCCTTTTGAGGGGTCCGCCTGATCCGCCAGACCTGCAGAATTGTTTGCTATAAATACCAAACCATTTGTTAGTTTTTGGCAACCCTTTTAGGACATATATTCACATACTCTCTCAACTAACTCAGTAACCTTTTGATTTGTGATTCTCTTATGTAGCAAGGAACTTCACAAGATCATTCAAGAAGTTACAAGCTTCAACTCTAAAGTTGCAAGTCTTGGTAGCTTGGTCATGTATAAGCTTTGATAGTTTATACTTCATGTGTGTCATGTATATAGATGTAAGTGGTTAGTATTTTAGGCCTCAAAATACGTAATGTGTTGGGAGTTGTTGTACCCTTGTAAAAGAACTAACGGGAGTGGTTGTACCCTTGGAAAAGAACTTGACATCTAGCTTTGTTTCGGTAAAAGTGTAAGCGACGAACGGGAGTGGTTGAACCCATGTAAAAGAACTCGACATCTAGCTTAGTGTCGGTAAAAGTGTAAGCGACGAATGGGAGTGGTTGTACCCTTGTAAAAGAACTCGACATCTAGCTTAGTGTCGGTAAAAGTGTAAGCGACGTTGTAAAGGTTTTCTCCGCCGGTGAAAGGAGCTTGTTGCTTAGTGCTTATAACTCTCGAGTTGGAAACTCGGGGCATGGATGTAGGGCAAGAAAAAAGAGTCCTTGTAGCCGAACCACGATAAACAATCGTGTTGTGGTTTGATCGTTTCTTTCTTTATCTTTGCTTATTACATGTTGTCTTTTAGTTATAATTGCTAATCACATATAAAGCTTTCCAAAAGAATTAAAACAAGTAAAGTTGTATTTATATCTTGAAACAAATGTAAAGCTTTTCAAAGAACTAAAACAAGCAAAGTTAGGATCATCACAAGTAAAGCTTTTCAAAGTATGAAACAAGTAAAGTTAGAATTGTTATTCACCTGAAAAGCTTTTCAAAGAATCAAACATATAAAGTTGTGTTTATATCTTTAAGCAAACGTAAAGTTTCTAAAAGGATATTTAAGCTAAATAAGAATCGAAAAAGCGGTAAACTATTCAACCCCCCTTCTAGTTTTCCACAGATAATATTAATCGGGTACTCAGCGGGTGATGGGGCGGATACGGGTTTGGATATTATAAACAGGTACGGGTACACTAAAACCCGCCCCGAATCCGACCCGTTAGTGATATTGATCTTATAATATTATGATTTTACAATAATACAAATAAAAAATGATCCATATTTTACGTAGGATCTTAGCAAATGTAAGATATGATACGATCCTGATTTTGATCATATGATCTTAAGATATAAGTTGATCCGATTTTATTTTTCTGAAACTGCAATCTAAAAAAATATAAAATTATGGATTATGTTTTATAGAATTTAAAAAACAGCATGTTAATCTTTTAAACATATCTTTTAAACATTATATATTCATAATTTAAGACAACATTTTGAAATATTCATATAATTTTGTGTTTATGATATATAATAATATATAGATTTGAATAATATTAAAAATACTATTAATAAAATGACATTATAATATGATCTTAAGATCCCGATCTGATATTATGATCTCGATATTGTAAAAATAAAAACGATTTTGAGTAAGATCGATCTTAAAAAACTTGTCTAAACCACGTAATCATATATTTTGACAAACATCGAATGGTATATGTAAATTTGTATGGTTTTGGGTAGAGGGTGCAAAGTAGAAGAGTTGGATTGTTTTGATATGCAAGACATGTAGGATTGATTATATGTATCTTTAGCCGTATGTTTAACGTGTCTTTTACTCTACGGACTGTTAATTATTGAATGTATGAAAGCAGGATCGCAATGACACGTTTCACTAGCCACGGATTGTTAAAAATGAAAGTCAGCATCAAGATTGTAATGTAGCTCTAAACCAAAAGATTTGACTATTTCTTTAAGTGTTTTTGATAAATTCTATCGTGAGTTTACATTTCATAAAATAAAAAGAAAAACTCAAATTTGATCTTGATTTATCGAGAAGAAGATTATTACGAGTAATTAACATTAGCAAAACCCATTTATTATCTTTTTGCTCTGTCATATTACATTGATCAACATTCGAAAACTATAGTGCAGCATTTGTTACATATCGATAACGGAACAAGTCGAATGACTGTGACCAAGTTCAAAAAAAAAAAAAAAAAAAAAAAAAAACGAAAACAGATGGTTGTCAGTGTTTCCAGCTCGTCGTCACAACGGGGAGATTGGCTATGGGCAAGAACGGCGAGCCCCTCTTGGTGTGGTGAAGAGGAACGGCTCGCCGTTGATGACTCCACGTCGGACGGCGAGCCCCTCTTCCCTGACTGCACCTAGAGCTCTTAGTTGTGCAATAAGTGATATAAATAAATAAACATGAAATTACAACCACTTAGTTGTGCAATAAGTGATACAAATAAATAAACATGAATACAATATCCATCGTAAGAAAATTGGACTTAAACATTCTAAATTGACGCCGTCAATCTCCCCTGTTTATACTTAAAATCTCAGGCAATGACTTTATAGTGAGATTTGATTGGAACCCAATATATAAAGTTGGTTAAATTGCAAAAATGGTCCTTAACGTTTTACAAAATTGCAAAAACGGGACCGAGACAAAAAGTAGCGCAAAAAAGCCACCCACGTTTCACATTTTTGTAAAATCGCCACTGAGAGGCCTTTTCCGTTAGTTTCATCGTTAAGTGCCATGTCACCGAGGGTATTATCGTCATTTCACTGCTTTAAGGTCCACGTGTCATATCACTATTGATTCAGGGACTAAATTTGCAAAGTTATTATCTTTTATTTCACATCTACCACCACCACCACTCTCTACCACCACACAACCAACACCACCACCCTTTACCCTTCATCTTCATCTTCTCCGGTGACCAAACCTAGATTCCGGTCATAAAATGCTACTACCTCCGTCCCATAATAAGTGTCTATTATGACTTTTTTAAGTCTTTTTTCTTCAACTTTGACATTAAATATATTTGTTTGTGTTGTATAATACTTAATGAAAATTATACAAATGAAAACACATTTTAAAACTTAATCCGTTTATATATCCTGCATTAAGTATTATATAACACGAACCAAAATATTTAAAGTCAAAGTTGAAAAGCAAAGACTTAAAAAAGTCATAGTTGACACTTAATGTGGGACGGAGAGAGTTATTAGTTTCATGGCGTTATAAAGTCGACAAAGGGGTGTTACACATTCATTATTATCTTAAAAGGAGCAGGCGGCACCGCAGCAGTTATAAAGCTCACATTTATGGCGTTATAAATGGACAAACCACCTACACAGGCTTTTTGTGATTCGTACCTAAACTTTTAATCATTTTCTGTAAAGTAATATAAAGAGAGCAACCAAGATTTTACATTATACAATGCTACATAGGCCAGTCATCAATACCTTTGTTGAAAGTTTAGTTTCACCGATGCCCATCAATGTAAATTAAGGTAAAAACTTGATCAATCTTTTCATTTGGTTTCACTTTGTTTTTAGTTGTCATCAATCATATATATATATATATATATATATATATATATATATATATATATATATTGTCTGCAATTACTCGCTGGAGTCGTTTACTGTATACGTACTACTACTTTGCATATATAAATGTAAGGAACTTAATGGCTTTTTACTACTTGAATGAAGGATCCAATGGGTCTTTGTTGTTGTTATGAGCCACAGTAATAGTAGGCTGTATTATTGATTTATTTCTACGACAACCTTTTTTGTCCAAAATTTTCTTGCTGATAAATCGGTGCTATGTTTCAGGATGCAGGAATCTGTCGCTTTTTGGACCTTTTAGAAGCTGCTTGCGTTTCCTTTAGCATCTATGTTTTTTTACTTTTTAGTCTTCTTTTAGAAGTAATACATCATCTTTACTTCATGTTTTTTGCTGAATTGTTTGTTTTAAAGTTTTTTGAGACGTATTTAATTAGTTCTGTTTTAAGAAACATGGTTTGCAAGTTATATTAATGTACATCTATTTCTGTTAATATATATATATATATTTGTTGGTTTTGCTGTATCACCATGATGTGTAGTATGACAAAAAACAAACTTACTGTAGACACGCAAGTGATTCTGCTGTGATTGGAACATTGACATATTGATTGTTGGAAGGACATCGAGTAGCGCCTAACACTGCAAATGGACTTGGGATATGATGTAGTAGTATACTAGATGAATTGAGCAAATGAGCCACAGTTTGCAAGAGGGTGGTGGTGGCGGCGGCGGTAGAGGGTGCGGTGGTGGTAGAGAGTGGTGGTGGTGAAGTGAAATAAAATATCAAACTCAAATTGCAAATTTAGTCTTTTAATCAACAGTAGCAATGAAATGACGATAATGCCCTCGATGACATGACACTTAACGGAAAAGGCCTCTTGGTGGCGATTTTGCAAAAATGTGGACGTTGGTGTCTTTTTTGCGCTACTTTTTGTCTCGGTCCCGTTTTTGCAATTTCGTGAAACGTGAAGGACCATTTTTGCAATTTACCCTATAAAGTTTTAGTAAAAGTCAATAAAGAAGGCTTAAATAAGCATACTTTTGAAGTATGGCCGAGTAGATCCACTCGAAAACCGACGCGAACCGACAAATCGACCGAAACCGGATCGAACTACACCGCGGCTTTTGGTTTTGTGTATTTATTTTGATTTTTGTCGGTTTTGGTTCAGTTTCGGTTTTTGTCGGTTCGAAACCCGAAAACCGATCGGTTTGGTCCTCGGTTTGAATTTTTTTTCATTTTTCGGTTTTTGGGTCGAGTTAGTTTTGTCGGTTTGCGTCGATTTTGACCCGATGCTCACCCCTATTTTGAAGTATCATACTCAAACTAGCATATTTTTGTCCTCGTTTTCAAAAAGGAGCATACATATATAATTGACTACACCCAGCCACTTTTCCGTAAGGACTCGACAAAGCAACTATTTTCTTGACCTCAGTATTTTCATAAACCTGTTGCAATATTAACATATATTCAGGGTATGCTTGGTTGAAACTCAGGAAATGGAAAGGAAAAAGAAAATACAATGATAATGGTGGGGAAAGTGAAAGAGAAAGAAAAGCATTCCCTCAATTTATTGGGTAATGACCTATTATCCACTATTTGGTAATGGGTCATTGCATTATACTCTACAAATCACCTTTTTTCATTATCTTTGTTATTCCTCACCCCCATACCCCCAACCAAGCATGACCTCACTTTAACATATTGTTTCAATAGTTATATGCTTCCATTAACGAACACAATTTACACAGAAAGAACGTACATTGCCATTAAAATTAGACATGATTAGTATAACACCAACATCAGTCCAAACTAAGACGCAAGTTAAAGGGACAAGCATTGTACAAACCTGGCCAGTGATTAGATCAACAGTTATCATCATCCGATGACCTAAACAACCTTTCATTATAACTTTTGAATAGTCAATTGGTAGAACTCCGACCCACATTGAGAAACCAAGCTCTGATAAATGTCAAAGAAAGACGGTAAACAAGAGGCTAAGTGTAAACAAACAATATGAAGAACAAAATAGACATTTATAACTCAAGGATCCATATAAAAAAAACCGAATTAACTTAGAATTAATTAATCAACATCAACAACTAAATTCACAAACAAGTCTTTAATCATTTCACAAATCCATTATCAAGTCTTCACACTTCATCAATGGCAACTCAACAAGACATCTTTGTTGATGGTTCGGAGAGTCATCCTCCCATGCTATCACGGGGTAGTTACATACAGTGGTCGAGTCGTATTATTAGCTATGCTAAGAGTCAACCTAATACGAACCTAGTTGTTAAGTCAATTTTGAATGCTCCTTATCAGTTCAGAGAGATCAAAGACCTTGGTGATGTAACCCGTCCCCCAGTACCTCTATTCACCCGACTGATGGTGTCTTGATTGGTAATGAAGTGGTCGAATTTCTGAAAAAGAAGAAAAAAAAAGCGTTCTTGTTGAAAATTTACTTTGAGAAGGCGTATGATAGTATAAATTGGTCTTTTATTCGAAACTCGATGATTCAAATGGATTTCGGGGATCGATGGTGTAATTGGATTGAGGCTTCTTTTAAATCAACGAGGATATCAGTTCTAGTAAATGGGTCTCCAACGGATGAGTTCAGTATGGAAAGAGGGATTCGTCAAGGGGATCCATTATCTCCATTTTTGTATCTTATCACTGTAGAAGGTCTTAATGTTATTTTAAAAGAAGCTGTATCAAAGGGTATCTACAAAGGGGTGCAAGTTGGCCTGGAAGGGATGACGCTTTCTCACCTTCAATACGCAGATGACACACTTGTGTAAACGCAAAAATTCTGATGAGAATCTTGGAGTGTGTACAACAAGCATCAGGTTTGAAAATAAACAATAATAAGTCAAAGTTGTACAGTGTTGGTGTTAGCAATCAGGAGGTGGATTGGATGGCAAATCGAATAGGATGCTTGTCGAGGAGGATGTCGTTCATGTATCTTGGCATTCCTATCGGTTTAAATATGAAAAAGATTGATAGCTGGAATGGAATTGTCGAGAAGTTCAAAGATAAACTGTCTGATTGGAAGAAAGGTCAATTTTCTTTGGTGGAAGACTAACTTTAGTCAAATCAGTTCTTGGAAGCCTACCTCTTTATTATTTCTCAATGTTTCGTGTGCCGGTGGCGGTTCTTAAAAAGTTAGAAAGTATTAGACAAAAGTTTTTTGGGGGTGGTAGTTATGAAAACCGGAAAGTAGCATGGGTAAAATGGGATCGTGCTCTGAATAAAAAAGTTTCAGGTGTTTTAAATATTGGGAGTTTAAAAGCGTTAAACTGGGGTTTATTAGGAAATTAGTGGTGGAGGTTTTGGGTTGAGACAATAGACTTTGGGTAAAAATTATCAAAAGTCTTTATGGTGAAAGTGGTGGCCTCGAGGAAGATGGTAGAATTGGAGTATGTGGGAAGTGGCATGATATCATAAAAATTGGTAGAGATATAGAAAGTGTAGGCATTCGATTTACTTCCTCGTTCGAAAGAAAGTTAGGTGGGGGTGATAATATTCTCTTTTGGTTGCATAGATGGGTTGGGGATTTTACACTTAAGGAAAAGTTCCTTAGACTGTTTAGATTAGAGAGTAGGAAAGAGGTATCAGTAGCGGAGAGAGGAGTATGGAGGGAAGGTGGATGGGAATGGTCGTGGGAATGGGAAAGAGGTATAAGGGGGAGGGTAGCGGGGGAAATTGTGGAAATGACTGCTTTGATTCATTCGTTTACTTCTAGTGTGGGGCAACCTGATACATGGAGTTGGAATCTTGAGGAAAATGGGTTCTTCATGGTAAAAAGATTAAGAGAAGCAATAGATTAAAAAAATTCTACAAAGGTCTAATACATGGCAAGAAACAAGACGGTGCAAAATCATTCCAAGAAAAGTTTCTATTTTTAGTTGGCGTCTAAATCAAGGTAGGATCCCAGTTCGTTTTTGGCTTGATCACATTGGTTTAAATCATTCCAAGAAAAGTTTCTATTTTTAGTTGGCGTCTAAATCAAGGTAGAATCCCAGTTCGTTTTTGGCTTGATCACATTGGTTTGGATATTGATTTGATGCTTTGTCCTCGTTGTGACGAGGAGGTAGAAACGATAGATCACTGTTTCTTGAGATGTGGTCGGGTCTCAGAAAGGTAGAGATAAGTTCTTGATTGGTGGAAGATGAGTAATGTCAATTTTGGTTCGGTTGACGAGGTTATAAATTATAAAGGCTTAGTACAGTTTAACAAAAAACGGTATCGAAAGTGGTGGTGTGGTCGATGTTATACAATATATGGCGGGCTCGAAACAAAAGAGTTTTTGAGAATATACTTACAAATCTATCAACTATATGTGATGAAGTTCAAGTCATGTCTTTCTTTTGGATCGATAACAGAGTCAAAGGTACCATTTCATCATGGTTAGAATGGGTGTCAGACCCGGCTCGGGCTTGCAAGTTCTAGGGATCCACGGTTGGTATGATTTGTAGATTTTTTTTAACGTCCAGTTGTTTTTTAGCCTTCAGTTGTTGTGGTCTTGGTTGCTCCTACTTTATACTTATGTTTCTACTGCTTGTAGTTTGTTAGTATAGGGTAGGAGAAGTTTTGTTTTTGTTGGCTGCATTGCTCTTGCCGCTTTGTATCTTCAAGTTTGCTTTCTATATAAATTGTTGTCTTACTAAAAAAACAAACTGAAAAAGAAATGTCTGAGACTGAATACGTATAAGTTATAGCTAATGATCAAGCTATTCATATGCTATTATAAAAATTAAAAAATCTCTCTCTCTCTCTCTCTCTCTCGATATATATATATATATATATATATATATATATATATATATATATATATATATATATATATATATATATATATATCGATTCAGGCGAAGTTACACTTAGCAACCTTTAACTTCTCCCTTGTTCCTTTCTCACATAGGCTTGCCATGGGGGCCCTAAATGGGCTTGCCCATTGTTGGTCTAATCTAATAAACTAAGTACTAGCTTAGTTATTAGTAGCCCGTTATTGATCCCGAGTTACGTAGTCTTATATATAGTGTAAATACGATAAATACAATATTTATAATGATGTCTCTGTGTATAAGTGTGTGACCCCATAGGCTCACATATGTCTAGCCATATAATTATTTATTATGACACGAGCATACTCCAACAAATTTATCATCAAGTTCTTAGTGACGAACGACCAAAGGCCACTGACCTTAGACTTTGCCACCTTTTGTTCATCAACTGGGCTGGACTACAATCAGGGTGAGTATGTTCCTTTCCCTAAGACCAACACTGTCAAGAGTAAGCTACTTAAAATTTCTCTTAACTCGAGTTACTTGGATAAAATTCCAGTAAACAAAAACTCGTTTCATGTGGCTTGGAGAATCCTATTCACTTTTGTGATTCAGGTTCTCGATGGGAACTGCTCATCCTTTGAACAGATTAATTCCATTCAATTGATAATGTCCTTCAGTCTTATGACTGGGACTAAGGTCGACATGGGTGAGATCATTTATAGTGATCTCATAACCAGGCTCATGAGTAAGTCTAGGAATTCCTACGTGTCTTTTCCTAGATTTATCTCTTGTGCCCTCGAAAGGTTGTTGGGTTCTGACTACACTCAGGAAGTAAAAATTGGTTTTACTTATAGCATCCTGAGTCCATCTAATTTCAAAAAGGACCCTGCCTAAGTGTCCCCAATAGAATTGATGGACCACATGATTGCTGTAAACAATCATGTGGACTCTGTGTCTCCACCTCTCTCTTTTAAAAATAAGAAGGGAGGGAAGTATAAGACTATGACTAAGACCTTACCCAAGTCACAAGGCCTTGAGGCTTCTAGAGCACCTCCTCTCAGAAGGAAAAGAGACCCGTCCAAACAGCCACCCATGAAGGACCAAGTACCACCACCCTTGGACGCAATGAAGGGCACTGATACATCACAGTCAGTGTTCTTGGCCCCACCTACTACTCCCCAATATCCAGAAGTAAACATACAACCCACTGGTAGGGGAGCGCCTTCTACAGTCCCTAATGATGGCACTGGCACAAACCCACTAGTGCCTGAAGGGCCAAACAGAGATAAAGATTTAGAAGGAAACAAACCACCAGCTGATTTGAAACCATCAACCCCTCATAGAGTCGCGCATTCCTTAGGGACTGGCCCTAAGGACCAGGCAAAGCAATCCCACTCTGCTGGAATAGAGGGATTAGGCCGTGACCATAACCAAGGCAAGTCTTCTAATGAAGAGGAGCCAGCTAACCCCTTTTTGCAAATTGAATCAATGGAAGATGTTTAGGCTATTCTTTTCTCTGATGAAGAGCTTGACAAAGAGAGTGATGAAGAAATCTTTGCTGCAAGAGAAGACCTGGACACTGATTCTTAGGCCACTGAATAAGAGCATCAGGCTTCTCCCTCCGAGCCAAAAAGGAGTGAAGACTGTCCTTTTCATGGGAGTGATTTCTCAGCTTCATCCAGCTCATCTGATTCAGCAGCCTCTGTTCCTGAGTACTTGAAGGAATATGATGATGTTTTTCCTCTCACTGAAAGGCAGTTGGTCAAATTCCTCAGAAATCCCAACACTGCTCTCTTCAATGAAATCACCAAGGAGAAATGGCAACAACACACTGAGGCTGTAGTCAACTATGCCGATTTGAGGGCATCAGTTATGGATGACAACTTTGAGCATAAAGCCTTTATCAACTTCAACCTGACTTCTCTTGATACACAACTCAACAAGTTCAATGCTTCTCTCAAAGACATCACCAAGAGTGTTGCAACTATTCAAGAGTCTATCAAAGATGATCCTGAGCTCATCAAGAAAGTTCTTCAGGCTTCTGAGACCTACATTAAAAGCTTAGCAAGTCTCACTGAACTTTTCGAGTTGTTCAACAACCTTAATCTCAAAGGCCTAATCTCATCAATGTCTGACATATAGTCTCTCCACAGTGCTTATCATATACATCTGCAAAGCTTGGCCAAATCTTCTATGGCCTGTAATTTTGGGTCTAGACTCACTGCCATTGAAAGCTCTCAGGCGGCAATTTTCATTGAGGTATCCACTATCAAAAAGGATACCTCAGAAATAAAGAACATAATGAAAGAGTTCCTTCAGGCTGCTAAGAACAACTTTTCAACCCCCTCAGTCAGTGTGCCAGCATCAACAGTTGCTACCACTAAAGCTCAAGCAACTGTTGAGGGGAAGAATATCTCAACAACAAAGGCAGTCCTGACACCAGTCCAACAACTCTTCAGGCAGTTGAATCCTCATAAGACATCCCTCCCTTAGTCTAAGGGGGAGCATGCTACTTCAATAACTGCCTTAGTCATCTCAATACTCCTCCATCCACTGCTGAAGCCACCAAATCAACAATCATACTAGCAGTGCCTATATAATATTACAAGCCACCATCCCTTGAAGCATCAATCACTAAACAACCATCTTCTTTAGCTCCTATGGACAAAGGTAAAGGTATTCTCACTACCACTGAGCCTGAACGACCTTAACTAGTGCCAGCATCCAAGGATGTACGTCAAGACTCTGATGAACCTATAAGGGTTCCTTACATGATTGAAGGGAAGATGTACGACCTAACAAAGGAAGAAATTGATGCTTACTTAGAAAAAGAGGATTAAATAAAGAAGGCGGTTGAAGATGTAAAGAGGTTAGCACTGACACATCCAGTAATAACCCAGGTGATTCAGGAAGAAGCCAAAAATATTGGAATTCCACCTCAGCAAGTCATTAGTGATAAAGCAGGGGAGAAATTCAAAAGGGCTCAGGATGCAAAGATGGAAGCTCTCGAGAAGAAACACACTGAAAAGACCAAGAAGTTGGCTGAAGTGAGAGCAAAAAAGATTGATCAGTATTAGTGGACCACAACTCAAAGAATCAGGCCATAACCAATCACTAATGTTTGGATTCAACCAAATTCCAAGCCTACAGTTCTCAACGTGTATAGAGGCGCTGACAAAAGGAACTTTGAGATCCATGATCCCTTCAGGTCCTCTGAATTTAGGATCACTAGATGAATTCGGTGCAATCATTGAAAAGAAAAAGAATGTTATTGTTAAGGACCAGATGAAATCTTTAAGCAGGAGGTATGAAAGACTGAAGGAAATACCTGAAGAACTTGGCATTCAGTCTTCCCTTCCTGGTCCTGCTTCTCAATAGTCTCAAGCTCAACCTTCAAGGAAGAAAAGGAAGCAAATTGAACCTGAACCAGAAATCAAAGTCTCTAGATTTGAATGTAACAAAAATCTTCCTGAAGGTGTCCCTTTTGTCAACAATATGGTCATTGAGGAGCCTGAATATGGTATCTTCTTAACTGATGCTCATGGGGATCCAGTCTTTCAAAGGTGGAGCGCTATTGATCATGCTGGGATTGATGACTTGGTGGGCTACTTGCCAATGGCTGTAAATGTCAAAACTATAGTGAATGCAAGGTTCTGGTTGGGCCTAAGGAAAAAGATTACAGACTAGCCTGGCCAAGAAAAGCTCAAATCAAAGAGATGAAATTGGAGAAGTTGGGATACTACATGGACTGAGGGATTTATGTTTATGTCTTTTTATGTTTAGTAGCTTTGTTAGGAACTTTTGTAATGAATAAATAAACTAAATGAATGAATAAACTAAATATTTTTATGTTAATTAGTGTTTCTTAGCTGCTTTATAAAATCTTCAGTGTAAGAAGAAGTCCTTTTCTCACTTATACTGATCAAAACACTTAGACTATATTTATATCCAAATATGGGGAGACTATTGGGTCCATTCAGTACCCAAGTGAGAGGATCTAAACATAGAACTTGTGTTGAAGATAGTTTGAGTGGATATTAACTAGTATGCGGAATCTACTAGCCAATACTTAGAAGAATGTTTTGTTTTTTATAATGCAATAGAACAGTAATTGAATGACAAAATAGTTTAACCAAAACGCTTCAATATTATTAATGAATAATACGAGTGATCTAAGATATCAATAGGGTTACACCTTGAAGCTTTCACAAAGATACGTACCAGAAAAACTAACCTAGGACCTTCTTTTATAGCACAAGGAGTCCTTTACAAGTAATATATCTTGGTACAATATTCTTATCAATCTATTCATACAAGATATACATTAAATCAATGCTATACTAATCTTCTAAACGTATCTTCCAAATCTGCCTTCAACTAATAAGTAGTACAAAGTCCATGTACTAGCAATACTAAGTTAGTTAGTACTGCTAGTGTATTTCTTTAGCAGTTGACACTTATCACTAGCAGTTTGTACTGTTGGTTTAATTCCCAACGATCATCCCCTAAACTTATGATTTCTCTGCAAATCAATAAGTTTAACTCCAATCTTTTGATGTGGCGGGAATTCTTTCAAACACTTTATTTCTTCTTTTGTCTTGCAACTCTCATCTATCTTTCACATTGATCCATGATTTGAAGAAGTAGCATCCTTGCCATCTCATTAGCTTCTTCAACTGTGAGCTTTATTGACAACATCATGGTAAGTATACCTGCATTCAATGGATACTCCTTACCAGCTATCATGAAGAGATCATTTTCTGACTTTGTGGAAACCTGATGCACTTCACTTGATTCATATAACTTCCATGATGAAAGATTATGAGCTTCAATCTTCCAATACCTGTCATTTGGATTTGGATCATATAATCTCTACAACTCTACCCATAGTTCTTTGTCTTTAACCTCTTCTGCATCCGTTTTCTTGAACCTTTCTTTGACCAGATTCCAAAGTGCATCCAAATCTTCTTTGTCAATTGCTTTTACCAGATCTGCAAAACTTTTATACACAGCTGAGACTCGACCAACTCTGAGTATTTTCCATCCTTTTCCAAACTTATCTGAGTAGATTTCCCAATCCAGAATTGGATGTTTGGCTTGAAGAGGATCAATGTTTAAGACTTCGGGAACAACTACCATCATATCATTAAGTTGTTCTTGACATAAGCCTTCTTCATCCTTTTGTTCAGCTGTAGATGATTCTTTTGCAATCTTTTGCTTCTTAGATGTTTCTGACTCTAAAGTAATACCAGCTCTTTTGGTGACTCTGCTTGCTTCTTCTGCACCAATAGTAATAAAAGCTTGATTCTTCCTATAAGCAATGTAATAGAGTCTTTCAATCTCTTCCCATGACTTTCTTTTCAACTGAGCTGCTTTCCAACTATCTTGATTAATCAGACACTTCTTCATGTCAGAGAGGATTTGTGCCCTTGCTGGTTTCTTCACAGACTTCTTTTGATTTTTCTTAATTGCTTCCATCAACTCCTTTACGGTATCATCTTCTTGCTTTGAGTTGATCAAACCAGCAAGCTGCTTTGCTCTTTCATCAACTGATAGACTTTCATCAGCTTGAAGTTCTTGAAATCTTGCCTGTAAAAACTCATCTGAACCAATCATTCTTTGTACCTGATCTTCATGAAATTGTTGAGCCACAACAGAATCTGAAGTATTTCTTTCATTTTCTAATCTTTGTGCTTCCATTAAATTTGCAACTTCCTCTTCTTGCACTTTTCTTGCTACTTCAGCATCAAACTCAATTTGAGCTTGCGTCCTTGGCTTCACTTTCTTTGGTTGCTCAACGTCTGCTTCAATTATAATACCTGTACCTTTGTCCTGAGCAGTTGCTTTGCTTTTGTGAGTAGTCACAGCAGTACCAACTAAGATAATTGGATGTGTTTCAGCAGTTTGTACTGCTACCATCATCTGTCTTGAGACATCAATCATTTGAGATACTAAACTAGCAATTCCTTTTTGTGAACTTGTAGCAGTATCATGAACATCATCTAATTCTTCAAGATTAACCAACTCTGTGCCTTCTTGAAGATTTACTGCGCCTTCTTCAACATCCATAGGCTCAGTTACTTGATCATCACCTTCTTCAAAATCATCACCACCAGCACCTGTGTCTTCAAAATCCAATTGCCTCCCCTGAATTCTTGCAGATTTCCTCCCCTATTTGGAAGAATTACCACCAATATTGTCATCTTCGGAATCACCTAAGCTTGAACTAGTAGACTTAATGACTGTAGTTCTCCTTTGAGCCTTCAACCTTTTGACCTTATCTTGAAGCTTTTTCATCTTGAGAACTACTTTGGTGTATATGCCTGCATATAACTTCTTTGTGGAATTGAGATCTGTCTCTAAGGCTGCAACTTTGGTGGTTAGATTGGTATGTAAATCCATTAATTCAGTAAGTTTAGAACTGCCCTCAGCACCACCAGATGTGTGACCTTCTAGAATAGAAGCATCATGGGGCAAAGGCTCAGATGCAGGCCTAGTTGGACTAGGTATGGCACCTGAACCACCCAAAATTTCCATTTGGCTTGGGATTACATCACCTGTCTCAAGTCTTGGAGGACTTGGCACATTAGATGTTGCCATGATTGGGGTCTTAGTTATGTTGACACTTTCCTGCCCTGTAACTAAGCCAGAAGCAGTAGTGTTAGCCCTTCCATACTATCAACATGGATAGCCTCATCTGCATTATTTGGTTGAGTAGGATGACTAGGCTGAGGTACCAAAGTCACATGTCTAGGTCTTCTCCTATAGGTGTGCATAACTGCTGGTGTATGAGATGAGGATGGAACCTCAATGGATGTGTGTTGGGGTTCAGTTGGGTTTACTGACCCTTAACCCTGTACCTGTTGAATCTGAGCAAGCATATCTTGAGATAAAGGTGTTACTACCCTCATTATACAACCTTGTAACCATTGCCATATTTTGAAAAACTTTTTGTTGCAAGCAAGGGGTTAGATAAATGTTTTGAAGAGGTAGCAAAGAACTTTGTCTTGCTTTCAAAACAGTTTGAATAAATCTTTGATACATTAAAAATTTAGTTTTTGAATCCACATTCTTCATCATATTATCAAAAATAAACTTTGAAAAATTGTAAACTCTGTTTGTTGCCAAGCACACAAGAGCAATAGCAATATTGCTACTGAATTGCTCCCATGAGGTTTTCTTAGAACTCATACAGTGAAGAAGATTATGTATTAAAAACCTCTATTGTGGGGATAAACATCCCTTTTGAAAAGTTAATAATCTGTTGGATGTATCATACCCCATATTGGATATATGGTATAAAATTTCTGTGTTTGGTAAATCAATGATACTATCTTCATCATCCAAGTGGAGATGTCTCCTTATGGATGATTCAGTAACATTGATGGTTATACCATCCACAGTTGTACTTAGTGCAGGAATTTGTGTATGAGAATCCTCATCATCAATTGTTATGGAAGTAGCAGTATGCCAAAACTGTTTGATTTGTGAGACATAGACAGTAGGATTGACTGTGAGGGCATACCTGATGTATGAATGTTTAAGAAAATCCACTATCTCAAAGAACTTTGGTCCATCCCCTTCCTCTGTTTTCTCCAAATAAGCAACCTAATTATGAGTTTTAGCAAATTGCAAAATAGCCATGATTAAAGTCAATTGAGAATAGAAGTGTGATCATTTATGATTGAATTGAACAAGATATAAGCCAATTGGGTTTTTATAATGATACTGTTAGAGTTTGAGATTTTAGCGTAAGGATAAGGATTATCTTTGGAAAGAGAATAAGTAAAAATATAGAAAGAAGATAATTACCCAAATAGAAACCCTATAAGTATGGTTTGAAACGAATTTACCCAACGGCTATAATCAAAAAATCATTATTCACTCAAAAGTTGTGATGGCTAGTTCAATGGTACAAAGTTTGCACTAGCAGTACAAACTTTTTATCAAAAATTTTAAAGTGCAGTAGAAACATAATAGGAATTTAAAACACTACTGCCCATGTATAGTTTTGAGCAAACTATCAGCTATCGACGGATTTGACTTGTCTTTACCAATAGCCGTTTGCTTTGTACTAGCCAACTCTTTACTGTTAATTATGGTGAGTTGATTACCATATAGTTTTTGGTAAATGATGCATGTTTTGCAACCTTGCAAAAGGTTTTACCTCTCAAGGGATCTTGAGAGATTTTGCAATCCACCAGGCAGTGTACCTGACTGTTGTAGTGTAGTAAATGGTAGCTTCGGGGGATTGATCGTTCTCTAGGGGAATAGTGTTATTAGGATTGAAGTGTAGGTCAACTAGGTCTAAAGGTGAGAAATGATTCCTTTTGTATTTTTATATTTTATGGAAAGCAATTAAAAATCTCGGGTATTGGAAGAGTGGGTGGAATTAGTTGCTAGTCAACTAACCCAAAATTACTAATTAAACTAAAAACAATAAAAAAAATAACAAGAAAAGTAAATGTGGAACTTCTATGTGAGATAAGTGTGTTTACTTAGATTTCACTACTCCCTAGTTATCTCTTATTGATTTATTGAGTTGTTACAATTGTATAGTTGAAGGATTGTATTCCTTAATACCAGTCATGGGGGCGTGTACATCCTTCCCCAACTCTATGAGTATCTATTTCTTCTTATGATGACACGTTTAGTATCCTATCATAGAATCATCAACATCTACTCATGCATTAAATACAATCAATAAAACCATAGTACACATCTGATTACGTTTCTTAAGACGTTCAAGCTTGTTACCATATAGGAGATTAGCCAGTTTTCTTAAGCCTAACACGAGTCAATCAACCAAACAAACAATAACAAATTGATAACGCTCATTTTGTACATGTTTTATTCCCGTTATTCGTATGCTTGTGCATTATATTGGGTTGTATTTGTGGACATATTGCGTGAAATAGGTACAAAAGATATATTAAAGTTCAGGTACAATCAAGTCCAAGAGTATAGCTTAAAAGATGGAGAAAAGTCTGTGGAAAACTAGAAGGGGGGGGGGGGTTGAATAGTTTTACGTCCTTTTAAAATTTATAAAAACAAGTTTGTTTTAAAAACTTCGATTTTAGTTTATGTGATCTCAATACTTGCACTATATGAACAATTATATAGTAACTAACTAACTAAGCTAATATAGTAAAGGTAAGTAAGTAAGTAATGAAAAGAGTTGGAGAGATCAAACCACAACACAAGGATTTATAGTGGTTCGGCTACAAGGTCACCTTCCTTGTTCCTACTCCACTCCCTGAGTCACCTACTCGAGAGTTTTCTTCACTATGTCGACAAACTCCCTTATGGCGGAGAAAACCTTACACACCAATTTACACACCACAACTACGTCACAACTTGATCACAACTTCTACACAACTTCTTCACACCTATTTACTTCACACCTATCTTCTTCACACCTTTCTTCTTCACACCTATCTTCTTTACTTCAATCTACTTCACACCTATCTTCTTCATAACTACACTACTTCACTACTAATCAACTTCTACTTCCTACATAACTTCTATTTCTTCTAAACTACTAATTACAAACACAACACAACTTCACAAATGATATATACACACTATGCACAAATGAATCACTTGAAACAAGGATTAATATACAAATGATCAAAGGGTTTTAGAGGATGTTTAGAGAGTTTGAGATCTGAAAATTTCGTGCAAAAGGTGAGAAAAATTCCAGATTTAAGGTGGTATTTATAGGCCACAAGTTCTGACAGAGGAGCGTGGCCAGCCCCCTTAAATCAAGGCCGGCCCCTTAAAATTAAGGGGACCGCCCCTTATAATTAAGGGGGCCGCCCAACTGTAATGGCCAGAAAACTTGTCTTTTAGCAGGGAAAGTTTATTTGGTGAAAAACTAACTGATTTTGGTTAAAAATTTGAAATCATATATTTAGTATGATTAAAACATTTTTCTTTATTACCAAAAGTGTTTTTCAAAAATATATAATATGTTTATATAATTTAATAAACTTTGTATTAGTTAATTAAATACCCCTTTGATCATGAGATGTATTAAACACTTGTTTATTCATACCTTAAGTGATTAAGTTGGATATATTGATATAAACTAGCTTAATACTTGTTTATGTAGTAATCTTACGTTTGATGAGTTTACATTTTGTGATCATCAAAATATAGAGATATCAAAAAATATAAATAACGTTTTCATGCATTATTTATGTCAACAATCTCCCCCTTTTTGATGATTACAAAATCTAAACTCATTAATCGAAAATTAGTATATATACAAGTATTATTGTGAGTTTATATTAATTCTCTCCCTTTTTGTTAGCATCATAAAGGTTATCCCGATTTTATTGAAGCTCCCCCTTGAAGTATACTCCCCTTCGTTTTGAGGTCAAAAAGAAATCGAGATATGGATATCTTGCAAAAATATTTAGTGGACAAGCAGCATATATATGGCATGCAAGAGTAGAGACTAAATATAACCATAACATTAATAAAGTTAAATGTATACAACAAGCATTGCATCAACAATCATAACAACTAGTGCAACTAACAAAAGCCTTAAAGGCTTACAATCATCACTTAAATAATAAACCAAAGCTCAAACATGAAGGTCCTCTCTAGAGCTTGCCATCCAAAAAGGTTTAAGACAATTTTATTTGTAAAACACCAAGCATGTTTAATTGGGAGGAATGGATTGTGAACATGGAGATGGTGATGGTGGAGGGGTGTTTGTTGATGGTGGTGGAGGTGTTGTGTTTGTTGTTGGTGGTTGATGCAACAAGTTTTCAATATGAGAAAACATGTATTGTATCTCATCTCTTAGTCCGAACACAATTGTTCGGTTGTGAATGCAACAAAGGCAAGTGTCTCCATGAGCTTCAAGTAAGCTCCATGGGACGGGGTTATAGGTTGGTGGATTGATAGGGGATGATGAGAAGTGTGCATCAAGCGGTGTTAATGGTGATAATGAGAGAGTGAGTGCAAGAGTTGTGTTTTCATTGGTAGGTTGTGATGGTTGATCAATTGTTGGAGGAGATAAGTGGGTGTTTATGTAGTCATTTATGGATGAAGTGGATGGTATGGAGGAAGTGGAATTTCCATTTGTTGATGGTGTTTTGGAGGGTGCATTTGGTGTAGTAGGAGATGTGCATTGAGGTGGTGGTGATGGGGTGGTGTTGTCTTCATTTGTAAGATCAATGAATAATTGTTTTGGTGGAATAATGACAAGTTTTTGTTTCTTGGCATTGTTTGAATAGGTGGTTCTTGGTGATGACATGATAAAAGGATGATGTTTGATGAAGGTTGAGGATGATGGAATGAGAATTAAACATGCATGGGGATTATATAGTGGGAAAACATGTTTAGAAGTGGAATTAATTTGAAATTGTAATGTTAGATTCCAAAATCAGTTTAGTTTTTAAAGGAAATGGTAGCTGGGACTAGAAAAAGAGATCATAAGGTGCAAAAGAAAACAGTGCAAAAACTGTTCTAGATGGCCGGTCCCCTTAAATGGAGGCCGGTCCCCTTAAATTTAAGGGGGCCGCCCATCTGACGACCCAGAAATCAAAATTTTTCAAAAATTTTCTAGAAAAAGTTGTGTTCTGTTTTGTATTTGCAGCAAGCTCTATTTGTACATTTCACATTTGTTTTGGTCTATTAGAAAGCATACAATTCATATATATATACATAAACTAATCATGCAAACACATATATAGATTAAGTAGTAAAGCAAGCATTTAAAAGCATATATTAAACATAAACAATCAAGTTAGCATCCTAAACAAATATCCAAACAATTATTCAAGAAAATAACAAGTACTTCCGAATATACTTCGGACAAATAGCACACAAGACATAAAAATAAGTATTGTTCAACAAACATAATCTAAGCACATCATCTCTTTTTCTTCCCGAATATGCCCTTCAATGTCTTCCCGATAGAGTTGAAACCACCTCTAACTTCTTCATGCAAACTCTTTTGTCTTCTAAGCATTTCGGTAGTTCGCTCATGAAGCACTTCTTTGTTTTGATCACTAGTAGATGGAGTAGAATACTTGGGATAGTCAAGATCCTCTAAATTGTCAACGAACTCAGAAAATGAAGGGGTACTAGCATCATGGATGTTTTCCTCCTCATCGTCATCGTCTTGTCTAGAAGATGATCCATGAAAGGTATGACGACAAGATTTTCCCTTGTTACTTCGAGTTTGTCGAGCTTGTTTTAGAGCAAGAGGACGTAAGGTGGGATAAATGGACTCATAGATGCTATTGTCAAGATCGGGGTAGTACTCGATAACATGACGATAGAGACGAGTGTGGAACATTCCATATGGAAGATTGGCTTTGGGAGTTTTTCTAGCACACTCAATCCGTTTGATAAAGAAGTAGGCCAAATTGTACGGCTTTTCGACAACTATACAATACAACATGTGAGCAAGGCACACCGGGAGATGGTCCCGATGACCTCCAGTACCAAACGCATTCTCACGAATGAGTTCTTCCTAATGCTTCATGTGGGGGCCTAATTCTTTGAGGAGAAGTTGGTACGAAGAGATTTGAACGTTTTTGGATTTTATTTTTCGGGTTGTAGTGGCACATTCCACACCAAGGATTTGACGAATTTCGTCGGGATGAGGGATATCGGATAGATAAGGACCAAAAGTTGGTTTACAACGATGAAGAGATTCGAGGTCCCACTCGTTTGTGAAAACGGCTTGACTTCTGAAGGGAATTTGGAGGATTTGACCAAATTGTTCGAGAGTTAAGGTGATGAATTCATTTTGAATCATGAAGGAAATGGTGATGAAACTAAGATCATTGGTTTGGATGGTGACTTGGCTAAAGAAATCGACTATGAATGAGGAACGATTGGTTCATTAATTTCATAAAGGCAATTGAGGTTGATGCTTGAAAACAAGCGATCAATGTAATCGGATTGAGCAAAGGCTAGATCTACTACACGTCCCTCATGAACGTTTCTATCTTCAATTTCACGATATATACGTCCAATGGAAGGAGATGTAGTAGGGAGTTGGGAAACTTTGGGAATGTAGTTTTTAGTGTGAGAAAGATCTTCGGTAGTCGCTTTTGGCATTTTCACCTAAACACAACAACAATACAAAAGACCAAAATAAATATAAAGAAGAATAGAAGTATTTACATATTGTTAAGACTTATGTTGGAACGTAAACATACTTCGACACTAATCCAAGAAAGTAGTTTACCATGTTCCTTAATATTGTTTTTAACTCGTTCTAGATATATTTTACGATGTTTAGTAAGTGGTTATGGACAAATCCAAACGCCCCTTTAAACATCTTAATATATCATGAAATTTACTAGTTTTACATTGGGTTGTAAAACTAGCCATTTCTTACGAGTTTCTTATGCATGTGATTTGTTTTCGAAAAAGATGGTTTGTATTTTGACTCAAAAATGTCATCTTTAGTATTAAACCAAACGCTTCCTTAACTATCCACTTACACTACTAGTATGTCAATATATATATGAGTTATATATCTTGACAAGTCCGATTTACAAGTTTTAGATTTATAATCATGACAACGTTTTATAAAAATTTTAATGACTAAGTTTCGATATTATTTGGACATAATCCAAACACCCCCTCATTGTGAACAAAAATATTTTTACTTGGTCGAAAAATATAGTTTCATGTTTTACAAGTTATAAAAGTATAATGTGATTAGTTTTAACAAGTTTTCAAAGCATTATTCAACAATGTGTTTACCAAAAAATTTGAAAAGAAGTATATGAAATTTTTCAAAAATTTTCGACAAGGGGGTTTATAATTTCTAGTTTCTAGTAATGATTAATCATTCATATCCTAGGGGAAGCATTTAGTTATGAAGAATTACGACTCAATTCGAAAGAAATTGTGAATTTGAAGAAATTAATAAAACATGCATAATCATGAGTTTGACCAAATTAGATGGAATTAGATGAAATGTGTTTTGAAAAACTTACAATACGTAATGGTGATTGTGTTAGATGAATTTGCCCTTTGCGAATTAACCCGAATTATGTGATTTGGAAGTGATTTAAGGTGTTTTTGGGTTTTGGTTTTCGTCACAGCAGTAGCAGGGGAAGAAGAGTATGAAAAAGTGGAGTGTTTGGCAAGAGGAATAAGAAGAAAAACGGGTTGGAGTAATCAGATGGCCGGCCCCCTTAAACATTAAGGGGGCCGCCCTTCATTATGCTGCCGGTCCCCTTAAACATTAATAGGGCCGCCCTCCAAAATGTTTATTTTTCGTATTTTTGGTTTCTGGAACTAACAAGAAAATATTTATATATATATATATATATATATATATATATATATATATATATATATATATATATATATTAGATTTATATTTAATCAAAAATACATTGGAGAGTATTCGCACAAAAGGGATTGCTTGATATTTTTACTTGACATTTCGTCAATTAAATTTTCTTGATTATTTCGGATGAAATTCATCAAGTTGTCAAGTGGACGAGAGAGTTGTGGAAGGTTCATAAGTATATATATATATATATATATATATATATATATATATATATATATATATATATATATATATATATATATATATATATATTTTATATATATATAGTATAATAAGATAGGTATATATATGTATAGATATAAAAACTAGAAGAAACAATGAGCCAAACAAAATTACATAACAACTAGATACTAAACTAAGCATGCATTTCTTAGCAAGGAAATAAAAGGAAATGTTTACCTTTCGTCTTCAACGCGTTTATCTTCAAAGTCTTCAAGGAATAGTCCGAACAAGAAGTGACATCAAAGGTTTCCATGTTTGAATGGCGAATATTTTTACGTTGGTCCCCATTGTCTCATTTGACCAAAGTTATTTGATCCGAACATGTTTTGTATTTGACTTGGGTGCATATATGGTGGAAACATTCCCCACGGATTGAAGTTCCACATTTTTTGATTATTATTAAAGTTTCGTCTATTTTGGTTTGCTCTTGGTTGAGGTGTTTTAGGTGTAGGGTAAGAATTATTTGTTTTCCTAGGTGGTGGAGTTTTAGATCTTGTTTTAGTTTTGGACGATCCTACTTCGGTTTTTAAAGATGGTTTATAAAACGGTTTTATTTCTTCTTTACTAGAGATGGGTATTTTCTTATCATTTATGAGTATATACTTAGGATTAGATTTTGAAGGTTTTAATTCCTTGAGTTCACTTTCAAATTTAACATTTTTAATTTCACTTGTTGAAGCTTCAGTTGAGTTGAATCCTAAACCGGTTTTATCTCCGGATACTCTTTGAATACTTATAATTTTACTAAGTGAGTTACTACTATTTTCAAATTTATCAAGTTTACAAATTTCTTCCCTAAGTTTGTTGTTTTTTAAGCTCTTGGGATGATTTACATTTTTCAACAATTTCTTTACCTTTTTCAAGTTGATGTATTTTAATTTTTAGTTCTAGCACTTCATTTTCTAGTTGGTTGTTTATGTATTTTAGTGATTTGTTTTTAGCCATTACTTGTTATCCTAGTTTGCGTAATCTATTGTATTCACTATCTAAATCTTTTTTATCTAATGATAAATTTTCATCACTAAAGTATTCGGTTTCGGAACGTACCTCACTTGATGTCTTAGCCATGAGACACTTTTCTTCCTTTGTTGTTTCTTTCTCATCTTCATCGCTATCATTCCAAGCTCCTCAAACAAACGCTCTTTGATTTTGATCTCTTGTCATCATTGGACATTTTCCAATGTGGTGATTCGGATCACCACACTTGAAACACTTTCTCTCATTCTTGCTATACTTGTCATCATTATTCTTTTGAGGTGCTCTCCTTTCATCGTGTGGTTGTGTAACGAATCTTCCTCGCCTTTTGAAGAATTTCTTGAAATCTCTTACGGCCATGGCATATTCTTCGTCATCGCTTTCGGAAGATGAGCTATCTTCGTTGTTGGATTCCTTTCTAGCTTTCAAAGCCATTGACTTACTTTGTTCTCGTTTTCCTTTAACCATTTCGGATTCCTTCTTTATAATTGCTTTGTAGACTTTCAAATTTCCAATTAATTCATCAAGTTGTAGTGTTGACAAATTCTTTGATTCCTCAATAGCCGTCACTTTAGCTCGCCATTTTGGGTGAAGAGCTCTAAGAAACTTCCTAACAAAATTCTTACTAGAAAAATTCTCATCAAGTGCTTTTAAACTTGTGATGATAGTGTTAAATCTAGCAAAAGCATTATCAATTGATTCCTCTTCCGGAATCGTGAATTGCTCATATTGTTAAACAAGTAGATCTATTTTATTATCTTTGACTTGATTATTACCTTGGTGAGTTATTAATAAAGAGTTTCAAATTTCTTTTGCGGTTTCACACATAAAGATCCTTTCGTACTCTTTACGTGGTAACGCATTGTAAATAACCATTTTTGCTTCATTATTTTTAGCAAGTTTTCTTTTTAAATCATCATTTTGTTTTTCAAAAGGTACGATTTCATCTTTCTTAGTTTCGGGGTTATTTTGAATAGGTAAAAAGTCACCATTGGTAATAACATGCCAAAGATCTAGATCTTTTGATTTCACATAAGTTTCGAATCGATTTTTCCAATATAAAAATCCATCACTTTCAAATAGTGATGGTCTTTGCATAGATTTCCCTTCTAAATATTTTTCAGATTCCATAGATCGTTACAAGTTTTAAAATATAATATATTTTAAAAATCTTGCAAGACGTGGCTCCTGATACCAATTGTGGAAAACTAGAAGGGGGGGGGGGGGGGTTGAATAGTTTTACGTCCTTTTAAAATTTATAAAAACAAGTTTGTTTTAAAAACTTCGATTCTAGTTTATGTGATCTCAATACTTGCACTATATGAACAATTATATAGTAACTAACTAACTAAGCTAATATAGTAAAGGTAAGTAAGTAAGTAATGAAAAGAGTTGGAGAGATCAAACCACAACACAAGGATTTATAGTGGTTCGGCTACAAGGTCACCTTCCTTGTTCCTACTCCACTCCTCGAGTCACCTACTCGAGACTTTTCTTCACTATGTCAACAAACTCCCTTATGGCGGAGAAAACCTTGCACACCACAACTACGTCACAACTTGATCACAACTTCTTCACACCTATTTACTTCGCACCTATCTTCTTCACACCTTTCTTCTTCACACCTATCTTCTTTACTTCAATCTACTTCACACCTATCTTCTTCACAAATACACTACTTCACTACTAATCAACTTCTACTTCCTACACATCTTCTATTTCTTCTAAACTACTAATTACAAACACAACACAACTTCACAAATGATATATATACACTATGCACAACTACTCTTCAATACTTCTTGAACTTAGTTGTAGAAGGAGTGTTCTTCTTTTGCACTTTGGATGAGGATGGATGATGAGAGATTGAAGCACTTGAAACAAGGATTAATATACAAATGATCAAAGGGTTTTAGAGGATGTTTAGAGAGTTTGAGATCTGAAAATTTCGTACAAAAGGTGAGAAAAATTCCAGATTTAAGGTGGTATTTATAGGCAACAAGTTCTGACAGAGGAGCGTGGCCGGCCCCCTTAAATCAAGGCCGGCCCCCTTAAAATTAAGGGAACAACCCCTTATAATTAAGGGGGCCGCGCAACTGTAACGGCCAGAAAACTTGTCTTTTAGTGGGGAAAGTTTATTTGGTGAAAAACTAACTGATTTTGGTTAAAAATTTGAAATCATATATTTAGTATGATTAAAACATTTTTCTTTATTACCAAAAGTGTTTTTTAAAAATATATAATATGTTTATATAATTAAATAAACTTTGTATTAGTTAATTAAATACCCCTTTGATCATGAGATGTATTAAACACTTGTTTATTCATACCTTAAGCGATTAAGTTGGATATATTGATATAAACTAGCTTAATACTTGTTTATGTAGTAATCTTACGTTTGATGAGTTTACATTTTGTGATCATCAAAATATAGAGATATCAAAAAATATAAATAACGTTTTCATGCATTATTTATGTCAACAAAGTCGTTTAATCAAGAGCTTATGCACAATGCATGATTCTTCCCCTAATAAAAGTTTCGAAGAGATTGTTAAAGATAAAGAATCAAGTTACAAAGACTTCCGAGCTCAAGAAAGATCAAGTGTTGATGTTATGAAAGTCACTAGAAAAGATTGTTACAAGTCATGTTTTCTTCAACCAATGGTTTAAAAGATACAACATAGGTTTAAGTTCAAACCTAAGGTTCTAGGAAATCTCTACAAAATCTAAAAGTTAAACCTGAACCTCAGGTTGAGACGCCAACCTCTAGGTTCACACAATCCTGGCTTCTTTAATGGTTGTTATTAATGATCAAACTCTTCAAGTGGGTTGTCATTACACTTCAATTACTCCAAGTGCATAATTTTATGACACTTTGTGTCCAAGAAACTTGCTTGTTGGCCAAGTGTAGCCTTTTCTATTAATTAGAAGCCTAGCCAAGAGAGAAATGATAATTGAAAAATCAACTACTACACACTAAAAATCACTAATTCATCATTATCTCTCTCAAGAAGGCTCTCAAGGAAGAAAACTCAGGAAAGAAAAGTGACTTACATTCAACATCAACCATTGTAATCATTCAAGGAATCATTGTTGATAACCTCATAATAGTTCCTAACTCTTGTAATCATCATTACAACTTTGTAAGACTCTTTAATTATGTTTTCAAGAGATATAATTTCTGTGATTATTTCTTTGTTTGCCATGAGCGGCTAAGTGCTTTGTGCACTTGCCTAGATGATGTTTGTTGCATGAAATGTGATTGAGTATGATTATATGGTTCTAAACTAATGAAGGATTAATACTAAGGCCGAATTATGCTTTCAAAGTTTTCATAAACAAAAGAGTTGTCAAGTTAGATTGATTAGTAATGGTGTAATAGGCCGAAAGAGACATTGTTACTTAATCAATTGTAGAACCTTTGTCTATGAAGGATTTACCTTATGTATTGACCATTTCTTAAGTAACTTGGTTTAACTTAGAAAACTTAAAAAGGATAATTGTCAATTGCTTGTGAAACGAAATTGAATCAAGTATTTGAGTTGTGTTAATTTTACTTAGTCAAATCCTTAAGTTGTTTTTGTCATCTTAAAATCTTGACGAGGATTGAGAGTGTTGAAAGCAATGGAGATTAGTACACCCACTAATCAAATTAGACACCATCTAATTTAGTGATCATTGTCAATTTGAACCATGTTAGCATTAAAAATATGTATTGAGAAGTGATGGTCATTCTCATATTAGGAACTTTGTAATGTGTCTTAGTTTATGGAATAGGATTGTCATTGGGCTTTGGACTTTGCAAGCTAATATGTTATGTGCAATGTTATATAAGCCTTATTATCTAGTCATGTAACCAAGTCCAAGCCCAAGCCCATAGAAAGCCTTTAGGGCATCTCATGTAACCAACTATTTAAACACCTCAAAGGCTCATTTGAGGTGTATGCTTGTGTGTGTATTATGTGTGTTTTATTAATAAAAGTTCTCTTCATCTTATACTCTCTTTATACATATTAACGCCACTCATACATATTGCAAGTCACCATCTTTACTTCATCTAGTGCTTATATTTGTGTTAAAGTTGATAGATTTAAGGTCCTACAAGTGGTATCAATCGCCTAACAATGATTTAGGAGTGTATGAAAATCGTTTTCATCAAGCTTTCTCTTTAAAAGTTGCGTTTTTCATTTAAAAACGTGTGCTTTTCATTAAAAAGTTTTGATTTTTACATGTTTTAGTGTTAAAGTTGTTGTTTTTATTGAAGTTTTAGTAATTACTAGTGTTTTGGGAAAGATTTGATCAAAAGAAACAAGTGAAAAAGGTGTTTTTGGTTGATAAAATCGTATTTTTGAGCTGTTTGGCACGTACGCGTAAGTTTTAGCCTAAAACCCACTCCCTACGCGTAAGTTTAGGCTCAAAACCCTCTCTCTACGCATAAGTGAAGATTCTACGAGTAAGTTTTTGCCTAAAACCCTTTTTCTACACGTTAGATTGAAATCCTACGCCTAAGTCTGATTTCCTACGCATAAGTGAAAGTTCTACGCAGAAGTTCTTACGTAGAAGTTGTGCTCAGTACTTCCCTGACTTGGACAAGTTTGTGGAATACTTCGACTTGGGATATCTTACTCACTTGGATAAGTGTGAAAGATTTGGTTACATACCTTTTCGCGTAAAAATCTTACGCATAAGCTAAACCTTACGCGTAACATAAATCTTACGCATAAACACATAGTTTACGCATAAATAACTAATTTCACGCTTAAGTATTTTCTTACGCATAAGATTACTGTTTACGCATAACTTTATGTTTACGCCTAACATTTGCTTTACGCCTAAGATTCTGTTTACACCTAAGTTTAATATTTACGCTTAAGTTTTGGATTCTACGCATAAGAATTTGACTTTTGACAACCAAACTTCACGAGGCCATAACTTTTGAACCGTAGCTCCGTTTTGGATGAAATACCTGTCAATACGACCGTGAGACCGAGGAGAACGACACGCTGAATGATTTATCGATTCAGGCGAAGTTTCGAGGCCTAAAAATGCTCCGAGAAGAAGTTATTGAGGTTTTAAAGTTTTAGATCAAATTTTTCATCATAAAAACTTGCATCAACTTACACTAAACACAACTCCTACTTCGTTGGAACGATCCAAGAATCAACTTTATCAATCTACACTTCATCAATGGCAACTCAGCAAGACATTCATGCAGCAGGTGCGGAAAATCGACCTCCAATGCTTGAAAAAGGTGGATATCTCCCATGGACAAGCCGCATGCTTCGTTACATTAAAACAAAGACTGACGGTAACCTAATGATCAAATCCATTGAAAAAGGTCCATTTAAGCCAAGACAAGTTCAAATTGAAGGTAAACCAAATACAACACCTCATACTCTACCATTCGTGCGTGAACAAACAGAAGCAGACTACACGGATGAAGACAAGAAGCAGATCGCCGCTGATGATATGGCAATGCATTTAATCCAACTTGGATTACCACGCGAGATCTTTGCTGCAGTCGACAGCTGTGAAACTGCTTATGATATGTGGGAATGTGTTAGAAGGATATGTCATGGAATAGAGATTGGCCAACAAGACGTTGAGAACAAACTTCTAACTGAATGGGAGAACTTCACATCCACTAAAGGTGAACAGAGTGAATCCTACTACACAAGGTTTTTCACTTTAATGAATGAGTTAATCAGAAACAAGTTGACACCACGAACAATTGCAACAAACATCAAATTCCTCAATAACCTTCCAGAAGAATGGGGTCGTTATGTTACAATTTTCAATCAAACAAAGGATTTACATAAGGTGAATTATGATCAACTCTATGACTTTTTGAAGCAAAACCAAGCTGAGGCTAATGAAGTAAGGAAAGAAAGATTGGCAAAGAATCATGATCCTCTTGCATTAATTGCTACTACACCAACACCGCTACCAGTGAACACACAACAACCATCATCATCTTCCACTCACAACTACATGCAACCATCATACATTCAACAACCAACACCGGTCTACCAACAACAGTTCTACCCACAGCAACAACAACATGTTATTCCACAAAAGCAATACCCACAATTCCAAGAACCAAAATTCACTGAAAATGATGAAGCTACTGCAGCATTGACCCAAGCGTTTGCTTTTCTGTCAAAGGCATTCCAAGGACGTTATTCTACACCAACAAACAACAACCAAAGGATTTCATTGAACACTCGCAACAAGCAGATTGCTCAGCTGAGTTTCAATATGGTCAACGGAGGCCAAATGGTTGGAGTTTATGGGAATCAGGAAGGATATGCTACTGGATTTAATATGGGCAATAAGAATATGCAGAATGCAGGTCAGTATGCAGGGAATCAATATGGTCAGTATGCAGGGAATCAGATGGGTCAGTTTGTTGGAAATCAGAGGGGTCAGAATGTTGGTAATCAGGCAATGGGCAATCAGAATAGGAATGTTGCAGCTCCAGTTGTTGGGAATCTGGGAAATGTAAATCAGGGTAATCCGGTAAAGTGTTTCAACTGATCTACCAAGAGTTGATGAGCAAAACCAAAATACAAATTTTCAAGAAGAACCTACAAATAATTCAAACGATGTTGCGTTAGAAGAAGAAGAAGTATTTGAAAACCCATTTGCAACAGACTCTGCTGAATCTTCTTCAAGGTTACAAGAACCATCTAACACACATTTGTTACACCCAAGGTACCCTTCTACGTTTCAATGGACAAAAGACCATCCAATAGAACATGTTATTGGTGAACCTTCAAAGCCAGTTCAGACAAGGAGACAACTTGCCACCGATCTCGAATTGTGCATTTACATTTGCTCAATCAGCCTCAAAGAACCAAAGAACATTCGGGAAGCAATGGCAGAAAACCCTTGGATTGAAGCGATGCAGGAGGAAATTCTTCAATACCTGTTACATGATAGTTGGGAACTTGTTAAACGACCACTTGATAAACATGTTCTTGATCTCAATTGGTTGTGGAAGAAGAAACTGGATGAGGAAATGACTGTAATTCGTAACAAAGCTCGTCTCGTGGCTAAAGGTTATCCACAAGAAGAAGGGATAGATTTCGAGGAATCATTCGCGCCTGTAGCTAGACTTGAAGCAGTCCGGATTTTCTTAGCCTATGTCGCTTACAAAAACATCACAGTCTATCAGATGGACATTAAGACAGCTTTCTTGAATGGAACTCTGAAAGAAGAAGTGTATGTGAGTCAGCCAGAGAGATTCATCGACAAAGATCATCCAGACTACGTCTACAAGCTTAAGAAAGCCATTTATGGTTTAAAACAAGCTCCAAGAGCGTGGTATGACGAACTATCATCTTTCTTGCTCAATAACAATTTCACAAAAGGAACGGTTGATGACACCTTGTTTATTAAAAAATTCAAAGATGACATTTTGATCGTTCAAATTTACGTGGACGACATTATTTTTGGATCAACCAATCCTAACCATTCAAAACATTTTGAAAATCTCATGAAAAGCTAATTTGAAATGTCCATGATGGAGGAACTAAAATTCTTTCTTGGTTTACAAATACATCAATCCCCTCGTGGTATTTTTATCAATCAAGCTAAATATACAATAGAGATTTAAAAAAAACATGGAATGGAAAATTGTGATTCTGTTGGTACACCAATGGTCACTTCACCAAAAATAGGTGCTGATTTGTTTGGGAAACCCATTTATCCGAAGAAATATCAGAGCATGATCGGTTCTCTCATGTACCTAACTGCTAGTCGACCCGATATTCAATTTGTTGTTTGTTTGTTAGCACGGTTTCAGGCAAAGCCTACCGAACTTCACCTCAAAGAGGTTAAACGGATCTTTCGGTACCTACGAAGCACCATTAACATGGGACTTTAGTATCCGAAGGATTCAGGGTTTAATCTGACAGCATTTTCAGATGCAGACCATGCCGGTGACCAAGTTACAGCAAAGAGTACATCAGGTGGAGTACAATTTTTGGGTGAAAAGCTAGTAAGCTGGTCGTCAAAGAAACAGGATTACACTGCGCTATCAACCGCTGAAGCCGAGTATGTGTCTCTATCTGCGTGTTGTGCCCAAGTTCTTTGGATGCGGACACAACTCACAGATTATGGCTTTACTTTTGACAAAATACCTATGTATTGTGACTCAAAAAGTGCCATAGCCATCTCGTGCAATCCCGTACATCACTCTAAGACGAAGCATATCAAAGTCCGCTACCATTTCATCAAAGAACACGTAGAAGAGGGTACTGTTGAATTATTTTTCGTTAAGATCGATTGCCAACTCGCCGATCTATTCACTAAAGCCCTTCCAAAAGAATGGTTTGACTATCTAGTTCGACGAATTGGCATGCGAAGCCTAACTCCTGAGGAGCTAGAACGTCTTCTCGAATCTTCTTGAAAAATTATTTCAAAATCGCTTCGCTGTAAATATTTTTGAAAAAAACAAAATACAAAATTTGAAAAACCAACAAAAACAAAATACAAAAATATAAAATTTTCAAAAAAAATACAAAAACAATATAAAATCAAAAATCCAAAAATATTCTTCTCACGACATGTCTCTCGTATAAATCAATATTCTGTACGTTTCTAGAAATGTAATTCAACAATGATACGGATATGTACAGATGCTTGAACGGGAGTTCTTTAAAATGTTTTTCTAAAACATGTCGTTTCTCAAAATTTTCTTCATAATGGCTTTCGTATACTTCAGTACGAAACCCGTACTTAAATGATGACTTCTGATTATTTTCAAATCAAGGACTCGTACGTTCAATGACGAAATCTTTTTCAAAAAGTTCGACTCTAAACAAACGAAAAAGATTTCAAACAAAAACTCGTTTTCAAAAAGGAATTCTTGAGCACTTTTTCAAGATTGTTCAAAATCTCTCAAAATTAGTGCTCAAGATAACTCCCTCCAAAACCTTAATTGATTTTAAAATGTGCTATCATTAAGGGGGAGTACAAAAACTAAAATGTTCCGAATTCATGCAAAATGAAATCTATCTATCTCTTCAAAAAAAAAATTCTTAATCAGATGATATCAAAAATATCATGATATGCTATTTTTGAGGGGGAGAAGACATGGTTAAAATGTGATCAAAGATGTTTAAAGATTGTGGCTGAATCTCAAAAGAGCTCAACTCAGATTGTACCAATGAATTGACGAAGCTTAAAATGTCAGCAATCGAAAAGACTTGTCCTGGACGGGTAATAATTTCAAGCTAGTCTAACTAGTGATGTAAGCGTGTCTCGAATAGGACTTGTCTGAGTAGAATGTACCATATCGAGAGACTTTCTTTGTACTTGACCAGGACGGGTAATAATTTCAAGCTAGTCTAACTAGTGATGTAAGCGTGTCTCGAATCGGTCATGTTCACTGAAAGTGGATCAATTCAAAAGTGTAAACTCCTCCCGCATGTGCAAATTTCTTAAAAAATTCATGAGCACATGTGAAGGGGGAGTCCTTCAAAAGAAATGCAAAACTCTCGAAGTGTCAACAATGTGTTTTATTATCATAAACACTTTGAGAGATTTTTCATAAATGGTTTCATGGCAATTATAGGATAGTCATGGAGTTATAAGGTGACTAAGGTTAGGAAAAATCGTCCTATGATCCGCCAGAGCCGGAGGGATCTACCCAAGGACAAATCCTATAGATTAGAATTAGAAGTCCTTAGGTTTGATTGAAAAAAGGAGAAAATGAGAAAGGAGAAAGAAGTGGTTGAAGAATTAAAAAGAAAAGTTATGAAAAAGGGTGAAAAGAAATAGCCCTCCATATGTTCAACCTTAGGGCAGACACCGAGTTCAATTCGTATGCTACTGGTCGTTACTAAGGTGACACCGGTATTGAAGATAAAGACGTCATGGACCCAGTGACGCACTGCACTTAACCTTCTAGCCACTCAAGTTCTCTTAAGAGAGCTTGTTTCATTCTCACGGGGAACCGATGTAATCTATCGACCTGTCTCTTAGAGATGGTTGATATTGAAACAAGAGACCTCTCCCTAATCTCCGCATAGGAAACCAAATGTGCACTTATCGAGTCTAGAGCCTCGAGATTCATCAAAAGATCTCATAGGAACACATACTATTCCTACACTGGTTGTTCATAATTAAGGACGCCAGATGTAAACTTAAGAGTCCTACGCAGATCTTAGCAATCTGCCAGAACATTTATGAGAGGATTCACATTTGTGATTCTCAATGATTGAATGGAAATTCCTGCCAGGGTCAACATCAAGCAGCCCTGACAGCAGGTCACTTCGGTAATTCTTTATGGGTTACGCTTAGTGTTCGCGGTGGTTTCAAATGGTCTACAGTCGTGGAGTGATCCCCAGCGACTCACCCAGTCATTGAGCTACTTAGTAGGTCTTGTAAGCTCCCTCGGGAGTATCTGACATGGGAACGGCCTTGGTAAGGGTTAGAAGGAGTCTTCACACTATGCTGTTGACGATCTCTAATTCCTTATCTGTAAGTACCAGTTGATTTATTGCTAACTGTTTTCATGCAGCTACACATCACCTCCATGGCGACAAATTCCGCATGCTCATACATACATCTGGAAGTTAAAGAAAGCTCCCTCAAAGATCTATACGACACAAAGTTCAAAGAAAGATTCTACACCAAAAAAAAGAATCTACAAAGTATAAAGACTAAAGATCAAAGTAAAGAAAGGGAACTACGTGCATATGAATATCAAAGTCCAAAGATGTGTGAGCATGTTGGAATGGCAGACAACCACCACTGATGCAGAAGTGACGAAAGGCAGATTGCTCCACATCTCAAAAGAACAAAGAATGATGAAAAGTCAATCATCAAAGATCACAAAGCATGAAGGAACAAAGACTAATGACTATTCTACTACGACACACAATGGTCAACAACAAAGAACAAAGAAGACCTAATCACGTGGAGCATCATTCGAATGACCACCCTTTAGGGGGAGATTGTTAGCATTAAAAATTTGTATTGAGAAGTGATGGTCATTCTCATATTAGAAACTTTGTAATGTGTCTTAGTTTATAGAATAGGATAGTCATTGGGCTTTGGACTTGGCAAGCTAATATGTTATGTGCAATGTTATATAAGCCTTATTATCTAGTCATGTAACCAAGTCCAAGCCCATAGAAAGCCTTTAGGGCATCTCATGTAACCAACTATTTAAACACCTCAAAGGCTCATTTGAGGTGTGTGCTTGTGTGTGTATTGTGTGCATTTTATTAATAAAAGTTCTCTTCATCTTATACTCTCTTTATACATATTAACGCCACTCATACATATTGCAAGTCACCATCTTTACCTCATCTAGTGCTTATATTTGTGTTAAAGTTGATAGATTTAAGGTCCTACAAACCATATGTCATAATCATATCATGTGTAATGTGCAAACTAGTCTAGGCAAGTGTAGTTTTTAATATATTGAATTTACATCATCATCATTATTTGCTTGCTTAAGAATCCATTCTTAGTTCTAGATTATAATCAAAACTTGCGGTTCATAAAACAAAACAAATCCTAGTGAACGACCTCGGCTTACCGTTTCATCTTATATTACATACGGACGAGTATACTTGCTCGTATGTGCTTCGTTTGAATCATTGGTAGATCGTGTTATAAATATAAAACTTGTACTCCAGGAGCACATCAAGTTTTTGGTGCCGCTGTCGGGGATTTGATCTCGTTTTTGTGAGTTTTTGGTTGTAATTTTGTTGCTTTGTTGGTGTTTTTAAGCGTGTTCCTTTAAAAAATTCGTCCAGGAAATCATGGTTCAAAGTTGAACCAAGAGGTTTAAACCAAAAATCATTCTCGTAGTTCATTGAACCTACAGGTTCAAACGTGAACCTGACAGGTTCAAACTCTCATTAAAAAAAAAAACACACTCCCAACCGCCGGTTCAGAATCCCAACCGCCCGGTTCAAACCACAAAATCATCTCGGTAAATTTCTCCACACCCCGAACCGCCCGGTTCAGCCTCTTTTCATCTCGGTAAAATTTTTACGTGGTCCAACCGCCCAGTTCATTCTCGAACCGGGTTTCGCTGTCACTTAAAAAAAAAATCTTCGGTCCAACCGACCGGTTCAGTTTCGAACCGGTTTTTACTGTTACAAAAAAAAAATCTTTTAAAATTTTCTTTTCTTTTCCTTTTTGTCTAGTCCTTTTTCGCAAACCACAAGGTCCAAAACCTTATAAAACCGGTTCTAAACCTTTAGTTTTATAAAAAATAATAATAATAATAATAATAAAATAACTCAAAAATATTTTAATTTTGTTTTTCTTTGTTTTTACTTTAAATTTTTTAGTTTGTTAAATTTTATTTATTTTCCTCGTGCATGACCACTCGTTCTATGAACGAAGAATTGCATACACCTTTGTCTAATCCCGAAAGTTTGTTTCGGAAAAAGAGAACCCCATTTATTTATAATTGGTTTGATAATCTTTTAGAAGTTCATCCAATCGTTGATCTTTTCAAGAAATACCATTTCCAATGGCCGACGATCGACCCATGTGGACTAATAGGGTTGTAGCTCCTACACCCACCGCCGCAATTGTTTCCGTTAATCTTGGAGATAATTTTACTATCAAAGGTCATCATCTTTCGATGATTAAAGACAACCAATTTGATGGTAGAGTTAGATCCGATCCACACAAACACATTGCCGATTTTCTTGAAATTTGTGACATGTTTCGTTACACGGGTACCGAAGCAGATGCAATTAAACTCAAACTCTTTCCATCGTCTCTCACCGGAGAAGCGAAGGTTTGGTATATCGAATTAAGTCCCGGAGTGATTACAACATGGAATCAAATGAGAGAAGCCTTTGTTGGACATTTCTTTCCACCAGCTATTTTTGATCGTCTCCTTGGTAAAAGTCATAGTTTTACTCAAAAGGAGGGAGAAAATCTTGTCGAAGCTAGGCTTCGAATTAAAAACATGCTCCGAAGTTGTCATGGGCATGGTTTGTCTCGTGGTAATATCATTCAAATCTTTTACCATGGTCTTGATGACACAACTCAAGGAATCCTTGATGCCGGAGGCATTTTTCTTTATAAGACCCCTAACGAAGCTTATAACTTACTAGAAGACCGTGTTCTTCTAAAGCTCGATTGGTCTAAAGATGCCAAAAACAAACCTCAACGAAAAACCGTTCGCCAAAGGAACGAATGAAAATTCCAAAATCATGGATATGATGAAAGATCTCACCACCAAAATCGATTCCAAATTCCAAAGTATTCAAAAAGAAATCAAAGAAATTCGTGATGGATGTCATCATTGTGGTGGAAACCATTCTTCATCCGAATGTGATGACAAACCCATGGAAAATCCCAAAGCCGAAGCAAAATACGCTTATAGAGGATATCGAGGAGGTGGATATCGTGGAAACTACTACGGTAGAAATTCTAGAGATTGGAAAGATCATCCAAAAAGAGATGATAATCGTGGTTCACAACCTCGTGATGATAACCGTCCATCATCACAATCACCCGAAAACAAGAAGGAAGAATCCGATTTCGAAAAAACCATGCGTGAATTCGTTAATGCTCAAAAGCAAACAAATGAATTTATCAAAAATCAATTCTTCGCTCTCAAAACCAAAGTTGAGAAAGGGCAAAAGAATCATCAAGCGTCTATTCAAGACCTTGAAACCAAATTTGGCTGTCTTTCCGATCAATTCACGGCTAGACAACCAGGTACCTTGCCTAGCAACGAGCAAGTAAATGTTGTTTTCACACGTAGTGATCGCTCATACGACCCACCGCCCAACCCGAATCAAACCACTACCATCATCCATGATGATAGTGAAGATGAAGCAGAGGAGGAACCTAAGGAGAACGAACAAAATTCTACTCCGGTTGTTCAACCAACACCTCCGCTCAAAGCCTATAAACCAAGGACTCCATATCCTCAACGTTTAAGGAAAGAAAAAATGGAAGAACAATATGGCAAGTTCATAGACTTAATCAAAGAAGTTAGGATCAACGTTCCTCTTGTTGATTTCCTAGCTGGAATGCCCAATTATGGGAAATTTTTGAAAGAACTTGTGAGCAACAAAAGCAAGATGGAAAACATTTCCGTTGCCTTCTTGAATGAAGATTGCTCAGCCATAGTTGAAAACAAACTACCGAAGAAACTCGGTGATCCTGGAAGTTTTCTCATCCCGTGTACTTTAGGAAATTCAATCACTTGTGATGCTTTAGCCGATCTAGGTCCAAGTATCAATCTTATGCCATACTCGTTGTATGCGAAATTTTCAGTCGATATGTTGAAACCAACAAGAATGAGTATTCGTTTAGCAAATCATACTATCAAATATCCGGTTGGAGTAGCTGAAAATATGCTTGTTCAAGTTGGTCAATTCGTTTTTCCTGTTGATTTTGTGATCCTCGAAATGAAGGAAGATAGCAAAGTTCCATTGATTTTAGGAAGACATTTTCTAAATACCGCTGATGCTATCATTCGAGTCAAAAACAAAGAACTCAATCTTGGAGTTGGTGATGAAAGAATTTCTTTTCAAATCAACCAAGCAATGAAATACTCATATGCAAATGATGATACTTGTTATAGCATTGACGTTGTCGATGAAATAACGGAGGAAATATTTGACGAGTTGCTTGATGAAAGTTTTCTGACTTATAGAACATCAGGACAACTAAGCGATGACGATCTTAATCGAAAATTAGCTAAATTTATGCAAATAAGTACTGAAGAAGTTCCAGAGGAAGAAACAACCAACTTTGAGGAGTTAGAATTCAGTGATGATATGAGAATCAAAACTTTGATTGAAGATCCACCGTTGGATCTCCTTTTGAAACCTCTTCCCGATCATCTGGAATATGCATTCTTGGAGGAAAAATCTCTTCTTCCAGTAGTCATATCTTTGAAGCTCAAACCTGATAAAAAAGAACGTCTTATTTCAATGCTCAAAAATCATAAAGAAGCTTTCGCTTGGAAAACTTCTGATATTCGTGGAATAAGCCCGAACTTTTGCAAACACAAAATCAATTGTGAAAACGATTCCAAACCCGTTGTTGAAAGACAACGAAGACTTAACCCAAACATGAAGGAAGTTGTGAAAAAGGAATTATCAAACTTCTCAATGCCGGTATAATCTACCCCATCGAGGATAGTTCATGGGCGAGTCCTGTTCACTGTGTTCCTAAGTAAGGAGGAACAAATGTCATAACTAACGAACGTAATGAACTTGTTCCTACAAGAACAATAACTGGTTGGCGTGTATGTATCAATTATCGCAAATTGAATGATGCCACTAGGAAGGATCATTTTCCATTACCGTTCATGGATCAAATGTTAGAAAGACTTGCGGGGAACAAATTCTTTTATTTTCTCGACGGTTTTTCCGGCTACTTCCAAATTCCTATTGATCCGGCTTATCAAGAAAAGACTACATTCACGTGTCCTTTTGGCACATATGCGTATCGACGTATGCCTTTTGGTCTTTGTAATGCACATGCAACATTTCAAAGGTGTATGATTGCTATTTTTCAAGATATGCTTGAAAAATCTATGAAAGTTTTCATGGATGATTTCTCGGTATTTGGGGACTCGTTTGAATCTTGTCTTTCAAATCTTGATAAAATGCTTGCAAGATGCAAATCAGCCCATCTCGTGCTAAATTGGGAAAAATGTCATTTTATGGTGACAGAAGGCATTGTACTTGGTCATAAGATTTCAAGTTAAGGGATCGAAGTGGACAAGGCAAAAATAGATGCCATTGCCAAATTACCACCCCCAACTAACATCAAAGGCGTTAGGAGTTTTTTGGGGCATTAAAAGGAGTCGTTTACCCTTCAAAATAATTTATAAAAATGGAAAGACTATACGAACTTTAATATTAAAGTATCTTGGCAAGTATTGATCTCCCGAGTATCGTTTCGAAGGAGTGGTGAATTGAAGTACGTTAGTCAGGTTTTTTTTTATGCTTAGTTATCAAAATTGGTTTTTGGGTTTTTGGATTTTAAAACTAGAAATGATAAAGTAAACTACAAATAATAATAAAGAAAATGCTTGCTTAGACATGGTAGCTTTTAATGTTGTGAATTTAGTCGCTATTTAAATTTAGTATTTTGACTTGTAGATAATTGTGAGTTTTAAATCAAAAGGAGCCGGTAAACGGATGCGCGACTCAAACTCGCCCGACAAAAAAAACAAAACGATCTAAACAAATACTATAAGGTGAGTGTCCTCATTTTATGGTATTATGGTTTAATAAAAAATCTCTAGTTAAAAAGCATTTTGTTTTAAAATATTTTGCAACTAAATCCGAGAATCAACCAAACCCAAGTCAAATTACTAACTAAAAATAACCACCAGTTAGTCACAACATTTAAAAGTATCAAAGTCTAAACAAGTAACAATAATCTACTCCATAATGCTAAACATAACTAAACTAATATTAAAACTAATAAACATGGGCATGGCAATAACAATTAATATACTAAAAAAAAAAGAGATAAAAAGGATAGAGATAACCAAATGAGAGTAAAGATGACGAGATGAGACCCACTTCATAAGCTCCAAAACCCATCTCTTTAGACTCCATGATTAACCCCGAAAATTACTCACTAACTACGCCTTAAACAAACTTTAATACTCCACTGACTACCTTTTGATGCAAGCTTAATAGTAGTTAATAGCTAAAAAATAAAATGATTAAAAAAATGAAGTTTGCTTAACGAAATGTAACAAATACGAAAGTCTAGATGGAATGAAATTCTTGTACAGTTAATACTAAGATAACAATAAACTAATTTAAAAACATAAGTGATATCATAATAGAATAAAAGTTTGATAAAATAAAATAGGTAATACTACTTGTAGCAATGTTTCATAGTATCTAAAGAAAGAAAAATACAACAACCTTTTTAACAATATGAAAACAAAAGTGCAAATGTAATTGATGGATTGTTGAATAACGGTGGGAGAGGAATATTTTCTCAGTCCGAAGACCGAGAATGATGAATGAAGGCAAAACGAAACACACCCTTTTCTTCTCAGTAGGTTTTGTTTTTGTAACAAATCACTTATGGGCTGGGTTTTTTTTTATGTGGGCTTGAGTGGTCCATGTGAGAATTAAGGGTGGAGTGGCCTGTTAATTAAGGATGGAAGGCAAAATGTTATACTATAACAATAAATAAAGAGTAGTAAAGTCTGTTTGGCTAGTGTCAATAACATGCTTGAGTTGGGTCTATTTTCTCGAGCTTTATCTTCGGGTTTTCTTCGGGATTCAATAATCTTCGATAAATGCTCAAAATCCCATACTTTTGCTTCAAATTTCTCATTCCGTATCTACAATAATAAATAACATGTTTAAACAATATATGTACTTAAAATACATATTTTTGTTATTTATTTAGCCGAAAATGAGGATATATTAGCACTAAAAATATGAATAATTACACATTTATCATCCCCCTACACTTAGGCTGTTGCGTGCCCTCTCGCAATGATTATTATACACGTTAAGTTAAAAATGATTTTCATCCCCTAAACGAATAACGTATCACATCAAACCAGAATATATAAATAATCATTTAGGGGATACAAATAAAAACCATTAAAGTTGATAACGCCCCATTTTGAACCTTATTTATACATATATCTAAAAATATACTTTGTTCTAGCTTAAGGGACTAGTCAATCATGCACGGTCAAAACTTTCACTTTTTTTTTTTTTTTTTTTTTTTTTTTTTTTTTTTTTTTATAAAAGACAATAATAATGCAATGAATAAAAAAATTTTTGGTCAAAATGGGGTTGCATGAGGGCAAACACGTAGACATAAGTATGATCATTTATATATAAACCCCCTACACTTAGAACCGAACATTGGCCTCAATGTTCAAAAGTGTTCGGGTGCCACCCCTACACTTAGAACATAAGAGACCAATGCTAAAATTCCAAGTGTAAAAAGGGTATCTAATGCAATTTCTAAGCCATATATTAATCATAAAAAATGCATGTTTTAAGGAAAACATAAGACGTAAATGATCAAAACTGAGGACTCCCCTGATATAAACGTGCAGATCGATCGGAGACTGAATGAATGATGATGAAAAGCAACAACAACAATCATGAAAGTCTTCTCAATCAAAAAGGTATCATGCGAGCAAAAATAATAGCCACGAAGCAACAAAAAAAAACAAGACACCCCCAAACTTATTCATTACTAACACTAATAACCTAACTTACTCAAAATAAACCTAAGTGTAGATAAACTACTTTATTTAATATTTTAAGATAACACGGGTTGCCTCCCGAGAAGCGCTTATTTTTATTTGAGTCTCTAGCTTGACTCTAGGGTTATTTACTTCTAAGGTCATGGTCACATCCATCACTTAGTGTTAAGCTTGGATGGTAAAAGCGATACAACACCTCCTTAGGTGAGTATGCCACCCGACGCGGTAATGGTGTATGGGTAAATCTATCAAAAGGTTTATCCATTACCCGCGTCACATCGCTCGACTGTGTTAGGGAGAAAAAAGGATCAAATCTTTCCACTTCTCTTAAGAAAATGTGCTTAGAGTCAGGAAGTGGTGTGACTAGTATAGTGGACCCATCAATTAATGGTTTTGACTTAGAGTGGTCCAAGCTACTCAAATCCTCAAACTCGTCATCAAAAAATTTGTTATCAAATCTTAAGGTGAAGCTATCATCAAGGTCAAACAGAGGGTTTGATATAGTCACATCAAAATACCTAGACATCGAATCAGAATTACCTAAAGGTTCATCAAACATCCTTGGGATTGGGACAGGGTCATTGGTAGGTAAACTTTCTATATCACTAGGATTAAAGTCAATTTCCCTATCCCCCATTGAGAGGGTATGAAAATGCTCTCCAAAAGGTAAGTCGATATCCAAATTTTGGTCTCCCGAAACATCAAGTCTAGGTAAGGATGGTGTGTATGCTAGTGGCGGAGATGGGACATGTACGGTACTTTGTGGGCTAGAATTATGCACCTCGTCCATTGTAGTCTCCGTATCATCCTCATCACTTTCCTCATGATAAAATGAGTTAAGAGGAGGATTTTGTTTTTTAAGAATCAGCTCCTTAAGACAGTCTATTTCAGTTTGAAAGTTCATGTTGACTTGATTTTGAGCAATAATCATTTTAGTAATCAATTTAGCTCTAGTTAACTCGCTCTGAAGAAGTGGTTGACGGGTTGTGTATTGTGAAGGTTGGTCAAAACCGGATGTGTATTCCTAGTTTGGCAATCAGAGCTATAGTGAGGACCTCCACATAATTCACGACAGTAAAACTGCTGCGACTGACTCGGTAAATCATATGGATGTTGGTCATAACCAAAATTTTGATTGTTACATGGAACCTGCTCATAGACAAGCGTGTTCCCTGTTTGACAATCAAAGCCTTGGTGAGGACCACCTCCATAAGACTCACACGAGTATGTCTCCATCTCGTGTTGTGGGGGCTGGTGGAAAAAGTCAGTTGTTTCATTGTAAGAATAGGGATTTTGGTCATAGACAAACCCATTTCCTGATTCTACCATGCTACACCCGGGACAATTTCCACCATTATGAGGACCCCCACACCACTCACAACCATATAGATAAGAAGACATTGCTAAGAATTAAACAATATAAGAGGGTAAAAGAAACAAAATTAATAATTAAGAGGATTTTTTTTAATAATAAAAAACTAAGGCACTAACTCGACCTAACTAACGCAAATCCTTACACCAACTCCCCGGCAACGGCGCCATTTTGAAAGGAGTCGTTTACCCTTCAAAATAATTTATAAAAACGGAAAGACTATACGAACCTTAATATTAAAGTATCTTGGCAAGTATTGATCTCCCGAATATCGTTTCGAAGGAGTGGTGAATTGAAGTACGTTAGTCAGGTTTTATTTTATGCTTAGTTATCAAAATTGGTTTTTGGGTTTTTGGATTTTAAACTAAAAATGATAAAGTAAACTACAAATAATAATAAAGAAAATGCTTGCTTAGACATGGTAGCTTTTAACGTTGTGAATTTAGTCGCTATTTAAATTTAGTATTTTGACTTGTAGATAATTGTGAGTTTTAAATCAAAAGGAGCCGGTAAACGGATGCGCGACTCAAACTCGCCCGACAAAAAAAACAAAACGATCTAAACAAATACTATAAGGTGAGTGTCCTCATTTTATGGTATTATGGTTTAATAAAAAATCTCTAGTTAAAAAGCATTTTGTTTTAAAATATTTTGCAACTAAATCCGAGAATCAACCAAACCCAAGTCAAATTACTAACTAAAAATAACCACCAGTTAGTCACAACATTTAAAAGTATCAAAGTCTAAACAAGTAACAATAATCTACTCCATAATGCTAAACATAACTAAACTAATAAACATGGGCATGGCAATAACAATTAATATACTAAAAAAAAGAGATAAAAAGGATAGAGATAACCAAATGAGAGTAAAGATGACGAGATGAGACCCACTTCATAAGCTCCAAAACCCATCTCTTTAGACTCCATGATTAACCCCGAAAATTACTCACTAACTATGCCTTAAACAAACTTTAAAACTCCACTGACTACCTTTTGATGCAAGCTTAATAGTAGTTAATAGCTAAAAAAATAAAATGATTAAAAAAATGAAGTTTGCTTAACGAAATGTAACAAATACGAAAGTCTAGATGGAATAAAATTCTTGTACAGTTAATACTAAGATAACAGTAAACTAATTTAAAAACATAAGTGATATCATAATAGAATAAAAGTTGATAAAATAAAATAGGTAATACTACTTGTAGCAATGTTTCATAGTATCTAAAGAAAGAAAGATACAACAACCCTTTTAACAATATGAAAACAAAAGTGCAAATGTAATTGATGGATTGTTGAATAACGGTGGGAGAGGAATATTTTCTCAGTCCGAAGATCGAGAATGACGAATGACGGCAAAACGAAACACACCCTTTTCTTCTCAGTAGGTTTTGTTTTTGTAACAAATCACTTATGGGCTGGTTTTTTTTTTTTTTTTTTTTTTTTTTTTTTTTTTTTTTTTTTTTTATGTGGGCTTGAGTGGTCCATGTGAGAATTAAGGGTGGAGTGGCCTGTTAATTAAGGATAGAAGGCAAAATGTTATACTATAACAATAAATAAAGAGTAGTAAAGTCTGTTTGGCTAGTGTCAATAACATGCTTGAGTTGGGTCTATTTTCTCGAGCTTTATCTTCGGGTTTTCTTCGGGATTCAATAATCTTCGATAAATGCTCAAAATCCCATACTTTTGCATCAAATTTCTCGTTCCGTATCTACAATAATAAATAACACGTTTAAACAATATATGTACTTAAAATACACATTTTAGTTATTTATTTAGCCGAAAATGAGGGTATATTAGCACTAAAAATATGAATAATTACACATTTATCAGGCATGCAGGATTTTACCGCAGATTCATCAAAGATTTTTCAAAAATATCTCGTCCTATGGCGAAACTTCTTGAGATAGACTTAGTCTTTGAATTCAATGAAGAGTGCATCAACGCATTCGAAACGCTAAAAAATAAGTTAACAAATGCACCAATTATGGTTTCACTGAATTGGTCGCTATCGTTTGAACTTATGTGTGACACATGATTTTGCCGTTGGAGCAGTTTTAGGACAACGCGATGGAAAACATTTTCGTCCTATTTATTTTGCTAGCAAAACCTTGAACGGCGCACAACAAAACTACACGGTCACTGAAAAAGAACTTTTGGCTGTAGTTTTTGCGTTTGACAAATTTCGTTCCTATCTTGTTTTGTCAAAAACAATTGTATTCACTGATCATTGAGCTCTTAAATATCTGTTTGCCAAACAAGATGCCGAACCACGTCTTATACGTTGGATTTTATTGCTTTAAGAATTTGACATTGAAATCCAAAATAAGAAAGGCGCGGAAAATGTTGCAGCGGATCATTTGTCTCGATTAGAAAATCCTAATCTAGATGAATTCAGAGAAGATGAAATCGATGATAATTTTCCGGACGAAACACTTATGGGAATCGAAAGTGAAGAAGTTCTATGGTTTGCAGATTTTGCAAATTATTTAGTCGGAGGAGTGTTACAAAAAGGTCTAACTCATACTCAGCGTAGTAAATTTTTCGCGGACCTTAAACACTATCTCTGGGATGAACCGTATCTATTTAAAATGTGTCCCGATGGGATAATAAGAAGATGCCTATACGGTTCGAAAACTCGAAAAATTCTCGATGAATGTCATCACGACCCAACTGGAGGACATTATGGTCCGTCCACAACCGCGAAAAAAGTTTTTGATGCGGGATTTTATTGGCCGATAATTTTTAAAGAAGCTCATATGCTCGTACAAAATTGCGATGCATGCCAGAAATCTGGTAGTCTTTCTCGTAGAGATGAGATGCCACAAAAAAGCATCCAAGTCTCTGAAATTTTTGATATATGGGGAATTGACTTCATGGGTCCTTTTCCTAAATCTCATAAATTTGAATACATACTCGTTGCAATTGACTATGTTTCTAAATGGGCCAAAGCTGAAGCTTTACCCACAAACGATGCTCGAGTAGTTGTAAATTTTCTGAAAAAGCTTTTCTCTAGATTCGGAATTTCAAAAGCTTTAATTAGTGACAGAGGAACTCACTCATACCATCAAATGGAGAAAGCTATGAAACGATATGGAGTTCATCATCGTTTTGCCACAGCATACCACCCTCAAACCAGTGCTCAAGTCGAAAATACTAATAGAACTTTAAAGAGAATACTTGAAAAAACTGTTAAGGATAATCCTTCCATTTGGTCAAGGAAACTTGATGACGCTCTATGGGCATTTAGAACAGCATATAAAACTCCAATTGGCACAACTCCGTATAGACTCGTATATAGAAAAACTTGTCATTTGCCATTTGAAATTGAACACCGAGCCTACTGGGCGTAGAGGCAATGTAATCCTGATCTCAAGATTGCTGGAGAAAAACGATTCTTGCAGTTGCATGAACTCGATGAGTTAAGACTCCAAGCATATGAGAATTCAAAATTGTACAAAGCTCGAACAAAAGCATACCATGATAAGAAACTCCGAATTCGGAAAGAATTCAAAGCCGGAGACAAAGTTTTTTGTTCAATTCTAAGTACAAATTCAAAGCTCCAAAGCTTCGAACCAAATGGTATGGTCCATTTGTTGTTAAACATGGTTTTCTATCCGGATACGTCGAATTATACGATAAAAACGGTGGAAGTTTCATTGTTAATTGCCACCGTATCAAGATTTATCATGATGAGGAGCAAATGAATGAAATATCAAGTGAGGAAATCCCACTTGAATTGCTCGACAAAAAGAAATATACCGCTATTCCATTCATGGCACCTTTTCTATTGGATTACAAAAAAGTCATACCATGGGCTTCAGAAAAAGGATACAGTTGGGATGTTCTCCCAAGAACTTGTAATACCGCGAAGCTCCATGACATTGATACAACTGGGGAAGGAATAGTGAAGGGAAATGTGGTATATATTCCCAAAAAGTTGGGAAAGAAATCTAGATCACGAAAGTGAGGAGGATTGAGTCAGGCTGATGACTCGTTAATAAATTAAGCGCTTCTCGGGACCCATTTGTTAGCACTTAATTTTAGTGCTAGATACCATTAATACACCCTCAAATCATCCAAAAATACAAAAATATTTTACACCTTTTTAGCCTTAACCTTACTTATGTCGTAGTTGGTTACTAGCTATTTGAAAAGAAGGTTGTTATGAGAAGGATAATCCTTGAAGTTTGAAGAAAGTTGCCAACTCTATGATAATCTCATAGAGTATCTATTGAAAGTGTGATCGATGGTCGAAATTATGTGACCAATTGAAAAAAAAAAGAAAAAAAAAAAGTCATTGAATGTTGAGATGACAAGAATAGCCAATGAGCTATGTTATATTTTATCGATCGATCAAGGAAGAAAGTTCTCAAGTTCATGTGAAGGAAGTTGATATAGCGAGTAGCAAGTGTTTTGTAGACTTTGACTATTTGTAAAGTTTCTTTTAAACCTATATATATATATATATATATATATATATATATATATATATATATATATATATATATATATATATATATATATATATATATATATATATATATTGTTAGTGCAAATATTACGATATTTAATCTATACAGTCTTGTTTGTTTTGATTGATGACAAACATATAACTTGATACATAAAGTAAAATGTACAAGTTACTTGTAATCATAGTTTGTCTCAACATACATTCAACACCTCTCAACGTCTTGAGTCATCGTATGCTACAACACAGGTTCGTACATGTTTGTTATGTGGCATTATGATCAAACCCTTGACCAACTATTTAGAATGACCAAAATACTTTTATAGTCTTTAAGTATTTTAGGTGTCAAAGTACACTTTAGGTGTTAAATAGAATAAGTGCCACATTAGGTGTCTAGATAATATTAGTAAGTTTAAAATATATAAAAATGTGTCTTATAACAATATAAGTATATAAAACATTTTTAGTAACTTACTAAATATTATATAGCAAGCTAATACATTTTCTAGTAACTTTACAAGTTTACTTTCATATATATTTTAATCATAAATAGAAATATATACATGACATCATAGCATGCATCATGAGCATTTATGGAAAGATTTCCAAATATAAAAGTTGACTTTCCATAAGATCTTGATGTGACTAGAGATAAATATAGAAGTTGACTTTCCATAAGATCTTGATGTGACTAATATAGTAAGATATTTAGAACATGGTTTTGGGACATGATTTTGGAAAACCTCTTTGTTAGTTTACCTATGAATAGAAGTTCATGGTTTACTCATGAACTTGATGATGAAAATATGAAAAAACACACACATATAGATTAGTAGAAAACCATGTAGAAACATCAATGAATCACCCTTTACATAATGATCATAATGTTACTAACTCTTATTATGTTGTAAGCATACTTCATGATCCACCAAGAAGGTTAGAAGATCTTGAAGTCATCATTCATTCAAGCATACCAACATATGAAGATTCAAGGGCACTTGATATCTTCAATGATTGAAGACTTCTTATTCAAGAAGTTCATTTAGATTAGGCATCTATATCCATTAGACATGTATGTCTTGGATCATCATTGTATCATCACAATATAGATTAGATGGTCTATTTGTTTGTGCCATAAAATACAAGGTTTCTATGTTGGGCCACAAAACATAGTGGGAGTGGTTGTACCCTTGGGAAAGAACTCAACATCTAGCTTAGTGTTGGAAATACTATAGGCGACGATAGGAGTGGTTGTACCTTGTAAAAGAACCCGGTATTTAGCTTTGTACCGGATAAAGTGTAAGCGACGATTGTAAGGTTTTCTCCGCCGAGAAGGGAGGTTGTTGATCTAGTGAAGTAACTCTCGAGTTGGGTACTCGAGGAGTGGAGTAGGGCGGAGAGGAGATCCGTGACCGAACCACTATAAATCCTCGTGTTCGGTTTGCACTTTCCTTTTACTTATTGCTTTACTTTAATGTTTGCATTATGTGATTGTTTGTGTTGTGACTTGGTGATTATGCTTGGGTGATAATATGTCTTAAGTTTATGCTAGTCATAAACTAAACTTAACATCTTTCATATTAGAACAAGCTAAGAATGGTTATTTGATACAACAAGTTTAAAGAGTTTTAAACGGTAACGTATTCACCCCCCCCCCCCCCCTCTACATTTTTACAATTGGCATAAGAGCTTCGTAGTTCTTATTTTCAAAACAAATGGTTTTTAAAATGGAGCACGATCCATGTATCAAATTACCATGGAAGCGGAATATAATATGAAAAATGTTTCGTTAAGTATACTTAGAAATTTTGTGGTTAAATATTACTTTGTATACAAGCTTGAAGGTTTCCTTGAAAAATAAAATGTTAAGATAAGTCACATTTGTAGAAATGTTGTTGAATATGTGTTTTATGTGTTTACTATCAAATCTAGTAAGTCCTACACATTTTCTTTATGTCAAAAAATGAGTTTTAGTGAATCTGTCATCAGATGTCGCGGAACCCTTCACTTCAATGGGCGGAACCCTCTAAAAGATTCCTTGAAATCCGTCAGTTCAGTACACAGTTTTTGTCCAACTTAAACAATTCATAACTAATTAACCGTAAGTCCGCAGGAGTCGCGCCACCTATCAATTTGAAGGGAATTGTGTCTACTTTCTTTTTAAAATAATGTTATGGCCTAAATCTAATCTAAAGTCAAACAAATAAACCAAATACTATAGTGTATCCAAAATATTAAGTTTCTTTTTGACGTAGAAACTCAAACTTTTGAGTTAGGCAATTTAAGTTAGGATCCTTTGAACATTGATATAATTTCTTTTGAAACTAAAGAATTTGATGATATCTATATATATAAAGGAAACTAATCAAGCTTGGCATACATCGTCATATTTAAACGCAAAGTGATGAAAAATATTTTTCTTTTTATGATATGCTAAATGACTACTTGTTTTAGTTGTATGCATATATGTTGCGTGCTTATTGAATGTTTTGATCGCACTTGCTTATTTGTGATTTATAAGTGTCAATCTTGCGATGATATTCTATTTGCTTGTTTGTCGATATCTTGTTTATGCACAATAGGACTTTTGATTAGATCTTATGCACCAAGTTGATAAATTGCTTTTGTATTACTTATAGTCTTAAGTTTTCATCTTTGCATATGTTATGTGATTATTTTGCATAGTTTACTTAGGAATGAGAATTAAGTAACACTAATTAAGTATCATGAAATATGATCAAGTGTTTAAATGAGTCACTATGGTTTTAAACATACAGTAGTCATGTAAAATGGTGTTTGGTATATATGCTTCTACTATGATGTTTAATGAATGTGTCATGCTATAAGATAGTAACTCATCTTTGATTGATCATGTAAACTAACCGTATCATGTTTGGTCGATAACACTTTGATGTTATCAATTTTCCGTGTTTGGCTTAATTTCCATTTATGGTAAGTTCATAATCCTCAACTTGATCTATATGCTAACATGTGTTAGAATATGTGTTTTTGGTTTTAATCTATCACATCTAATTAGGTGCATATGTTCCAAGTATAATTAGGATATTTGAATGGGTTTCGGGAAGTCGATAAATATCCATTGTTAAGGAGTGTTTAGCATAACTTGAAATTTGAACAATTTGGTAATTAAACAATGTGTTTAATGGATATATGTTAGTGCTCGGATCTTTTGTTATCTTTGGACAATGTCTTGTACTAACGAATATGCAGGTAGATAACATTTGCGATATTGTCAAATATTCAAGTTTATAATAATTTCTCTAAGTATAGTGAAATTCGCTAGCCCCCGGTCAAAGTCTATCGGTAAGAATGTTTCTATATTCATTTTTTGCATTTCCTAATCAGATATAAATTTAAGTTTATGTTCCAAGAGTTTTCGGAAAATTTGGAAAATGTCTCGACCTCGAGAATACTATTCTGTCTCGTTTCTGTGACTTGGCAAAACTGGCGGAACCAAATTCAGGGTTCTGCCAGTGCATTTTCTGGGTAAACCCATTTTTGGCCCAACGGATCAGAAGAAACCCAAAATAGGGTTCTGCCATTGTGTTCGTTTGGTTCCGCCAGTCACCTGCATAAAATTTTTCAAATTTTCAAAATTTCAACTTCCACACAATTCCAAATCATCCTTTTTAGTTAGAATCTCATTTCTCATTAGTTTATAACTGTACTAGGACCAATCTCATTCTCTAGAACCAATAGGAACCCACTTCCTGCCAAAAATTCAATTTAAACAAAACTCACCCAAGGAACCCTTCTACATAAAGGAAGGAACCCTTTATTTGGTTCCTTGCCATCCGTGGGTACCTTACCACAAATGTTTTGTAATTGCTACCTACGGTTATTACATTCTTTCATCCTTAACTCATCCTTCATCCATTAGCCTCACTTATATGGTGACTTGACAACTTCCTAACTAATCCGGATTCATTATTTACAAAGATTACATATAATATCTAAATCACAATTCTAACTTATGACTATAGATATTGTCTTGTATCTACATCTGTTACCTCACCTGGTTAACATGAAAATAATGTGTCATCCTTCAAGATGATAAGGATTTACATTGAGTCATAACTCACTCTTAAGTTATAGATGTATTATCGAGTCTTGCTATCCTTCTATGCTACCTAATCTCAACTATGTAGGATTGACAACTTAAGTATTTCATTCGAAATATTCAAGTAAACTTGACTTACTACGTAGTCATTAAAAGTCATATCTGAAAAATCAACACCCAAGTATTTTAACAATGTTTGTTAAAACACTCATCACGACTAGAACACTTATCATAATACTCTCCCAATCAATAGGAACAAAAAAAATGTCAATAGGTTTTCATCCTTAAACATTTAGCACTTAAGTTCACTTGTTCGTTTACCATCATCTCATCACATTCACCTTGTGATATATCTCAGCCCATAAGCTTCACAAACATGAGCAAAACTTCAATCACTTCACCCGCTAGTTCTACCAACCAATGGATCACAACCAAATAGGATTCATCCTTCTTCACTTTCAACATCTATGAAACTTAAGTACTTCCATTTCACAACAAACCTCTACATCACCACATCCTTCTTTAGACACACTAGAAGACCTACCACCTAGATAAACCAGTCCACCATCTCTATCATCATTTGAATCCGTTGAGTACATTGCTCAAAAAGACCTTCGTCCAACACTCGTACCAAATCAAATGCACATTGAACAAACTCAACCATACTTTACCACCTATAGGATTAGAACCTTCACCATCAAATGAGCATAATGCGCGCATTCAATTACACTAGGCTTAAGTAGTACCACTTTCACAAGTTATCAAAGTATTAGTAATACTTTTAACTTTTGCATATGTTTCATTAAACTTCAAATCAACATTTTAACAACATATGTTAAAGTGCAATCTTAAAGCTAACCTCATACACCTTGAGCAACAATGACTCTTGAGGAGTATACATAAGAAACTTGAGTGAATTCCTCTTGTCATCATTTAGTGAATATAATCTTGAGACCAAGTATATTTAGGATAGGACTATCCAATCCAAACACTTTGGTTTCATATCTTCATTTAGGAAAACATGATGTTTTGGAAGACATTATGCCTAAGAAATCATGCGTTAAGTTTTCATCCTGTTAAAAGGATATTGTATATCCTTTGCATCATTCTCTCATTGAACATGAATGGTTGTGTTACAAGAGATTTCATTTGACCTCATCGGGTAAATGATCTTAAATAAACATCTGTAAGTTCTATGAACTAGAGCTTCCTCATCATCTTGTCATTTTGTTTTCATAAGCATGATAACTTTATTTCACGTAATAATTCTACTTATTGAAAGACACTATATGTGTCTATTTCCTTTCAAGCGATCATCATAACCAAACCTATCTCTAGAGCATACACAAGATCTATTGAAGTTGGTAACTTCACTTAGATTCCTGTTCCAAAGATCTCTCTTGGGAATGTTCTTAACATATTTTACTATCACACACAAACACATCTCTTGGTCTTAGATGATCAAATCACTCTCATAACACGTACTTAAACTCAACATTAAAGATGTCACCTTTTAGATCATTCAACCATAGATTCCAAACACAAAGATTAAAACCTCTTGCATTACACGTACATGTGTCTATTACATGTTATTTGTTTGATAATGATTGGACATCTTAACATAACCATGTTAACTATTTGGTTAATTCATGTGTAAACCTTAGTTACTTCTTTATGATGCCTGCATGCTTATATGTTTCGTGTTACTGTATATTAACATGATTTATATGATATTTTCATTCTTTATGTATATGATGTTTTGCATGATTAACGTGTTACTTCGTAAACTCATGGTATGTCATTTTGATACATGATGTCTTCATATGATATTTATATATTTGAATGGTTGTGTCTTTCTCGGTCATTCATTAGATCCATGCTTAGGATGGTGACGAGGCGAAAAATGATCCGTTTTTAGGGGGTCATTTAAGCCCGAATTCGAATTTATTTGATCAAATATTGCCCTAAATCGTTCCTTTTGTGATTTTAGGTACTTTGGGAGTGAAATCTGGAAAAGGAAGCAATTCGGGCGTTTTTGGAGCATAAAAGTGAAGAAAACGCCAAAGTCTTAATTTTCCATGCTGGGAACAGTAGGTGACGGCGTCAAGAGTAACTCCCTAACGACGTCAAGAGCAAAATTCCATGACGATCCAGTAAAGATTTGACGGCGTCACGAAGTAGGGCGTCAAGAGTAAAAGTCATGACGGCCTGGAAATGATTATCACTTGACGGCGTCAAATGTAGATCAAGGCACTCCGAGAAAAGTTTTAGCGGCGAGGTGACGGCATCACAAGCTTGGTCTTGACGCCGTCAGACCCTTTTTCTTATATATAGTTTTCTAATTTTCACATTAAAAAAGGGAGAAGTTTTGGAGAAACCCTAAGTACGAACTTGGTGCGAATTTTACAGGTTTTTCAAGGGTTCCAAGCCCTTGATACCTTTCATGTGTAATTGAGATAAGTGTTCTTTTAATTCAATCAATATGTCTATGTGTTGGTTGTCTATATCTTGTTCTTGTCTTAATTCCATCATGCTAGGCTAGATCTATCTTGTGTTTGCTTGGACCTAATGAAACCTAGATGTTAATTATGTGTTGATTACTTGTTTATACTTGTCTTGGATGAATGATTTATATGTTAGGCTTAAGAAAACTGGCAGATCTCCAATTGGTAACATGCTTGAACGTCTTAAGAAACATGAACCGACGCGCACTAGGTCTTTATTGGTTGTATTTAATGCATGAGACACTGTTTATAATCCCTATAGTTGTGCTGGGCATGGTATAGGAGGAGATAAGAGCTCATAGAATTGGGGAGTTAAGTGTGCCACCCCATGAATGATATTAAGGAATACGATCCGCCATCCATGCAATTATAACAAGTAATTAACGTGTAAAAGATGTCTAGGGAGTAGTGAAATCTAAGTAAACACATTTTCTCCACTTATTGCTCACAACTTTAGTATAATTTAGTTTATTTTCATTTCTAGTATTTTATTTTGATTGCATCTTTAGTATTGGGTTAGTTGATTAGCAACTAATTCCGCCTAAATCCTTCAAACCCGAGATTTTTAATTGCTTTCTAAAAAAAATATAAAATACAAAAATAATCATCCCTCACCTTTAGAACTAGTATTTAGGCTTTCTAATCCTAGCGACACTATTCCTAAGCTGAACGATCAATCCCCCGGTACTTGTCACTATACTATACTACAACGATCAGGTATACTGCCTGGTGGGGGTTGTAAGCTTCTCGAGATCCCTCGAGAGGTAAAGCCTGGTGCAATTCCCACATATCAAGTTTTTGGCGCCGCAGCCCGGGGAATAGTTATTGTCTAGGTTAGAATTTCTTTTTATTAGGTCTACTTGCTAGATTCCTTTCTAGTAAGATTTTATTTTTATTTTTAGGTTCTCCTTTAGTCTATCTTTTCTTTGTGTCTTTGTTTGAAAAACCTTTCCATTGACTATTCCGTTAGCCATTATGGAGAACGCGAATCCACCATACTACCAACCACGTAATTCACCCACTCCAAATGACATCTTGATGTTTAAACAACATGAGGATGAACCTATCTATGATGCATGGGCTCGTTTTAAATATTTACTCCGAAAAGTCCCTCATCATAATTTCAATCTGTGGTCCCAAATTGAAATATTTTACCATCATGTCGACCACTATACCAAAATGGACATTGACCATGCCGCAGATGGGGACCTTTGGGGATTAAGTGCTGATGAAGCATGGGAAACCATTGAGAATTGTGCCAAACTTGCCAAAAAAATGGACAACCCAACAAACGTTGTTACGGATCAATTGATAGCAAGTTTAAGGGAACAAGCAAGAAGATTGTTTGGGGATAAACCTATAGATGAGATAACTGGGCACACGGGGTGGTTTGATTTCACCACAATACAAGATGAGCACATTGGTAATCCTGATAAGATGGAGGATAGAGTTGAAAATTTAAACCCACCAATTACCCCACAAGTCCTACCATCATTTGAGGCATATACACCGCCCATGACTTATTCGGATGAAGTGGAAGAGACTTTAGGAACCCCAATAGAGGCAGAACCTTTGAACCAAACACAACTAGAGGATATAGGTTTGAATACTTATAATGATAACCTTACTCTTAGTTTTAGGGAAGTTCCTAGTTTTGATGAATCAGAGCCTCAACCAAAACCGTTACCTAATCTTCCATCCCTGGATGAAAATTTAGGAATTGAAATAGGTTTCGATCCACCCATCAAACCATATAGTCCGGGTAGTCTTAGGACAAAGGTAGTGGACTCTAAGCCTTGTAGAGAAGAAGCCAATATAGGAGTGGAAAATGACCTTACATGCTTACATCACCCATTTATGATTGATCACAAGAAACATTATGGGTTTAAACCGGGTTTATTAGGTCAAGATGGATTCCCAACTAGGAGTCTCTTGAAGTTGATTGAAAATGATCTCTTTCTAGGAGAAAATATTAATCCACCCATTAACCCGATGCAATTAGGTAAGGTTATGATGATAGGAGCACACTCCTTTGAGCATATAATTCATCCACTACTCTTTCCTCACGAGGCATATTTACACCCTAAGGGTGTGTATCGCTACTTCCACCCACACTTAATCCTAAGTGTAGGGAAAACCTCCCCTATCTTCGTTAAATAAGGGTAGAGTCAGGCTCGTGACTCGAACAAAAACAAGCGCTTCTTGGGAGGCAACCCATGTTTTGTGTGATTTTATTTTGTTTGTTTGTTATTTGCTTCCGTATGCATGCTTAATTTTTATTGTTGGTAGATCATGTTTCTAAACTAAATAGTGGAAATACTTTACTTTGTTGTTTTGGCCTAGTCTTAACTCCACCTAAAAGTATTTTTGCAAAAGATAAGTGTAATGGGAAACCCCAAATATGTTTTCAAGAAACAAACCGATCATGATTCTCCACAATATTAAATGAACATGTATATTCGTATTCGTTAGAGTCAAATGCTTGTATTGAGTCATAATGAAGTTTTGCAGGATTTTCCAGGAAGTAGGACCAAGTTTTTCCAGAAATTTTCCGGAAACTTAACATAAGAATTTCTGCAGGTCACTTCTGACGGCGTCAAGAGTTTACTCTTGACGGCGTCAAGTGTAAAAATCTGGAAATTTTACCGGTTTTGTTTTTCTAACGGAGTCTTATGGTTTTTGTGAATTATTAAGTTTTATAATCTCAAGGAGATCTGCAAACTTCATTCCACAAGCATTATATCTTATCTTGTTTTCTAGGATTTAATAACTTGTATAGGATGCCGCCGATTTTACGCGAGGTTGTCTTGTCTATTTTATCAGGTTTTACAGGTTATGTATGACAAGAAGATGATTTATATTCTGGAAGGAAAGCTTTGATTGTTCATTCTCTTGGAGGAAGATTTAACCTGGCCACCTTATTATCCATACCGAGCGAATCAGGGGAGTATTTGATTTCATTCTTTTTAACTTTTTCACTTTTACATTCTTTACTTGAACATTGGGGACAATGTTCATCTTAAGTAGGGCTGAGCATCGGGCGAAAACCGGACCGGACCGACCAAGACCGGACCGGACCGAGGACCGAGAACCGGAAAACCATAGACCGAGACCGGACCGAATATGGTCGGTCCGGTCTCGGTCCGGTCGGTCTTCGGTCGGTCCGGTCCAATTAGGCAAGTTTTTTCGGGTTTTTGGTCGGTCCGGACCGGACCGAGGACCGAATTTGGCAAAAGGCTTAGACCGAGGACCGGACCGAATGTGGTCGATCCGGTCCGGTCGGTCTCGGTCCGGTCGGTTTTGTCGGTCGGTCCGGTCCGGCCGGTCCATTTGCTCAGCCCTAATCTTAAGTGTAAGGGGAGAGTAAAAAGATGATACCTTACATATGCACTTTCGCTTGAGTTTGTTTTGTTTAATGGTAGATGTGTAATAAAACTATGAGAAATACTTATTAGTGTAATTTTAGCGCCAAATTTAAAATTTTTTACAACATTTAGGAGTGAAACTTTAGCCATAGCAAGCGTCTCATGGATAGGAGATTGTACGACTAGCACATAACCGTATATTCAGAAAAATTTTCCACCCAAATATGTGAGGTTCGCCTTTAGATTTGATAGGAAAAGCATTTACTATTAGTGCTTATGAGTGTACCGGTAGTATTTAGATTCTAGAACTTGCGTTAGTGATGCATCCCGAGACCGCTAGTGATACTACATTCGTGTGGTAGGATTTACTACATGATAAGAGGCATTAGGATCACCCTTGTGTTAAACCCGTATCATAATTACTTGACTATTTATGTCATATTACTTGGCTAGTTAAGTCAACTAATTTTTCCCACACCCTTAGCGTTGTACTCATTTTTAGTACACGAAACCCCTAGTACACCCCTCCGAGCCTATCTTTTCGTTTCTAACTTTAAGCATTTTACTTAAAGGAAGAATTTGTTACACCCCACTTAAATGTACACCCAAATCGCCTTAGCCTTCCGTGTATGCGCTCATTTTTAGTGCATTATTGTTATTTGTTAAACCCTAAGTTAACTTTCTAATTGATTACATGGTTGCTAAGTCGAATCATATCCTTGTACATATTGTTTTGGGACGATTGGGACTCATGGGTAAGTACTTATTTTATGGAGTAATGGGGAAGAACAACATATATTACCCCCATATATACGTTAACCTTAAAAGTGCTCCAAGTGTTTTGATTTTCTTAATTCGAGTCATTAGATTAGTTAATTGTAAAGTATGTAAAAATTCAAGTGTAAGGGGAGTGTTCATTCCCTATGATGTATTATTTTGGATGGTAGGGTAAGAGTGTATGCAAAAAAAAAAAAAAAAAAAAAAAAAAAAAAAAAAAAGGAAAAAGAGAAAAAAAACATACGGACTACCATCCCTTTTCATTCTATGTTCATTTTATGTTTTTGTTATTTTTCATTTATTAGCTTAAGTCGAGTCTAGTCTTGGCTTAGCAACGCCATATTGTACATGTAATTAACCAAGATTGTTAACTCGCCACCAGTAAAACTTCCTTTATCCAACAAAACCGTGTATTTCATATCCCTACACCTAACGTTACAACCCTTTAAAAGACCTCTTTGATAGTTTATCCTAGGTGCTTACGCCATGTGGTGGAGGCTTGATCCTTTCCCAAGCCTATGGTAATCTATATTGCTATGACAGGTAGTGAGAGATATCTTCCGTTTCCATATTGTAATTTATACTTTATTACACCCGAGAGATGTGAGTATCTAAACACTATTTGTGAGGTGCTAGTATATGACCTCCGTGCTTGTCTATTGGTCTTTAGTGGAACGATTATTTGTTGTAATTACTTTTATATTAGTGTTAAATGACCCCTAACTTGTATTTTGAGTAGAATAAAAGCGCATTTGCTTGAGGACAAGCAAATCTCAAGTGTAAGGGTATATGATGAGGCGAAAAATGATCCGTTTTTAGGGGGTCATTTAAGCCCGAATTTGAATTTAATTGATCAAATATTGCCCTAAATCGTTCCTTTTGTGATTTTAGGTACTTTGGGAGTGAAATCTGGAAAAGGAAGCACTTCGGACGTTTTTGGAGCATAAAAGTGAAGAAAACGCCAAAGTCTTAATTTTCCATGTTGGGAACAGTAGGTGACGGCGTCAAGAGTAACTCCCTGACGGAGTCAAGAGCAAAATTCCATGACGATCCAGTAAAGATTTGACGGCGTCACGAAGTAGGGCGTCAAGAGTAAAAGTCATGACGGCCTGGAAATGATTATCACTTGACGGCGTCAAATGTAGATCAAGGCAGTCCGAGAAAAGTTTTGGCGGCGAGGTGACGGCGTCACAAGCTTGGTCTTGACGCCGTCAGACCCTTTTTCTTATATATAGTTTTCTAATTTTCACATTAAAAAAGGGAGAAGTTTTGGAGAAACCCTAAGTACGAACTTGGTGCGAATTTTACAGGTTTTTCAAGGGTTCCAAGCCCTTGATACCTTTCATGTGTAATTGAGATAAGTGTTCTTTTAATTCAATCAATATGTCTATGTGTTGGTTGTCTATATCTTATTCTTGTCTTAATTCCATCATGCTAGGCTAGATCTATCTTGTGTTTGCTTGGATCTAATGAAAGCTAGATGTTAATCATGTGTTGATTACTTGTTTATACTTGTCTTGGATGAATGATTTATATGTTAGGCTTAAGAAAACTGGCAGATCTTCAATTGGTAACATGCTTGAACGTCTTAAGAAACATGAACCGACGCGCACTAGGTCTTTATTGGTTGTATTTAATGCATGAGCCACTGTTTATAATCCCTATAGTTGTGCTGGGCATGGTATAGGAGGAGATAAGAGCTCATAGAATTGGGGAGTTAAGTGTGCCACCCCATGAATGGTATTAAGGAATACGATCCATCATCCATGCAATTATAACAAGTAATTAACGTGTAAAAGATGTCTAGGGAGTAGTGAAATCTAAGTAAACACATTTTCTCCACTTATTGCTCACAACTTTAGTATAATTTAGTTTATTTTCATTTCTAGTATTTTATTTTGATTGCATCTTTAGTATTGGGTTAGTTGATTAGCAACTAATTCCGCCCAAATCCTTCAAACCCGAGATTTTTAATTGCTTTCTAAAAAAATATAAAATACAAAAATAATCATCCCTCACCTTTAGAACTAGTATTTAGGTTTTCTAATCCTAGCGACACTATTCCTAAGCTGAACGATCAATCCCCCGGTACTTGCCACTATACTATACTACAACGATCAGGTACACTGCCTGGTGGGGGTTGTAAGCTTCTCGAGATCCCTCGAGAGGTAAAGCCTGGTGCAATTCCCACGCATCAGATGGTTTATATGATACATGCTCCAAAATGTCATCATTTAAACATGGGTTGCATAAATTTTTCGTCTTGTTTCGTTCGTGACTTTGTCACACTATTTGTTCACTTCATGTGCACTTATAATTTGTCAAAGTACTCTTGGTATGATAAACATTTAGAAGTTGTTTTATCATACAAATTAATCACATAGATTGTTATATGCTTAAGTGTCTAAGCTTAACAACAAAACAATTTCACAATGAAGTGTTTTAAATAATGTCATGCTCTTGCTTAGTATGATTATTTGTTGCTATGTGGTAACTTTATGCCTAGTAGTTGAATCCGTTGTTTGTATTAGATAATATCTTTAGATTTTTATCTTGTTAACACCTTTTGTCACAAACAAATTTGTTTTAATGGACTAGGGTTTATCACCCAAGTTGCACTCTAAAGTTCCACACTTAATGAATGAATAATCCAAAACTATATATAGAATTACAAAGCTGAAGGCGTCAGGTTATGGCTTCTAATGCTATCAGAACGCCGCAATTAGGGTTTCTTATCGCCCAAACAATCCTCTGACGTCGTCACGTATTAAATCCACAGGGCCGTCTCGTGTAAATGCAAAGCCAAACGGCCTTGCCATCTTTGTGCCTGACGGCGTTAGGTGTTAAATTCCAAAATCTTTCTGGGGTGTCTCGTGTAAAAATCCAACACTTCTCATCATAAGGTGACGGCGTCAGCCTCCAAAGCGTGACGCCGTCAAGTGTAAAAACATGACTTTTTATGACTTTCTTGTTATCTTAATTATTGAGCATAAAAACATCAGAAAAGCTCCAAAATGCTCTATATTCCAGAAATCACATCCCAAATACCTAAAATGAGAAAATGAATGATTTGAGGCAATATTTGATCATAAAATCACGACTTAGGGCTTGAATGACCCCCTAAAAACGTATCAAATACCCTTACACTTGGGATTTGTTTGTCCTCAAGCAAATGAGCTTTTATAACAATCAAAATACAAGTTATGGGTCATTTAACATTAATATAAAAGTAATTACAACAAATGATCATTCTACCTTAGTCAAAACAAGCATGGAAATTATACACTAGCACCTCACAATAAGTGTTTGGATACTCTCATCTCTCGGGTGTTATAAGTTTATATATCACAAATGGAAATGGAAAAATATCTCTCACTACCTGTCATAGCAAATAGATTACCATAGGCTTGGGAAAGGATCAAAACCTCCACTACTTTGGCGTAAGCACCTAGGATAAACTATCAAAGAAGTCTTTAAAGGGTTATAGCATTAGGTGTAGGGGTAAGGAAAAACACGGTTTATTGGATAAAGGGATATTTTACTGGTGGCAAGTCAATTGTCTTAGTTAATTACATATACAATGAGGCATTGCTAAGCCAAGACTCGACTCAACTTAAACTAACTAAAAACTCTTTTGGTATTTTCAAGACACTATTCGACTCAACATAAATAAAAGAAGTGGATGGTAGCCCGTATGTTTTTCTTTTTTCTCTTTTTTTTCATACACTTTTACTCTACCATATAAAATAATACATCAAAGGGAACTTGCTTCCCCCTTACAGTTAAACTTTTACATAAATAGGAATAAAGACTCGAATTAAGTTAATCGAAACACTTGGAGTACTTTAAAATATTGACGCACATATGGGGGTAATAAATGATGTTCTTACCCATTACTCCATAACACTAGTAATTTACCCATGAGTCCCAATCGTCCCAAAACAATATGTACAAGATATGACTCGAGTTAGCAACCATGTAATCAATTAGACAATTAACTAAGTGTTTAAACAAGTAACAAAAATGCACTAAAAATGAGTGCATACAAGGAACGCTAATGCGATTTGGGTGTACATTTACGGGTGGATTGTAAATAAATTCTTCCTTTAAGTAAGATGCTTAAAGTTAGAAACAAAAAAGATAGGCTCTCAGGGGTGTATTAGGGGTATCGTGTACTAAAAATGAGTACATCACAAAGGTGTGGGAAAATTACTTGACCAATGAAGTCAAAGTAATTATAATACAGGTTTAAAACATGGGTTATCCTAATGCCTCTTATCATATAGTAAATCCTAACTACACGAATGTAGTCTCACTAGCGGTCTTGTAATGCATCACTAACGCAAGTTCTAGAATCTAAATAACCGGTACACTCATAAGCACCAACAATGGATGCTCTTTCCAGATAATCTAAAGGCGAACCTCACATATTTGGGGTGGAAAATATTTTTGAGTGGTACGATTTTTGTGCTAGTCATACAATTCCTATCCATGAGACGCTTATTAAGACTAAAGTTCCACTCCTATATGTTGCAAAAAATTTTAAATTTGGTGTCAAAATTACCCTAACAAGTACCTCTCTTAGTTTTATTACACATTTACTATTAAACAAAACAAAATTCAAGCGAAGTTGTAGTTTCTAAGGTATCCCAATTTACCCCCTTACACGTAAATCGAACATTGTCCCCAATGTTCAAAATAAAAGATGTAAAAGCAAAGTTAAATGAAAATGAAAGAAACTAATACTCCCCTGATTCACTCGGTATGGACGATATGGTAACATGGTTAAATCCTCCTCCATGAAAATGAACATGTAAAGCTTCACTTCTGAGATATAATCATCTTCTTGTCCAATATAACCTGTTAAACAACAAAGAAAACAAATACGAAACCTCGCGTAAAATCGACAATAAATTCTATATAAAAGTAAATCCTAGAAAACAAGTAAAGATATAATGCTTGCAAAATAAATGTTTGCAGATTCCTGGAGTTTCAAAAAATTTAGATTTTACAAAACTTTACAATTCCAGCAGAAAAACAAAACCTGGAAAATTTTCAGAAAATAACTCCTGAAGCCGTTAGGTTTTAACCTCTGACGTCGTCAGAAGTGATCAAACAGAATTCTTTATATTTTGTTTCCGGAAAATTTCTGGAAAAATATATGCTTTTATACCTGGGATCTTGCAAAACATTCATTGTGACTTGATACAAGAATTTGACTCAAACAAATACTAATATGTATACTAATTTCTAATTGTTATTGTTCATGTTCAATCCGTTCTTAGAAACAAATATGATCTTCCCTTACACTTATCTTTTTTGCAAAATACCTTTATATGTAATTAAGACGAGGTTAAAGACAAAATAAAACATTTTCACAATTTTATTTGAGACATGAACAATAAACAATAAGGAAAAGTACACATACAGAAACAAATAAAATCAAATAATCGAACAAACAGTGAAAAGCTTGGGTTGCCTCCCAAGAAGCGTTTTTCTTTATTTACAAGTCTTGTAGCTAGACTCAAAATCATACTCTATCCTATGTGAGTGAGTTCCTCATCGAGGACATCTTTAGGGTTGAACTTGGCTATTAGCTTTCTATCGGTGCACTTTGTTTGGTATGACTTTTCAAACTTCTCTCCATCTGGATCATATAATGTCATTTTTATGTGCCATGATCCATCTCCTTCCTTAGGTGGCTTGTTCCAATTCCACTTACATTTATCATTCTCGCTCTTCCACTTATTCATTCCTAGGTTAATTGGCAAAAATCCTAGGAATTCAATCATCTTTCTAAAAACTAGAGGATCTTCAAATGGGTCCAGTTCGGTGTCCCTAGCCAAGAGTGGTTCTACCGAATGTGTTTGGCTTACAAATTCCTCTTCTAGGGCGTTGGGGTCCTATGAAGTCTCTATTGATCCAAGGTCTGTATCTAGAGGGTATCCTATTTACATCTACCCAATGAGGTGTTGGTTGCTCATTATTGTCATAGGCGTGTTTCTTAACATCGTAGACCGACCAAGTTTCACCTTCTCCTACCGCTATTTTAGATTCCTTATGTTGGGAACATACTTTAGTATTTAGTCAAGTCTCGGTCATTACATTTTGTAATAGGTTGCTTAAGTATTATTTATGTTTATGCTTTAGTTAATGGGCAAGTTGTAAAAGCCCAAAAGGCTTAGTAAGCCCACGTTTTGATGATGAAAGGGACTAAGGAATGTTGCCCTAGCTTCCCTCCTATAAATACAAGGTTTATGATGCCTTAAACTTTGTTGGTTATTTTGACATTCTAATGAAACTCTTGCTTTTATAATTCTCCCATAACTTGTAATCAACCAATCCTTATATCTATCTCATTCTTTACTTGTGTGATATCAATATGGGCACCTAACACCTTACAATCAATCATTGCACTTGTGGTAGCTAAAAATCCTCTTCCTATTAACAAAGGGCATGTAATGTCACTAACCATATCAAGGATGTGGAAATCAGCTAAAATAGTTAACCTTCCTATATGCATTAATACGTCCTTTATTACTCCAACTGGGTATGCGATACTTCCATCCGCTAGGCCAATTATTACCTCCGTTTCATCCAATTTTCCTAACTTTAGAGTGGTGTAGAGGGATAACGGAAGTAAGTTGAGGCTTGATCCAAGATCGGCTAATGTGTCAAAAGCTTCAGAATTCAAGATCTTGCATGGTAAAACAAATATGCCCGGATCATCTAATTTTTTAGGTAACTTATTTTAACGAAAGCGGTCCCATTTTTGGCTAGCTTAAGCTTCTTCTTATATTTTTCCAACAGGGCATTGTAGTAAGGAGCACGAGCTAATACATCAATAACCGGACGTTCAAGGTGAAGCTCCTTGAATTTTTTGTCAAGGTTTTGAGTAAGAGGTGTTTCAATTATTTTATTGACCGACTTTTTATTGGTTGTTTCATCTTGTTGGTCTTTTTTAGAATTTGAGTTTGCTTGAAACACGTGCTCATAACATTGACTGAGTAATATTTTGGGCAAGAACTAGGAGACGAAACTGATGAAATGGAGTTAACGTTTAGTTTTGTGTTCTTGACGGTGTCACTTGGGAGAGCTCCCAAGTCTTGGTCATTTAGAACCTTCAACAAGGTGTCAATTTTACTTGTCATCTCGCTTTGTTTTTGTTCTAAATCGGCATCAAATTTGTCAAACGCGCTTCTTGAGATGCCATAAAATTGGACATCAGTCCTTCAAAATTATTGGCATGGCCGTAATTGTTGGAAGGATTGTTGTTGAAAGTACGGTTCGAGGATGGGCTGTTTGGTTGGAAATGATTAGGTGGATTGGAAGAATTGGTTTGAGAAGGGTTTTGGTTTTGTTTCCACCTAAAGTTTGGGTGATTTTTCCAAGAGGGGTTGTAAGAATCACCATAAGTTTTTTGCTCGGGCTTGAAAATGTACCACTTTTCTCCTGCCTCGTCGGTACGTGAAGATGCGTAGTCCGCAAAAGCCTGTTCGGGGAGTTCCATGAAATCATGAGTGTTGTGGGGACAACTACAATACTCACATGAAGAAGTGATCTTTTTAACTTGACTTAAAGGTTTAGGAGCCTCGTAGGATTTCATAAGAAACTTGACTTGGTCCTCAAGTTCCATGATCCTACGTTCGGGAATGCTTGAATTGTTCGAAGGCACATATATTGCGTTGACTGTTTTGTTCAAATCACGGGGGTCATTCCAACATTCGTTGTCATAGAGAGCAAGATCTTTTATGATTCCCCATTTCCTCCGCATTCTTATTACATAGCTTGCCACCGGCCGCTTGGTCAATGGTTTGCCTTGTGGAGAGATTGACATGATCATAAAAGATTTGGACTTGGAGCCAAAGATCGATACCATGATGAGGGACTTTTGGGAGTAAGTCCTTGAAACGAGTCCATGCTTCATAAAGAGTTTCACCTTGACGTTGTTGGAACATCAAGATGTCGTTCCTTAACTTAGTGGTTCTCCCCGGTAAGAAAAATTGAGCAAGGAAACGAGAGGTGAGGTCATGCCAAGAGGTGATGGATCCTGCGGGTAAACACTCAAGCCATTGACTAACTTGGTCACGTAGAGAGAATTGGAAGAGACGCAACCGTGTCATCTCTCGAGTGGCAACATTAAGGTCTACGGAATCAACGGTTTTAAGGAAATCCTTGAGTTGTTGGTTTGGATCTTTGGAACAAAGTCCATGGAATACACATCCGCTTTGCACCAACCGGATGGTGTCGGATCGCAAGGGAGACACATTGGCTCCTTGGTTGAGCTCAATGGTGTTTCAATAGCCTAGGTGGCTAGGTCGGGAGTAGTCTCCTAAGGTGCGTGCTCTAGGGGGTTCGGGTGGGTTTTGGTGGTTTGGTTGAATGACGGGTTCTAGGATATTATCACCTTCCATGATGGCGGATGATATGGATTACAAACAAAGACACAAAGAAAAAGATAGACTAAAGAAATCATATGAAAAAGAAAATAAAAATCTCACTAGATAGGAATCTAATGAGTCGACCTAATCAAAATAAAAATCAACCTAACAATAACTATTCCCCGGCAACGGCTCCGAAAATTTGATGCGTGTTTTGCAACCTCGCAAAAGGTTTTACCTCTCAAGGGATCATGAGAGATTTTGCAATCCACCAGGCAGTGTACCTGACCGTTGTAGTGTAGTAAATGGTAGGTCCGGGGGATTGATCATTCTCTAGGGGAATAGTGTCATCAGGATTGAAGTGTAGGTCAACTATGTCTAAAGGTGAGAGATGATTCTTTTTGTATTTTTATATTTTATGGAAAGCAATTAAAAATCTCAGGTATTGAAAGAGTGGGCGGAATTAGTTGCTATTCAACTAACCCAAAATTACTAATTAAACTAAAAACAATAAAATAAATAATAAGAAAAGTAAATGTGGAACTTCTATGTGAGATAAGTGTGTTTACTTAGATTTCACTATTCCCTAGTTATCTCTTATAGATTTATTAAGTTGTCACAATTGTTTAGTTGAAGGATTGTATTCCTTAATACCAGTCGTGGGGGCGTGTACGTCCTTCCCCAATTCTATGAGTATCTATTTCTTCTTATGATGACACGTTTAGTATCCTATCATAGAATCATCAACATCTACTCATGTATTAAATACAATCAATAAAACTGTAGTACACATCCGATTACGTTTCTTAAGACGTTCAAGCTTGTTACCGTATAGGAGATTAGCCAGTTTTCTCAAGCCTAACGCGAGTCAATCAACCAATAACAAATCAATAATCAATAAATAGGTTTCATTAGATCAAAGCAAACACTAACAAATCTAAGCTAGCATGTTAATGTAAAGAGAAGACAAACAATTAATCAAACAACACATAGACATATTGAATGATTAAAGGAAGAACTTATCTTTAATTGAACATGTAAGAAAAGAGGGTTTGAAACCCTAAAAATGTCGTAAAAGTCGGACTAGGGTTTATCACCCAAGTTGCACTCTAAAGTTCCACAATTAATGAATGAAAAATCCAAAACTATATATAGAATTACAAAGCTGACGGCGTCGGGTTATGGCTTTTGATGCCGTCAGAACACCGCAATTAGGGTTTCTTATCGCCCAAACAAGCCTCTGATGTCATCACGTATTAAATCCATTGGCCGTCTCGTGTAAATGCAAAGCCAGATGGCCTTGCCATCTTTGTGCCTGACGGCGTCAGGTGTTAACTTCCAAAATCTTTCTGGGGCATCTCATGTAAAAATCTAACACTTCTCATCATAAGGTGACGGCGTCAGCCTCCAAAGCGTGACGCCGTCAGGTGTAAAAACCTGACTTTTCTTGTTTTCTTCATTCTTGAGCATAAAAATGTTCGAAAAACTCCAAAAGGCTCCATATTCCAGAAATGACGTCCCAAGTACCTAAAATGAGAAAAGGAACGATTTGAGGCAATATTTGATCATAAAATCACGACTTAGGGCTTAAATGACACCCTAAAAACGTATCAAATAAATCCTTATCAGTAAACTATCAACCATGAATGGAATTGATAAGTCTTTACCAGAAACCGTTTGCTCTAGACTAGTTGGTTCTTGATGTGGATTAGACATGGTGAACCAATAACCATTTGTTGTGTGGTAAGGAACACACACTTCAAATCCAAAGTACACCTCCGTTTTTAAACTCTGTCCCATTATCACATCTGATTATTTTAACTTTCTTATCAGATAGGTTTTCTACTTCTACAATAAAGTTTTAAGGATTTCACTAGTTTCATCCTTAGTTTTCAAAAAGAAAACCCATGTAAACCTGCTATAATCATCAGTAATCATAAGACAATACCTTTTATGATTCAAACTCTGAATAGAAGTAGGACCAAATAAGTCCATGTGAAGCAAATACAGAGCTTGAGAATTAGAGTTATGTTGCTTGGGCTTACAAGAAGCTCTGTGTTACTTACCTTTAAGGCAAGATGTAGGAACTAGAAGGGGTTGAATAGTTTCACCATTACAATTTGCTTATAAAAAGTATTTCGCCGCTTTTAGGTTCGGTTAAAAATTCTTTTATAAACTTGTTGAATTTTACTAGTTATGTGATATCTTCTAAACTAGTGATGAAAGTAAGATGCAAGTAAAGTAAAGAGTAAAGAAAGAGCACAACTAAAGAGATTCCGAGATTTATTGTGGTTCGGAATGAAGCTCACTCTTCCTCCTACTCCACCCCCCGAGTACCACACTTGAGAGTTATCAATCACTATATCAACACACTCCCTCAGGCGGAGCAATCCGTACACAAGCTTACACCAAGTTTACCGACACTAAGCGGAATCTCAAGTTCTAATCATAGCGAACCAATCTACTCCAAGGCCCACGTGGCCACACGAACAAGCACTCTTGTCCCACTTAGATCGACACACGATCCAAGCCTTCACACGAACGAGCACTCCTGTTCACTTAAATCTTCACCTAATTCAAGTCTTCACACACGGACTTCACTAAGTCCAAATCTTCACATTAGAACTCCACTAAGTCCTAGCCTTTACACAACACCACACAAGCTATTACAAGTACTAATCTAGATACAACACTTCTCGGACTTACACGTTATCCATTTCAAACCTAACCTCGACTCACACACAAGTCGGATCTACTAATATACAAGATTAGAATTTAAAGGAAGAAGAGAATCGTAACACTTGTTACGTTTGTGTGTGGACTCTTATAACATCTCGAATCTTCACTACTTCGAGAGTTCTTCTCTTGCACTTTGATGTAGAGGAGGAGGAAATCACTTATAAACATATATCGACATGTTCTAGTGATCAAAGAGGTGAGAAAGGAAGAACATAATGTTTTTGTGCAAAAGGGATTATTTTACTGAGAAGGAATAATTCAGTATTTATACACGACAGGAGAGGGGGTGACGGTCCCTTAAACATGCCACGGTCCTCTATCACTAAGGGACCGTCAGTCTATTTACGGGACCGTCCCAATAGACACTCCTTTTTTTGTCCTGACGTGGTGAAAGTTTATCTGGTGAAGTTTTCTGTCGGTTTTAGGCGGGAAAACTAGCTGTTATGCTTTTTAATTTTGAATATTTGATTTTAATAAAACATTTCTTTAAAAACACAAAAATACATTTTGTAAAAAATATTTTGTCATACATAAAAATATAAGTTTTGAAGAAAATAAAATCTTTGATCACTTTATTAATGTCGGTATGAAGTTTGTTCATACCTGAAGTGACGTTGTAGTAGATACGTGGAAGAAACGAGTTTCCACGATTAAAAACTTATTAACCGTAAGTTTACGTTAGTGTTTTCATATTTTGTGATTATAAAAACATGTAGAGACCGAATAATGCAAACAACGTTTTTGACATTATTTGTATTAACATAAGAAACACATGTTTGGTCATTTTGAAAAAGCTTTTGTGGTAAACCTCTTACTAAACCATCTTTCACAATTTTGTTAATGGTTTTAAAGTTGACATGACCAAGCCTTCTATGCCATAACATTGACTCACCCAATGTGGCTTTTGCAACAAGGCAAGTAAGATTCTCCTTAGGAACAATCTTCTTCGTATCAACACTGTATATATTGCCCTTTCTAGGAACTTTGAGCAGTACTTGACTTTCATCAGGTAGCTTAAAGTCAGGAGAAAGAATAAGACATTCAGAGTCAGTAAAAAGAACTTTGTTCTTTTTGTCACACATTTGTGAGACACTAAAGAGATTATACTTAAGCTCTGGCACAAAATACACATTTTTAAAGTCAAGTTTACCGATTTTAATTGTACCTTTACCAGTAATTCTTCCACTTATGCCTACTCCAAAAGTACCCTTCATCCAATGATTTGAATTCTGTGAGGTATGACATGTTACCAGTCATGTGCCTTGAACATCCACTATCAGCATATCCTTGATCTTCTTTTTCATCTTTTGAATGTTCCTGCACATAAAATAAAGGAATTAGTTTCCTTTAGGGACCCAAGCCATTACTGACTTAGATCTGCCTCGTGCATCAATGTAATTATATTTATTCAATGTTATTAATGCACCATTTGGTTTGATAGGTCTCCATACCTAACATGCTGAGGCCTTCACAACATTTCCCCAATTGCCCTTAATAGCTTGTATTTGTCTAGCAGTACTAACTATTGGCCTAGCAGTAGAAACTGTTAGCTTAGCAGTTGTGACCTTAGGCACCCATTTTTTATTATACCCAGTTGTTTTCTTGAAAAAGGACTTTTTAACTGTTTATGCTAGCTTATAATTTTTAAATTTTGGTTTAACACTTGAAACAGTTTGCTTGAGAGTAACAATCTTGTTTGGTCTAACAGTAGAAAGTGGTTTGATGCTAGGCTTCAACATGACTGCTCTGGGTGTCATTTTAACATTTGCCTTAGAGTGAGTTTGCCTTGTAAATTTATTTGTATTCACTCTAGCACTTATATTCCCAGAAACCCCTACATCCCTTGAAACTACCTTTTTCCATGGATTATGGTTACAAAATGCAGCCAGGTGATCAAAACTACTACATACAAAACATGTTTTGTTCTGCATAACAAAGTCACTACCTAGTTGTTGAGATTTCAAATTATTCCAATTTTTTTGATTACCTCTAGGTGTTGACCTATACATCTCTGCATATCTAACAGTATTCCTAACTGGTTTTATATTTTCTTGTTTAACCACTTTAGGAACATTTGACACTTCTACTTTAACCTCTGACTTAACCTCAAGCACAAACTCATTGACTAAAGAAGTGTCACTTGTACTTTCAAAAGAATCCTCGAGTTGTTTAACATTAGGACTCTCATTGGTCTTAGAACCATACTCTGGAAATTCTGGTTCTCTAAATTCTTCTAAACCAGTGTAAGATAAGTCAATGCCTGGAGGCACAAACATCCCTCTATTAGGAGGTGGGACAGAATTATATCCTAGGCCTGATTTAGCTTTATTAATTAATTGAGCCTCTATGAATTTTTGAACACCTTTAGATGAATATTCAAGTGTATCAACACTTAATTGTATATTCTCCTTTTGCTCCCTAATCTTTTCTAGATCATATTTAAGCATACTGGTTTGAGCATCTCTGGTTGCTAAGTCTCTTTTTAAGACACCTATATCCTCAGTAAAATTTGATTCATTCTATCTATAAAAAGCAAGTTGTTCTTTTAACACTGCTAGTCCTCTTTTATGATTTGACAAATTAAAGTTAACATCATTAAGTTCTATTATTTGACTATCATATTTAACTTTAAGTGACTCATATTATTTTAAAGCAGAACAAGAGTTGGAACAACTGTTAATATTGTATACCTCAGAATCAAAGAAAGCCATGAGTGCAAACTCAGTTGGAGCTTCTTCCATAAAACTCTAATAAAAAGCACCTCCATCAATAGCCACCATAGCCTTAAAAGAAGGCTCCTTCACATTCACATTCTTCCAATTACTCTTCTTGTGCTCATTGTCTCTGTTGTTTTGTTGTCTGGGGCTTCTGCATTCCCTGGCAAAGTATCCTTTTTTCCTGCAATTGTAACACTCCACCTTGGACTTATCATAGCCAGGAACATCACCCGAGTTAAGAGTAATCTTCTTCCCTGTCCTCTGAAAGTACCTCTTGGCCCTTATGCTCATCAAAGCCAATTGCCACTTCAAATCCGTAGCTTCCAAGTCATCATCATGTATTTGAAGCAGATCTTCATTGTAGAGATGGGCATCTTCAGCTTTGCTAGCCAATAAGGCATAAATAGTGTCATCACTTAAACCATCACTGCTAGTTTTTGAACTAGCAGTACTAACTTTAGGGTAAGGAGTAAAAATATTTTCTTCATCATCAGAACTGATTTCTCTGGTAGATGACAAGAATGCCATGTTTCTAGACCCTGTGCTTGTATTTCCTGACTTCTTCACCTTTGGTTCAACAATCTTAAGGGTGTTGTACAAATCATTGAGAGTCATCTTCTCCAAATCAGGTTTGTTGGTCCAAACAACAACATAAGTATGCCATTCAGCAAGCAGACTATTGAGAAACTTCATGTTGAGATCTTCTTGTGGAACTGCAACCTTCAAAACAGCCAGTTGGCTGACAATCCTTTATAGCCTGTTAAACACATGATCAAGAGTTTTGCTTCAGCAGAGTTCTTTGAGTCGTCTTAGTGGCTTCATTACCACCAAATCTTTCCACAATAGCTTCAAAGAGAGTCTTTGCAGTTTCATGATGACTGAGGTTCAAAACTTGATCATTAGGAATAGCCATGAGTAAAAGATGCTTGGCCTTGAGATCATTCCTTTTGCAAGCGCTTTTATCATTTGTCAATGGAGCAGTATTAAGTTTAGTAGACTTGGAACCATCAGCATTTGTCACTTCATACATTGATGGTTTGAAGGAATCTCCATTCACTATGATATCCCATAGTGCATAGTCTTGCACCATGAAGTACTACTCAATTCTGAGCCTCCAGAGATCATACTCATTCTGCTTGAGTATTGGTAGCTTGGCTGTGGTTGAGGACGACTGAGTTGTTTCCATGTCCATCTTCTTGAATGAGAACAAAAGTGTTTCTTCTGGATCTTCTAATTCAAAGTATTAGAACCTGTCTCTGATACCACTTGAAAGGATCTAAACACAGAACTTTTGTTGAAAATACTTTGAGTGGATATTAAGTAGTATGTGGAATCTACTAGCCAATACTTAGAAGAATGTTTTGTTTTGTGTAATGCAATAGAACAGTAATTGAATGACAAAACAGTTTAACCAAAACGCTTCAATATTATTAATTAATAATACGAGTGATCTAAGATATCACTAGGGTTACACCTTGAAGCTTTCACAAAGATAAGTACGTGTAAAACTAACCTAGGACCTCCTTTTATAGCACAATGAGTCATTTACAAGTAATCTATCTTGATAATATATTCGTATCAATCTATTCATATAAGATATACATTAAATCTATTCTATACTTATCTTCTAAACGTATCTTCCAAATCTGCCTTCAGCTAATAAGCAATAACAAAGTCCATGTACTAGCAGTACTAAGTTAGTTAGTACTACTAGTGTATTTCTTAAGCAGTTGACACTTATCACTAGCAGTTTGTACTGTTGGTTTAATTCCCAACACTAAATTCCCTTAAACTAGGATTTGAATAGAAAATAACCTAAGTGTTGTAAATCCGTAAACATAATCAAGTCAATGAGTGAGTAGTCACTCAGTGAGTCTCATTTAGGATACTCAGGAAAAGTCTAAAGAAGAAAGGCTTTCCACACACTGAGGCGGAACTCAGTGAATGATACTTGAGTCAAAGAAGAAGGTGATGGGTTCAGTGAGTGATGACAAGAACTCATTGAATCCCAAATCTCCTCAACAACTACAAACACTAGACACTTAAGAAGACTGAAAACTTAAGAAGACTGGAGACTTAAGAAAACTGAAGCTTGAAGAGCCTGAAGAAAAGGCGGGATAAGTTTGAAACATATAAAGGTGAGTCCTTATCACTTAGAAGTCAAACATACCCTTAATGGATTAAAACCAAAGCAGTGTCATCACTGCTTATCAGAAAGCACCATTATCTTATACCCAAAGTAGAATTGCAATAGTGACAAAATGTGTAAGCATTTTGTCCAAAGTAGCTTAGGTCATCTTTGTCTTCTTAGATAACGGTTGTATTACATCTGTGTATAAATATGATCATAAGTAGGAGTAGAAGAGTTGACAAGTTTGTGCAATTAATGCTAAGCATTCACAAACCTTTTCTACTCCTCCAAATACAACTAAGCCCCTGAGATAGCTTAGTTGGTTAGCATAGTTGTACTTAATCTTAGCTTAAGTTTAGAGAGAAGGTTACCACACTTGTCATTTCAATCTCAAGTGTTATTCCACAAACACTTGAGTATAATTCTTTGATTGATTTCTAATAAGAATTAAACGTTGAAAAATCTTGTCTATTTGCTTTTACGTTTTCTTATAACTGTCAAAGAATATCATTACATTTCTTAACCATGGTGTATGGTTAGATTAACTTTGTAGTTAACTCTAACTGTGTAAACAAGTCCACCAGTTTTTATATGTTTTTTTTATATATTTTAAAATTTATTTTTGAGTTGAATTATCGTATATTACAATTTTTTTTTAATTACGTTAGAATTATTTTGCGTTGTATGTATAAATGTTACGCGAAACATTGATTTACATAATTATAAATATAATTATTTACTGCTATAAAAATCTTGTTGTTATGTACGCGTATCATAATTATTATAAATGTTACAAATTCAAATAAAAAGTAACTTTTAACAGGTCCAAGATCTTACATCATGTCGTGATAATCTTTATTGTCCAAGTCAAAACGCAAGACTAAAGGCCAAGTCAACACCGCCACTTATATTCTCATCATATAAACATTCAAAGTTCCTCACATGCAAAAGTCACCATTTTGTCAATCAACAACCAAAAAATCATTTTGCCAGCATTAAACCATAATCATCTTGTCCCCCAAAAACACGCTTACACCACCTAGATCTTGTTACTTCAAATACCCTTTTCACATTTCATTATATCATGAACATATAAACAACTTTTTGTCATCTGGGTATAGAAGATCATAGCATTTAGTGGCGCTTAAAAATGGCTATTGAACCATCTTTGACTCATGAACTTGGTGAAAAGAGGAAGTCAATATTGGATTGTTCTTCAAATGAATCATCTTTGACTCAGGTTAGTAAATTTGATTCTGTTTATTCTATTTGTCTCTTGGATGAGATTTAGTAGCATTAATTTGAAGTCAAACGTATTAACTTTGACTTGTTCTTTTATGTTTTGAGATGGGATTGAATTCAGTTCATTTCTTTCTTATTTGTTTACTTTTGTTTACCCTATGTTAGCTAATTATCATTGTTGCAAATTTTATTAGATTTAGTTCCATTGAGTTGAAGTCAAATTTGTTTTCGTTGACTTAGTTATCATGTTGTGAGATCAATATTGGAATTTATATGATCAATCCATGACTTAGGACAAATAAAAGTAGATGAAGTTCATAAGATCATTGATATTATTCAAGTGAGTGGTGGAAGATCATGCAGAAGTAAAAACTCAAGGGTGGCCCAGTGGCAAAAGGGCTCGTGACTATCGCTCTAAAATGTGTGAGGTCTCAAGTTCAATTCCTGCTAGGTGCAGACAACCTTGAAGTGGCCACGTCAATCTCCTGAAAAGGGAGGACTTTACCTGGTTTAAGTCTGTGTGGCGGTGGGTTCAAACCCTGTGGATTAGTCGGCCAAAAGGTCGGAAACCATGGTTACCCCCAAAAAAAATATCGTGCAGAAGTGTACTTGATATAATAATACAAAAAGAAAATCTAAAAGTTTAGCAAAAAAGTTAAAATTGCAGGCCGAAAGAAGCGAATTTGGACCCTTTTGTGGCCCTGTTACTTCTCTATGTTTAGAAGTTATGCATTTGTCATGTTTATACTTTTAGAAAGGCAAAGATACGTATGCATGAAATGAAATCATAAGAGTTGATTTTATGGTTTTGTGTATTTGATAGGGAGATAGCGATTCCGAATCCTATTCAGTTTCGTCATCAATACAAGGCTCGATATCAAGTGCAACATCTTCAGTTGATCAATATAGTACTAATGTTAATGAAGTAAGTAAACAAAAGAAAACACTTAAAAAGTCAAATTCGAAGAAACTCTCCACCTTTGGGAGCTTCATGTCATCTAGGAGACGGGCACAATCGAGGCTCAGTGAATCTTCAATAAGATTATCAGATGATAGTTCGAGCACACCACCTCATCCTTCTTCTGTTGAAGTATCGGATGAATCTTCTAATTATGTTCAGGTACTACCTCTATAAAACCAAACATGCATCTAATTATCACAAGGCCACAACATTCTCATTCTGTCATGTACTTACACATCATATATGAGTTGGTCACTGGACTTTAATTTGTTACTCAAAGCTGTGTACTTTTTTTTATTAAACCTTTAAATGTCCGGCATGGCTTGACTTTAAAGATTTGATGATTTAATAAGATTTCAAATTATAGTGACCAATTTAGAAATGAAGGGAAAGTACAAGTTGATGATTTCAATGCGAGCCTAGACGGTTAACTGAATTTGTATTTATAAAAGGGTATTTCAGACATTTGACAAATACTCGAAACCGGTACTTTCTATGTAGAAATCTACGCCAAAGTTCACAAGAACAGGAAGTTTGAGATCTGTCAAGATCTTCAGGAGCAAGAGTAAGAACAAGTCTAGTTCCAAATTAAAAGAGTCCTCAATCGACAGAAATTCACAAATTTCCACGGAATTACATCCAGAAAGAGCTACATTTTCGTCGATCCTCAAGGACTCAAAGTTCCCCGAACAGCTAAAGCATCAACCCGGGCCATTAGCACCCGAAGAAGTACTTCCACTTGCAAAATTATGTCCATATCAACATTGCTCTCTTCATGGTCATCATCATCATCACGAGCCCCCAGAAAAACGTCACGCTTACCTTAAACGACGCACTGCAAAGAGCATGAATCCTGTTACACGAACAACAGACAAACGTTCTGGAAACAAACGAGAAACTAAAGTAACAAAAAAGGTTTCGGACACCAATGATGATTTCTCTATAGAATTCTATGCTAAGACAAGATCTGAACCGCTTTCAAGCTATGGTCATCATGATGCTGAGTCTGCTGATATGTTATTTGGTGTGAACAGCTTCCAAGAGAAAAAGAAAGAGATACCCATCTCAAATGATCGAGATTTTAAGGATATACATGAAGCAAAGGATAGAAATTTGGAAGGGTCGAAGATTGTTGTAGAAAAGAAGCCAGCTTTAAAGAAAACAAACCATATGAGCATGTGGCATATGATCCATCGGCATATGGTATCTGGTCTTGCAACTGAATCCGGTGGTGACACAGTGGTTGAGCCAGTTGTCGAGGAAAAGAAATCACATACAAAAGGTATATCATTTATGCTCAATTTTCATTAATGTACATATGATAAATTGGATTAAGTTTGCAAATTAATTATTTTAATAATCAGTTATTGATTATTTAGTTGCTGACTTCTTAAATAATCAGAAGATCTCAAACATTAAAACATTTGATTATTGTATCAGATTTGGATGATGCTGCGAGTCAAGAAACCGAGATCCGAAAGATGTTTGCAATAAAGCTCGTAAGAGATGCGATCGAAAAGATCCTTCTTCCTGAAGTTCAAGATGATCAATCAACTACGAGTGAAGTTATATCAGTACAAGATTTAACCGAAAATAATCCAAGTGTGGATGAAATGACGAGTGATCGGAAAGAGGAACCTCTAGTGGCACCAGTGGCTGAACAAGAAACAGAAACAGAAACAAAAACCGAAAAACGAGCACCAAAGAGTTGGAGTTACTTGAAGAAAGTGTTTCTTCTCAGGAAATTTGTTAAGGAACTTGAAAAAGTAAAGAAGTTTAATCCCAAGAGGCCTACAAACCTTCCTTTAGCGCCTGAACCCGACAAGGAAACAGTTACTCTCCGACGTCAAAAGACCGGTGACAAGAAAAATTCTGATGAATGGATGTTAGATTATGCTCTTCAAAAGGTTGTTGGTGAACTTGCCCCTACACAGAAACGAAAAGTGGCTTTGCTTGTCAAAGCTTTCGAAACCGTGGCTCCTGCCCAAGAAGATCCACCAGAACCGAGGGCAACTCCTGAGCTCAAAAGGGTCAGTTCTGAAACAAAAGGTGAACTTCAAGAGATTAGTGAATCGCGTGTGGTGGACTCACAGCTAGATTCTGAGAAGAGTAAAGAACCAGAACCTGATTTGGAGAAAGAAAAACGCATGAAAATGTGGCATATGATTTATCAACATGTGGTAACTGATATCGCTACAAAAATTGGATCCGAGCTACTTCTTGATGGGGAAGATTCCACGAACAGTGAAGAAAAGAATATGCAAGAAGTGGAAGATCACATTGAAAGAAATTATAGACTTCAGTTTACTCAAAGTGACGCTGTGAAGCTTGTAAGAGAATCAGTTGATGAAATCCTTCTTCCAGACGTTCCCGACAATTCTTCACAAGATACTCAATCAGTTGCAAGTGACATAGCCTCTGATCAAGATGACGGTGAACTAAAAAAAGTCGAAAAGGATTTCATTATGGATGAAAACAATAAACTGACAAATGAGGGACCATTACCGGCAGTTACAAAATTACAGCAACAAACATCGAAGAATTGGAGAAAATTGAAAAATCTGATCCGGGTGAAACAATCGCTTAAGGCCTTAGAAGGTTTTCGGAAGCTCAAACCGCAAACCCCACAAAAGGAAATCTTGATCAGTGAGCCAGAAGAGGAAAAGGTCGATTTAAGGCGTCAAATGATGGATGAGAGGAAGAAAGCTGAACAATGGATGCTTGATTATGCCGTTCAACATATTGTTACTAAACTAACTCCGGCACGTAAGAAGAGAGTCTCCATGCTAGTTGAAGCTTTTGAAGCAGTCGTCCCGCTTCCAGAAAGTTGAATCTACAACATCTGTTTCAAGATTTCCTGAATTAAGGTAGACATACTGACACACTTTCTTATTTACAAATGGTTAGAGGTGCGAAGATTGGCACTTAAACAGGTTGGGAATAGATCGGACGGGTTGGGTTAAAATGGGTATTTTCGGTATGGGTTGGGTTGGGTTATATTTACTAGAAAAGCCCTTTGCTACCCATTTTGGGAAAATTTAAACCGCAAAAGATTCAAAATTGTTACCTCTACAAACGAATGTAACAATAGTGTTTGTCTCATATGTTAATGTGTATTTGATTTGCAGGTACGGGTGATCTAGCAGTTTGATTTCACTGCCTTTAAACTACAAATACATTTACAAGGGACATAGATATCGAGTGATATTTTATACATTCATGGAGAGTATAAAGTATTCTTTAGCAATTTTTGTTGTACAATCTTTCACATGTACAGATCATACCATTATATTGTGTGGTTTGGTGTTTGTATGTGATATATATAGCTATGATTGTGTTCTTTTATCCACTTTTTGGGAGTAGGTAACTTGATATATATATGAACGTCCTATGATAGTTTTATGATTGTGCTATGAGAATATCTTATGATAGTTTAACGATTTGTACTATGATTGGTGCTTTAGATTAGTCATCTCCGGTGATGGACTCGGTCTTTGACTAGGGTACTTGTACAGTGTACTCCTAAAAATCATAATTCAAATATATACTCTTAGTATACTAGACGTTATGCGCCATCTAGTGAAATAGACGGTGCAGAACGTACCACTCAATGCAATTGTTTGGTTTAAGGTGTGCAATGATATAACCGAAACAGCGTAACATGGTCTCGCTCGAGTAGTTATCTGTAAAATTTGTAAAATTCATCTGATCAAGCTGGTTAGAACTTATGTTTGGCAAAATTAACATAAGTAACATAAATATTTATTAGCACCGTGTTCTCTAGGTTTTAGTTTTTATCTATACTACTTATAATAGACAAAAGACTTTCTCTCCAAAAAAATTCAAATGTACAAAAAATTATGCAATGTTTACAACACTTTAATTAAAGCAAGGAATTTTCATAATTACAACAAGTAAAGCATTGTGTACAACAAAAACAAGCATAACTCAAAATTCAGTCCAAAACTTAGAATTTTACATTAAATAGCATTAAAAACACCCCTACACCTAATATTACAATTATTTATACATAATGTACAACCCTCTATTATAAAAGATCTTGAAGCCGATGCTACCAAGAACAGTAGCAAGAAGTTAAAGAGGTTTGATTCGTACGTAATGTCGTAGCAGGAAGAAACAACAAGGATCTTGTAAAAGTTGAGTGATAGTGTTTTGGTTTGGGAAGAGATGTGTGAAAGTGATAGTGTTTTGGTATAAAGAAAACAAGCGGCTGAGCTATTTTCTTGAGAGAAAAAAAAATAGATTGACTCATTAGGGTCATATATTTTTAGGGTTAGTCTTAAATATAAGGTTATCTTGTTTAGAGTTGGGCTGGTAATTTCACATGGCACAAATTTTAAATGAATTGTGTTGGACTGGTGATTTCATTTGGGCTTTTAATCCGAAATTTATTAAGCTTTTAGTAATTGGGTTGATAAGTTTGGGTTTTAGCTGCTATCTATATCTTTAGTTCATTCAATACTTTTTTTTTACTACTCTATAAAGAATTTAGGTTTTTTTATTATTATTATTTTTTAATTAAAAGACTTAAAAATCCAGCCTACACATTTTCCTATTATGAAAAAATTTGCTTAAATACTAATATTAGTAATCGATATATTCTTTAAAAGAAAATTAATCTAAACTAATTATAAAGCATTTAGCATACTCTCTTTTTCAAATTTTTAGTACTTTCACATATAGATTTTAAGCAAATACAACTACTTAAGCTATATGTACAATTAATTTATGAATAAACAGTTATATATATTAACCGGTCAACTTTTGTAATTAATGTCATATTTAAAGTACCGTTTTGATAAAATATATAATTAATAAAACACAATGTACAAACTATTTTGAAGTATAAATACAACTAAAAAACATGATTTAACACACACAATTAATACATTATTTAATTCACTATTCCACCAATATATACAACCATAAAGCCATTAGGCAGCCCGCAGTGGTCGGTTGACCGGTTCGGTGGTCGCTGCGCCGACCGAGTTGCCGCCATTGTAGCATGAGGGTCGAACTGGGTCGGTTGGCTCCAAAATTGACGAAGGATGATTATGATGAAGGAAAGAATCAAGATTTTGTTTGTGGTAACTTCGATTAACATGAGATAAAATTATATCATTGTCTTAACTAAAGTTATTGTTATTTATAAATTAATTGTTTAATAAAAGTATGGCCGCATAACATCATGTTGCCAGAAAATATAGTCACAGGGTACCCGCCGCCGCATCGCGCGGGTACCCTGCTAGTATAGAATGAAATTTAAAGAAATAAAAGTAAAGAGATGAGAGGAGAGTAAATGAAAGGGAACTTAAGGGTCCGTTTGGTTTATAAGTGGGTTTAGAATATGATTTTGATTTGGATTTGATTTAGGGTTAAGATTTGGATTTGGTGTAGGTTTAGGAAGAAAAATTATATTTGTTTTAATAATTAAATAATAAAATTTGATTTAAAAATATTATTTAAAAATAAAAGAAGGTATATAAGTGTGAAAGAGAAAGAGTGATATGTTGTAATTTAAGTGTGTGAGAGAGAAAACCCTTCACCCCCTATACTTTTACTTTTGGTGGCCTTATTCACTACTTAAATTCCAAAACTAAATAACAAACAACAATTTTAACCATCAATTACAAATCCAAATCCAAAACCCTCCAACCAAATGGGCCCTTAATATTCTAAGAAAATCCTCAGATAATGGTACACATACATCATATTGTTTGTCATGAATCATTGCAAATTTTTGATGCTATTGGTGAATGACTACCACTAACACCTTGTCGCTATCAGTATGAGAAAAGGATGCATCGCTGGAAGAGTTTTGAGACGTTAACCTGCATAAAATAAGCAATGATATCACTTACCTTCCCGACCACCAGTGAAAAATATTTTGTGTCATGTGCTTACATCCGTGACCATGAAAAGAACTTGTTAGCTAGGAAGGTGTAAATAGGCGTTATGCGTTGCAATCAAAACCAAGTTCAGTGAACTGCGTTTTTGCCAGTCACGGATGAGACCTCATCAAAATTAAAGGATGTTTGGTTCGAAGAAAACAAGAGGAGATGTGTCATTTAACCTTTTAGGGTACATCTCATGGAAAATAAACTACAAGTATTAGGAGTTTAGGATCTCTTTGACTCATGGTTCATTTAATCTTTTAGGATACAATTCATGGAAAATAAACTACAAGTATTATGAGTTAGTCAGCCCAAATGTGAATACGTGACTCGATTGTCACCCTTAATTAAACAACACAAGCGATTATAAAAAAGAATACAACCTCTTACTTAATTCAGAGACTACAAAATTTTAAAATGGCCACCGCCCTCAATAATTGCTTTATAATTTATAATATACTTCTTTGACCTAACTACTATTTTCTGTTAAGTTAGTTATCCAATGAAATGTGCTTGAGTGCTTTCTTATAAGGGATTTTTTAACTTGTGCTTTTAGAATGGTGGCAGTCATGCTTTTGAAATCACCCATACCTTCCAAATCCATCAATAATATCATTCCACCTCATTTCACTTCATTCATACTTTTCTCATACCTCCCAACCTTTTTTTAGTGGCAACCATGTCTTTTTCATACTTCCCAACTAATTTTTTTTTTTTATAAATTATATTAAACAATTTAATAAAAACATAATATTTCATTAATAACTAAAAGAAAATTACAAAATACTTAAAAAAAAATAAAAACATAATTAAAAAAAAATTACATTATTCTTAAAAATAAAAATAAAAAAATAACTAATCATCGAGATATGTTAAGTTTTTAGCCTCTACGTTGTCCGTAAGATCATATAGGAGTCGGTAATGGATTTGTTCGTCGATTAACTCCGGTAATACACTATCGTCATAAACTGGCGCGACCGGCGGATCCATTATATGAACCGGTGATATTGCAACTCGGTCGTCTTTTAAAATCATATTGTGAAATATGATACACGTATAAACGAGTTGTCGAATCTTTTCAACCGACATCGTTAAACTTTGGACGTTCAACGAAATAATCATTCATAAGGGTTCGTAAAGCTTCTTCACGAAAACGGGTTACATACTCCCGAGTTTCGGTAGAGCTTGCCGTGTCGTCAATTGAATCGTACGCGGCTAATAAGGTTTCTAGGGTGCTACCGGATGGCAATAGTTCGGATGATTCGGCGGGACTCAATATCGAGTCGGACGAAGAAGAAGATAATAAAACCATTATAAAAATATGTGAATTAGTTATATATGTGAATTGTATTGTTTGTGTTAAAAATGTATGTGCTTTAGTTTAGTATATATAGGGATTTTTTTTCTTGTGCTCCAACGGTCACAAAATTAAACACCCAACGGATACATTTTCCATCGAAAACATCAAACCGCGTAGGCAATCTTTGTCGTTGGACTCTTGCCGCTGGGCATGCCAGCGAGGTGGCGGCGGTGTTCACCGCCGGCATGGGCATGCCGTTGGCAATGTTTTAAAAATCGCGCCTAAGGCGCGCCTACTCCCTAAATCCCACGAGGCTCTAGCCTTTGGGATTTTTTTAGATCGAGGCTCACGACATGCATGAATCCCGTAAAAATCGCAGCGCCTTGGGGATTTTTGCGCTTTAGCGCCTTGGGGATTTGTGCACCTAGAAGATGTGATGGGGTTTTGGCCTTTTTTCTTAATAGTACGATACATTTTGGGATTACATTTTATATACATTTGGCCCTTTAAGTTATAAAGTATCTAATAACCCTAATATTTTAGAAAATAACTAAAACACACAAGCAACAAAGAATTATGTTTTTTTTGTAATTTAATATCTAAGAATAGTAGCTTATTAACAGATACAAATGTTGTTTTTTAGTGTTAAGTGTTACCAAACAACTATAGATTTTTTGTTGTTGATAGTTGATAGTTTGATACATGGTAATTTGTTAAATTTTATAAGTCATAAACTCATATTTTGTAATGTATATTCAGGAATTTAGGGTAGTTCATGGATTCTGATATGCTGCTTGCTTAATATTTTGGGTTTAAATGCAACCTTTGTTAGATGTAATAACTATTAAGTGACATTATGCATTGAATATTGATATTTTTGTGTTGTTTAAACTGCATAAGTTGTTTCATATGTTATAAAAAAAAATCTAAATGTATAGTGCGCCTCATATTTATGAATCCTGCACCTTGGTTTGCGTCTCGACTCGAGGCTCTTTGACCTCCTTTGCGCCTTAGTGCGCCTTGAGCCTTTCAGAACATTGGTCGTTGGTGATGCCGCCTTCCACTGCCACCCTCCTTAAGCACATATTAAGAGGTGGGCCCTTGTGTCTTTTTTTATGGATTATTGTTATTTTTCAAATAAAAAATATATTTTGTGTGTACTTTTTGTGGATCCCTGAGTAAAAATGACACACGGGCCCACTCTTATCAAGTATTTAATGACACATGTTAAGAGGTGGGCCCTTGGCCAATTACAAGCTTATTTTATTTATTAATTTTTTTAGAGCATCTCTAGTGTGTGTGTGTGTGTGTGTGTGTGTGTGTGTGTGTATATACACACACACACACACCAAAGTTATAAATAGCGTGAGGCGTAATATGACCTTATGAAAAAACCTCAAGCTTTAACGTGAGGTGTGGCGGCATCACGTTTTTAAAGCGTGAAATAAGGCGACAAAAATCATATCTTACTATATTATAAAGCATTAACGCCTACTTAATATAGAAACTCTTAACATTCAGAAATCCAAGTTAAAAAGCTAAAAACACAAGTAATTAAAACACATTTTTTAACATTAAATACAATTACGAGTTATTAAGCTCAAAGTACAGCTAATTCAACATCGCTTATTATAGTAAGAAATACAATTAAAACATAATTAATGTGGTAAAAATATTTAATGTAGTCAATTTATTAACTGGTCAATAAATACAATTAATACAGTTATTAAAACACCCTTTACATAAGAAATACAACTCATCAAACATATTATATAACCAACTCAAACACAATTATTAAATGTCACTAATACAAATAGTAAAGCCTACTATACAAATATTCAAGTCCGAACGAGTAACGAGCCAAACGGGCTCAAGCTCAAACGGGCACGGGATAAACGAAATTCTTGATATCCGTAAATTTAAATTGTCAAAAAGAATATTATAAACTAAAATATATGGTTCACCGAAAAATTTTATTTCAATATACCCGCTACTGCAACGCGTAAATACCATGCTAGTTTCATAATTACGAAATTGATACAATAATAGGTTACAACATGTATAATTCCAAAGCACAAACGAAAATCAGATTCATGAAATTGAAAAGCGAATAGTTTTCTATTGTTTTAAACAATGTTGCAAAAATCGTGAATCGGTCCTGAGGCGGTCGAGGGCCTAGTTGCGTTTTTTAGCCGATTAATCAGCCCAAAACCTTGTAATCGCCGATTAATCGGCCAACTTCCTTGTAAATGTCTCCAAGTTCCAAGACCTTGTAGCTTGGAATAAGCAATTACAAGGCCTTGTAGGCCGTTTTTTGCAACATTGGTTTTAAATATTCAAGTAATATTGTTAAATTTTTATGTCATTTACATTGAGGAATATTATTGTATATAAAACTTTATTTATTATTATTATTATTATTATTATTATTATTATTATTATTATTATTATTATTATTATTATTATTTAGTTTTTAGCCAAGCCCGGACTCAAATATCATACACGGATCTGTTTTTTGGTTTTAAATACCATAAATAATACTAAAAACAACAAATTGATATTTTTTTCTACTTTTCTTCCTAATAAAATATTTCATTAAAATAAATAGTGAAAGTTTTTTTTAGTGAAAGCATATTCTTAAAAGATATTTCTTTTACACTAAAATAATGCAGTATTTTAGAAGCTTTGCTACACCCTCTTACCTTTTCATCTTACAAATTCTCCTGCACACACAACAATATTATATACTAGTTTTTTTTATCACTCATTCTCTCTCTACATCCAAACCGTCCATTCAGACATTCGTTAGCATCCTGCGAGTAAGAGCTTTTGTAGGAGGAAAATGTAAAATGTTTTAGGATTTTCTATTTTTTAGTACATGCATCTCCGATGCTATTAGAAAAAGGAGATGAGGTTTTTGATTTGTACACTTCAATTTAATTTAAGCAGAATGTATACATAGTACAATAAGTTAATGCATAAGTTGGAGTGTGCCAATCAAAATATTGAAATCATTAGTTATATAGTCAATATAAGGCTAGTCAACTTTTAAGAACATTCTAACATTATCTAAACTATGATTAAATTTTTTTTTAAGCTGAAGTATATTTTTTGTTTGATTGAAATTGAACGAGAATGATGAATCTGATATGATTGCAAGAATATAACCATATTACTACTGATTATTTTATGTTCATGTATGTAAATGAATTTGGACTCTATATACAATCATATTTTATTAATCTCACCCATATACATCAACATTTTGGTCAATTAATGTATGTGTCACACACAAATTAGTTTAAGAAAGATGAAAAACGTTGCTCAAAGGAAATAGAAGAGAAAAAACGAAAAACGAGTTCTTCATGTTTTACATGAGGTAGATAGATATCATTTGTTAAAATATGAAAATAAACGGGTGATCAATGTAATATTCATTTCATTATTTATTTATTTTTGAATGGCGAAATTTTAAGAACTAGTAAGGAGCCACAAACCAAGACAATTTACAAAATAGAAGTAAGAGTAAATTGCAAAAATCGTTCTTGTGGTTTGCAAAAATTGCATAAATAGTCCCTGGTCTTCAATAAGTGCAGGCGGCCTCCCTAGAACGAAACTTTTTGATCAATTTAGTCCTTGACACTAACGCTTGTTAGTCCCTATCTATTAGTTGGTAATATTTAGAGGGTACTTTTGTCTTTTTGTTTGTGGTCCCTTTTAACTATCCAAATCCAACCCGACAAAAACAGATCGAACCACTTAGACCAGAATTACACTAATACTTAACCCTAATAAAATATGTTTGTATCCTCATTATTTTACTTCCATTCCACTTACAATCCCTAAAATTAGCACATAAGAAAATGAGTCCACCAATCCAGCTTTGGCACATAAGAGCTGATGGAGAAGCTTTTGATGTGAAATCAGTTTATGGTAAAGTCTCTAATACATTTGTTTTGTATTAATATTTTAAGATTATTGGCTGTGTTTGCATGTTATTGATTGATTGTTATTTGATTATGTAACAGCATCGTATCCACAGTTGTTTACAATGATGATCCATCATGGTGGAAGATTCACAGAACCACCAAAGAGGAAGTATGTTGAAGGTGAGGTTACTTTTGTGGACTTAATAGACATTAATCAATGTAAGATTGACATGATAGACACAGTAATTTACCAGTGTTTAGGTTTAGAAGAGAAATTGTTTTATCACTACAAACTTCCTATGAAAAGCTTGGATTCTGGATTAAGTGTTCATAAGCATAGGATAATTTATGTTTATGTTGAGCATGGTACTACATATTTGGAAGCTGACGTCAATGTAGGTCATGATGAGACACAAGTTGGACCTTCTAATGTAGGTAATGAGACTGAGGTTGAGAATGATGCTATTGATGTAAGTGAGGGTGAGGGTGACTATAGTGATGAGACTGAGGGTGAGAGTGAAGGTTATACTGATGATGAGACTGATGGTGAGGATGAGGGTAATGACACTAAGAGTGAGGGTGAGACTGAAGTTGAGAATATAGTTGATGAGGAGCACATGGTTGATGAGGTGGAAGTCCCCATGAAGGGTTTTAGGTTTGAAGTTGAAGATGAATTTATAGACCCAATTCACCCTAATTTAAACCTGACTGAAAATGATTTGAAAGTTATTGACTTTGCGTCTTTTGAAAGTGATTTAGAGGGTGATGAAGATAGTCCTAGAAGGAAAGGTATTAGAAAATTAAGACAACTAGCTAGCTGGTAACTCAACTTCAACAACTAGTTTTTTTGCTGGAAAAGAGTTTCCAAATAAAGATATAGCAAAGAACATGATTAGAGCACATGCTGTGGAAACTAGAAGAAATATACACATTGTGAAGAATGATAAAATAAGGGTAAGGGAAAAGTGTTTTGGTGTGGTTCCAGAACCTATAAAAATGATCAAACAAAAGATAACGGGTAGACAGATTGTGGATACTGTGACATCAGTTGTTGAAAGAAAAAAGGTTGAGGGAATTATAATATGAAAAGGTTGTTGGGGTGAGCAGCAAAGGGTGCTTGGGGTGAGAAGTGTGTAGTTAACTTGAATGAAAGGGTATGCAATTGTAGAAAATGGGAAGTTTCTGGCATCCCATGCAAGCATGTTGTTGCTATCATTTATGACATGGATGCGGGGTGTCCAGAAGACTATGTTCATGATTCTTACAAACTTGAAACTTGGAGGGCTGTTTATTCCTTTAAGATTAATCTAGTGAGTGGTAAGCAGTTTTGGGAGAAATTTGAGTGCCCTACTACACTTATTCCACCTAAACACGCTCCTAAGATAGGTAGGCCACAAAAGACTAGGAAGAAAAGTGTAGGGGAGGTTTGTATGGTTAAAGATGGAAAGCTGTCAAGAAAGGGAAAATCAGTGACTTATGTTATGTGTAAAGGTAAAGGTCAAAATAAAAGAAGCTGCAAAGCACCAACAACTCAAACTGTTGCAGGTCAAACTAGTGCAAGTGCAGGTCAAACTAGTGCAAATGCAGGTCAAAGTGGTGGTTACAAAAGGAAAAGCTCAACTAATGCAGGTGGTGGGAGTCAAAGTGCAGGTAAAAGCAAGAAAAGAAAAAATGAAGGTCCAAGTCAAACCGGTGCAAGCCAGGAATCTAGTCAACAAGCAAGTCAACATGGAACAAAAAAGAAATGAAATTCTAATGCATTGAAGACTGTGTTTAGCATGATTGTTTTATGGTTTTAAGACTTTGAATTTTGTTGTCTTGCAATGTTTTATGCCACTAGTACTATGTAAGACTATTTTATGCTTTTGCTATTTCCCAAACTATTTGGGTTTCTAGGCAATTTGTTTTGGATTGTAATGGTTTCACTTGACTTCTATCATATCTCCATTTCAACTTTACATATCATTGTTTTGGATTGTAATGGTTAAGTCCAACTCTTATGCACAACATTTTATCATATCCACTGTATTACAAGATAATAAGATCAACTTTATAATAAGATCAACTTTACATATCATTCAAAATTGTTGAGCATTACAAAATAATACGTCCACGGTAGTGATAATTCACTTAGAGGTTTACATTTAAAACATAAAAACAAACAACAACCATGTACAAATCTTCAATCGATGATTTGCAACTGACATTGTGTTCAAATGTGTTTCAAGTGCATTTCTTGATGCCAACAATCCAGGTATAATAGCCCTCGCTCTTGCATACATGGGAGGATCAAACCATAGGAAGAAACCACAATTTGTAACCTAAAACCATAAGAATAAGAACATAAATTTAGAGCACATGACCAAAACTAACAATCAAAAGCTAAAAAGTTAACTTACAAATTGAGCACACGACCAAAACCAATGGCCAGGGTTAGTGTGAGTCCAAGAAGTTCGCATAACTGCTTGATTGCTACAAAAACAATTACCATTGCTAGTGAATTTTTTTGGTTTGATGGGTTTTAGAAATTAGTTTGGAATTAGGGTTGTATATGATTTTGATTTTGGGGGAAAAAAAAACAGATGGATGATCAGTGCTAAACAGTCAGATAATATTAACCAAGTTTAAATGGTTAACAAGTCAAAAACAGCTTAGACTAATGCTCCGTGGAGTACAAGGTATCCGCGGGTCGTTAATCCCAACGAGGTATGAAATCTGTAATAAAACAGAATTTGGGAACGGATGATTATGAACAGGACTAGGTGAGAATGGTTTGTATTACTACTGATTGAATAAGAAATTATTTGGAAACAGTAATTAAGCATACAACAATCAGATATACAAAACACGTAACACAAAGTATTTAAAAACGTACGTATGAAAAATATAAAGACTAATTATGACAAATTTATAATTACAAGGGGTAAAAATGAAAATTCTACAAACTTAAACTTAAAAGAAAATTAAACTCTGAAAATAAAATATTAGATTATTATTATATTAATTTAATATTAATTAATTAATTTAAAACTTATTTAAAATCTATTTAACTAAATCTAAAATGTGTTATACTACAAATTTAACTTGGAAAATTATAAAAATAATTTCTAAAAAATCTAAAATAACTTAAAAGATTTATAAAAATTAAAAATAAATATTTTTGTCTTTTTATGTAATTTTTATTAATTAAAAACTATATTATTAATTTAAATTTAATTAAACTAAATAAAGGTGGAAAAATAGAAAATGAAAAGGGAAAATTATAAAACTATTTTTTACAGGTTCTAATAAAGTTTATAAACTTAGGAAAATTATAAAAATGAAAATTATATAAAATCTAAACAACTATTCTAATTTTTATTTGGTTTTTATGTTTTAAGTAATTTAAATAAAATTAAATGTAAAAATTATAAAGACTACAGTAAAAATTCTAAAAAAATTATTACAAACTTAAAATCAAACAAGGAATCTAGGAAAAATATAAAAACACACTACTGTAGAACAACTTTTAAAAGTTACAAATTATTTAACAGATTTAATTAAATACTAAATAAACTATTATTAAATCTAATAAATACAAGATAAGCTCAGAAAATTCTAAGAAAATTACTACAACTATAAAATATAACAAAGTAATTTAGAAAAATATAAAAACAGGTAATCACTTAACAAAATATTAAAAAGGAAAATTAAAATTAAATTATATTAAATAGAAACTATCACTTATTATTATGTTTGATTTTCTGGATTTTTATTTTACAAAACTATATTATACTTAAAAATAGATAACTTTTGTAAAAAACAAATATTTTATAAGCTAATAATAAGCTACTAACCAAAACAGTTGACTTAGTTTGACCAACTAAGCAATTAAGCTAAACTGAGCTTGTGTGGGGTCCACTTGGGTAAAAATTGGTTCCTCTAAGTTAATTGAACATGTATAAGTAAGAATAAGCACAAGGGTTCCACTGGATAAGCCAATAAGCCACAATAAGCTTATGCTTATTGGTTTTCTGAGACAGAAAATGGGACAAAGTTCAAGGCTTGTTTCAGGTGGGTCCCATGGATCTTAAGGTCAAACAAAAGGTCAATTTAGCATCTATGGTAGGAGGGGGGTTGTAAGAACCAAAAATGGGTCAGTGGGACCCACTATGGTGGCCAGAATCACCCACCAAAGTGGTGGTGGTGGCCTGAGTAACTGGTGCACAGAGCAGGGTTGTTCCCTGCAACTCACTTTGGTGAGTTGTGGGGTCCACAAGAAAAATCACAAAATTGTAACAAACCTGGGAAACTTAAGACTAGCTGGGGGGTTGTAAATCCACAAAGTTTCGAAGTCTTAATCTTATCCTAAAAATCAAAACAATTCATGGAGTTTTTGAGATTTCCTGATGTATGTAATTTGACTTTTTTAAGAAAAACTCCTAAGTTGACTTTTACCACTTTCTAATTATCACCAATGACTGATAACATGTTTATAAGTTATATTAAGATGATTTTAAGCTAAAACAACAAGAAATTAACTGATATGAACACTTATGGACTCAAAACTCCTAACAGTTAACTGTTAGGAAGGAACCAAAGTGATTTTTGACTTTTAACAAAATAAACACTTGATTTTAAGCTTTGACTGACCTACTATAACTTATTGGAACATGTATGAACCATTTGTTACCACAAAGATACAAGGCAAGACAGTGATCTCAGTAATGCCAAACACCCCTTATAACAACTTGATTTTTGATTTTCACTACATAAAGATGATTTAGTCCATGAATTTGATCCACACAGATGTTATATGATGAAAAATGATCATTCAAGTATAAAATCACAGATAAGAACATATATACTCATGATTTAATAAATAGCATAATTTTTGACAATGAGATTTGAAAACTTAAGCAACTATGAATCTAAATTAATAAACCTGAACTTTTAAGAACAATATAACTGAGATACACAAAACAATCCTAAAAACACAAAGATTAACAACTAATAAGCATGTGAACAGTAAATCACTAATATTGGAAATATGAGCTTACAAGTGATATCCAGCAGAAAAACAAAGAACCAGAACCAAGATCACTTCCTAAACCTCCCATGAGGTACTACAACCATGTCAATCCAGAATTTAACATGCTCCATTGCTTCTTCTTTGCTGTGCACCAATTTTTTTATTTTTCAACTATTTTTTTATATTTTTGAGTATTTTTTTATTTGCTAAGGAAAACTGCTTTTTAAGCTTCTACTAGCTTATATAAGATATGACAGAAGCTTATATAAGTTTATAAGTACAAAACAACAATAATAACTAACATTTAAGATAATTGAGAATTTTGAGAAATTGAAATTGCATAAACTGAAAAAGTATTGAGAAACTGAAATTACAACTTGAATTAGATTTTATTAACACTGAAAACACTAAATATGATGTTTTAAAGCTTAATATTACACTGAGACTATGAAACTAAAACATTCGACATACATGAATTTAAAATTAAACTACACACTACTATACTCTGCTTCTCTTCTCTTTTTATGGGCTCCAAACTTGTTCCAGATGTCATGCTTACATTTCCCACCTCAATTTAGCCCTTGTACGTGTCCAATTGATCATGACTGTTTAAACCTACTTTTGGCGCCAAAAGTGGTTTAGGCTGCTTGGGGTAGACTCAGGGCAATTAATGCCTTTTGGGATGATATGTGAGGTATAGGGAACAATTTGGGAAGGCTAGGGGTGTGGTGGATGTATTTTGCAGGGTGTACAGGGTGTAGGGGACAAAGTGGTTGTAGGGGTAATACATGTTGGTTCCTGGTGCAAACCTAGTGAGTGGGTTTTGTTGAGGAGATGACAGGTTAGGATTTAGGTGGTGAAAGTGTAAGGTGGAGGTGGAGGATGGAGTGTAGAAGCAGGGGTGGTAGTAGCAGATGTGGAGAGGAGGTTGGGGGTGATGGGGAGTCAACGCGGGTCAAAGACCCGTGTATTATTATTATGGGAATGGATTGGGCTTTTAGGGGGATTGGGCCTAGGATTAAACTGGACCAGGCTTTTATTTTTTTGTTTTTGGAAATGGATTGGATTTGTTATTTTTGTTTTTGATCCGTATGGTTTGTAAGGTTTTTAAGCCCAAGGACCTAATTTGTAAAATCTGATTTCCAGGGACCAAACTTGAAACTTTTCCAAACTATATCACAAAGGACCTTTCTTGCCATTTAAAATATTATAAGGGCCTTTTTATTATTTTTTCAAATTTAAAAGTAACCGGGGACGAATTTTGCCATTTTCCAAATTGCAGGGACTTGTTTTGTAATTTTATTGAATTTATCATTTAGGGGTCAAATTTATCAAGTTGTGAATTACCAAGGACCCTTTGATGATAAAAATCCATTTTTGAACACTGAGGGGTATTTTCTGTCAATATTGAAACTGCAGGGACCTGTTTTGCCAATTTTGATATTTTAAACTTCCAAGGGTAAAAAATTGTTATTTCATGATTCCTGGGGGACTTTTGTTGACTTTTCTTCAAAATAACTTTCTCAGGGACCATTTTTGACATTTCTTGAAAGTTCAGGGACTGATTCTGACAATTTGGTAAACTTTGGCCGTTTTTCCCTGTTTTCAGTTCTTTTATGTTTGAAACATATAAAAACACCTTCTAAGAATATTTGTAGTATTTTGTGGTGTTTCTGAGTGTTTTTACATGTTTTTGTTGTTTAGATTTGACAGAAATGATGAGTTTTTATGAACTCATCAATCCCCTACACTTAACTATTGCTAGTCCCTAGCAATCTGGCATACACTAAAAACCCTTTTTTGAAAATTTAATGGATTTGAAATCTCTTTACCAGACAGCCATTACTTCTGGAGTAGCCAGGTGTGAAAACTGTGGTACACCTGATAACCGTGTGATTTTTAGCAAACCACCAGCTATCAACGGATTTGATTAGTCTTTACCAAAAGCCGTTTGCTTCTGGACTAGCCAACTCTTGATGGAATAGTCAACATCTTGGTGAGCTGATTACCAATTATGGTTTTTCACTGCCTTTACCACAAGCCATAACCTTGCGGGCTAGCCAACTCATTATCTTTTGAGGATGATGGGGAGTTGAGGAACCATACAATTTTTGACAAATTGCAAGCCATAAACGGGTTTGAGTTATCTTTACCAAGAGCCGTTTGCTCCTGGATTAGCCAGTCCTTGTGTGGATTAGACATGGTGGACTAATAATCATTTGTTGTGTTAATGCCAAGTACTTCCTTAATTGAAAATTTTGAATTTTTTTTTTTTTTTAATTTTTGGCAAAAACGGGGGTACTAGATGTATAATGTGATTAAATTCGCTAGAATTTCCCCCCTACACTTAGAAATGAATATTGTCCTCAATATTCAAAGTCCCGACTATTATGCCGACTCTTTGAACGTAAAAAGGCAATATTACAAGCTAAATGCCGGAACAACTTTTATTTTATTTTTGAATTTTTTCATTTTTTGCTTTATGTACTTTATTTACAGTAGGGCAACTCCCCTACACTTGGGTGGTAGAACAGAGAAAGAAGTCAGAAACATGGGTGAGAACCCATGTGATGCTAATGTTTTTGTTTTCCGAGTCACTAGCTTGACTCGACCCCGTATTAATTAGTCCGTGGGGAAAGTTTGGAGATCCGGGACAACCACTTGTGGTATGTCCCCTCCAAAGTAGTGTTTCAAACGATGGCCATTTACTTTAAAATTGGGACCGTCAGGTTGCAATAACTCAACAGTTCCGTATGGGTATACTTTTGCTACAGTAAATGGTCCAGACCAACGGGTTTTTAGCTTGCCCGAGAAAATTTTCAATCTTGAATTGAAAAGAAGAACTCTGTCACCAACGTTGAAAACGCGGTTCTTTATTTTAGAGTCATGTATCTTCTTAGTCTTTTCTTTATAGATTAAGGAATTCTCGTAAGCTTGATCACGTAGTTCGTTTAGCTGAACCTTGCGGTGATCACCCGCTGTCTGAATGTCAAAGTTTGCATGTTTCAAAGCCCAATAGGCTTTGTGCTCTAATTCGATCGGAAGATGACATGTCTTTCCGTACACCAACTTGGATGGAGTACACCCAATGGGTGTCTTATAAGCTGTACGAAAAGCCCAGAGTGCGTCGTCCAATTTGTCCGACCAAGAGGCACGGTTTTCACCAACCGTCCTCTCCAGAATTCTCTTAATGCCCCGATTTGAGACCTCCACCTGCCCACTAGTTTGGGGGTGATATGCAGTAGAAAGACGGTGAGTTACACCATATTTCAGCATCACTCTTGCAAATTGATCATTGCAAAAGTGTGTACCACGATCACTGATAATGGCACGAGGAGTCCCGAATCGAGCAAAGAGAGACTTCAGAAATTTTACAACAACTCGGGCGTCATTAGTGGGTAAAGCTTTTGCCTCAACCCATTTAGACAAATAGTCTACAGCCACGAGTATATACTTGTTCCCTCGTGAAGACGGGAACGGGCCCATGAAGTCAATGCCCCAGATATCAAATATTTCACAGACTTGGATGATGTTTTGAGGCATCTCATCCTTCTTAGAAACACTCCCGTGATGCTGACAAGCATCACAAGTTTTGACAAGATCTTGGGCATCTTTATAGATGGTGGGCCAATAGAAACCAGAATCAAACACCTTTTTGGTGGTGTAGTTTGAGCTGTGATGTCCCCAGTGGGTCCATCATGACAGGCTTTGAGGATTTCCATGGCTTCATTACCATGGACACACCGTCGGATGACTTGATCCGCACATATCTTAAAGAGGTAAGGGTCGTCCCAGAAATAGTGTTTGACGTCTTTGAAGAATTTTTTCTTCTGCTGGGACGTCATCCCTTTCACTACAAAATTACCCGCATGGTAATTTGCAAAATCGGCAAACCATGGGGTAGAGCTATCATCCCGACTAGAGATTAAATTTAGTGTCTCCAGAGGAAAGGTTTCATTAATTTCCTTTCTCTCGAGATCATCCTGATGAGGATTCTCTAGACGGGATAAGTGATCAGCCGCAAGGTTTTCTGCTCCTTTCTTATCACGTATGATAATGTCAAATTCTTGAAGGAGAAGAACCCAACGGAGCAACCTTGGTTTAGCATCCTGTTTAGCAAACAGGTATTTCAAGGCTGAATGGTCCGTATACACTACGCATTTTGTTAGGATTAAGTAAGACCTAAATTTCTCAAAGGCGTATACCACAGCTAATAGTTCTTTTTCTGTGGTGGTATAACGTGTTTGAGCTTCAGTCATAGTCTTACTAGCGTAGTGTATCGGTTGAAAATGTTTACTTAAACGTTGCCCCAAGACTGCACCGATTGCAAAGTCACTTGCATCGCACATTAATTCGAATGGCAAGTCCCAGTCGGGGGCAACAAGAATGGGTGCTTCAGTAAGCTTTTGTTTCAAAATTTGAAACGCTTCTAAGCACTCAGGTGAGAAGATGAAAGGAGTATCCTTCTCTAAGAGATGGGTCATAGGTCTGGAGATTTTTGAAAAATCTTGTATAAACCTACGGTAAAATCCAGCATGACCCAGGAAACTTCTAACACCTTTGACGGTAGTGGGAGGAGGTAGTTTAGCAATTACATCAACTTTTGCTCTATCTACCTCTATCCCATTCTTTGAAATCTTATGGCCGAGGACAATGCCCTCTTTGACCATAAAATGGCTTTTCTCCCAATTCAGACACAAGTTTGTGTCTTCACAGCGTTTAAGCATGATTTCCAAATTGGTGAGACAGGCTTGGAAAGAATCCCCGATGACTGATAAGTCATCCATAAATACCTCCATAGTTTTCCCGATAGTATCGGAAAATATAGCCATCATGCACCTTTGGAACGTGCCAGGAGCGTTGCATAAGCCAAATGGCATACGACGGTAGGCAAATGTTCCATATGGGCATGTGAAGGTAGTTTTTTCTTGATCCTGTGGATCAATGGGGATCTCAAAATATCCCGAGAAACCGTCCAGGAAACAATAGTACTCATTTCCTGCCAACCTCTCAAGCATCTGGTCCATAAAAGGTAGAGGAAAGTGGTCTTTTCGGGTGGCATCGTTTAGTTTTCTATAGTCGATGTATACACGCCACCCAGTAACCAAACGAGTTGGAATCAACTCATTTTCCTCATTGGTGACAACAGTTATGCCACCCTTCTTTGGGACACAGTGGATGGGACTAACCCAAGGACTATCAGAGATCGGGTATATTAATCCAGCATCAAGAAGTTTGATAACTTCTTGTTTGATAACATCATGTATTTTAGGATTAACTCGTCTCTGGTTTTGAACTGCAGGCTTAAAGTCATCTTCCATAAGAATTTTGTGAGTACAAAATTCAGGGTTAATACCCTTTATATCAGATAATTTCCAAGCAATTGCTTGCTTGTGTGACTTTAAGACCTTTATGAGAGCAGCTCTCTCCTCATCTCTTAAATCTTTTGCTATAATGACAGGTAACTTGTCGTTACCTTCCAAAAAAGTGTATTCGAGATTAGGAGGTAAGTCTTTGAGCTCAACTTCAGGAAATTCATCAGTTTTCTCAACATATTTGATTTCCTCTTTATGAAGTATTAGTGGTAGAATAGGAGGGTGGGAGGGATCTTTGTTTAACAATTGCTCAAGGAGCATGATATCCCCCTCCGGGTCAATCTCTTGATGATCAATTCCAGATGCAATTGAATCACTTCTAAGAAAGGCCTCTATTTCCTCAAGGATGAAGTCACTTCCCTCAAACGGAGTGAGGGAAGGATTAGAATTATGAATGATAGGAGTAGAAGATGGAGTGGGATTGCCACTCAGGTAATCATCAGAATAACCAAGAACTTCTTGAGCGTACTCCTCATAAGCAACATCAATGACATCTATTCGGTTAACCGAATCAGAGTCAAAATTTGAGGAGTACCTCAAAGTTTGATCGAGGTTAAATGTGATTGCTTCTGTACCCATACGTAATGTGATCTCATGTTCAAAAACATCTATGAGAGCACGACCCGTTTTAAGGAATCCTCTTCCAACAATTAGAGGAACCCTTTGATCTGCATCAAAGTCAACAACGACAAAGTCGGCTGGAAAATGAAACTTCCCTACTTTCACAAATACGTCCTCAGCAATGCCAAGAGGACGTGATATTGATCGGGCTGCAAGCTCTAAAGTCATGCAAGTAGGTGTAAGTCCTGGAAGAGATAGTTTCTTCCATACTGAATGTGGCATCAGGTTGATGCTAGCACCAAGATCGGCCAAGGCATAGCAATCAACCATTCCTAGAAATACACAAGGTATTAGAAATTTTCCAGGATCTCCGAGCTTTTCAGGAAGCTTTTTTAATAGAACTGCAGAGCAATTCTCATTTAACGGAGCTTTAGCCATTTCAAACAGCTTTTCCTTATTACTCAACAAATGTTTAAGTGTTGATGCAAACTTGGGCATCAAAATGATAGCATCTGCGAAGCTTATGTCAAAATGTAATTCTTGAAATATTTCATAGAATTTGTCCATTTGATGACTAGCTTTCTCGCGAAGCTTTTGATCACTTAATCGTGATGGGTATGGAATTGAAGATTTAGGGGTAGTTTTTGGATTTTCTACGGGAACTGGTGGAGTTTCAGGCACTACTTTGTTTTTAGTAGCTGGAACCTGAATAACTGGAGGAGGGACGTCGTCGGTACTTCCTTTATCAATAGGAGGTATCGTGTTCGTTGTAACCTCAGCTTCTTTTTCCAATACCTCAGGAGAAGAGAAAGAGGTAGATGGAATTTTGGGTCCTTTATATGAAGCTCCACTCCTGGTTGTGATCGCTTTTGCATCGCCCCTCGGATTCGCGATCGTGGTGCTAGGTAATTTACCTGAGCCCGAGGGTCTTTCATTTAAAGATTTCTTAATGTCAGAAATCTGGCTGATCAACAACCGGTTTGTTTCTTCTTGGGTTTTCATGAATTGTTTTAACAATTCATCAGAGGGAGTAGGGTTTGGAACAACAGCTTGTGTTTGGATAGGAGGGGTTTGCCCTCGGTTGTTCTGGTTAAACCCTTGGTTTTGAAATTGCCCCTGATTTGGGTTTCCATGAAAGTAGCCAGGGTTAAAGTTACCCTGTCCCTGATTTCTATTCCCCTGATTTTGAAAATTTTGGGAATAACCTTGATTAAAGTTACCTTGGTTAGAAAAACCTTGGTTACTTCTATTCTGATTTTGAGGACGGTTTTGTATGTTCTGGTTAAAACCAGGTGGTACATGGTAAGTGTTCGGACGCCATGGTGGTTTAGCAGGAGGACGATATTGATTAGCTCCTGGATTGGAACTACCGGCAATCGCGTTTGTTTCAAACGTGTTACTATCGGTGGCAGTACAATTATAGTATGCATGAGGACCACCGCAAGTAACACAGACATCCACTTTCTTCACTTCAGCATGTGAAGGATTCTGTGGGAAGGAGACTTTCTTTTGGTTAGAGTGAACCAAAGCTTGTATAGCATCCGTGAGTTTATCAATCTTAGCATCGGTGCTAGATTGATTCACGGTAGATGAAGAAGGATCGACCTGTTTGTTTCGTGTGGTACGAACCTTAGATTTGTTTTCTATTATAGCTAAAGCTTCTTTGACAGTACGACTCAAAAAATTACCTCCAGCTGAGGCATTGAGGGAGTCTTGATCTGCTTAGATCACTCCGTTATAAAACGTGTCGAGTTGCATTAACTCAGAAAATCCGTGGTGAGGACATTTGCGAAGCAACTCTTTGAATCTATCCCATGCTTCACTGAACGTTTCACCAGGTCTTTGTGAAAACTTGGTGATTTCATTTCTAAGATAGGCGGTTTTGGATGGGGGATAGAATTCATTCACAAATTTCTTAACTAAATCTTCCCATGTATCTATGGAACGAGGGGGTTGTTTTTCTAGCCAGACTCTGGCTGCCCCCTCAAGAGAAAATGGAAAAAGAAGTAGTTTAATAGCCTCTGGCGGGACATTCTTATATTTGATGGTAGATGTAATCTTGTTAAACCATCGTATATGCGAATGAGGATCGTCCCTTTCGAAACCATAGAACTGATTAGAAGTTACCAGATTAAGTAATCCGGTTTTTAATTCGAAATTGTCAGATACTATGGCGGGTACAATAATAGCATCTCCATAACCCTCGATGGGTGCCTGGAGAAGCTCGGACATAGGGCGGTCTTCTGCCATAATGACTGAAGATTCAAGTTCAGTCTGAATTTCAGGCTCAATTTTCGGGGCAGAATGTTTTTGGGTACGTCTTCGAGGAATTGTGACAAGCTCGCGGTGAGGACTTGTAGACCTAGAAGAACGAGTGCGCATGCACTGGAATAAAGAAAAAGAAAATCTTTTTGGTTTTTATATAAATATGAACAGAGATGGTAAATTTACAATGAGTGTTTATTCAGAACCACGTATGCTTCCAAATTCGTAGTACGCAGCACACCTCACCGGCAACGGCGCCAAAATTTGATCAGTGCTAAACAGTCAGATAATATTAACCAAGTTTAAATGGTTAACAAGTCAAAAACAGCTTAGACTAATGCTCCGTGGAGTACAAGGTATCCGCGGGTCGTTAATCCCAACGAGGTATGAAATCTGTAATAAAACAGAATTTGGGAACGGGTGATTATGAACAGGACTAGGTGAGAATAGTTTGTATTACTACTGATTGAATAAGAAATTATTTGGAAACAGTAATTAAGCATACAACAATCAGATATACAAAACACGTAACACAAAGTATTTAAAAACGTACGTATGAAAAATATAAAGACTAATTATGACAAATTTATAACTACAAGGGGTAAAAATGAAAATTCTACAAACTTAAACTTAAAAGAAAATTAAACTCTGAAAATAAAATATTATATTATTATTATATTAATTTAATATTAATTAATTAATTTAAAACTTATTTAAAATCTATTTAACTAAATCTAAAATGTGTTATACTACAAATTTAACTTGGAAAATTATAAAAATAATTTCTAAAAAATCTAAAATAACTTAAAAGATTTATAAAAATTAAAAATAAATATTTTTGTCTTTTTATGTAATTTTTATTAATTAAAAACTATATTATTAATTTAAATTTAATAAACTAAATAAAGGTGGAAAAATAGAAAATGAAAAGGGAAAATTATAAAACTATTTTTTACAGGTTCTAATAAAGTTTATAAACTTAGGAAAATTATAAAAATGAAAATTATATAAAATCTAAACAACTATTCTAATTTTTATTTGGTTTTTATGTTTTAAGTAATTTAAATAAAATTAAATGTAAAAATTATAAAGACTACAGTAAAAATTCTAAAAAAATTATTACAAACTTAAAATCAAACAAGGAATCTAGGAAAAATATAAAAACACACTACTGTAGAACAACTTTTAAAAGTTACAAATTATTTAACAGATTTAATTAAATACTAAATAAACTATTATTAAATCTAATAAATACAAGATAAGCTCAGAAAATTCTAAGAAAATTACTACAACTATAAAATATAACAAAGTAATTTAGAAAAATATAAAAACAGGTAATCACTTAACAAAATATTAAAAAGAAAAATTAAAATTAAATTATATTAAATAGAAACTACCACTTATTATTATGTTTGATTTTCTGGATTTTTATTTTACAAAACTATATTATACTTAAAAATAGATAACTTTTGTAAAAAAAAAATATTTTATAAGCTAATAATAAGCTACTAACCAAAACAGTTGACTTAGTTTGACCAACTAAGCAATTAAGCTAAACTGAGCTTGTGTGGGGTCCATTTGGGTAAAAATTGGTTCCTCTAAGTTAATTGAACATGTATAAGTAAGAATAAGCACAAGGGTTCCACTGGATAAGCCAATAAGCCACAATAAGCTTATGCTTATTGGTTTTCTGAGACAGAAAATGGGACAAAGTTCAAGGCTTGTTTCAGGTGGGTCCCATGGATCTTAAGGTCAAACAAAAGGTCAATTTAGCATCTATGGTAGGAGGGGGGTTGTAAGAACCAAAAATGGGTCAGTGGGACCCACTATGGTGGCCAGAATCACCCACCAAAGTGGTGATGGTGGCCTGAGTAACTGGTGCACAGAGCAGGGTTGTTCCCTGCAACTCACTTGGTGAGTTGTGGGGTCCACAAGAAAAATCACAAAATTGTAACAAACCTGGGAAACTTAAGACTAGCTGGGGGGTTGTAAATCCACAAAGTTTCGAAGTCTTAATCTTATCCTAAAAATCAAAACAATTCATGGAGTTTTTGAGATTTCCTGATGTATGCAATTTGACTTTTTTAAGAAAAACTCCTAAGTTGACTTTTACCACTTTCTAATTATCACCAATGACTGATAACATGTTTATAAGTTATATTAAGATGATTTTAAGCTAAAACAACAAGAAATTAACTGATATGAACACTTATGGACTCAAAACTCCTAACAGTTAACTGTTAGGAAGGAACCAAAGTGATTTTTGACTTTTAACAAAATAAACACTTGATTTTAAGCTTTGACTGACCTACTATAACTTATTGGAACATGTATGAACCATTTGTTACCACAAAGATACAAGGCAAGACAGTGATCTCAGTAATGCCAAACACCCCTTATAACAACTTGATTTTTGATTTTCACTACATAAAGATGATTTAGTCCATGAATTTGATCCACACAGATGTTATATGATGAAAAATGATCATTCAAGTATAAAATCACAGATAAGAACATATATACTCATGATTTAATAAATAGCATAATTTTTGACAGTGAGATTTGAAAACTTAAGCAACTATGAATCTAAATTAATAAACCTGAACTTTTAAGTAACAATATAACTGAGATACACAAAACAATCCTAAAAACACAAAGATTAACAACTAATAAGCATGTGAACAGTAAATCACTAATATTGGAAATATGAGCTTACAAGTGATATCCAGCAGAAAAACAAAGAACCAGAACCAAGATCACTTCCTAAACCTCCCATGAGGTACTACAACCATGTCAATCCAGAATTTAACATGCTCCATTGCTTCTTCTTTGCTGTGCACCAATTTTTTTATTTTTCAACTATTTTTTTATATTTTTGAGTATTTTTTTATTTGCTAAGGAAAACTGCTTTTTAAGCTTCTACTAGCTTATATAAGATATGACAGAAGCTTATATAAGTTTATAAGTACAAAACAACAATAATAACTAACATTTAAGATAATTGAGAATTTTGAGAATTTGAAATTGCATAAACTGAAAAAGTATTGAGAAACTGAAATTACAACTTGAATTAGATTTTATTAACACTGAAAACACTAAATATGATGTTTTAAAGCTTAATATTACACTGAGACTATGAAACTAAAACATTCGACATACATGAATTTAAAATTAAACTACACACTACTATACTCTGCTTCTCTTCTCTTTTTATGGGCTCCGAACTTGTTCCAGATGTCATGCTTACATTTCCCACCTCAATTTAGCACTTGTACGTGTCCAATTGATCATGACTGTTTAAACCTACTTTTGGCGCCAAAAGTGGTTTAGGCTGCTTGGGGTAGACTCAGGGCAATTAATGCCTTTTGGGATGATATGTGAGGTATAGGGAACAATTTGGGAAGGCTAGGGGTGTGGTGGATGTATTTTGCAGGGTGTACAGGGTGTAGGGGACAAAGTGGTTGTAGGGGTAATACATGTTGGTTCCTGGTGCAAACCTAGTGAGTAGGTTTTGTTGAGGAGATGACAGGTTAGGATTTAGGTGGTGAAAGTGTAAGGTGGAGGTGGAGGATGGAGTGTAGAAGCAGGGGTGGTAGTAGCAGATGTGGAGAGGAGGTTGGGGGTGATGGGGAGTCAACGCGGGTCAAAGACCCGTGTATTATTATTATGGGAATGGATTGGGCTTTTAGGGGGATTGGGCCTAGGATTAAACTGGACCAGGCTTTTATTTTTTTGTTTTTGGAAATGGATTGGATTTGTTATTTTTGTTTTTGATCCGTATGGTTTGTAAGGCTTTTAAGCCCAAGGACCTAATTTGTAAAATCTGATTTCCAGGGACCAAACTTGAAACTTTTCCAAACTATATCGCAAAGGACCTTTCTTGCCATTTAAAATATTATAAGGGCCTTTTTATTATTTTTCCAAATTTAAAAGTAACCGGGGACCAATTTTGCCATTTTCCAAATTGCAGGGACTTGTTTTGTAATTTTATTGAATTTATCATTTAGGGGTCAAATTTATCAAGTTGTGAATTACCAAGGACCCTTTGATGATAAAAATCAATTTTTGAACACTGAGGGGTATTTTCTGTCAATATTGAAACTGCAGGGACCTGTTTTGCCAATTTTGATATTTTAAACTTCCAAGGGTAAAAAATTGTTATTTCATGATTCCTGGGGGACTTTTGTTGACTTTTCTTCAAAATAACTTTCCCAGGGACCATTTCTGACATTTCTTGAAAGTTCAGGGACTGATTCTGACAATTTGGTAAACTTTGGCCGTTTTTCCCTGTTTTCAGTTCTTTTATGTTTGAAACATATAAAAACACCTTCTAAGAATATTTGTAGTATTTTGTGGTGTTTCTGAGTGTTTTTACATGTTTTTGTTGTTTAGATTTGACAGAAATGATGAGTTTTTATGAACTCATCAATGGACACATATTAAATAGATGGATTTGGATAGTTAAAAGGGACCACAAACAAAAAGACGAAAGTACCCTCTGAATATTACCAACTAACGGATAGGGACTAACAAGCGTTAGTGTCAAGGACCAAATTGATCAAAAAGTTTCGTCCTAGGGAGGTCGTCTGCACTTATTAAAGACCAGGGACTATTTATGCAATTTTTGCAAACCACAAGGATGATTTTTGCAATTTACTCTAGAAGTAATAATAGATGGATTTTGAAGTCACACGACCCAACTAAATTGCTTATAACTACATCTACTACTAATCCAAATAAACGTCTGTTATGATCCCACATCGCCCAAGTATTGGATTGGGTGGTGGTTTATAAGTCTAGGTGTCCCCTCCTTTTACAGGTTAGCTTTTTGAGTGAGTTCTACACTTGGACTTATGAACCGATATGAGCCTAGTATGGGATAGGTTCGTATCAATTGGTATCAAGAGCCAGCCCTACCGTTCGAGGTTCCAACACTCGGAGTGGTGGCTTGGACCCGAAAGAAGGGTGCCAACCGTGACCAACACAACCATGACCAACGAGCTCGGAGTGGTGGCCTATGGAGTGGTGCCAACCATGACCAAAATAGCCGTGGCCAACGAGGACGTTGGTTCTTCAAAGGGTGGGGTATTGTTACGATCCCACATTGCCCAAGTATGGGATTGGGTGGTGGTTTATAAGTCTAGGTGTCCCCTCCTCTTAAAAGCTAGCTTTTTTAGTGAGTTCTACACTTGGACTTATGAACCGATACAAGCCTAGTATGGGATAGGTTCGTATCAATGTCATCAAGACAAAGTTATCAAAGAAGACATTTTCCCTCGGCCGCATTCCTCTGAGCCCACACGTGCCACCAAAGTGAAAAAATGAAGTCTCCAATATAGCCTTTCCCATCCTCTTTAACCGCAGATTTAGGAACCAATCCATCCATTGCTAAAACGAAAGCAACATTGGGATCTGAATCTCCCACCAACGACTAAACAACTCATAAACTTGTGAGACAAACGAGCATTGTAAGAACAAGTGATTCGTACTTTTATAAACTTCTCTACGTATTGGGTAGAGAATTGATGTCACATCAAACTCACATACAACATTCATGGGATAGTTATTTTTTTATCTTAAAAGAGAGTTCAAATCTCGACAAGAGTGAAAGTAAAATTGATGCGGTTGCATGTTATTATGTTTAGTTATAGTTAGGTTTTGTGAGTTTACTATCTAAAAAATATTTTATCCGAAAACAATCTAATTAGATGAGAGAAAGTTCTAACTTTAGTCATGTTTAGCCATGTTTGTGTACTTTCTAGAAGAAAAAAAATTGTTTTCCAAATTTAATCTTGTGCAACCGTAAAACTTACGGGCGAGCACAAAAATCAAAAACTGAATTGAAACCACGAAAATCACACTGAAAAACCAAAGGTGGCGGTTTTGACTTTTGAAAAAGTCAAACGCTTGGGGCGGTTTTGTTTTCATATGAAACACTAGACCACAAAAACTGCCCCGCCCAACCCTCATCTATCCAACAAATTATAAAATATTTTGACTAGGCAAAAGTTTTGGAAGTTAATAACTTTAATATAAGATTTGTATATGTGTAGTTTTTTTAGACTATTCACATATTTTTTATTTGACATCCAGTCTTGGTGGTTTTTATGTTTTTTGGTTTTCATCTAGTTGCCGCTTACTTCTCTAAAAACTGAATGTATGAGGAAGACATATTTTGTATGTGGCTTTGAATGAGCCGATCACTAGCCACACGTATTGTTCCGGGAGTAACTTATCATTTGTGGTATTTTCAACAAGGTTGTGATTGTCGGGTAAGTTGACATTTCCACACTGATGATGTGTAACACTGCTATTTGTCAATTGGCATACGACACCGTTCTGATGCTTTATTTTGCAAATGGGTTTGAAAACATTACGTGATGCTATCAAAAATTTTGTAATGCTATTGTAGACTTATATGAAGAGGATTTTTTGTGAAAACCTACTTATATTGATGTCGAAAAACTCATGCTTATTACGAGGAGAAACATAGGTTTCTTGAGATGTTAGGAAGCATTAATTGCACGTGTTGACTATAGGCTAACTGCCCAAATGCACATTGTGCTCAATATTTTAGGAGTGATCACAGGCTACATCTATTCGTTTTATTGGAAGCAGTTGCCTCACAAGACTTAAGAATTTGGCATGTGTTCTTTGGTGTTTTGAGGGCGAACAACGACGTCAACATTCTACGGCAGTCGCCTATTTTCAACGTTTTCATAGACGGAAAATTACCAGAGTTTTCATTTGTGGCCAACGTGCCTTATTAATGGGGATATGGGGATATTATCTTACTAGCGGGGATATATCCAGGATGGTTTGTTCTAGTTAAGTCTATTTCATAGCCAGGTGCGAATGATACAAAGCAAATAAGGTATAAGGTTGAAGCACCAAGAAAAGATGAGAAACGAGCGTTTGGTGTGCTAAAGAAAAAGTTGGTTAAAAAAAAAAAAAAAAAAAAAAAAAAAAAAAAAAAAAAAAAAAAAATCTTGCAAGGCCAATGACTCTTTAGAAAATAATGAATATGATGTACATATGCATCATATTACATAATATATGATTATAATAGACAAAAAAGAATGCAATCTCTCCCGACTTTATCTAAATGAGCAACATTGTGATGATGATCTCGTAAAAATGCATGGAAAAATGTTTTACTAATGACTTAGTCAACGAGGAAACTCTACTAAGCCTTAAAGCCGATTTAGTGGAACATATTTAGCGTTGAACAAATGCACAATAATTTATTATTTTACTTTATTTCAAGTTTTATTGTAATATTTTATTTTATTTGATTAATAGAATATTTTTCAATTATTAATGAAATTTTAATTTTAGCGTATATAATTAAAAAAAAATGGTTGTGATTTTGTTTATCTTTTTACATTATGTTGATGGTGATCTTGGTTATGAAGAGAGACGTTGACACGACACTAAGTTGACGATAGTGATGTTGGTTACTATTATCACTAGCCTCTTGTTTCAAATTTTAATCTATCCTTCATGTTTACTCTAACTATAAAATATACTCAGTAACTTTTTTTTTAACCAACTTTCCTTGTTAGAAATAGGATGGTAACGGGGCGGGTTTGGGGAGAGGTGGCCATCCTCATCCCCAAACCCGATTATCAAAGTTCTCCCCAAACCTGCCCCGGTCCCCATCAGGATGTAATCGAGGCTCCTCGTTGGGGCATGATGGTCTCCCAAACCCGCCCCGTATTAATCGGTGATCTTATCAGGGTGTCCTCTTTGGGTGCAATTCTCGACCAAAGCCGCACAATTTCACATTTATTATTATTTTTAGACCGTTAGAAATAACTTGAAAAATTAAGAACCTATTAATAATCAATTATAAACAAGCTTTATTAAGTTTTCAAAGATATTATTATACATGAATAATGATAAATTACACTGTCAAAAATTAAACCTTTTCACTAAAATTTATAATCACAATTTTTTGCAATTTTACAAATAAATAAATAAATAAATAACTTAAAAATATTAGAGTAATACTCTCTCAGTCCCATTTTATAAGTCCATGTTTGAAAAGTCATAGTATTTTTCTTAGAGTTTGATCGTAATTATTATTTTTTTCGTGTTATATAATACTTGATACAAAATATATAAATTGATTTGTGTTTTAAATGCATTTTCATTTGTATACTTTTCATCAAGTTACGAAAAAAAATAATTACGGTCAAACTCTGAGGAAAATGGCTTTGACTTTTCAAACATGGACTTATAAAATGAGACGGAGAGAATATCTTTTTATTACGTAAATACTAACAAAATACTGTATAGGTATATTTGTAGACGTGTATATATTATTTGGGCGAGGTCGGGCGGGCCGGGGCGAGGTGAGGATTCCCACTCCCTGACCCAAACCCAATTATAATCCCAGTTTAAGCCCTAAATCCGCCTCGTAACCTGATTAACATGCATCGTCCCACTCCAATTAGTTTGGATTTCGAATTTCCACATCTAGTTCGGTTTTTTTTTGCCATACCTAGTTAGAAAGATCATTGAATGATGCACACTTTCAAAAAACGAGGTGTTAATATAACTAATCAAATCTTGAGGTTGATTAATGCACTTATGAAAATATAGGTAGCGTTTAATATTTTTATGATCAAATAGTCAACAAAGTTGTGTTTCATAAAAAAAATTTCCAACTTGGCCGCCTTGTAAGCTCTATAAATACACTTCCTCTAGACTCGAACCTTTCAAGTTTTGCATCTTTCTCTCATTCACTTTCATTACAAAAGTCTTTGAGACAAGATCATCGATGGCTGGCCTTCAATACAACTTCTTCCCGACTGATTTCTTGTATCCGCAACCCACATCGAAAAGTAGAGATGTCGCACTTCCTCAGGCTGTTTCGCTAAATGTACAAAAACCCGAGGGCTTACTCGAAGATTTGACCAAGATGCACTCTAATAATAATATTGCCAAGAAGCAAATCAAGACACTCAAGCTTTCTGCAATCAATAAACAAATATGAGCATTTCTCGACTTCAAGATATGCATATATAGATTAAGAATTACATATACTCGCAATAGAACTTTTTTAATGTTCTACTTTGTATTTTATGTTACGAGACGGGTAGCCATGTTGCGACGGTGAGTGTCCGCGTAATTAAATATTTCAGAGAGCAAATGCGTTTATGTTATATGCTTATATGCTTTTTGTGAGAATAAACTTATTGACGAAGTTGTTAAAATATTTCATAGCGATGAATTATTGATAATTGTATTATGTATTTATGTGTATTATGACTTTCTAATATTAGTCTTGAATAATTCTTATGTTACGAGTAATTCAGATCCGTGCGTTGCACACGAGCTCTATCTAATTGGTCAGAGTGTAATGTGCAGTAATTTTTTTCATTATTAGACTTTTGTAAGTATTGTCTTAGTTGATCGGTAAATTTTATATTTAAATTTTTTATGACATATTAGTAGTTATTTATAAAGTGCATATTTTTTTATTTATTCTCAAGATTGTAACATTATATTTAAACTTTTTATGATATATTAGTAGTTATTTATAAAGTTTATATTTTGTACTTATTTTTAAAATTATAACATCCCTATATTTTGATATAAAACTAATTTGGCACATACTTTCATCATTATATATCTAAGTTGTAATTGTATCACACCTTTTCTAAGCATGACACACATTTAAAATAGTTTATTGATAATAAGTTTCTAAGTTGTGATGTTACCACAACCTTTGTTAGTATGGCATGAAAAATGTTGGTGCATTTATTTCTATCAGTTTTAATTGAGGTCGAGTCAAAAACTATGTTTGTCACTAATTTTCATCATATATAATTTGGGCTGCCTCAGGACCCGTGCAAAAATGATTGTGTAAATTGTCGGGTTGTTAGTATGATGGTAAGACCCAAATATACAACAATAGTTTATTGACATTAAAAAATATAAGTGAAGAGACTTTTTTCAAGATGTTACATTGAAAAGAGTCTCTTCACATGTAATTTTTTAATATGTATAAGTTACATAAATTATTTTAAATATAAAGCGATGACATTAATGTTGGAGACCTTTTATATTCATCCCCGTGTGATGCACACAGGTTTGGAATGCCTCAGGAGTTAGGACCCATGCAATGCACGCATGTTGGATCTAATTGTTTTTTTTTCGTAATGTTCGGGATTAATTTTCGTTTCATGTTTGAAACTCTCATTTTTTGTGAAATACGGACTTCGTTGTTCAAATAAATGACATTATCAAAAGCGAACTATAAAACAAATTTCTTTTTTAACAAAACTATAAAAACATAAAACATTAAAGTAATTAGTATATTTAAGAGTACAAATTATAACTCGTATAATAAAAAATCAGATCCAATGACCAAAGTTCGAATCATAAACCCGCTCCAATCAATCAATAGACCCGACATTTAACTAAATATAATTTTCTTCTCCTTTATATACTTCTTCGATTTAGAAGATTCTCATTGTTAATATGATAGTGTGAAGATATTTTTATTATATACTGCCCCATATTCAATATGTAAGTTCGACATAATTTACACAGTCATATCAAATATCAAAGTCACACAATATTCAAAGACGTTTAATTAAGAAAGTGTAACACACCGCAAGACAAAAAAACTACATTAAGAGCAAAAATATTAAAATGAACCAACAAAGTGTAGTAATAATTATTGACTAAAAATTGAATGCTCGTCACATTATTTTCAATAAACTTACTTGCTAAACGAATCAATAGTATTAGCCCATTTATCGGTACTACATGAAGTAAAATATTGCATGTTTAATTTGTAATGTACTATTAATATGAATGCTAAGTATCCATTCCACCGGTGGCCGTGGCGTTGTTCTTGTTGTTGTTGTTGTCGTCTTTGTCGTTGTTGTTCATTGGCCTTTTGCATGTTTTGTTCTTGATACAATTTTTGTGACTTCTCGATCTCTTTTTTTAATTCTTCTTGACGCGCTGCAAAAAATAATTAGATATAGTTGATCGTTAGTAACTTAAATACAGTTAATCAATATATTACATTTTCGATCAAATTGAAAATGTTGGTGCATGTTTCACTTAATTGATAAGACAACGATGTGTAGGATCTATAAAACCATTAGAGAAGATAATGTTACTACCAAACCTCCTAAGCACCATCATTATATCCTACATTGTTACACACACAAAACACATGTGAAATTTAAATAAAACAATAAAAATCAATATGCTAAATAAGTAAGACGATATGATGCTTACTTTACCATAATAATAAGTTGTAGCCCAATGTGCACGAGGTCTGGAGAAAGTTGTGGTGTTGTTGTATGTGATTTTTGACACATTATATAGTTGATAAAATATTTCTAACTCATGGATGGGAAGGTAAGAAGACTAACCACGGAGTATTAATTTAGACGTTTGAGTTGCTTAAAATCAATGTACACATACTAATTGAGATGTTTGAGTTGCTTGAAATCAATGTTGAAAGATTCATATGATAGAATCAATTCTTGAAACATTTATTATGACCCATTTACATTTATAAGGCCACTTAAGCTTTATATATATAAGATAAGATATGGATTCTATTGTGGACTGAAATTGTGAAAATATAAATAAATATAATAGGTTACCTGGAAAATATTAATGAAAATCAAATGTATAGATCATGTTGTAGGCTGAAACTTAAAAACTATAGATAGAATGGTATGTTAGCAGAAAAATAAATGAAAATCAATGATAATTTGGCTGGAAATATTGAATGATAATTAAGGTAGAACAGTCATTTTTGTACGTTAAATTTTCAACGTTCAACAAAATGGTTCACTTTTTATATGTAGTTTAGACATTGTACAATTTTTATATCGATGTGAAGAGAGTTTACAACTTATACTTACTAATCTCTTATATAATAAGAGAATTTTAAAAAATGAGAAAAAAAAGTTGAAAAACTCAATTAGATCAATGAGAGTGCATTATTATGCCTACGAGGCAAAATTGAGCATTTATGTTTCCTAATAAAAGTCAAAATTTGGCTTCAATTTTGTCAAACCTATCTACATATTATAAATATGTATAATAACACATGCTTCAACTAAATAAAAAAAATCCTTAAAAGTTGAGGGAGCGATTAATAAAAATTGGTTATTAAATTTTAAATAAATTATATAAGTATACTTATCAGTTTTCATGTTATTTTAAGATATTTGATATAAATTGTTTAATAATCTTAGTTATTACCTTTTATATATTTTTATAAAGTGTGAAATATTTTTAAAAACATATAATTTATTCAAAAGAATTTTTAATTAAATTTCGCAATATAACAGATAAAATTGAGAAAAGTATGAGAGTGAATATTGTAATTCCCATATTAAGAATACATTTAGTCGAGAGACAGTTTATTAATTGGTCGAGAGATAAGTGACGTAGTCAAATTGACATGATAGTACACTAACAGTTTCTCTCACACACTCACCATTTTTGCAATGAGCCTTGATATAGAGGCCTAATAAACATGCCTAATTGTGGACCTAATGCTTTAAATGCTTGTACAGGACAAGCATTTAAAGCATTAGGTCCACAATTAGGCATGTTTATTAGGTCCACCAAACATTTCCCTTTTGCAATATATGACACCTAAAACTTATGTCACATTACCTAATGATCGGATATTTATACTCATCCAATCATTAGTGCTTGTGACTTATTACATGATAGATCCCTAGACTTCTATTATTGGTAAAACTAACAACCTACTTTGTGTACTAATATTAAATTCACTTTATAACTTCTAACAATCTCCCCGAATGTAAAGAAGTCCCGGTTGTTGAAGTCTAGTGATAAGGATTTATTTGATACCTTTTTAAGGGGTCATTTAAGAATTAAATTGTGCTTATATGATCAAATATTGCCTCAAATCATTTCTTTTTGCATTTTAGGCATTTGGGACGAGGATTCTGGAATTTGGAGCTTTTTGAACGTTTTTTAGCGAAAAAATGAAGAAAACAACAAAGTCGCAAAAAACCTTCCATGAAAGAAGACCTGACAGCGTCACATTATGCCTTGTGACGTCGTCACCCTTTAATCTTGAAGCTAGAAGAATTTACACACGACGCTTCAGAAACTTTTGGAGATGTTACACCTGACGGCGTCAGGTGCAATTGGATAAAGGGCGTCACGTGTTAAAGTTATAAAAGACGGCTCAGAAAGGTTAACAAATGACAGCATCAGACACAGCCTGACGGCGTCAGCAGACAAAGAGCGACGTCGTCAGAAGGTCAACTTGAACAAGAAGAAACCCTAATCATGGCGGTCTGACGGCGTCAGGATCCATAACCTGACGTCGTCAGCTTTGTAAATCTATATATACTTTTCGATTTTTCATTCATTAGGGTACCACTTTGGAGACCTAAACCCTAGACGAATTTTGCAGCTTTAGTAAGGCTTTTAAAGCCTATTTTTCCATGTTTAATTGAAGTTAAGTATTCCTTTAATCATTTAATATGTCTATTTGTTGTTTGATTACATATTTATCTTTTCTTTCTTTTAACATGCTAGCTTAAATTATTTAGTGTTTGCTTACATCTAATGAAACCTAGTTATTGATTATTGTTGCGTTGACTATTGTTTAGTTGATTGCTTCACGTTAGGCTAAGAAAACTGGCTGACCTCCTTTGTGTAACTAGCTTGAACATCTCAGAAAACGTAACCTTATGTGCAATATAAGTTTGTCTCGTTGTATTTAATGCATGAGTTGATGTTTATGATCCTATGATAGCGTAATTGATGCGTGGGGTTTGCACCAAGCTTTACCTCTCAAGGAATCTTGAGAAGCTTACAACCCCCACCAGGCAGTGTACCTGATCGATGTAGTATAGTATAATGACAAGTATCGGGGGATTGATCGTTCAGCTAGGAATAGTGTCGCTAGGATTAGAAAACCTAAAGACTAGGTCTAGAGATGAGGGATGATTCTTTTTGTATTTTTTATATTTTTAGGGAAGCAAGTAAAAATCTCGGGTTTGAAGGATTTGGGCGGAATTAGTTGCTAATCAACTAACCCAATACTAAGATGCAATCAAATAATATACTAGAAATGAAATTAAACTAAATTATACTAAAGTTGTGAGTAATATATGGGAGAAATGTGTTTACTTAGATTTCACTACTCCCTAGATATCTTTTACACGTTAATTACTTGTTATAGTTGCATGGATGACGGATTGTATTCCTTAATACCATTCATGGGGTGGCGTACTTACTTCCCCAATCCTATGAGTGCCTATTTCACTCCTATGTCGAGCCGGCTAAGAAGCTCCTAACATGGGATCATTAGAATTTACTCATGCATTAAATACAACCAAATAAACCTAGTACACATCGGTTCATGTTTCCTAAGACGTTCAAGCATGTTACACAATGGAGATCTGCCAGTTTTCTTAATCCTAACATTGAAATCATTCATCCAATACAACCATAAACAAGTAATCAACACATAATTAACATCTAGGTTTCATTAGATCTAAGCAAACACAAGATAAATCTAGCCTAGCATGTTGAAATCAAGACAAGCACAAGATATAGACAACCAGCACATAGACATATTGATTGAATTAAGAGAAGACTTATCTTAATAGCACATGAAAGGATTCAAGGGGTGAAAACCCTTGAATATACTGTAAAATACGAGCTAGGGTTCACAAAGTTCGGCCCTAGGGTTTCTCTACACAAGTTCCTCCCTAATGAATAAAAAATAGAAAACTATATATATAGTTTAGAAGGTGACGGCGTCAAGAACAAATGTCTGACGCCGTCATCTCCCCGCCAAATAGTTCCTCGGACTGCCTAGATCTGGGTCTGACGCCGTAATGTAATTTCCTTATGCAGGCCGTCACAAAATTAACTCTTGACGCCCTTGTTGTGACGCCGTCAGGTTTGTACTGGATTGTCACCACTTTTACTCTTGACGCCGTCATGAATTTCCTCTTGACGCCGTCAGGTACTGTTCTCAGCATGGAAAATTAAGTCTTTGGCGTTTTCTTCACTTTTATGCTCCAAAAACGTCCGAATTGCTTTCTTTTCCAGATTTCACTCCCAAAGTATGTAACACCCCCTAATTTGAAATGCGGCAGCGGAATAGAAATTAGGGTGGTATGGTGAGGATCGAAGTCATAATGATAGAAAACGACTCGAAGAGACGTTTTAAAACATAATTTCATTTATAAATATTTGAAATACAATAGGTCCTTATCAGAGTATTATAAAAACTTGATGTTTTGAACTAAATCAAACATCATTTATTTTACATAATTATTGAAATAATTAAACATAATTTTAAGATTTTTGCCGCCCGTTCCATGCTTGCTTCCCCTGTTAAATACCTGAGATACATGCTTAAAAGTCAACAAAATTGTTAAGTGAAATCATAGAGTTTGAATTTAATAATCATTTTGATACACAAGCAAGATTGTATTAGAAAATACAATCAGTTTGAAAACATTGATATTGCAGTTCATATATTGCACTAAATCTCATGACACGCAAACGTTAACAAATACCGTAAACGGCGGGTGTTTATCAAATCAATGATAAATTTGCCCTCGTGTAATAGGTGATTTGCCAGTTCCTATTTTTACTCAAATATAATTATCACGACTAATGCGGCTAACCACATGCATAATGGCATTCCGTCAAGCATTAGTGGGACAGGCTGTCAAACCTTAAATAGATCTATTCATTATATTTGCGTTCACCGCATTGATTAATGGCTCATGAATAAGGGTCTTTTGGCAATAGCTAACTTAGGCATATATCAGTCAGGAAAGCATATAGAAAAATACTTGTGATCTATTTATAACATGTATCCCCCTCACGGAGTTTTTGAAAATAATTAAATGTGAGTCTATGACTCACCTTGATTGATACTGAAAACGAAGAAAATAAAGTCGGATGAATTTTATGAAAACAGCTTCAAAACACAACCTGATAAATAAATTTATCTAAGAATTTGACCAAAAACTATTCGGTGATTATAAAGAAAATAACGAATATTAGATATTCGTTATGACGATTAAGTGATGTGCAGTGAAAATATTGTGATATACATGATATGACAAAATATGATTTTTAAAATTATCCATCGAAGTTTTTCCTTTTTAATCGTAAGTAAAATCTTAACCTTTTAAAATATCGTTCTATATTATTAACGTTAAGTTAATAATATATATATAAATATAAATAAAATTTAAACATGATATGAAATAAATTTACGAAAAATGTAAAATAAATAAGAATGATAAATAAATTATGTTTAGTCTTTGTCTCTTTTTCCAATTTTTACCATTTTTACACTAACGATACTTGCGTTACACCTTTAGTCCTTTATATATATTTTTCAACTATAGTCCTCTACTTTGTCCAATAATCAATACAAACCTTCTAATATTAATTTTTATCACATTTTATCCTTAGATTTTTGTATTTACAGGTTTAGTCCTTGATTTTCAATATTTACACATTTAGTCCTTCTAGGTGTCGTCGCGTTACATTTTTAGTCCAATTTTACAAAAATGATTATGGAACTTTCTATAAATTTTCGTAGCTTATTTATTAAGTATAAAGCTTATTTTACTGCTTATTTATTTCAAAAGCTCATTTTTATGGCTTATGGGCCTGGTTCGAATTATCTTAAGGCCCGTTAAGATTTTTGGAGGCGAGAGCATGGAAAAAGTTTTGGGCTTGGCTTTGGACCATTTTTATGATTCTAAAAACATTTCTTATAGGCCCAGTGGGCTTACGGATTTCAAAAGCTTAGTGGGCTTTAGTTAAGCCCACTCGACAACAATAAAGTTTTTATAAATATTTTTAGTTTTGATATCCGGTTTATGTACATTCAAAATGGATCGTTTAAGATGTCAAAACGTGATTATTTTTACAAGTTGTTTACATGAAAACTTTAGTTTGCTAGGTGGTCTATGACGTCGTGAAAAGATATGGTACCATTGTTAAACTAAATTTTAAGTTATACGTTGATTTTGTGACATGGTTGGGTCGATATATATAACTTGAAAACTAGCCAAATTTTACTAAGTGTTATTCTAAATTTAAATCGATGGATGTAAGTTAAAATAGATGCATGAAATGATTTATACGTTACAACTAAAGTGAATGGTGTGTGCTACGTGATTCCTAGGCCTTCCAAGATAGAGGCTAATCACGTCTCGTATACTAAGAACAAATATATATGTGAATTAAACGTGCAAAGTGTAAACGTACGAAGCAAAAATCATAAAGTGCATGAACACATAAATACGTATGAAATGGATTAGAATTGAGTGTAAGAAACTTACAAACACTTTTAAAGTGATCTAGAGTCGAGCTAGGTATAAAAGAACACAAGAATTCACGTCCAAGCTATATAACCCAAACGTTATATATTATTTTGAACCCGATATCTTTTCTTTGCTTCCAATATAGTTCCACTCGACTTGTAAGTTTTACGAGAAGGATTTGAAGGTCCAATTATTGCAGTGAAAGAATGAGAGAATGAATAAGAATAGGATGCATGCAATGTACGTATATATATTACAAATATATAACGTTTTAGTGAGAAAGTTCAATGCAAACTTCTTCCCACACTATTGCATGTCAGTACTAGACTCCTTAGGTGAGATTTTATATTGTTTTTAGAGGGTTTGTGAGAGCACAAAAGAAGGAGGGTGTTGGGTGATTCATGCTATATGTCGACATACATATTATCATACATACGATTTACAAAATCGTGTACAACTTGAATATACATGATCATCTTTAACATTTGAGCTTAGAATCATCTTAGGAATAATATTGGGAACGTTTAGAAACAAACTAGATTCAAAACGGTTAAGTTTTGAATATAGTCCAAATCGAGTTGGGTTTGCTAAGGTCGATTACTATGCCTCTTAATAACGTATCAATACTTAACGTAGGAACGCGAGACTTGACACACTAATTGTTGGATAGTAGGTTAACGAGATGGGAAAATAAAATATATAGGTCGTGTGCTAAACTTACGAATAAAGGGTGCGATTTGGAGGGGGTTTGAACTTGTCGATCGGATGAAATTTAATAAATAGGATTTTGGGCTTAGTTTGTGTGGGCTTATGAATAGTGGACTGAGGTGTGTGGGCCGAGATAATTAAGGGTCCGGTTGGCTAATTAGGATAATTAGTGGATTTTAATTATATTTAATAAATATAATTAAGATTAGGATTTAGGTTTAGGATTAGATGTAAAGTTTAAGTTTCGTGTCACGTGTCGAGGATTAATTCCGTCATATCGTGAATTATATTATTTTGTGAGAATCGCCAAAATAATATAAGAAAAATTTTAAATTTTTCCGAGAAAATGGGAATTAGAAACGATAACGAAGGATTATATATTTATTAATGATTTAATTACAAGAAATTTTTACAGGGTTCTACAGTACCCACTTGTCATTCTGAATTTCGTCCCGAAATTCGATTTTAAGAAATCTAACAAGTGCGTTCTATGAAAATAAGTGCGGATACTTCTCACGGAATCTATCTTCTCTTTCCCATGTATAAGTCGGTCCTCGCTTAGAGTCCCATCTTACTTTTACAATGGGGATACGATTCTGTTTGAGTTGCTTAATTTCTCTATCCATTATTTCCACAGGCTCTTCTGTGAACACTAGTTTGTCGTCCAATCTAATCTCTTTTAGTGGAATGACGAGAGTTTCGTCTGATAAACATTTCTTGAGTTGGGATACGTGAAACGTAGGGTGTACCCTACTAAGTTCATCCGGCAGTTCTAACTTATAAGCAACTGAACCAATTCTCTCCAGAATTTTGAAAGGTCCAATATACCTCGGATTTAACTTTCCACGTTTTCCAAAACGAATCATTCCTTTCCATGGCGAAACCTTCAACATGACTTTGTCTCCTACTTGAAATTCTATAGGCTTTCTCCTGACATCAACATAACTTTTCTGTCTGTCACGAGCAGCTTGCAAGCGTTGCTTGATTTGGAATATCTTCTCAGTAGTATCATGTATTAGCTCTGGTCCGGTAAGTTGCATATCACCAACTTCTGTCCAACAGATTGGTGATCTGCACTTTCTTTCGTACAGTGCCTCAAAAGGTGCAGCCTTTATGCTGGCATGGTAGCTATTATTGTACGAGAATTCAACTAATGGCAAGTGTCTATCCCAACCTTTTCCGAAATCAATCACACATGCTCGGAGCATGTCTTCCAAGGTTTGGATTGTTCTCTCACTTTGTCCATCGGTTTGCGGATGATAAGCGGTGCTCATATCTAACCTAGTACCAAGAGATTTCTGTAGCGATTCCCAAAATCTTGATGTGAATCGGCTATCTCTATCAGAAATAATAGATATTGGTACCCCATGTCTAATCACAATTTCCTTAAAATACAACTGAGCGAGTGTTTCCATCTCGTCAGTTTCCTTGATTGGTAGGAAATGTGCAGACTTGGTTAATCGATCGATGATAACCCAGATTGTGTCTAATCCGGTCGAAGTCTTTGGTAATTTGGTAATAAAATCCATTGTGATTCGTTCCCATTTCCAGACCGGAATTTCTGGTTGCACGAGTAATCCTGATGGTTTTTGAGTCTTTGCTTTTACTCTAGAGCAGGTCAAACATTTACCAACGTACTTGGCGATATCAGCTTTCATATTTGGCCACCAATAATTCTTCTTAATATCTTGGTACATTTTATTGGAACCGGGATGAATAGAATATTTGGATTTATGAGATTCATGCATGATAAGGTCTCGAATACCTCCAAATAGAGGAATCCAATATCTTTCCTTAAAAAATAACATTCCATCATTTCTTCTCACAAATTCTTTTTCATTATTTGGCATTCTGTCAACCTGATCTTCCAGGTTTGACCTCCTGTCAATTTTCTCATATTGTCGGTTTTCTTCTTGTAGAGCTTCCATTTGAGCTTTGATGATTTGAGCAGGAAGTGGCGAATGAATTGTGATTCCTAGAGATCGAATTCTAAGAGGTTTAATTCTATCTTTTCTACTTAACGCATCGGCTACTACATTCGCTTTACCAGGATGGTAACGAATTTCACAGTCGTAGTCATTGAGTAATTCTAACCATCTTCTTTGCCTCATGTTTAGCTCCTTCTGATCTAAGATATGCTGTAGACTCTTGTGATCGGTGAAAACCGTACACTTTGTACCATATAGGTAATGTCTCCATATCTTAAGAGCAAAAACTACTGCTCCTAATTCTAGATCATGAGTGGTGTAGTTTTCTTCATTCTTTTTCAGCTGTCGTGAAGCATAGGCTATAACTTTGTCTCTTTGCATTAGTACCGCACCTAAACCATGATGAGATGCGTCACAATACACTACAAAGTCCTCATTGCCTTCTGGTAATGCCAATATTGGTGCTTCACAAAGCTTTTGTTTCAGCAGTTGAAATGCTGACTCCTGCTTCTATACTTCTTGTTCTTCTGGGTTAGTTCCGTCAATGGTTTTGCAATCTTTGAAAAACCTTCTATAAATCTCCGGTAATAACCAGCGAGACCTAAGAATTGACGAATCTCGGTTGGGGAGGTAGGTGACGTCCAACCTTTAACTGCTTCTATCTTTGCGGGATCTACGTGGATACCTTTGTTGTTGATGATATGGCCTAAAAATTGAACGGTAGAAATCCAAAAATCACATTTGGAAAACTTGGCGTACAACTTTTCCTTCTTAAGTAACTCCAAAACAGTCCTTAAGTGTTCGGCATGCTCTTCTTCATTGCGCGAATAGATTAAAATATCATCAATGAACACAATAACGAATTTATCCAAGTATGGTTTGCATACTCGGTTCATTAAATCCATGAATACAGCTGGTGCATTGGTAAGACCAAATGGCATCACCTGAAATTCATAATGTCCGTATCGTGTTCGAAAAGCTGTCTTGGGAATGTCCTCTTCCCTAACTCTTAGTTGATGATATCCTGATCTAAGATCGATTTTTGAGTACACACTTGATCCTTGTAATTGGTCAAATAGATCGTCGATCCTTGGTAATGGATATCGATTCTTCACCGTGAGTTTGTTCAACTCTCTGTAATCGATACACATTCGGAACGTTCCATCTTTCTTTTTGACAAATAGGATTGGTGCTCCCCAAGGGGATGAACTCGGTTGAATGAAACCTTTATCTGATAGTTCTTTTAACTGTTCAGATAATTCTTTCATTTCGGAGGGCGCTAATCGATATGGTGCTTTTGCAACGGGTGCTGCTCCAGGCACTAAATCGATTCGGAATTCTATTTGACGAGTTGGTGGGATTCCAGGTAAGTCTTCGGGAAATACATCAGAAAATTCTCTTACAACTGGCACTTCATCAAGTTGTTTCTTCTTTTCTTTTGTTTCTCCTCCCGTTACTTGGATTTGAAATACATGGCATCCTTTGCTTATGTATTTCATCGTCTTGGCGTACGAAATGATATTGAAAGAAGTTTTAGGTTTATCACCTTGGATGATTAAGGTTTCACCGCCGAATGGAATTTGGATGATTTTCTCATCACAAATTATTCTGGCACGGTGTTTAGATAACCAATCCATACCAATGATGACATCAAAACTTCCCAATTGAATGGGCATAAGATTGATAGGGAAAGATTTATTTAGAAGGGTTAAGGTGCAGTTTTCGATTAGGGTATTGGTACTTAGAATATTTCCATCTGCTAATTCTATTTCATAGATAGCATCTAATTCTACAGGAGTAATATTTAGATTTGCGGCAAACGACGTAGACACAAAACTTTTATCTGCTCCTGAATCAAATAATATCTTAGCATCTTGTTGATTTAATAGGAACGTACCAGTAACAACATCTGAATTCTGCGTTGCATTCCCATCACCAAGTACATACGCTCTTCCTCTGGCAACATTATTGGTAAATTTCGGACATTGAGGTCTGTAATGTCCAACTTCTCCACAACCATGGCACTTTACTGCTATCGGTTGTGTGTTGGCTCCAGTCGCTCGACAGTCCCTTGTCATATGACCAATTCTTTTACAGTTGCCGCAAACAGCCCTACATGCTCCATTATGATGCATGTTGCACTTGTTACATGGGGGTAGCGTTCCAGAATAACCTTTACTTTCTGCAGGCACTGCTGCATAAGCTCGGGTAGCTTCTTGTCGACGATTTTGTTGCTGATGATGATTACTACGGTTCTGCTGCTGATCTCTGTTGCGATTTCTGCTTTGATTGTTGTTGTTGCTGTAGCTACGGTTACCACTGTAACTGTTGTTATAGCTGCGGTTGTTGCTATTGTTACTCCCTCGGTTGTCAGCACTTCTCTTATGCTCATTAATCACAGAGGTAGAACCTCTTTTGATTACCCGGGTTAACAATCTCTGTGCAAGTTCCATAGCTTCTTCTACTGACTTTGGATTCGATGAGGTAACATCTCCTTCAATGGATAGTGGCAGTCCCTCCACGTATTTCTCCAATGCTTGTTCAACATCGGGTACTATAGTTGGACACAGCACCGACAACTCCAGAAACTTTCTGTCGTATGTCTTCAAGTCATTGTACCTTACAACTAGCTGATGAAATTCATCTTCCAGTTTTCGAATCTCTGTTCTTGGACAATACTTTTTCAACATTTTATTCTTCAACTCATTCCACGAAAGTCTGAAAGCTTCATCTGGACCCATAGCATTCGCAGTAGTGTTCCACCACGATAATGCCTCTCCTTGAAGAGTTCCTGTAGCAAAGGTAACTTTGCTATTCTCAGGACAACCACTTCTCTTGAAGATTGTCTCAGTATGCTCAAACCAATGTGCCATTTCAGTCACTCCTTCAATTCCTTTGAAGTTTGTTGGCTTGCAAGTCATGAAATCCTTGTAAGTACAATTACCTGGAGTAATTGTATTAACTTCACGATTTGCACCATTGGTATTATTCAAACGATCCGCTTCACGAGCTGCAGATATTCCCTCAGCAATCATTCTTTGAACCTCAGTGGGGGTCAACATCACTTCCGGGTTAGAGTTTTCGCTACTTGCATGCTCCATTTTTCTATTAATAATACAAAAATATAGCATTTAGAATTTTAAACAACCACTTGTTTTAAAGATTCTTGTGAAGTAGGGAAAATTAATTTTGAGTCTTAATAATAATTGGGCATCATATGTAGTTTTTATTTTAATACAACAATCATAATCATTCCGATATGTTAGATGCAATTTATAATACACATGAACAACCATAAGCATAAGTTAACATTTGTATATAGTAATATCCAAACCAACAGCATCACATTAATAACTTTAAATCCGTTGAGTTGTTATAACAAAACGATACAAGCTTATTAAATGCCACATGCGGCAGGCTTGAATGCCTTATTACTAGTACAAATACTAACTGCCTCTAATGATTAGGTATGTTCACATGTCCTCCCATCTCTAAGATCTGAGATCGGAGCTCTTGCATCTCGGTATGATGTTGCATCTTCATATCCCCTACAATGTTTTCCAATGTATCTGCTCTTCGGCGTGCAAGCTGGGCTTCCCAAGTACGGTCTTGTCCCTCTCTCCGCAATGATATCGCGAAAGAACGTGTCTCAGAGATATCCGAACGTATCTGAGCTAACCCTTGCTGCAACTCTATCCTATCGGCTATAAGGTTATGTAAGGTGTTGTGGGTAGTATCTGAATGATCGAAAGATGAATAATCAATCATTTGGAGAAGTGAGTCTATCTGATCTTCGTGATGCTCCAATCGCGTCACTACTACAGAAGGTGAAAAGGTAGAAGGAATTTCCATCCTAGCACTCTCGCCAGTTTCATTGATATGAGCTGGGGGAGTAAAACCAGGCGGATAGGGTAATGATGGTGAACGTGGAGAAATAGAATCAGAAATACGAAAGCGGCTGGATGTAGGTATATCTACTTCAGGGATTGGTTCTCTTTGGTGAAAATTATACGGATAAGTTTGGCTAAAAAGGTTGAATAGGTGATCGGGTGCATATGAATTATGACGTGGTAATGGTGTCGATAAAACAAAAGTATTAGGATTCTCAGGCGTTGTAGCAATTTCGTCTTGCTCGTAGGGTTCTGTTTCTTAGGAAACAGCGTCAGGTACAGAAGTAGAACGATAAACAGGCAAAGTAACGGACGCGACGAAAATATCAGAGTCGGATTCGAACATACTCATATTGACACAATACTGTAACAATTCATAAATAGCGCAGAATAAGAATTTATTATCATAAAATTTTATCATATCACAATCAAAATATCATAGCTTAATGATTAACTTACGGAGTGCTGTAGCAAGCAGGTACGGCGGGCAAAAATATATATGATAAAAATTTAATTTATTTGAAAGTATAGTTATAGTTCAATGTTTAAAAACATTTGGTTCTCTATAACGATGTCTCTGATGCCAATCTGTAACACCCCCTAATTTGAAATGCGGCAGCGGAATAGAAATTAGGGTGTTACGGTGAGGATCAAAGTCATAATGATAGAAAACGACTCGAAGAGACGTTTTAAAACATAATTTCATTCATAAATATTTGAAATACAATAGGTCCTTATCAGAGTATTATAAAAACTTGATGTTTTGAACTAAATCAAACATCAATTATTTTACATCATTATTGAAATAATTAAACATAATTTGAAGATTTTTGCCGCCCGTTCCATGCTTGCTTCCCCTGTTAAATACCTGAGATACATGCTTAAAAGTCAACAAAATTGTTGAGTGAAATCATAGAGTTTGAATTTAATAATCATTTTGATACACAAGCAAGATTGTATTAAAAAATACAATCAGTTTGAAAACATTGATATTGCAGTTCATATATTGCACTAAGTCTCATGACACGCAAACGTTAACAAATACCGTAAACGGCGGGTGTTTATCAAATCAATGATAAATTTGCCCTCGTGTAATAGGTGATTTGCCAGTTCCTATTTTTACTCAAATATAATTATCACGACTAATGCGGCTAACCACATGCATAATGGCATTCCGTCAAGCATTAGTGGGACAGGCTGTCAAACCTTAAATAGATCTATTCATTATATTCGCATTCACCGCAGTGATTAATGGCTCATGAATAAGGGTCTTTTGGCAATAGCTAACTTAGGCATATATCAGTCAGGAAAGCATACAGAAAAATACTTGTGATCTATTTATAACATGTATCCCCCTCACGGAGTTTTTGAAAATAATTAAATATGAGGCTATGACTCACCTTGATTGATACTGAAAACGAAGAAAATAAAGTTGGATGAATTTTATGAAAACGGCTTCAAAACACAACCTGATAAATAAATTTATCTAAGAATTTGACCAAAAACTATTCGGTGATTATAAAGAAAATAACGAATATTAGATATTCGTTATGACGATTAAGTGATGTGCAGTGAAAATATTGTGATATGCATGATATGACAAAATATGATTTTTAAAATTATCCATCGAAGTTTTTCCTTTTTAATCTTAAGTAAAATCTTAACCTTTTAAAATATCGTTCTATATTATTAACGTTAAGTTAATAATATATATATAAATATAAATAAAATTTAAACATGATATGAAATAAATTTACGAAAAATGTAAAATAAATAAGAATGATAAATAAATTATGTTTAGTCTTTGTCTCTTTTTCCAATTTTTACCATTTTTACACTAACGATACTTGCGTTACACCGTTAGTCCTTTATATATATTTTTCAACTATAGTCCTCTACTTTGTCCAATAATCAATACAAACCTTCTAATATTACTTTTTATCACATTTTATCCTTAGATTTCTGTATTTACAGGTTTAGTCCTTGATTTTCAATATTTACACATTTAGTCCTTCTAGGTGTCGTCGCGTTACATTTTTAGTCCAATTTTACAAAAATGATTATGGAACTTTTCTATAAATTTTCGTAGCTTATTTATTAAGTATAAAGCTTATTTTACTGCTTATTTATTTCAAAAGCTCATTTTTATGGCTTATGGGCCTGGTTCGAATTATCTTAAGGCCCGTTAAGATTTTGGGAGGCGAGGGCATGGAAAAAGTTTTGGGCTTGGCTTTGGACCATTTTTATGATTCTAAAAACATTTCTTATAGGCCCAGTGGGCTTACGGATTTCAAAAGCTTAGTGGGCTTTAGTTAAGCCCACTCGACAACAATAAAGTTTTTATAAATATTTTTAGTTTTGATATCCGGTTTATGTACATTCAAAATGGATCGTTTAAGATGTCAAAACGTGATTATTTTTACAAGTTGTTTACATGAAAACTTTAGTTTGCTAGGTGGTCTATGACGTCGTGAAAAGATATGGTACCATTGTTAAACTAAATTTTAAGTTATACGTTGATTTTGTGACATGGTTGGGTCGATATATATAACTTGAAAACTAGCCAAATTTTACTAAGTGTTATTCTAAATTTAAATCGATGGATGTAAGTTAAAATAGATGCATGAAATGATTTATACGTTACAACTAAAGTGAATGGTGTGTGCTACGTGATTCCTAGGCCTTCCAAGATAGAGGCTAATCACGTCTCGTGTACTAAGAACAAATATATATGTGAATTAAACGTGCAAAGTGTAAACGTACGAAGCAAAAATCATAAAGTGCATGAACACATAAATACGTATGAAATGGATTAGAATTGATTGTAAGAAACTTACAAACACTTTTAAAGTGATCTAGAGTCGAGCTAGGTATAAAAGAACACAAGAATTCACGTCCAAGCTATATAACCCAAACGTTATATATTATTTTGAACCCGATATCTTTTCTTTGCTTCCAATATAGTTCCACTCGACTTGTAAGTTTTACGAGAAGGATTTGAAGGTCCAATTATTGCAGTGAAAGAATGAGAGAATGAATAAGAATAGGATGCATGCAATGTACGTATATATATTACAAATATATAACGTTTTAGTGAGAAAGTTCAATGCAAACTTCTTCCCACACTATTGCATGTCAGTACTAGACTCCTTAGGTGAGATTTTATATTGTTTTTAGAGGGTTTGTGAGAGCACAAAAGAAGGAGGGTGTTGGGTGATTCATGCTATATGTCGACATACATATTATCATACATACGATTTACAAAATCGTGTACAACTTGAATATACATGATCATCTTTAACATTTGAGCTTAGAATCATCTTAGGAATAATATTGGGAACGTTTAGAAACAAACTAGATTCAAAACGGTTAAGTTTTGAATATAGTCCAAATCGAGTTGGGTTTGCTAAGGTCGATTACTATGCCTCTTAATAACGTATCAATACTTAACGTAGGAACGCGAGACTTGACACACTAATTGTTGGATAGTAGGTTAACGAGATGGGAAAATAAAATATATAGGTCGTGTGCTAAACTTACGAATAAAGGGTGCGATTTGGAGGGGGTTTGAACTTGTCGATCGGATGAAATTTAATAAATAGGATTTTGGGCTTAGTTTGTGTGGGCTTATGAATAGTGGACTGAGGTGTGTGGGCCGAGATAATTAAGGGTCCGGTTGGCTAATTAGGATAATTAGTGGATTTTAATTATATTTAATAAATATAATTAAGATTAGGATTTAGGTTTAGGATTAGATGTAAAGTTTAAGTTTCGTGTCACTTGTCGAGGATTAATTCCGTCATATCGTGCATTATATTATTTTGTGAGAATCGCCAAAATAATATAAGAAAAATTTTAAATTTTTCCAAGAAAATGAGAATTAGAAACGATAACGAAGGATTATATATTTATTAATGATTTAATTACAAGAAATTTTTACAGGGTTCTACAAAGTACCTAAAATCACAAAAGGAATGATTTAGGGTAATATTTGATCAAATAAATTCAATTCCGGGCTTAAATGACCCCCTAAAAGTGGTTCATTTTTCGCCTCATCAGTAATTGACTTACGGTTGTAGGTGAAATTGATATTCATGGAGTTGGGGAAAGTAGCACACCCCCACGACTAGTATTAAGGAATACAACGCTTCAACAAAAAAGATAACTAGGGAGTAATTAAATCTAAGTAAACACGTTTGTCTCACTATAAGAAATTCACCACTTTTACTTTTCTGTTATTTTAATTTTTGTTCATTAAAAGTAGCTTTTGGGTTATTTGACTAGCAACTAATTACGCTCACTCTTCCGAAAGCCGACATTTTAACTTGCTTTCATAAAAACATAAAATTACAAAAAGAATCATCCCTCACCATTAGGCTTAAATCGTCATACACTTCAACCTAACGACACTATTCCCCTAGAGAACGATCAATCCCCTGGACATACCTATACTACACTACAATGACCAGGTACACTGCCTAGAGAATTGCAAGCTTCTCAAGATCCCTTGAGAAGTAAAACCTTTTGTGTGGCCGCAATCCTCGCATCACCTAGGTGTTTTCCAGCTTATATATCTTTGAATAAATCATTGTAGCTTGATTAGAGAGAATCATTAAAAAGAACTAGAGCGTTGTCTTTTTCTTCATTCTGAATGTTGAGAGTTCTTTGAAAAGCACATGAATCGGCTAATGAAGTCTCCTTTTTCATAACCTATTTGATTCTTCTTCATTATTGAAGCTTGAAACCTCTCAAAACATTCTTCAAGACCATATTGTTCTATATCTCAATCCGCAACTTTTGTGATCTTTTCTCATTTCTTATACTTCTTTAGCTTGTAGATTTGAGATGATGAGTGTTGTAGATGAATATGAATGTTATGAAGTTTGGGTGGAGTTAAGAAGTAAAATGTTGTTCTTTTGATGATGATACTTCAAATCTTCAATTATTCTCTTGCTCCCCCTAGAATCATACTTGATCTCTTGATGAAGATTTGATTAACCTGTTTATTGAGTCTTGAAAAGAAGTCCTTTTTTGCTTGCATCATTCTTTTAATCTTCTTATCATGATCACTATCTTTCACGTAGTCAAGAGATAAGTCCTCTAGGTAGATGTAACACCCCCATTTTTCACTGATCGCAGCGGATAAAGTGTTTGGGGTATTACTTCATAGAATCACAGATACGGTAATAGAAAATGACTCGAAAAGAGACGTTTTGGAAATTTAGTTATCAATCATAATTATCAGAGTTTTAATTATAAAAGATATACTTTTATTTTTGACGAGGTCCCAAAAATCTAAGAGTTAGGTTGTATTTGAATGATAACCATGAAAAGTCCTCCGAGTTCAGTACCTCCTTCTGCCATGGATCCATAGAAGTAATATACCTAGAATACATGCTTAAAAAGTCAACACTAGGTGTTGAGTGAGAATCATAGGTTTAGAGGTTAGTGAATACAAGTTCCCTGGGTTCAGTTGTTACACCCATATGGGAAAATGCAAGTTTTGTGATAATTGTGATGCATGCACAGTTATCAGGAGTTTAGTATGTTGCACTAAGCTCATGAATCACACCTTAACGATCCGGGTCATGTGGGTTGCAGACCCAACATGAGGGGATAGAAGGATAACTTCCCAAAGTTATACCTTGAGTGGATTCAAATATAGTACTTATTGGTACCACCTAGTGGGGTGTTAATACCAACGGGAGTTGTCAAACTCCAATAGATATATCAACTATATTCGCGTTCGTGTGGGTAAAATATCCCAAACGATTAGATTCATGAATTTTGGTTATGTAGTGGTGGCAATTAGTTTACTCGTGCAAACAACCAAAGAAAAAGACTTGTATTCAGTTTTAAGTAAAGCATTTAGCATGTATACCCCTCACAGGGTTTATAAAGCATTTAAAGTGAAAGTTTTAAAAAGATGTGAGGCTATGAAAACTCACCTGGGTTTAGAGTAATCTAAGTGATGCAAATAGTGACTCGGAAACTAGACCACCTTACTCACGTATCCTAGTGTGTTGTTGGTTTTGTATGTACGTCAAGCTTTAGTTATCATGTTTATGTTTCTCAAGTTATTGTTTTTAGGTTTGTTAATGTTTTATATATAACATAATACCGTTCAGGCCATTGTAATTCAAAAGTATATGACTCCTCACATGAAGCTCCCTACAATTGTATTATGTTATCAACATAATACCGTTCGGGCCATCAAAATTCATAAATTAATACTCCTCACAAAAAGCTCCCTATTACTGAGTTATGTTGTTATTAGGGTTTTGTCACAACTCACCATTTCAGGTCATTTCCCGAACTTTGGAAAAACACTATTCATCAAACACTATTCATCAAAACACTATTCATCGTTTTACTATTCATCGTTTTCGAGGTCAGTTTGATATTCTGAGAAACTTTTGGGAAATTTACTATTCACCGAACACTATTCATTTCCGGAAAAGTTTTCACTATTCACTTGCATTACTCATTTCATCGTAAATTTAGTTTACGGGTATTCAAATTCGCGTAACCGGATTGGTTTAGGTGCGAATTCATTTCATTAGTGTTAAGAACACTGCATACGGACTGGAGATAGTCTGCATATCATCATAACAGCATTTTCATGTTATACCACTCTCAGGATTTTCAAATTACTACATTCAGTACATTTAACGTTTTTACGTATAAGTATTTATAGTAAACGTTAACACCCGGTTTATACACGACGAATATATCTAAACATTCCCACGATGGTCCCGACATATTCTTATATCCATTTTAACATCATAAAAGTTATAACATTCAGTTACCCAGTATTTTGGAAATTTATTTTATTTATAACGTACGCGTATGAATATAACGACGGTTTTCGTGAAAACTAAACAATAATCACCCGATCACTTAGTAAATGTACCCAACATATTTTTAATATGTTTTTAACATTATTATAACTTTATTTCATCCCGGTAAACTTCGTGGACATTTATTTCTAATAAAACCGGTACCCGATCGTAACTAAAAAACACAAACTAGTGCAAATTCTTACAAGGTTTTCTAATTAAATCCCAAGTACCCTAAACCCCCCCCCCCCCCCCCCCCCCCTTCACCCTTTGAAAAACCGGCCATGTGCCACCCCTTTTAACCTCTTGCATTAACTTAACCATTTTATACTAATAAATCACTTAAAACATAACTTTACCAATTTTTACAAATCATAAACCAACTTTTGAGCTAAGAACAATTTTCATCTCATCTTCCCCATTCCCTCTTCAAAAGCCATGACCCATAATTGATCTCCATGATCAAGTGATCATTTTCCATAAAGTAAAACACTAAACTTGTTCATTTTACATGCCTAATCAAGAATCAAGCAACAAAAACACAAGAACATCAAGCATAATCATCCTATAATCATCTCATTTTATCAAGTAAGTTTTCATCTTTATTTTTTCATGGATCATCCTATTTTTACATGTATTACATAAGTATCATGCTAAAAACCATGTACAAGTAACTATACCACACTTTATTTTGGCTAAAAAGAAACATACAAACCCTAACTTTTTAGTTATGAATCCCCTTGCTCTAATAACTTGGTTAGGAGTCCATGGCACCCTAAGAAGGTGTATGGTAAGATTAGATTAGCCATGTGGTGATTACAAGAGGTTTGGTGATGGTAGAAATTAGTTTTTAACCTTGGAAACTTGATTTGGAACCTATTTTAGACATGCTGTCCCGTTTTGTAAAAATCTGGAAAATCAGTAAACACCAAGGGAACTTTGGCAAAATTTTTAGAAAATACTTTCAAAAACGAATCCGTAGGCGAAAGAACGGATTAAAAAGAGTTTATAACGAAGGAGTTATGATTTTTGCAAGATTGTAGACGAAAAGTATTTTTCTGAAAATGTTTGCTGTTGGACGTTTTTCATTGGACAAAAAGAGACTTTAGACGTAACCCGGAGGAGCCGAGCTTTCCAAAATATATTACTACATACTAAGACGTAACCGTGGATATAAAGAACAAGTAAAACGGACAAGTAACGACAAAGATATACTCGTTTGAATATTGGCTAAAACCCTTTTATATTTGACAGCTTTTATTAAATTTGGCGCAAAAACTACGAAGTACATTTTTGAGCTAGAAGTAATATCAAGTACCGAGCTTTATAACTAACGTAGTATTAGTTATTACGAGTATGTTTTCATCATTTCAAGGATTACAACCCGAGTATTTCAACGCTAACATGGAAACTTACGTTATATATATATAAGTATATATATATTATAACTAGCTATTTATATTTTCTAATAGCAATATTTTCCAAATTCTTGGATTATATATTTTGATAACACAAGTGTTTTTCAAAGAGTAGAGTGGTATAGAAACATGTGCATGGACATTCATAACATCATTCCATGATCTAAAGTAGATCGTTCATCATTCATATTAGGTTGCGGCTAGTGTGCGCGCCTTGTTTTTCAGCTCATTACATGTTCATGGTACCATCATATTGGGTTGCGGCAGCTAATTGTTCATTGGTGTTCATTTCATTTCATCACAGTTTCATCAGTTAAGGTGAGTCATAGCCCCTACTCTTTTAAATTGTTTTGCAAACTCTTTGGGGGAGAATACATGCTCGTTTTACTTAAACGCATTACTTGCTTTACATGGTTGACTACTCAAACAATTTCAGCTTTATCTAAATACTTGTTTGATTATCCGAGTACAAAACAATTCACTTGCTATTTAATCATGGACATGAGTGCATAAAGTTAAACTATTTACCGATTTCCTAAGATTGCCTAAGTTAAGGACCGGTAGCTACAATTTCAACGGGTATAGATTTACCTGCATTGGGTATGTTTGATTACCTACAATTTCAACGGGTATAGATTTACCTGCATTGGGTATGTTTGATTACCTACAATTTCAACGGGTATAGATTTACCTGCATTGGGTATGTTTGATTACCTACAATTTCAACGGGTATAGATTTACCTGCATTGGGTATGTTTGATTACCTACAATTTCAACGGGTATGGATTTACCTGCATTGGGTATGGATTTACCTACAATTACTTGGGAGCGTAACCTCCTACAGATAGCTAGAAAACCTTTTCGGTGCCTTGAACTTAGTGCAATCAATATTCATTTTATGTGTTTTGCTTATGGTCAGATTCATTTTTATGGCGACATCGCCATGGCTACATTATCACTCTTATATTTATATAGCCGTTTGCTATATTTATCATGGAATTTGGATACAAGTATTACATTTGTTCACGTATACATATTACATTTGGCAGTGGGTCGTAGACACACAGGTTACAAGGCTCTTATGGCGGGACTTGTAACTGAGTGGATTTACGATGCCTTTGCTGGGAAACCTTCATACATATGCATTACATTCTTTTTCACAAGACTCTATGAACTCACCAACCTTGTGTTGACACTTTAGCATGTATTTTCAGGTTTTAAGCTATGGCACACTACTGAAGGTTTTGGCAGGGCATGGCATGGTCATAGAAGACTCTGATTTAATCATTTGGGGACCGTTTTAAAATACTTTAAGGGCCTACTTCCGCATTACTTTTAACGATGTAAATTCAACAATTTGATTTAACTATTTTATTTTAAATGATTCAAGTGCAAACCATTTTTGAACTAGTGTTGTGATATCAATTGAGTTACACCCCAGCTACATGTATGCTTCCGCTGGACCCGATTTTGGGGGTGTGACAGATTGGCATCAGAGCTTTGGCTATAGCGAACTAAGTGTTTTTAAAACCTAGACTATAGCTACTTTCAAGAAAACTTAACCCTATGACCGTCACGTGCCTGCCTGCCAAGCTGAAGCCTCATTTGTGGTTAGTTGCTGACATAGGTGATGAGATTTGTGTCTCATTATCTGATATATATTATATTCATTTATTATAGTTGATTACTATAATTGTCTTTCATATAAGCATGTTCACGTATCATATATGTCACCGCATCATGTTTTTCCTTGCATAGTTTCATCATTTGACCTCGAGTTTGGTCACTTACTTTTGTCTTTCAGAACGTCTTGGTATTTGTGAAGGACATAGTCTTAGTATAACTGAGCTGAGTATTTCAAAATTCATGGAACCTCGGTGGAATATAGACTGGTCATCTATATTCAACCCGGGATAGTGAGATATAGGCTGACCACCTATGTCTGACTCAGAAATGAATTTTGCAACACTGAGAATAGTTATAATAAAATTCTGTCTGGATTGAATCCTTTACTCATTTTCCAAATGTTTCATGCATGTGTGTGTATACCCTCGTTGTCAGAACATTCATACTTTTCATCACCTCATGAACCGCCGCTTGGAAGTATGTCAATTGATCATTTCATTTCATGAACATTCACGTCTATGCATGATACACTTACATCACGGTATTTTCTTTTATTACAATATCATTTTGTCGCAGTTGTCACAGTCTCTTCCCTTCTCACCATCATTATTATTTCCTTTCCCCATCCCCATATATATATAGAATTAGCTGACACTATATAGTTTCCTATGCCACTCATCCCTCACTACCACCAATATTGTTAAGTGGATATTATCAATGACCTCCCTAGGAAAGACTTTCCATACCATCTATAAGGAGAATCTCTCGGTACATTAAGACCATTCAAAACTCAACAGAAATCTCAGGATATCACAAAACCATTCGAAACACTATCATTGGCCTGATCACCAAAAATTCCATCATCTAGAAAGTATTGGCTTGACTGAATTACAGGATTATTTTAGATACGATTACTCACAAAACAACACCATAGAGATAAATCCAATCTCCTAACCAAGACTGTAGAACATTCAATTGAACATGGACTCACCAATAGACTTTATTCAAACATAGGGAGATATGCTCAGAGCATGAGTGATTGACTCAAGAAATGGTTGGACTAACCAATTACCATAAATCAAATTCAGTTGCAACTATAGTTATCGCGCGAACTTAGAGACTACACCATTTGAGGCACTCTATGGTCGAAGTGTCAACATTCATTGACGGATCGAAATTTAGAAAAGCTCAACTCACTAGTCCAGTAAGTATTCATGAAATAACCAGGAACTTCCTACAAATCAAGAATCAGTTACAAGTTCGATAAAGTTGTAAACCATTAAAACTTCAAGTTGGTAAGCAGAGTTATACAGAAAGTTCTGCCTAGGAAAGGCATGATACCATTCAGAAAACTTGGAAAGTTAAACCCGAGATATACACTGGACCATGTAATATTTCAAACAGAGTAGGCCTAGTGGTCGTCAGACTTGAGCCTTGTTAGAGAACAACAGCAACAGGATTACACAACCACGTATTATCAGCTTTTCAGAATTGTCACCCATAATCCCATTTGGAAAGGAATCCAACCCATAGTCAAACATAAACCTTGCAGGAGAACAAGTAGAAATCATGGACCGTGTGGTCAAACAGTAGAAGCAGAGTCGAATTCCTATCGTTAGAGTTCGCTGGAATTCGCGAATATCATCACCTTTTCACCAATACATTCTCAGAGACCAACATAAACTGAACTTTGGGACGAAGTTCCTTTTAGAGGGGAAGACTGTCACAACTCACCATTTCAGGTCATTTCCCGAACTTTGGAAAAACACTATTCATCAAACACTATTCATCAAAACACTATTCATCGTTTTACTATTCATCGTTTTCGAGGTCAGTTTGATATTCTGAGAAACTTTTGGGAAATTTACTATTCACCGAACACTATTCATTTCCGGAAAAGTTTTCACTATTCACTTGCATTACTCATTTCATCGTAAATTTAGTTTACGGGTATTCAAATTCGCGTAACCGGATTGGTTTAGGTGCGAATTCATTTCATTAGTGTTAAGAACACTGCATACGGACTGGAGATAGTCTGCATATCATCATAACAGCATTTTCATGTTATACCACTCTCAGGATTTTCAAATTACTACATTCAGTACATTTAACGTTTTTACGTATAAGTATTTATAGTAAACGTTAACACCCGGTTTATACACGACGAATATATCTAAACATTCCCACGATGGTCCCGACATATTCTTATATCCATTTTAACATCATAAAAGTTATAACATTCAGTTACCCAGTATTTTGGAAATTTATTTTATTTATAACGTACGCGTATGAATATAACGACGGTTTTCGTGAAAACTAAACAATAATCACCCGATCACTTAGTAAATGTACCCAACATATTTTTAATATGTTTTTAACATTATTATAACTTTATTTCATCCCGGTAAACTTCGTGGACATTTATTTCTAATAAAACCGGTACCCGATCGTAACTAAAAAACACAAACTAGTGCAAATTCTTACAAGGTTTTCTAATTAAATCCCAAGTACCCTAAACCCCCCCCCCCCCCCCCCCCCCCCTTCACCCTTTGAAAAACCGGCCATGTGCCACCCCTTTTAACCTCTTGCATTAACTTAACCATTTTATACTAATAAACCACTTAAAACATAACTTTACCAATTTTTACAAATCATAAACCAACTTTTGAGCTAAGAACAATTTTCATCTCATCTTCCCCATTCCCTCTTCAAAAGCCATGACCCATAATTGATCTCCATGATCAAGTGATCATTTTCCATAAAGTAAAACACTAAACTTGTTCATTTTACATGCCTAATCAAGAATCAAGCAACAAAAACACAAGAACATCAAGCATAATCATCCTATAATCATCTCATTTTATCAAGTAAGTTTTCATCTTTATTTTTTCATGGATCATCCTATTTTTACATGTATTACATAAGTATCATGCTAAAAACCATGTACAAGTAACTATACCACACTTTATTTTGGCTAAAAAGAAACATACAAACCCTAACTTTTTAGTTATGAATCCCCTTGCTCTAATAACTTGGTTAGGAGTCCATGGCACCCTAAGAAGGTGTATGGTAAGATTAGATTAGCCATGTGGTGATTACAAGAGGTTTGGTGATGGTAGAAATTAGTTTTTAACCTTGGAAACTTGATTTGGAACCTATTTTAGACATGCTGTCCCGTTTTGTAAAAATCTGGAAAATCAGTAAACACCAAGGGAACTTTGGCAAAATTTTTAGAAAATACTTTCAAAAACGAATCCGTAGGCGAAAGAACGGATTAAAAAGAGTTTATAACGAAGGAGTTATGATTTTTGCAAGATTGTAGACGAAAAGTATTTTTCTGAAAATGTTTGCTGTTGGACGTTTTTCATTGGACAAAAAGAGACTTTAGACGTAACCCGGAGGAGCCGAGCTTTCCAAAATATATTACTACATACTAAGACGTAACCGTGGATATAAAGAACAAGTAAAACGGACAAGTAACGACAAAGATATACTCGTTTGAATATTGGCTAAAACCCTTTTATATTTGACAGCTTTTATTAAATTTGGCGCAAAAACTACGAAGTACATTTTTGAGCTAGAAGTAATATCAAGTACCGAGCTTTATAACTAACGTAGTATTAGTTATTACGAGTATGTTTTCATCATTTCAAGGATTACAACCCGAGTATTTCAACGCTAACATGGAAACTTACGTTATATATATATAAGTATATATATATTATAACTAGCTATTTATATTTTCTAATAGCAATATTTTCCAAATTCTTGGATTATATATTTTGATAACACAAGTGTTTTTCAAAGAGTAGAGTGGTATAGAAACATGTGCATGGACATTCATAACATCATTCCATGATCTAAAGTAGATCGTTCATCATTCATATTAGGTTGCGGCTAGTGTGCGCGCCTTGTTTTTCAGCTCATTACATGTTCATGGTACCATCATATTGGGTTGCGGCAGCTAATTGTTCATTGGTGTTCATTTCATTTCATCACAGTTTCATCAGTTAAGGTGAGTCATAGCCCCTACTCTTTTAAATTGTTTTGCAAACTCTTTGGGGGAGAATACATGCTCGTTTTACTTAAACGCATTACTTGCTTTACATGGTTGACTACTCAAACAATTTCAGCTTTATCTAAATACTTGTTTGATTATCCGAGTACAAAACAATTCACTTGCTATTTAATCATGGACATGAGTGCATAAAGTTAAACTATTTACCGATTTCCTAAGATTGCCTAAGTTAAGGACCGGTAGCTACAATTTCAACGGGTATAGATTTACCTGCATTGGGTATGTTTGATTACCTACAATTTCAACGGGTATAGATTTACCTGCATTGGGTATGTTTGATTACCTACAATTTCAACGGGTATAGATTTACCTGCATTGGGTATGTTTGATTACCTACAATTTCAACGGGTATAGATTTACCTGCATTGGGTATGTTTGATTACCTACAATTTCAACGGGTATGGATTTACCTGCATTGGGTATGGATTTACCTACAATTACTTGGGAGCGTAACCTCCTACAGATAGCTAGAAAACCTTTTCGGTGCCTTGAACTTAGTGCAATCAATATTCATTTTATGTGTTTTGCTTATGGTCAGATTCATTTTTATGGCGACATCGCCATGGCTACATTATCACTCTTATATTTATATAGCCGTTTGCTATATTTATCATGGAATTTGGATACAAGTATTACATTTGTTCACGTATACATATTACATTTGGCAGTGGGTCGTAGACACACAGGTTACAAGGCTCTTATGGCGGGACTTGTAACTGAGTGGATTTACGATGCCTTTGCTGGGAAACCTTCATACATATGCATTACATTCTTTTTCACAAGACTCTATGAACTCACCAACCTTGTGTTGACACTTTAGCATGTATTTTCAGGTTTTAAGCTATGGCACACTACTGAAGGTTTTGGCAGGGCATGGCATGGTCATAGAAGACTCTGATTTAATCATTTGGGGACCGTTTTAAAATACTTTAAGGGCCTACTTCCGCATTACTTTTAACGATGTAAATTCAACAATTTGATTTAACTATTTTATTTTAAATGATTCAAGTGCAAACCATTTTTGAACTAGTGTTGTGATATCAATTGAGTTACACCCCAGCTACATGTATGCTTCCGCTGGACCCGATTTTGGGGGTGTGACAGGTTTCGTTATAATCATATCACCGTTCGGGCCATCATATCTAAGAAGTATATGCAATAATCGTTCGAGGAGTTAGGACACTTTAATTCGTAAACCCAACAAACTCGTCAAAAACGAAATATCCACATAGTACTACTTGCATGAAGCTCCCTAGTATTGTGTTATGCTTCTAACTTTATTTTGGTTTTATACTTATATGATATTTTCACTTTTTACCCTTATAGTATTTATATTTACGTTTTCTACCCTAAATTTATATTACTTATATTACTTATACTAATAACTATCTATACTTGACACAACTAGTCCTTAGACTTCTATATTTTAAGTAACTAACCTAAGACTCTTAAGTTTTCTATATTTACCATTTAGACCTTTAACTTTATAATATTTATGTTTTTAGTCCTTTTTAGTTTATATTTATTTTAATATCTATCCTAGGGTTTTAATATTATGCAAAACTAGTCCTTACATTTATAACTTCTAGGAAATGTCAAAAACAGTCCATAGACTTTATAATTTTAGGAATTTACGATATATACCCTTATGCATGTAAAGTTTTGCAAAACTAGTCCTAATATGCATGCAACTTATATTTTATCTAGTAACTAAGTTTTCTACCTTATATTTTACTTATTTTAACTTATCTAGGTTATTTATAACTAGTGTATGACCTATAGAAGTGACTTATAGCATGCATGCAAGTATATGACTCGATATAGGGTTTTAAAACTTAAACTAGTAAATGAAATGGTTCAAGGCTCATGCAAGGGTTCCTAGGGTATCTAAGGCATCCTAAATCTATCCTAAGACTAAACTAAGGTTAAATAGACTAATATGTAAGACTTACTTTGCTAGGGGAGGGTTTACGTGGGTTTTAGGTTTTTCTAGGGCTCGCTCGACTTCAAACCACAACACAACACAATCAAGGCTTAGCTACTCGACTCCTAGGGCTTCTAAGGACTTATTACTACTGAACTAATGTAAGGTGAAGAGAAGAAAGGGTGTGAAGAAGAATGGAGGGGAAGAGGGGTCGCTAAGGCGGTTTGGGTTGAAAATGGGGTGTAGGTGTCATGCAAGGGGAGGGGTGAGCAAGCAAGGCTAGAGGGGGGTTGTGGCAGGTCTAGTGGTGACGAGGAGGAGCTAGGAGGTAGCTAGGGGCTGAGCTAGGACGGTTGTGGTGGTGGAGAGCCGAGAGAGGCGGTTAGGGGGTAGTAGCTTACAAGGAGGTGATCCACCTACTATCTTGGGTGCTTGGAGGTGCTTGTAAGCTGTTTAGGGTATTTATGGGTGGTTTAGGGTGATTAGGGGTGGATTAGTGGTGGTTTAGTGGTGGATTAGTGGTGGTTTAGGGTGGATTAGTTGTGATTAGTAGTAGATTAGTCAAGTAGGTGATGCACCTACTTGTGTGGGTGCTTAGAGGTGTTAGGGTGTGTACTTGGGTATGACTAAGGTGTTAGGGTGCTAGGTTGAGGTGCTTATGTTTAGGTTTTACTTATTTTAGTTAAGTTTAGACCTAGTTCTACTTATTAAGTGTTTAAGGTTTTACCTAAGGTTTAGTGTCTAAGTTAAGTTCCTAAGGGTGTCTAGTAACTAATCCTAAGTCCTAAAGGGTTTATTCTAAGTGAGGGTAACTTATGGGAAAGGTTTGACCTAGTTTTGTAACCTAAATGACCTAAGTGTATTTACTGAGAGACTAAGGTTTATCCTATGGTTTAGTGCCTAGACTAGTGTCCTATGAGTGTCTAATAACTCTTCCTAGGTTCTAAGAGGCTTATACTAAGTGGTAGTGACCTATGGGAAAGTTTTGGGATGGTTTAGACCTAATTCTAGTTAACTATGACCTAGTTATGGTTTTGGGCTTATGGGGTTTGTATCTAAGTTTTAAAGGTTTACTCTATAGCCTAATGGTTCTAATATATCCTAAAATTCCTAAGGAAACTCATACTTAAGCCTTGGACACATTCATACTAGTTAAACTAAGCATATAGGTTCAAATAAGCACATAATCCTACTTAAGTTTTAGTTTAGTGTTTATTAGGGTTTTGTGTTATGTTTAGTGTTTTAGATTGGTGAATTACTTATAATGGTGTTGTTATATTTTTATGCTTGACATACTTGGGGTTTATAGGATGTGAGTGATGAGTTATTTGGCTTGTGTAGATACGTGAGCAGGTTTAGTGAGTCATGCAAGTAATAATATATATAAACAGCAAAAATTTACCTGTGAAATACCTACTATAGGTATTTGTAATGGGAATGTTAGTAATGGGTGTTTGTGGGTTGTTATAGTAGATATTCTTGGTCTTTGTAGATTCAGATAAAGTTACAGTGGAAACACCATGAAGATCACCTAATCCTTCTTTTTTCTTTACCTTTTCTTTTATCTTCAAACAACTTCTTCTTTGTTCTTCTGGATTCCTTAAATGCTTGATGATATTATTCTAAAATCTTGCATCTCCTTTGACATTAAACAATGCATGGATGAAGATTTGATTAAAGATGAACTTTGATGATGCTTTCCCAGTCTGTCTTTGATGCATTTTTCTGATGAGGCTGATTTCATATGAAGAATTTGTGAATATCTTAATATCATCTTCACACGTGTTGCTTCTTCAGGAGCTTTTTTCTTGTGATCACTAATCTTTTCATTTCGATGTTTGTTCAGATGATTGAGTATTTACATGTGTCTTATGACCTCAAGCTTTTCAACCGTCATTTGTCATAGTCTCTTTGTCTCCTTTTATATGAATGTTCATTTGTTAAATGTTCGGAGCTTGGATTGACACTCTTATTCAAATGTTAAAACCATTGTCTTGTTATTGTTCAAGGCTTCCTTTATCTATGCTAAGTATGGATTGGAAGATTCATTTCGTCTGTTGACAAGACCGAGTACGCGTGAGATATTTTAATGTAAGTGTGAAAGGTTGACCATCCATGTTGTATGCATTTGTTTATTGTTTACTTGGTTAAATGATTCTGACTCATTGATGAGGTTTTTCTGAAGTTCAGCCACATGAGACCTTATCCTTTCATTATTTAAGAGATGATCATATTGATAGATACATAGTTCTGAGTTGGGAGACTTATCCAAGACTGAAGCTCTTTCTTGAGGAATTCTATTGAGACTAGCTTGTTTAGTTTCAATCATAGTTCTTATTGGTTAGCTTGAAGTTCCAGGAAATACATATCTTTCAAAAGACTTCTGAAGTGAAATATGTTGACGGTTAGTAACAGGAAAACCCGGATCACATAGACTCTCAGTTTGCATAGACATTGATATCATAGAGATATCAATGTTATGACCTACATTCAGCATTGGCAAAATGTTAACATTGTTACGATTTCCTATTGTTTTTTGTGAAGATCTGATATGATTCACCATAACAGTTCCGCCTTGATCACTAAGATCAGCAAAGTCACAAAGACTTGAGGGATTTCTAGGTGATATGGATACCGATGCTAGAGTCGTTGTTCTACCTATCCTAATGTGAATAATGTTTGTTTTTTTGGCTAGGAGGGGTAACTACATGCACTGTTGGGTAGACAATTATCAGTAGGCAACGAATGTACTCTGACAGTAGATGTGTGAACCCGGTCTCTATACCTAGTTTGGTGAAGGCTATTATTTCTTTTTTCGCCTTTTCTCTTTTTTGGGGACATCATACTCTTTTTCATCTCCAACGCATTGAAATCCGGAATTAGTTTCATGATTAATTGTTCTTATAGAAAGGGGTAATATTAGTTACTAATTCTTATCCTCTTGTTCTTAGATACTCAATTTCCTCATCAGATTCTTCATTTGAGAACATATGTCTTTGAAAAACGTTTAGTGACTGATTCCCATATGCTCCCTCTTATGCATTCATTGGTGGATCTATTCCCTGACTTTGATTCCCTAAATCTCGGTCTTGACCTCTAAGGACCCTAAGTACCTCACTTATAGATGGATCTAGTCCTGGGGTAGGTCCAGACAGTTCTATCCAGTCCATAGGATCCCTAATAGTCATAGCATTCACGGCCATATATTCATTTTCTCCCTATAGGTTCCTTGGCATAAAAGTTGGTTTGAGTTTATCATTTCCACATCTATAGGTGATAAATGGTGTCATAAAACCTCTAAGATTTTCTTTTGAACTATCCAAGCATTTAAGATGATTAGTTCTAACAACATGAGCAATGACCAGTTGAAAGAATAAAAGAAATGGAAGAAATGCCTCGTTAATTTTGTTTTTGCTTTTCTTGTTTTGCGTGATCTTTTTCAGCTCATTCCAAATGATCCCTGTGAAGTCATATTTATTTAAGATAATTGATACTTGAATCAATTTGAGTAGATTCATGTTACTCTTGTCAATTGCTCTATGTGGAGAGAAAGAACTAACCAACATTAAGTAGAAAACCGCCCAAAACCAAGGAAGGTACTTTGCTTCAAAATTTGATAATCTTGAGAGAGGAATATTTTTATCAAAGCCAAGATCCTTGAAATCTGCAATGATTTTCTCATCTAAATCAACAATCTTCAAAATTTTCTTCAGGAAGAAGAAGAATTCTTCGAAAGTTCTTAATGTTGAAGCCATATGATTGATCATGAATGATTCCTTCAAAACGTTTATTTGTATAACTTGTTTGATACAAAACTTCATAGTTTTACTTTTACATGAGATCAAAAGACAATGATTGCGTAATTTGCATAAAAGAGAGTGTTTTCGGCATAAAATGACACAAGTGAAACTTCGCATTTTAAGTGTGAATAATCTCCTTATTTCATAAAAAAGAAAAAGAAAAGAAAAATCATAATTTTAAGAATACGTCACAAAATTGAGTCTAGTAAGAAATAAGTATCGTCTACAAATTTTTTTAATATTTTATATAATAAAAGAATTACATCATTTCGGAGTAATTTAGTCAAATCATTTTTATTAAAAAAAATTTAGACAAATAGGAGAACTCAATTTTGACATATAGGATAAATCAAGTAATATGATTGGCTAATAAAAGGTTAAAATTGAATTGATTTTCGTCAAACTTTAATAAATTTGGTGAAGAATTTGCTCGAGGAAAAAAATATATAAAAAAATGTGTCAAATTTATGAAAGCAAAAACTTAAAAGAAGATGAGGTAATTAATAAAACTTTAGTGGCTGAATTTTAAAAATATTATATAGAGTTAACTGTAAAATTATAAGTCTCCATACTTTTTTTAATAACTTTAGATAATAAACAAATGACCCCTTACACTTATACCCTTAAACTTTATAATATGAACTTTGTTTACAATTACATGAGTATTAGTATTAGTTTGAGACATTTATCCATTAAAATTAAAAAATTTTGTAAATATATGAAATAATTTTATATACATTAAATATTTTTAAAATAAATATTAGTTTTAATTTTATTTTTTATTTATTTATTTTATTATTATTATTAATTTTTTTTTTCCTATATAGGTTAAATAAGGACTCATTAAATAAGGACTCATGTTATTCTATTTAAAAGTTTAATCTATGAGTACACGGGCTTTAATATTAAATACGGCTAAATTATTATTAACGGTAATATAAATATCAAATAGTAACCACGAGTTACTGCAATATGAAAATAAATATATGTGATTGTACTTATAGCAACGACTAATATAATTATTATTTAAAGTTTATATACGGATATCCGAAAAAATATTTTTAAAAAACTTTACGGAGTATATTTTAACTTCATCAACGTTCATTATGTGTCACTAAACTCGCACATTTTATACAACATGATATCAATAATTAAAGTAAACAACAACATTAACCTCAACCTCAACATTTATTTCAGTTAAACAAAGTTAAATCTTTCACCCAATAACTTTTTTGACAAAATATTAATACATTATGAAAAACTCATGCATGTTTATTAGTTTTAGTTATATTACACTTTTCACAGATAAATTCTTATATGTGTATATAGTTAACTAAAATTTTAAAATAAATTTAATTTATATGTAAACCCTATGCGCGAACGGCACTTATAACTAGTAATATATGACTATATGTGTAATCTACAGCGTTTGTATCGACGCATAGTTTTTTGACTTGGGTAGCATAATAAGTTAATAACATATAACTACAACTGAAAATCGATTCTCAAAAAAGTTATATGGCATGATTAGTGGACGAAAGGTATGTTTCGTGGAGCATTGTGATTCATTCAACCACATATATTGGATGTGAAAAACGGCAATGACATGTGATAGTAGTAATAAAATAACCACGCAAGCAAAGCATGCGCATATGATTTTCGTAAAATAACAATAGCAAATATAATAATACGCTACTTTACCTTTTGGTCTTCTCGTAGAAGCTATTGCTAGTATTAAATCCGCACCCAAATCGTAACTGAACAGGTTTTATGGTACTCATTATTTTATTTTAGTATAGTTTAAATCTTATGGCGCGTTATTTTATTTTAGTACTCCCTCCGTCTCATAATATAAGTTCACTCTTCTAATTTTGGTTGTCATAAAATTAATGTCCACTTTGGATTTCAACCAATCAAAATGTTTATAAGTAGGTGATAATGAATTTTTATTGGTTAGTATTGTAAAGGCACCATTTTTCTTAAACTTTGTGAAATATGAAAGTGAATTTATAATTTGAGACGTAGATAGTATAGTTTAAATCTAGTGGGTATTAGATGCTAAAGAAACAAGATGGATTTGTATAAGAGGGAAAAGAAAAAACAAAAGCCTCTCTACTGGTGTAGCCTCTTGTGATTCATTAACTTATACACGTATGTAATTTAAAAATAAAAGAAAGGGTAAAATGCAAAAATAGTCCTTAAACTATCATGAAATCGCAAAAATGGGATCGTGACAAAAAGTCACGCAAAAAAGCCACTAACGTTACGAAAATTTGCAAAAAAGCCACCGAGAGGCATTTTTCGTTAGTTTCCTCGTTAACTGCCTAGTCATCAAGGGTAGTTTCATTTTTTTACTGTACATACTTATTAAATTTGCCGCCATAATCAACTCTGTGCCTGGGCATCGATTTGAGATGACTTCAATGGCTAAATTTGCAAAGTAACTAAAAGGTTTTAACCCCATAACCCCCCCCCCCCCCCCCAACCCATACTTGCAAATCATGACTCGAGATAAAAAAAATCACGATTTGCAGAAAATAGAAGCATCACCAAACACTGCAATAATCACCACCACCATAACCACAACCACCACCACCAACTATCACGAAGAAACTTCAACGTTGGTGACCACAACAACTCTGACACAACCCCCACATCAAAGGCCATGTTCACGTTGTTTCTCAGAAGACACTAAGTTCTGCTACTACAACAACTACAGCACTTCACAGCCTCGTCACTTTTGCCGTAGCTGCCGCAGATACTGGACTCATGGTGGCTTTCTCCGGGACATCCCCGTTTGAGGTGGTACTCGAAAAAACAACAAAAGGAAAAAACCCATGAACCCCACCACCACTTCGGGTTATTGTGATACTACCTTTGCTCCGCTGGAGAACTAGGAGTACCAGGCGTACCAGTGCCATCTGACGCCTCCACTTGTGGATGCCGCCGAAAATGTGATGGTTCCGTTTGAACCCAATATGTTTGTGCCATCGTTGTTTGAGGGTGTTGGGTTTGAGGATGGTGTCTGGCCATTTTGTGGCACTTAAGCTAGTTTCTTTGTTTAATGTTTGTCTTTTGTTGGTAGTTGTTGATGAAATCGATCTGATCTTTTGGTTAATGGTAAAGTCTGGTTTGTACAATATTGGCGGGAAACTAAAACTAACTAACTAATAACTAACTGAGCTTTCTAGAACTACTTAGCTACAATGGAGTGTTTGGTTCTGTAGTTATTAGCTTGACTTGACTGTTTTGACCCATGTTTAGTAGTGTCCCATTATCCCCCGCGCAAATTGGCAGTGTGTAATGGGTTACACAGAGCCAATTTGGATAAACAATTGTAGTGTAGAGGTTTGCTTAGGCCCTTTGTGAGAATATCAACCAATTGTGACTTGGTTGGTATAAAAGTGGGTAGAATTTGACCACCTCTAATCTTGTCTCTCACAAAGTGGCAATCAATTTCTATATGCTTGAACCAGTTTGGAAGGTCTGTGCAAAGGAGTGTTTGTTTCTGCAGTTATTAGGTTGACTTGACTGTTTTGACCCATGTTGAGTAGCATCCTCATTACAAATCCGTGTAACCATTGACTATCCGTGTAACCTTATTCAAATGAATGTGCAGGCACAAAAATACCCAAAATTACCCAAATTGACAATCAAGTTTGACTTTTGTAATTGACAATCAACGTTGACAATCTTTGTTTTGACCTTGTAACATAGCATCATAATATAAGTAACAAAGCAAAATAACCAAATAAATCAACAAACAGATAACATAATTGATAATATAACACTAAAATTGATAAAAAAAAAAAACATAACATGCCATTAAAATTCAAAACATAACATTGATAAAACATAACGGGTAACATTAAAATTCAAAGGAACGTAACATGGTTGAAAAAAAACATTGAAAGAAACTCTAAAGTCCCTTGACAAATGCGTGCTTGTTGAAAAGCTTGAGCTTCGCTTCGGCAATCTTCTTCTTCAATTCCAAAAGCTCGATAACGTCGGACTTTTGAAGCTTCGTAAAGTACTCCAAGCACTTGAACATCTATACTGACAGACGCACAAGTTCCATTTTAGCCATGTACTTGTTCCTTTGAATAACAATATCAAGCAACTCTTGATATGCCTTAAACAGATCTTTCGCATACTTGACATCACGCTGTGTCTCCCTATCAAAATACACCGTCATCTGGTATGGCAACTCACTTGAGTTAGCAGCCGCTGCAAGTTCCTGAAGAAGCACAAATTGAGACATTCTTTTGTTCCTTTGTTTATGTTTTACTGTGTTTGTTTAGTGGATGAATGAGAAAGTTACTTAGGTTATAACATATAAATAGACGTGGTAATTACATGTGAAAATGTGTTTTAGGCGTGTTTGGGTAATAAATGTTAAACGTTTGGGTTACCAACATACACATCCCAAAATTGCCTAGTTTTTTTGGCTTCCATTAGATTCGATAAAATGTTGTGCAACCATTGACCCTAGTTAAGATTACATAACCGATAGATAAACTTTAAGAAAGTAAATATTGTTATAATCTTCTACAAATTATTGAGCTAAACATAAAAGCATAATCATTATTTAGCATCATCCTTGGGTTTCTTGTCAGCCATCAGTCTTCGCCTCTTGATTGATCTTCATTGGTCTTCAAACTTGTCCTCTGCAAGCACTCCATCTTGCTCAACTCTATTTTTTTGAAGCACTTGAAGTGGCTCATCTCCTTGTTTAGCAACCACTTTGTCCTTAATCACATCTCCTTCAACAATTGATATACACCCCTCATTTCCAACTACTACAGCACACTAATCATCTAGTATCACAGCCACATCACAAACTCTTTGTTCACCATTTCCAACTACTACAGCACACTGATCATCTGGTATCACAACCACATCATAAACTCTTTGTTCACCATCTCCAACTACTTCATCACACTGCCCATCTAGAATCACATCCTTATCACGAACTCTTTGTTCACCATCATCACCATTAACACCATCAACATCCACAAGTGGAAGCAAACTGAAACTAATTGGTTCAGCATAAAGAGCATACACCTCTGTTCCTTCTCCAGTTGCAACAATGTCATTAAGTTCATCCAATGCTTGATCTATTTCAGCAAACATGTCACTAATCTCTTGAGGCTCTTCAATCGCATGCATCTCTTCAGGTTCAGGTACATCAACTAAATGGTATGGATCACCATGCCATTCTTGAGCAACCTCTTCTCACTTATGTCATCATAATACGCATCATCAAAATTGAGATCATAAAAATCGAGCAAACCTGTAGACTCCTCACTTGAATCCTCCACAGTAAAGTCTTAGTCAATCTCTTCCAATAACCTTCTGAATTGAAACTCATCACTCATCCTTTTTGTATGATCTACAATCATTTTTTTCAGCACAAAATATTGGTGGGAAGTCACTGTTAGAATCAGTATCAAAAACAGGTTCAGCCTTCTCAGGTTGTCTTGTCTTATGCCACTCAAACAATAGTAATTTTCTACTGTTTCCAGTCTCACCATCAACACCCTTTCCAGCAGCCTCATTCATATCATCATCCACTATTTCTTCTATCACTACACATTCGATCCATCATCTCACACTCAACAATTGAAACACCGATTTCAATATACAACTCCAATTGTGTAAATATAGGAACATACTCCACAAGTGTCTTCACATCTTTGTCAGACTTTAGTGGTAGCAAACCATCATCCAGTGACTCCCCAGGTATCCTAAAGTGAGTAAACATAAGGGTGCTATCCGAGTAACCTAAATCCTCTAACATTTCGCCCAATAATTCCATGGAGAAAACGTCAGAGTGAATTCCGTCAAACCAATCTGTATCTCCAAAGAGATACCTTCTTCCTGGTTTTGAGGTAAATTCACCATTATGATGGATTTGAAAAGAAAACACCTTTTCATTCAAATCTGTGGAACACATAAAACATCAATTACTTCCGACAACAATAACAAGTTTAAATGGAAAACATTAAAATGGAACAGAGTATTCTTACTATAAAGGATTCATAAATCAGGTATCGAGGTACTGCGTGCACGATTTTGCCAAAGCTTAACCATTCTCAAGATCTTTACTTGTGAAATTAATGTTCTGCTTGGAAGAAATTGAGCCATGTATATAAAGTATGGTTCTAAAGGACTAAATTTGTAAAACAAAACACTGCCGATTGAAGTTATTGGCGGGAAAGGGATAAAAAGACGAAACTACCCTTGATGACTAGGCAGTTAACGAGGAAACTAACGGAAAATGCCTCTCGGTGGCTTTTTTGCAAATTTTCGTAATGTTAGTAGCTTTTTTGCGTGACTTTTTGTCTCGGTCCCATTTTTACGATTTCATGATAGTTTAGGGACTATTTTTGCATTTTACCGTAAAAGAAAAGAAGGAAAATTACCTTCAACGTGTCATAAAAAAATGTTTAACTTGATGTCTGATGAGGCGAAAAATGATCCATTTTTAGGGGGTCATTTAAGCCCCAATCCGAACTTATTTGATCAAATATTGCCCTAAATCGTTCCTTTTGTGATTTTAGGTACTTGGAGAGTGAATTCTGGAAAAGAAGCCATTTTGGACGTTTTTGGAGCATAAAAGTGAAGAAAACGGCAAAGTCTCAATTTTCCATGCTGGGAACAGTACATGAAGGCGTCAAGAGTATTTCTTGACGGCGTCAAACCTCAATAATAAAAATCCGTAGTTGATGACGGCGTCACACACAGGGCGTCAAGAGTAATTTGTGTGACGGCCTAGGCCTTGACGGCGTCAAAAGTAGATCAAGGCCGTCCGAGGAAGTATTTGGCGGCGAGATGACGGCGTCACACCTTTGTTCTTGACGCCGTCATCCCTATTTTCCTATATATAGTTTTCTAGTTTTTCACATTAAAAAGAGAAGTTTTGGGAGAAACCCTAAAGACGATTTTGGTGTAACTTTACAGGTTTTTCAAGGGTTCCAACCCCTTGATACCTTGCATGATTAATTAAGATAAGTGTTCTTCTAATTCAATCAATATGTCTATGTGTTGTTTGTCTATATCTTGTTCTTGTCTTAATTCTATCATGCTAGGCTAGATCTCTTTTGTGTTTGCTTAGATCTAATGAAACCTAGATATTGATTATGTGTTGATTACTTGTTTATTCTTGTCTTGGATGAATGATTTATATGTTAGGCTTAAGAAAACTGGCAGATCTCCAAATGGTAACATGCTTGAACGTCTTAAGAAACATGAACCGAGGCGTACTAGGTCTTTATTGGTTGTATTTAATGCATGAGCCACTGTTTACAATTCCTATAGTTGTGCTGGGCATGGTGTAGGAGGAGATAAGAGCTCATAGAATTGGGGAGTTATATATGCCACCCCATGAATGGTATTAAGGAATACGATCCGTTATCCATGCAATTATAACAAGTAATTAACGTGTAAAAGATATCTAGGGAGTAGTGAAATCTAAGTAAACACATTTTATCCAATTACTGCTCACAACCTTAGTATAAATTAGTTTAATTTCATTTTTAGTATTTTATTTTGATTGCATTTTAGTTTTGGGTTAGTTGAATAGCAACTAATTCCGCCCACTCTTCCAAAACCCGAGATTTTTACTTGCTTTCTAAAAAATATAAAAATACAAAAATAATCATCCCTCACCTTTAGAACTAGTAATTAGGCTTTCTAATCCTAGCGACACTATTCCTAAACTGAACGATCAATCCCCCGGTACTTGTCACTATACTATACTACAACGATCAGGTACATTGCCTGGTGGGGGTTGTAAGCTTCTCGAGATCCCTCGAGAGGTAAAGCCTGTTGCGATTCCCACGCATCAATGTCACTTTTTATTTTGTTTTGAGATAATGCTCTAAAAAACATTTAACTTGTCACTTGTCACTTTTCACTTTTATAAAATTTTAATTTTAATTTTTCTATTAAGAAAATGATATGCATGACTAAAATTTATGTCTAAAAATATGCATAACTTTAAGATCGTGACATGTATCAAAATTAAAAGTGAAAATTATGAGAGAAAAATACATATTCCATATATCACATACTAAATGCTTTAGACATGAGTTTAGACACATGAGTTAGGTCTCTATGTCACTAGTCTTTCTATTAAATACACAAAACTAGTAAAACTTCCTAGAGTTGAGATCCATGAAGAACCCATATATGCTATAGAACCTATCAACCAATCATAGCCACTCATTTATATTTTTCATTTTTTTTCAAAACAACATATCTTGCAAACGGTAAATCTTCAAGCTACAAAAAAATACCATCGCGACGAGAATTAAATGATCTTTATATAGATATGCATTGTTATATACTTTCGACGAACTTTTTTTTTTATTTCCGCCCAGAAAGAATCATATATGATTCATAAAAATCATATATGATTCGTAAAAAATCATATCTGATTCGATTCTTACGAATCATATATGATTCTAACGAATTATATATGATTTGTTAAAATTGAATCATATATGATTCTTACGAATCATATATGATTTTTCTGGGCGAAAAAAAAATTCATCGAAAAAAAAGTTTGTCGAAAGTATATAACAATGCATGTCTATAAAAAGATAATTTAATTCTCGTCGCGATAGTATTTTTTTTTGTAGCTTGACAATTTACGGTTTGCGAAATATTTAAGTTTTAAAAAAAGGGTGAAAGTTTATTTTTTTATTTTGTTAAAAAAATGAGTGGCTAAAATTACTTAATGGGTTCTATGATAAAAGTTGGATCTATAAAGTACTTTTGACAAACTTCTTATTGTATGCATCGGTTGACGTGACAACATTTAATTTTGCAGAACACGTTATGTTCTAAAGTAACCCGTTATACACATTTTAAGTCAACTTAGACCCCTTTTTTAAATAAAAAACACCCACTTCCGTATTATCAAACCAAATGACATATTCGTTATTGTGATTTAGTGAACCTTTTTTATTTGGGGTATACTACGGCTATATTGGTCTCCATTCGTGAACAAACTAATAAATAAACCCATGAATGATTCTCTTCATGGGCGGCTTTAAGGAAATGAAAGAGGTGTCACTGCAAAAGGTCATCGCTTAACGAATGCCACAATTTTCATGCACTTTATTATATGTATATACATAACATGAGATTTGAGTTTAATTAGTTCACACACTAGTAATACATGTGTATTTTATATGTGTGTTTAAGACAATGTTTTCAAAACCAGATTCGAAATTGACCCGGTCGAGTCATCGGGCACCGGGTCAACCGGTTCGACCACCGGGTCAACCCGATTTTTAATTTATTATTTTTTTATTTTTTCGACCGGTTCAACCGGTTTGACCGCCGGATCAACCCGGGTTTCTAATGAAACAACAAAACCCGGTCGGGTTTCGAGAACTGGGTCACTCAAAACCCGGCAGGTCTAACCGGTTAACCCGGTTTTAGAAACCCGGGTTTTTTTGACTCGTTTTTTTGCGGGAACCGGTCAACCAGGGTTTGAAAACACTAGTTTAAGGGTCTCTTTATGATGATGACACTGGGCCGTTGAAATCTATGAGACGGCCATGTCCATCTTCCACATTAATAATCTCCGCCTGAGATATTCATTTCATTGCCACCGCAACATCTAACGGCCACCCGCCACTACAACTTTTCGACCATAGAAATCCCTACCTTCCGATTTAGTTTAACTACTTATGACGACTATGATTTTTGGTAGGGTATTTATTGGCATACAAGGATTTCTGATTGTTATTTAGTTGAAGTTCAACTTACTAATGAGTATACTGTGATTTAGTGGTTATACTATAATTCGTGGGTATATATTGTACCGACGACATTTCATCGGGACAAAGCTGGTCGAACCTAAACAAAAGTCGACGGGACAGTAAGTCCCGATGGGGCATTCACGACTACAATGTGCCTTCGAAATGTCGTCGGCATGCATTATACCATCAACATGACGTCGGCGTGGTCGAAAATATGTTGTCGGGGAAGGCCCCGTTTGTACTAGTTTAATATATAATTTCTTACATACGCATACGTTTTCCTAAAAATTTTATGAGTCCATTTTCAAAGCTTACGAGAACAAACTATTATATGAATAAACTCGTGGGGAAAAATGTTATTTCAGATGCAGTATCATGTATGTGCAATGTCTTCAGAATATGATTCTTATTCACCTTATGGAATCATTAAAGTTAATTAACACTGACAACATTTAGGTTGCGTTTAGTTGGAGAAAGTTTTCCTTTACTTCTTATTTCTTGTTTTGTAAAAATTTATAAGAAAAATTTATCTTCATAAAATACTTGAAAATATAGAAAACGCGTTTCGTTGATATTTGTATTTTTTATTTTGAAAAAAAGGAAGGAGGGTTGTGGGTTACAAAGGAAAACAAATAAAATTTGTTTTGTAATTTTCTTTGTTAAGTTAGGAAATAAGGTATTTTTCGTTTTGTAAAATATTTTGATGGAAAACGTTGATTTGAATGCGATATCTGTTTCTTAGTTTTTCACAAAATATTTTGTAAAAAACTAAGGTGTTTTCCCTCAACTAAACGCACTCTTAGTGTTCCAAGCATCTCTTTAGCATTTTTTTTTTTTTTTTTTTGGGAATACACTTCAGCATATCCACTAATAGTGTTTGCTGTTACTTTTCTTCCTTGACAACATATGTCTCGGATGGTCAACTATGAAGCTTCCAAATTAGTAAACAAAACATATCGTTTTCTGTTATTTTGATTCCAACTTTTGAGGTCTATAAATACACTTGCATCATAGCCAAAATTATCAAGTGCCACTCTTCAATTTTCCTTACTAGTTCATCTATGGCTGGACTTCAGTACAACTTCTTTCCAACTGATTTCCTTTATCCACAAGCAAAGCCAAATAATACAAATGCGACCGCGCCCCAAGTTTTGGTAATGAATAGCAAAAATTCGAAGGTTTCACTTGATGATTTGACAAAGTTGAAGTGTTCTGTTAGTTCCAAGAACCACATCAAGACTCTCAAGCTTCTTCCACCGGCTTCACTTGACGTGTTGCTGATGGACAACCATATATGATTGCATCTAGTTCAGTAGTTGTGCTTATTTAAATGACTGGAACTTGTTTAATTATACCCATATATATTTTCCACTATTTTTAAAGTGAATACGACTCTTATGTGCTATCTAGTTAATTATGAATGATTGATCAATACTTATACCTTTTAAAGTCGTGTTTATAACTCTAGCTTGGAATGTAATAAGATGGTGTTTGAGATTGCTTATTTTTTTAGTTTATAAAGCAGAAGCAGATTATATTAAAAGTACCTTCTAAAAATAGCTTAAGTAAGACCATTGCCACCTACAAAATTATTCTTACCGTTCGTACAATGAACAAAGTGAGATGCGCATATCGGCATATGTATGTTTTTAATTCATTTGTTGGGAGATTGAAATTATAAGAAACGAGAAATAATGTTTTCCTGGTTTTCAGGGCCAAGTGTAAGCTAATGAAGAAAACGAAGACAGTAACATACCTACTGTGTTTTCTCAAGTTAATTATAACAAAATGAAACGAAGTGGCAATTTGATCCAACTCAGTACTAACTATAATCTGGGAAACCAATACCATAACAAATGCTCCAAAAACTCTTTAAAGACGACGATGTATTTTCAACCAAATTTAAAGACCTTCTATTCTTAGGCGTGGATAAACCAGATTTGATCCACCATGACTGTTTAAATACAACCCATGATTGATAGTTCACGCAACTGACTTCGACCCCATGATTGATATTTCACGCGTCTAACCTTGACCATTTACCTTCACTTTTGGATTATATATTCTTAGCATCCCACTTTGACTACAAGTAGACCTTAATCTTCATCTTTTGAACTTTGTCATGATCGACAAGCAACTCAGGATGATGTATCGAACAAGGGGGAAGAGACCTGCATTTCTCTATGTTATCAGGTAATTAGGTTCAAGTTAGACCAATTTCTCAGTCTACCTAATAACTGAACTAAGTAACTGTGAGTCTGTGACCAACACAAATAGTAAACACTAACAGAAACATACCAAATAGTGTACTAGACCATAATTGGACTAACAACAATCAAAAAACAATATAGTGTAGGTTCAACATATAATCTAACGATAAAAGATCAAACCAAATTTAATTGTTGTTGTTCTCGCGTTTAAGCTACATCAAGCCTTCGTCTCGTCTCTTCCTCTAGTCCTCTTTGCCTCCTATCGACACAAACACCTCCGCAGCTCCCAAAGGGGTTACCAAAACTCTTGAACAAAATAAACATTCTGCTAAGATGTATTTTTCTCACTGAAGGGGAATGTAAATCGAATAATGGGATCCCATTTTATTCTCTCTGTTTTCCCTCCCTTTCTCACGTGACCAAACCGACCCACAAAATAGTTCCATTGGGCTTTTATTCTTTTAGTTCGATGGCAGCCCATATGTGTACTTTTGGAAAATTAATGTCATTTTTAAACACAAAAAAAAAAAAAAAAAAAAAAAAAAGGCAAATCTTAACTACATATCTATACTACATATAAAGGAAAAATGGTCAAAGTGAAAAATTGAAAAGTCAAGTAATGTGAAATGTTGAAAAATTTTATTAAAGGAAATTATGAAATGTAATTAATACTCTTATTAAAACACCTAATTACTTAAAAGTACAATGATTTATTCACATTCTACAACCAATTAAAGCAATTAATACAAATCACAAACCGGGTTGACCCGGGATGCTTCAAACCCGACGGATGAACCGTTTTAATTTGACCCGTTTTCGACCCAACCTAGCAAGTTGACCCAGTTTAAATCGACCAATTTTTTGACCGGAATAGTTCAACCGGTTGAACTACCCGGGTCGGACCGGGTTTCAAAACATTATGTTTAATTCTCAAATCTTCAAACTTTTATTATTTTTCATTTATAACCTATAAACTTTTTTTTATCAATAAACTATCTGTCGCTATAAAATCCCGTTGCTATGCACGGGTACTCGTCTAGTAATGTAACAATGGTCATCCTTGAAAGTGAAATCTTGAAACTTTTGTCAACATTATTAAAAGTGAAATCTTGAAATATTAACTACACATAATCTTATTAAAGAAAATTATGAAATGTAATTAATACTTTTATAATTTTATTAAAACACCCCATTACTTAAAAGTACAATGATTTATTCACATTGTACAACCAACTAAAAACATATCTAACAAATTAAATACAACCAATTAAAACAATTAATACAAATCACAAACCGGGTTGACCCGGTACGCTTCAAACCCGACGGGTTGAACCGGTTTAATTTGACCCGTTTTCGACCCAACCTAGCAAGTTGACCTGGTTTAAATCGACCAATTTTTCGACCGGAACGGTTCAATCGGTTGAACCACCCGGGTCGAACCGGGTTTCAAAACATTATGTTTAATTCCCAAATCTTCAAACTTTTATTATTTTTCATTTATAACTTATAAACGTTTTTTTTATCACTAATGTGATTGTGAATGTATCAACTCAATTCTGAATTGTTTGGTGCATGTTTATCAGCTTTATGCCATTTTTATTTGATTTTGAATGTGATATCAACATTTTAATATCGTTTATGTCAATTCTTATGGTGCAGTTACGATCAAGTATTCGGTGGTATTGAAATTCCGATTCACAGGTTCCAAATTCGCCATATCCTTTACTCCACTCTTTTGTGTTTTGTTTTTTCAATTGTGTTTGTTTAGTGCTGAGACTGATTAATTATTTGTTTTTTCAATTATGCGTTTTTTTTTTTCTTTTCATTGCAGGCATGGTATGTGGGAAACAAAGAACGAGTTAAAACCTCTAAAATCAGTTAATTGTGTGCCCATAACATGTTTCAAGATTCATTAGCATCTGAACTCTTGACATTTATCATTGGCAATAAACATATATGGCTATCTTGAATCAAATTTTATCGTGCTTATTATGTACGATTGTACCCTTCGTTGTATCTTTTCTTTAGATGTGAATCATATGTTTCTTTCTTATCCACTTTTTCTTTCCGGTTCAGATATTAAGAACCTGGCTGCTTGTGACGAAGGTACACTTTTATTGTGAACGTTGTTCGACCATGTTCATCAGAACGATTCGGTTGGTTCTTTTGAGATTAGCACCTTAGCTTCTGGATTCATTCAAACTTAAATGGTTTGATGCACCCAAATCATTTAATAACATGGCATTTTTTTAAAGGCGATATTGTCTAAAAGAAAGCCTGATTCTAAATCATATATGCAGAATTTTTTGGGAAATGCCATAAGTCAAATACTACCTGCACTACTCACTAATCTCATTGGTAAAAAAATGTTGTTGACCATGTCTTCCAGGATGTGGTAACACGTGCTTCATCAATACCCATTGCAACAACTTATAATGCAACACCCCCTTCTGATTCTGTGGAACAACCATCAGTTTCATCTTCTCGATCAGCTAAAAGAGAACTTTCCACACATCACTTCGATTGTTTTATGTTTTATGTATAAACGTTACATAAAATACTTAACCATAATATCACACCTATAACTATTTGCCGCTAGAAAATCCGTTGCTATGCACGGGTACTCGTCTAGTTACTTAAAAATGCATCAAACTTGACACTTTTTACTATTGTAAGTAGCCATCTTTTTTTCCCTAATGTGTGACTAAACTTTCAAATTTGGTACATTGTGTATATTTTGTGACTATTTAGCCTTGTAAAATGACCATTTTACCCTTCGAAATTTTGAAAATGTAAGGGTAAAATGGTCACAAGATACACACAGTGTACCAAATTTGAAAGTTTAGTCACACATTAGGGAAAAATAAATATAGCTACATACAATGGTAAAAAGTGTAGAGTTTAATGCATTTTTAAGTAATTAGCCCAAAAAAACTTGGCCCACACATTAAAATGTGTATTACAAAACTATCAGTGGTACATATTATAGTGTTTATGGGCCTTAGCCCATTTACATGACAACGAGATGGGCGCTGGTCCTTTGCATTGCGGCGGGGAGTCGGTTTATGCAGTTGGTTGTTTGACATTATATAATTGGCGATAGGCTTCCGGGATTTTTGGCTTTTTTTTTGGCCTAGTTTTTTGTTTTTGGATTTACTATGTTGTGACTTTTTTAGCCGGTTTATAAACAAAACAAACCAAGAACATGTCAAAGTGTCAAACAACATGGGCCTAAACGCAAAGCATCTGTTGATAAAAGTGGAGAGAATGAATTTGGGAATGAAAGTTGTTATTTCTCATTAACTGAAATGAATCATTATAGAGTTCTATTTATATGACAAAAGTCAAACTATGTTAACTCTACTTGTACAGTACAACTAACATTGCTACAATAATACTGCTATCAATCTACTTGTATACATAACTATGCTAAACAGTTCCACACAGAACTTGAGCCTTTTGATGAAGCTTGAGCTTATTTGGCTTGATAAGCTTTGACTTTGAGATGTTGTGAACTTGATGAGCTGTGGCATTGCTTGGCTTGTCAACTGAGCTTTCTTCTTTAGTTCCTTTACCCCCCCCCCCCCCCCAAGTTGGCATTGTGAAAGGATCACAAATGCCAAACTTGGACAAGCAGTTGTAGTGTAAAACTTTTGGTATGCCTTTGGTGAGGACATCAGCTGTTTGTAGTCTTGTTGGAATATAGATATGAAGAACTTGGTTGTTTTTTATCTTGTCTCTGACAAAGTGGTAATCAATCTCTATATGTTTTGTTCTTGCATGATGAATAGGATTAGAAGCCAGGGCAATAGTAGATGCATTATCACAGTATACTGGAATTGGAGTAGGAACTTGTATTTGAAGGTCTTGGAATAAGCATTGTAGCCATGTAAGTTCACAAGTACAATCAGAAAGAGCTCTGTATTCAGCCTCTGTTGATGATCTAGATACTACTGTTTGTTTCTTTGATATCCAAGAGATTAAACATGGACCTAGAAAAAACAGCATAGCCAGTTACTGACCTTCTTGAAATAGGACATGAGGCCCAGTCACTGTCACAATAAGCAGATAGCTGCAGGTTGTTGGTGGTAGGAAAATGGAGACCTTGACCAGGACATAGTTTAATATATCTGAGAACTCTGAGCAATGCTCTCATATGAATAACTCTAGGTGCTTGAGAAAACTTGCTTAGAAGTTGAGCTGCAAAGGACACATCTGGCCAGGTGATAGTAAGATAGATAAGTTTACCAACCAATGTTCTATAGTGAGAAGGATCAGAATGTTATAAATAGCGTGAGGCGTGGCGTGGTGGCATGGTCAAGCCTCAAGCCTTAGCGTGAGGCGTGGCGGCGTGGCGTTTTTAAGGCATGAATTAAGGTGGCAAAAAGTATTTATAGATTTATATTATATTTCATTAGTATATCATATTTCATATACATCGAGTTTACAAAAAATGTTATACATAAGCAATAAAGTAAAAAAAAAAACTCTCTTTACATTTTTAATATTCTTCAAATACTAGTAAACCCTTAAACGCCAAATACCAGTAAACCTCAAATACGATGCCCAAATTCCAATTACTAGTAAATCCCCTAAACGTCTCAAATACCAGTACACCTTATCGCGCCTTATCTCATGCCAAGCCTTAAGATGACGCCTTGGTTTATTGCGTGGCATGGAGGTGACGCCTCACGCCTTTGCGAGGCCTTTGTAGCGTTAAGGCGCGCCTTTTAGAACACTGCGTAGTTGTAGTAATTCACCATCTTCATCATTGAGATTGATAATAGGATTGATAGGTGTTGTTGCTGGTCTGTCATTGAGAACATCTCCACATTTGAGCAACTCAAGAGCATACTTTCTTTGTGACATTGTGAGACCCAGTGTTCTGAAAGGCTCAAGGCGCACTAAGGCGCAAAGGGGGCCAAAGAGCCTCGAGTCGAGGCGCATTCCAAGGCGCGGGATTCATGAATGCGAGGCGCACTAAAAGCATTAAGTTTTTTATAACATATGTGACCATTTATGTAGCTTAAATAATACAAAATAACATTAAAATACTTAATGCATAACACATATTGCCATTATAAATATTAAAATGGATCGGTTGTCACTTCTAAAACGGATCAACTCTTTGGCACGATGACCTATATAGAAATTAAAATCCATATCAGACTAAATATGCTTGTGTCCTACACTTGTAGCTTATATCTAACAAAGCTCACAATTTAACCAAAATATCAAGCAAGCAATATATTAATATTCAATGCACAATGCTACATTTTCATGATAATATATCGTAAAAAAATACTTAATAAAACAAAATAACTTATTAAAGAAAATTTCAATCAATAAAATAAATATAAAATCAATTCAAATTTACAAATCATATAAATACTCACCTATGACTTAAAAAGGCCCATGTATTATATCTTAAAAAAAAAAAAAAAAAAAAAAAAAAAAAAAAAAAAAAAACACCTCAAGGCGCAAAATATGGCCTAGGCGCAAAAATCCCCCAAGGCGCAAAGGCGCAAAAAGCGCCAAGGCGCGCGCTTTTTTGGGGAGTCATGCATGTTGTGCGCCTCGAGTCAAAAAAAGCCCCAAGGCTAGCGCCTTGTGCGCCTAGGCGCACCTTAGGCGCGATTTTGACAACTTTGGTGAGACCATTAGAGTTCCTGAATATTTCAATACCTAAGTAGTATTGAAGTGAACCAAGGTCTTTGATGCTGAATTTGTTGCTTGATGAGTTGTATGGTTGATTGGTGGTTGCCAGCAAGAAGAATATCATCCACATAGATGAGTAAAGCTGTAAACTAAGCTCCTTTTGTTAGAGTGAAAAGTGATGTATCTGCATAGTTTTGTTTGAATCCAAGAGAGATCAGGAAAGTGGTGAGCTTATGAAACCATTATCTGTTTGCTTGCTTGAATACATAAAGTGACTTGGTGAGCTTGCATACAGTGTTAGGTGGTAAATTAGATTTGTTGTAACCCTGAGGTAATGTCATGTAGACCTCTTCTTGTAAATCTCCATGTAGAAAAGCATTGTTAATGTCTAGTTGCTCAATGATCCAGTTGTTGTGTGTTGCCACTGCTAATAGAGCCCTAACACTTACCACCTTGGCTATTGGAGCAAAAGTCTCTTTGTAGTCAACTCCTTCCTTTTGAGTATACCCTTTTGCTACCAATCTAGCTTTGAACCTCTCAATGGTCCCATCTGCATGAAACTTTATTCTGTACACCCATTTGCAGCCTATTGGAACTTTGTCAGTAGGTAGAAGAGTAAGCTCCCAAGTGTGATTAGTCTCCAAGGCATACATCTCATTCTCCATTGCTTTAACCCATCTTGGATCTTTAGATGCTTGGGCATAGGTGTGTGGTTCAACATATGCATTAAGATTGTGAATGAAGTGTCTGTGTTTTGGGTGTTTTGATGTTGTCATAATTAATGTTGTATTGATAATTGTGTTTGTGAATTGTGTGAATAAAAGATTTTGGTAGTGTACATTGAAAGTCAGTGAGCTTAGTTGATATTTATCTTTGTCTAGTGGATGTCCTAGTTGGTTGTGGAGGTGGTGGTGTTGTGATGTAGTAGTAGATTGAGGTAATGGAGTAGGTGGTGATTGAGTAGGTTCAGATGAAGTTGGTGATGTAATGGGTTCAGATGAAGGTGAAGGTTGAGTTGGTATTGAAATAGGTTCAGATGTAGGTGTGGGAGTGATAGCTGGATCAGTAAGATTGGGTGAAGGTGATGAATTGTTGTTAGGAAAGACATGTATGGTTGAAGGATCAATGGTTTGTGGTGTGTTTAGATTAGGTGTGGGTGAAGGTTGTGGTTTGAAAGGAAATTCTGTCTCATCAAAATCAACATTTCTACTTGTTATCACTTTGTAAGTGTCTGGATCATAAAGAATGTATCCTTTTGTGTGGTAGGGTATCCAACTAGGACTGCAGGTATTCACCTAGGTGCAAACTTGTCAGATGTATGGTGATGAACATATGCTCTGCAGCCTAAAATCCTCAAATGATCTAAGTCAGGTGGTACTTTGTAAAGAACTTCATAGGGTGACTTATTTTGAATTGTCATAGATGGGAGCCTATTGATGATGTAAGTTGCAGCAAGTAACCAATATCCCCAAAGGTGAAAAGGAAAGTATCCTTGAAACTTAATTGATCTAGCCACTTCCAAAAGATGCTTATGTTTTCTCTCAACCCTAGCATTCTGTTGTGGTATGTTTGGGAAAGATGTTTGGTGTACAATTCCATGTGTTTGAAAGAAATCAGAAAGTGATGAGTTTATGAATTTTGTACCATTGTCACTCCTTATGATCTTTATTTTGCTTGTTGAAGTGATTTTGAACATATGAGTAGAATGTTTTGATGTTTATAATGGTGTGTGACTTAGTATGCATTAAATATATCCAGGTAGCTCTTGAATGATCATCCACAATTGTTAGAAAATACCTATACTTATTGATGGTTGTATGCTTACATGGTCCCCAAACATCCATATGAACTAAATCAAAGATAGAATCTCCATATGAGTCACTAGAATGAAATGGTAGAGCATTTTGCTTTGAGAGATGACACACATTACATGAGAGTTCAGAATTGTTTGAAACTAAGTGAGACAAGCATTCTATTTTCTTAAGTACAGTAAAAGTTGGATGGCCTAGTCTTGAATGCTAAAGTTGTGATTTGCTGCTGTTGTGGAGAATGGTTGAGGTAGTTGCAGGTGATGATTGTGATAAGGATAAGAAGTAGAGACCATCACAAAGGTTGCCAAGTGCAATCCTCTTGCTCTGGTCTTGAAAGATGCATAAGGTAGATGTGAGTATGAGTGAAATGTTGGTTCCATGTAATAGCTTACTCACTGAGATGATGTTAAAGGTGAAGGTTGGTATGTAAAATACATTGGTGAGGGTGATGTGTTCATTAAGTCTTACTAATCCAACAAATGTGACTTGTACAATTAGTCTATTTGGCAATGAAACAGTGATGGGTGTGGCACATTTATGTATGTTATGCATGATTTTGAGTGATATGTTGCCCCACTATCTGTGATCCAAGCAATCTTAAGACATGAAATGAGTGAAGCAGTAAATTTTTGGCAATTTAGTACTTTTGGAAGAAAATATACCATGTAAAGTGCTTTGTTGATTCTGCAACATGAGGAGGACTTGATTAAGCTGGTTCTACAATTTATCAATTCTTGCTGACACATGAGTCTCTGGAGGTGCATTTTCTTGACTAGAAGTGCTTGCATCATCTTGTCCCATCACCATGTTCACAATTCTAGCATTCTTGTAATCCTGTGTTGTTTGATGTTGTTTTGTGGGCTGCACTTTACCATACAATGGATGACCAACAGGATAGCCTACAATCTTGTAACATTCTTCCTTAAGATGCCCTTCTTTACCACAATTTCCACAATATACACCTTTCCTAAAAGTATTTCTCCTTTCTGAACCACTTTGTGCAAATCTTGATGAGTTAAACCTTGAATTAGGGGTGTTTGGAAAAGCATTTATTTGACTGTTTTGTATGTTATTATTGGTGAACCTTGAGTTGTTATTAGACCTCTGATTTGTTGAGAAGTTGTTCAAAATTGTTGATGTTGTGGACCTTGGTGCAACGCCCTCTCTTTGCTTTTCTTCTTTCCTGACCATAGTATAAGCCTTAGCAGCAGTGGGTAAAGGTTGCATGAGTAGAATTTGACCTCTGATGTTTGAGTAGCACTCATCAAGTCCCATTAGAAACTGAATTAACCTCTTCCTTTGATCTCTTTCACCATTGATTCTTCCATTTGCACAATTGCACACACTCTGACACAAGTAAGGTGCTTCCAATGCATCAAATTCATCCCACAATTCTTTCAATTTGTGATAATACACCTCTATTGAACAATTTTCTTGCTTCAACTGTACAATATCATTACTTAACTGATAGATTCTATGACCATCAATCACAGCATAATGTTCTTGTAACTCAATCCACAATTTTGAAGCAAAATTGATGAAATTCAAACCATTCCCAATTTGTTCACTTACTGTATTGAGAATCCAAGATATTAGCATATCATTATTCCTTTCCCATAGTGTTCTTAACTCATAATCAACACTTGGTTCAACAAATTCACCATTGATGATCTTCATCTTGTTTTTAGTATTCAAAGTAATAGTTAGAGATCTTTTCCATGAACTATAGTTGTCTGATCCAATCAATTTCTTGGAAATCAAAACAAGACCTAGATGATCTATTTGATGAAGGAATAAAGGATGATTAGAGGTTATTTCATCATTGTTAGTTGAATTCTGTGAGTTTTGTGCTTCTTGAGAACTTCCGGCCATTTTCTGTTTTGAAAGTTTTTGATGATTTTGATTGATTTTGATGTGTTTTGTGATGTTTTATGATGAATTGATGTGATGATGATGATGATCAAGAAGTGATTGTGAGTAGAATGGTGGTTGTTTGATGATCAGAATGATAGTATGGTGGTAGTTATGGTAGTTTAAGTGGCGGTCAAAGTTTGTTATGGTGGTCAAAGGTAGTTAGAGGTGATCAGAGTTTGTTATTGATGGTGGTTACCACCACAGAGTTGGTGGTGCTCTGATACCATGTTGATAAAAGTGGAGAGAATGAATTTGGGAAAGAAAGTTGTTATTTCTCATTAACTGAAATGAATCATTACAGAGTTCTATTTATATGACAAAAGTCAAACTACTGAAAGTCAAACTATGCTAACTCTACTTGTACAGTACAACTAAAATTGCTATCAATCTACTTGTATACATAACTATGCTAAACAGTTCCACACAGAACTTGAGCCTTTTGATGAAGCTTGAGCTTATTTGGCTTGATAAGCTTTGACTTAGAGATGTTGTGAACTTGATGAGCTGTGGCATTGCTTGGGTTGTCAACTGAGCTTTCTCCTTTAGTTCCTTTAGCATCCCAAACCCAAGTTCATGGGCCAAATTCAGCCCAAAAAAAAGTCCGAAAAAAAGCAATGAAAAATACCAGGAACCAATGATATTGCACCGAATCCACCGTATCTATTTTATATAATAAAACTGAATAATGTACAAGCCCATTAAGCTAGAAAAATAATTAATGTGATGATGTGTCTTCTCTCCTATTGGTCAATAAATCATTAATGCTCCAATAAATCATTAATGCACCAAAAATGTACAACACCTACAAAGCACCAAGCCACATTCACACCTTCATGCCCACTCCTGCTAACCCATATTTTAGTAAACTCATTAATACCATTCAATACCGATTATGATTCAATCATCCCAAAATAAACATTCTTCCTCTGTACGATTCACTTTCAAATCACATCTTTGTATTCCTTTATTTGATAATGCCATTAACAATATCCTAAGAAATCGAGACCATCATAGTTCTTTTCTTGTTGTCCATGAAAATTGATAATGATCTTGATCCTGGAATACTTTTTATGTTTTCGATTGTAAGTTTCTTTATATAATTCTTTTTATAAATTGTTTTTATATATTATGTGTTTGAATGCATTATGCTAATTATTATTATTTTGTGATTTGTGATAAAAGCAAATCACGAAGTTAAAGGGATTCCCAGGCGGGTTGTTTGTGATATAGCGTTTTGAATAAGAATTTCCACTTTTTATCACAAATTTGCTCCAATTCCATTCATTAAGGTAATCCTTTTTAATTTTTGGATGAAAGTTTTTTTCACTAAAAATTAGTTTTGCTCTGTTTATGGTGGCCATGGTTGCTGGTCAAGGTGAATGAACTTCCTCTCAACAAATTATCGAATTCATGATGATTACTTTCATTTATTGTAAAAGTTTATTAAATTTCAAGTGTGGAGTTTACCTTGCACATCAACTGTTTGATGAAATATCTGATGAAGTTTTTGATTTCAGATTATATGTTTTTGTTTTATGAAACACAATGTTTGATTATGGGTATTTGCTTATGCAGTGACAATGATCATTTGCTAATAATTCTAATGCAAAAGCCCTGTAACAAATCACTCTTGCTTTGATATCTCTTCATTTTGGCCTTGACTTTCATCCGTGACTTCGACAAAGGGTTTGAATCAGATTGTATGTTTCAATTACACATAATTTTATATATTTAGCCCTGTTGATCTTTGTTTTTGATGTTCAATTCAATGTTCAGTTTGGTGGAGGAAAGTTAAAATACTTCAATATTTTTTTGAATAGGGCGATGAAGAGCACACATTGTTGTCGATGAAGTAAATTCATTACAATTTGAATGAGAGATTGGTTGTATTGTTTATGGGTGTTTAATGCACAAATGATATTTGTTCATTTGTGCATGTTTTGTATGCCAACAAATAGCTTGATGAAAGGTATGTATGAACCAAATATGAATTGGATTCGTCCCCTTTAGTTTGTTGTTTTGGAGATCCAATGTCATGTAATTGCAATTTAATATATTGATTATTTGTTCACATCATTTTTTTCCTTTTACTTCCTAATGGCAGGACATGAATGTAATATCATTTAGTTCTCTTCCAATAACGATAGTTTTTGTTGATTTGTATTTTTACAGAAGGACATCATGTGAATTTACTTCATCTGCACCACATGGCTAAAAAGAAACAGATGCGATGGTAAGTCCCATTATATAATGTTTCTTTATATTTACTATAGGCAGCATCGTGATTTTTTTATTGGTTAATGTATTGGATTTCAAAACATGAAATCATACTTCTTTAGTTTAGGATTAGTTGGAAGATAGCTGGCGTTCTCTTGCAAAATAAATTTGTAGCAACACGGTGAAAACAACCAGCTATTTATTATGCGTTGCCTATTTTTGGCAACCGAATGTCACATGAGTAGTGTAGTTACTTTATGACCTTCATATAAAGAAGAATTTCTTTTAGGTGCGTGTGCATGTCTAGAACTGAAAAGTTTGATTACATGAGAATGTACCGAGTGTGTTAGAGAAATCTATTTTGCACGGTTAACCAATCTCAACTTGCTTAGGTTAGCGTTTCATCTAATTTACATATCATGCTTAATGTGTATAGCCTTATGGCTTTTAATATGTGCCTGATCGTTGTTGTAATTTCAAGCTATTAAAGGTGAAGCATAATATAAAAGAATATTATAGGTCGTGTTCTAATAGGTAGGGATTGTATTATACTTCATATGTTACGTTAAATAATTTTGAAGTACATAATTCTATATTGGTCTTTATAGTTTCATGATAATCTTTTATTTTCTATTCATCTATAATGTTGATATATGAGAAGTGGGATGTTGCAAAGGCCAATCTGAAAGCGGGTTCCCCAGTTTGATACACAATAGTACCATTCGGCGACGCATCAGGTAATTCAAAATCCTCACTTCATGAGCTATAATATTTGTTCTTACAAGGTTGACGGACTATGTAAGCGGCTACTTTTAATTTATTTCTGTCTTACCTTCTTTTTTTCGTTTTTAACTGTCGTTTCTTTGAGTTTGCCTGATTTACTTCAAATTTGTATATTGATAGAAAAAAGGGGCCTCAGTCGGAAGGAAAAGAGACAACAGACAACCTGCAATTTCGGCCGTTGATGTATATTTGGTAAACAACCAAGGTTCTTTTCATCTTTTCATCATTTTTTTTTTTTTTTTTTTTTTTTTTTTTTTTTTTTTTTTTTTTTTTTAATCCACAAAGGATGTAATTTTATGATAAAGGATTTAACATCAAATGTTTTACACTGAAGATCCCACATCAGATTATCTCCACAAAGGATGTAAATTATATAGGGCATTATAATGTTTAGTTGCTGAAATTTGAAAATTAATATAAAGTCTTTTTATTTTTTATTTTTTTGATTACTATAGTTAAAGAGTGGTTTTAAATGAAATCATTTGTTGATAAAACTTTGTTATTCAGAAGGCATGGAGGAAGTCTCCTCCATTGTCTACATGAATTTTACCTTTCACTAATAAAAAGTCAAAGTAACCGTGAAATATGCATTGTTATGAAATAAAGCAGCGTGTTTATACTTATCAGCTTTCATCAAGCTGTTTTGTTTTTTGTATGTTTTCAATTTAAAAACTTTACTTTTGTGCATGCACCAGGTGAAGAATACAAGTTGTTTTGCAAAATGAATTAGTAAGAATGGCAGCAAAGCTTGGCGCTGCCATCGTTCCATTTGGAGGTGTTGGAGAATATGACGGTGCTCAGGTAATAATGCACTAATATATACCTATGCTGTAAATTTATAATGATTATAAGACTTTGCGACACTACTTTTTCTTATCATAAGATCCATAATTGTCCCTTTAATTCTTTCCATTGGTCCAGTTGCTAAATCTATTTTCTCTAATATGAGAGACTTTTAGACAGCCCACAATTATTTTTTTTAAACATAACCTCAAAGCCTGGTGTTTTTACTGTATTTACGCTTCTAAACTTAACCTCAAAGACACTTCAATTATGGTATTTGTTTTTAAATGCATTCATGGAAATAGCCATAAATATTCCTAAATATTCAGTGTCTAATCAAACAAATGCAGTAATTGAAGTGTCTTTGAGGAATATTTATGCCCATTTTCCCTAAATTGGAACTAATAGATACACGAAATTATGCTCTTATGATATTCTTCAAGTTGCTGATATGTGGGGAATCATGTCTAAGCTCAAAAAAGGAGGATATGAGTGTTTGATTGTATAGTCTATTAGCTGATTGATATAATTTATTTCTTTAGCTTTACCTGTTTTCTTATAGAGGTTTTTAAATTGTTTGGTCTCTCTGGAATTTTGATGTAATATCTTTATTTATATGCTCATGTTCTGTAGGAACAGTAGCCTTCAAACCGTACTATATTTTCTTGAACAACAATGCTGCAACCCGAACAACACCTATGAAGCAACAAATGAACACGTGATTGACACTTGAAAAAGATCAAACTAGAAAAAAAGTAGTACTTCACGGTTAATCTTTGTCCTGAAATTGAACTCTATTGTTAGTCAAATATCTAAAACGCCCTTTATTAGTAATACACTCTAAATGATTCGAAATTTAGACTTTATTGGCCTTTGTCATCGCCACTTATTAGACATATATGTGTTTTTATTAGCAATGGCCATGAGTTTAAGTGGACATCTAAAGTCACTCATAACATTAAAATATTAAATGTATGTGAACGACTTTCTTTTTGAAAAATGCTTTCACTTGAAATGCAGATTCGATCCATTTAGTAGATCAAGTATTTTATGACTTTTTAGTTCTAAATATAATATAGCTGGAAACGATCCTTGATACCAACGATTGCTCACCATGGATTCGGACACCGCAAGCCAAATATGGCTACTATTGGTATAAAGGTGCATGATGTTGCGTTTTTGCGCGTATCAAATTAATATACAAGGTAAACGTGAGTGGAATTCGCAAATTAACCTTTAGGAAAAGTTTAACTCGCGAAAACTCGTGAATACAATATATATATGTGATACCGGGTAAGTGATTACCCGGGTCGTGTCCCAACGAGGTGTGAATGGGCAATATCGTGTGAGATTCGAGATTAAAATGCTTGTAAGGAATGGTTGAGAGATTATTTGGTATTGTGAAATAACGAGAAATTAAAATAACGTACGAAAAATTAAACAAACGTAACCAAAAGACGAATTAAAATAAGGAATGCTAATTAAAACTTAAAAAACTACTTAAAAGTCTACGGGAACAATAATCGGGAGGCTAGGGAACCCTAAACGTAAACTAATTTTAAAAACGTAAAAGTAACTTTTATAAAAACGCGAGTGCGCAATTAAAAACGTAAACTTAATGCTACGCTAGTCCTACGGGCATGAAAATGATTTTTCTACGATTCTAATGATGAAAGAAAAATTTTGAAAGAAGAAAAATATTTTTTTGGATTTTTATATTTTTTATAATGAATTAAAAACTAAAATAATAAAAGAAATCTAAAAAAATGGTAAAACTATCCGGAAAATTACGAAAATTTTTATGAAAGTTTAATACTGAATAAATAAGCTAGGAAAATTATCAAGGTGAAATAAGCTGGTAAATAAGCACATATGAGCTGAAAAGGATAAGTAAGCCACTAAACTAAAAGGGTCAAATAAATTAAATGTGTAACTTTAAACATAAAAAAACAAGGGTGCACTGGTTGTGGGGTGTGGCATACATCTGTTTGGTACTGGCAAAAGGTCAGGGGTTCGATTCCCCTGAGCCGCACATTTTACAATATACATATATTTTTTTCTTTAAATGCCAAAGTGAGTTTTTTTCTGAGTTATTTATACCACACCCACAACAAAATAAGCCAGCCAAACACAAACACAAACACAAACACAAACACAACTAACAACAATCAACAAAATGGATCAAGCATGATTAATAGAAAGGGAAAAATATCAACAAGCTAAATTCAAGCAGACACAAGGTTCAAATTAAATTCAGTACATGTATATGTAACAGCAGAAGCAGGTCCAAATGGGTAAGATGATGAGCAAAACCAAATGAACCAACAAGCAATTGGGTCCAAACAAATGATACGTCTAACAAGTTAGGACTAAAAGCTATCCAAAACGACAAAAATTGCAACAAATTGGTAAAAAAATGAGCAAGTAATGGTTAAACGAAAAAGGTGCAATGCAGGCTGCAGATGCAAAAGCAGCCATGAGGAGCAATTTTAGAGACAAAATAAGCTAGTAAAGGATAAACTAATGAATCAATCAAATAATACACATAAACACAAGTCACTACATAACATGTATAAAAGGAGCCTCCAAGAGCTTAGAAGTGAGCTTATGAAACCTGTTGGTGGGTGGGGAGAGCAACAACTGCTGATGTGAAGGCCTAGTGTGGGGGTGTTTCTGGCAGCAGGCCTTGACGGAGGTTTTCGGACCCAAAACTAAGTCACCCAAACAGTCTCAAATTTCAACATAAGCTAAAACAAATTAAGCTCATACAACCACGACTAGTAAATGCCAAATTGTATTCTAAATATACTGACTTACACTAACCTAAGTAAATTTGCTCAAAGGTGGGATTCGACTAGGCAAAAACTTGTTCCAAATACTCCCTAAAAGGGACTATTTGGTATTCTTGAGAGCAACCTGGTTTTAATAAGCAGAGACATGAATAACAAAGAGTGAAGTGAACATTTACTAATCGAAATAAGCAATAATCAACTTATATCGAGCACTATTATAAGAAGAAAGTAAAAGAGGTTGTTTCAGTACATAAGAAGTTTTAAACTTTCATTAAATTCAAAAGATACAAGACACTTTGAAAAATTAAAGACACTAAGAACTTAAAACTAGAAACTTTTCATACTTGACTGTTAATAAAACCTCTAATAATTGACTGCTACTAAAAAAAAACTAAATTTTGACTGCCCCTTAGGCTTACAACATCACTAACTATTTATGCCTTCGACTAGGGTTTCACTTCCTTGTCTTTTTTTTTTCTTTTTTGTTGTGCTTCCTCGCGTCAATCTCAGCCATTGAACGATTTTATTGAGCCCCATCTCATCATCACAGCCTTAGGTTGTCTTTTGTTGCACTTGGATTGCCAACGTGGCGTGGAGGGGGTTGGAATTAGTGAGGATACCCATGAAGAGTTGGAATCACGTGAAGGAGGGGGGGGGGGGGGTTTGAGGTATTGGGGAGAGGAGTGGATGGTGATACTTTTGGCTTGTAACTGGAAAAGGGTGGAGGTTGTTTGTACTCTGGATAATCGAAGGGTTGAAGAAAAGGTCTGTTTGGAGATGCGTTGACTGGAAAAGAAAAGGGGGGGGGGCGTTATTATTATGGATAGGGTAGAATAGGTTTTGGGTATTGGGCTTGTGAGGGATTGGGCCAATGGGATGGAGTTGGTTTATTTATGGATTTGTGGGGTGAGATAAGGGTGCCCGTTTGGTATGTTTGTGTTTGGAATTTGGATTTGGTTTTGTTTTAAGTAAAATAACACAAGGACCACATTTGTAACAACCTGAAAATCCAGGGGCTGCCATTGAAACTTTTCCCAAAATGTAAGTAAGGGTAATTCCTGCCAAGTTATGTAAACCAAAGTACCAAAACTGAATTTTTTTTCAATTTAAATCACCTGAAGACCTTTTATGTCATTTTTGAAAGTTCGGGGACCAAAAGTGTAATTTTTTCAAACTTTTCACCCAAAGACTTGTTTTGACACCTTTTTTGAACTCCAAAGGACTTGGGTTGATTTTTCTTTTATTTTAAACGCTTAGGGACTAGTTTTGACAATTTTTTGAAAGTTGGGGGACTGAAACTGCCAATTATGCAAACTTTGTTCGTTTTTCGTTTGTTTTTGATCATTTTGCATTTGAAACATATAAAACGCGATCTTTGGGATAGTTTCATTATTTTGATGCATTCTTGAATGTTTTCACGCGTTTTGGCAGTTAAAATACGGTAAAAATGATGAGTATTTACACACTCATCAGTGCATTTAACAGCAATGAAAAATTTACATTGTGACCACCACTGCACATCATTCTCTAAAGGTCATACCATGTACTAATTGCCTAAATCTTCCTCCTTCATATTACCTCAAGGTGAGTGCAACGTTCAGAAGTCCATTATGTGGTTTCGGCTTTCGTATGGAATAAATGTTGTTGCAATTTTTAACTAGTATCCCATGCATAAAACCCCTCTATCCCATGACAACATCAAACGGGTTACTTTTGATTTGTCCCATGCCTCTTCTTTCCTTTTAGTAGCTTTCACGTTTACAAGAATTATCTGCTCACTGTAATCTCTATGAAAAATTGGTGATGCAGATTGTCAAGATGTGCTACTAAAAGTTTGGTAAGTTGAAGCTTATTACTATTTAATACTACTTAAAGTTTTACAACTTGTGCTTATTACTACAAGAAAGAGGCAAAGCAATGGCCATGAGTTTAAGTGGGCACCTAAAGTCACCCGCGGCATTAAAATTTTAAATGTATGTGAATGACTTTCTTTCTGAAAAATGCTTTAACTTGAAATGCAGATTTGACCCATTTAACCATGAATGGGTCAAATTATCAAAAGGTCGTTAATATGGTCGTAATGTTCAACTATTCTTTAATCTTTTGCTTCTCCAAATAATGTTTTGAATTCTATAAGTAGATTGGGAAATTTAGCCAAGTCATGAGAGAGTAGGTCAATGCGGGACGCAACTCACATTTATTGCTTTCTCCGCCTGATCCTCTCACAATTACATTGCAGGTGAGATTAAAACGGTTGAGTGCTTGGAGCTAAAGAGGAGCTTAGTGCTGGTATAAGTAATGTTAATGACGGGTCATGAAGCAATGCAACGAAGAAGCTGGTGCACATGATTTGGTAGACAAAATATATTTATAATTAAGTATCTTACATGTTTAGTTTATAATGAAATATTAATATATGATAATAGAAGCTTGTATGTATTTTTTTTGCTAGATTGATACAGTAGTAAACATATGATATTTGTTATTCATTTTAAGTCTATTTATTTATAAATTGTAAATTGAGTTATTCATTTTAAATCTATTTGTTTATAAATTGTAAATTGAACTCAAGTCACTAGAAAATATCAAAATAGTACTCCGTAAACTGCATTTACAGTATAGAACTTCATCATTTTTTTATCTAATCAATTGATATAGGTTATCAATAGTATAGTAGTAGTTAAAAGTGTTAATTGTTGTCTATAATGTGAACTTTTGAAGTCAACATTAATATACTTATAAGCTTTCTCATAAAAAAATGAATATGAGATGAGGGTTAGTTGTAAGTTGTGAGTTGTGACTTGCAAGTTATTACAATGTGTGTGAGATCACACATAAAGCCAGAGTAAAATGCTTCAATATGCAATATTCAATATGATAATGAGCTTATTTAGCAATAAGGATTCATAGCTTATAGACCCATTCATTTGACCCGTTTTAATTTTTGACCATTTCGACTAATGCTTTGCGTCATAGTTTTAAACGTTTTTGACCATTTGACCCGTTTTATTTAGCAATAAGGATACATAGTTTTAAAATGATTTGCGTCAATAGTCATAAACTAAAAGTGACAATTTCGACTAATGGCTTGATTCGGCTTTAAGGAGCAAACGGTCAAAAACTAAAATGGGTCAAATGAGTGGCAAGTTACTAAAAGTCACCTTTTGGTATCTATAGTATTATCTACCAAAAGGAACTTTTCTTCAAGTTTTAGAATGGTCACTACATCCATTTTGCTTCTCAAGATAAACATATTGTAGATCAAGAGGCAATCAACGTTTATTACACAGATATTTATAACCATTGTATTTTATGCTTTCAGTCACTTATAACTTTATTATTCCGTTAAAAGAAACTTTCACATCGTTTACGCTCTTTATTTTTCTTACTTTATTCACGTACTTACGTTTTCTTATTCAAAAACTCTCTAAAATTCCCATGAATTTCACGGGTCTATAAGCTAGTTTAATATATATAGTACGAATCCAACAAAAAAAATCTGGAAAAAAAGCAATGAAGAATACCGGGAACCAATGATATTGCACCGAATCCACCGTATTTAATATACATAGTAATGTCACAAGAACAAGTTATACAAAGGCAGAGCAACAACTCATCATGTTCAAAGTATTGAAGACTTGTGGTACAATGTAAACATGTAAATATTTGAGTAGTTAAAAGTTTAGTTGATGGTCAAACATGTATAGATGGTCAACAATAAATGTATCTGTGTGCATAAATATTGTTCCATTCCTCATTTGTAAACATAATTTCAGATAATGAAGCTTACACTTCCAAAATATCTCTCCCACCTCTAACTAACTTCTCATGATAATTAAATGTGATTAATCTCAAATTTAATTCCTGCTTGTCTCAAACACTTCTGAATTGGTCACATCAATCTATAAAAAGGAGAGGGTTTTATTCGATTTGCATGTATATGACAGTAAACTCAAACCTCATAAATTAATCCAAAAAAAAAAAAAAAAAAAAAAGGTATAAAAATAATTTAGCACACCCAAAGGCCTTTCTAACAACATCAACGTCAAGTGTAGCTTTGATAATTATATGCTTTTATAGCACTTGGGCAATATTATAAATATGAGCGCGTGATATCATAGCTTAACTTGGTATAACTAAGTGCCAAGTTCATTAGTTTAACATACCTATAAGAAAAGAGATGGCTGCACACACTCCTAAAGTGTGGATACCACATGCCTGCTACACTTGGATAGAAGTCAAGAATGATAAGCTTACATAAAGCTTGCGCATGGCACAAGCTCCTCGTGAACCCATTGTCCTATAATAGTAGTCATTAATTTATAATTCTTTTTTCATAAACATACCTCATCATTCTTTTATCTCATAAACATATACTACATGTCTACATGTATACAAATGTCAAATTGTAAGTTGACATGTTCTGTTCAGCGCAAAAAACAGATTTATAAACTTAGATTTTCTAAAATTACCTTCAAATTTAAAGGTGTATATGTTAGAGTTAGGATCAAATAAGAAGAAAAATACTGGTTGATTTTATAAAATACTAAATATTTAAAACAACCATAGTGTAAGCTTTTACACTAGAAAGATTAAATCAACTAATATTTGCCTAAAACAGGATACAGGTTCATTATTCATACTCCATTAATCAACTTTGTACATGTGGTTTCATTTTTCGAGTCCTAAGTAGTACTAGGTATGTAAATTGTGTATGCAGGTTTGCGGTTAAAAAGAGGCTGTCCTCGAGCTTTCAGTTATAAAAAACCCACGAAATTTCACATTTCACCCATATGACTTATACAAAAAAACACGTACTAGATGAGTAGCGGTTAAGTTGTTTTTTTGTTGGATCTGATCACACATCGAAACTAAGTGTGAACTGCCCAACCATACACCACTTTGTGCTTTAATTTGGTGTCCGTTTATAAGTACTATCTCGATTAGCTTTATACTCGTGTTCCTTTTGTATTAGCAGTTCGATTTTACTGTATGAACTCATTAGCAAGCAGGAATATAAGAGTTGATTATTCCTTGAAGAATTAGTAGTATATGTAGATCTAATTTGTTCCAAAAAATTATGTATATCTAATAAAGAATTGTTATTATAAAATTGATGAACTTCTTATGAATAAAAAACAGTTTAATTCCAAGATGATGCAAAAATGTCACTTTCATAATACAAGAGGACAGGCCTAGTTACCATTGTTTAAATATACCAACTCATCATCCTCATACTTCATCCAAATTCATATCAGCAGCCATTCCCTATACCTGAAACGAAAACAAGAAAGGATGCTAGCATTATCGCCTACATTGTTTTCCACAAATTATGAATGGCCCTTGGGGGATAACATTGACAGAAATCACCAACAAGATTGCAATAGTATTTCTATGGACGTTGAAGCAAATTCATATGATTCAGTTCTTGATTTTCCAACATATGATCAAATCCGGCAAGATTTTACACCCGAGAGTTCAAATTCATTTGGAGGAGCTATAAATGGAAATATTGGTGATCCCATGATCAAGGTGTCCAAAAAGCTTAATCATAACGCTAGTGAAAGAGATCGGCGTAAGAGGGTTAATGATTTATATGCATATCTTCGTTCATTGCTGCCCATATCAGCTGATCAAAAGGTACTTGAATTTAGATTTTCAGTAGTCAAATATTTTTCAAGGGATCTTAGCAAACAACTATATATATAGAGAGAGAAACTGAATAAATGAATATAAAAACTTAACAAGTACTATATATATCTGATTGACACTAGAGTTGTAAATTTCCTAATTCTTGTTACTCATAAAACTCATTTTTTACAGAAAAAAGTAAGTATTCCAGGGACCGTATCACGTGCACTCGAATACATACCAGAACTACGAAAGGAAGTAGAGACATTAATAGGTAAAAAGGAAAAACTTTCATCGTACTCAATATCATCCACTAGTACAAGCCAAAAGAATATCGGCATCAAGGGACAAAGTTCTAAAGATGTTACAACTAATACAAATTCATCGGTAGTTTCATCTGTGAGTATTTTAGGTGAGAAAGAAGTGGTGATACAGCTGATTTTCTCTATGGATCGTATGAACAAGAATGAAGAGATTGGCTCCTTGTCTAGGGTTTTGGCATACCTAGAGTCGGAAGAAAATGGATTTGTTTTGCTAAATTCAACAACCTTCAAATGTTCGGGGGAACATATGTTATTAAACACTCTGCACCTTCAGGTACATATACTGTCTAAAGTGCATATAATTTATAACTGTAAATTAGTTTTACTTGATTGTACATTAGGATACCATTTTCACAACAAAGTTTTTTCTACATTATACTCAAAGGAAAACTCTCAACAGAGTAAATACAAATATTCTACAGGCTCATGATTTCATTTTTATATACAAATCAACAATGTCAATGATAGATCTATAAAAAGAGTCCGTTTACCACCTCAATTACCGAAGTCAATTACTCGTACTATTAAATATGTCTATGAGCATTTATATATTATTGGACTTGCTAACAGAATCAAACTTATGTGATCATGTAGCAAATGTTTGTCACAATGGACATTGAACAATCGTTGATATTAAAATATAACTAAATATTTGGAATTAATTGCAATACCGCAATGTCTTACAATACCACATTTTTTCAACAGGTACAAGGCGATAAGAAAGTGGACGTTGAAATGTTGAAGGAGAAGCTCAGCCATTTCAGCCAATAAACAGATGGACTTTTACGCTAATGTCATCGGCTGTAAATATAATGTCTAGCAATCAAACTTCAGCTTAGAATATACTTAGAAGTCGATAAATAGATCATTGTAGCTTTAAAATATGTCCTTTTTGTTTGATAGTGTATCAAGGGGGAATGATGGCAGAAAATTTCCTACTTTAATCAACAACCCATATTTAATCTACTAATGACTTCAATCAAATTAGGACCCCTTAACTTTGATTATGATTCTTCATTACGTTAAAAGCTTTTCATATACACTACATCAATTTAGCATGAAAGACACAAAGCTCACTCAACATCATTTCTAATAACCTTCTGTAATTTCTTTCAACTTGATCAAAATAAACTTCTCACATTATATCCCATGTATATCACCGTGGTTTGGAAAAGAACCGGGCTTTATTCAATTAATTGGTGGCTTCCATGACCCTCACCAAAATCGAGTCCAAAGCCCCTTTAAAGTTGGGAAGTACAAAGCAGCGACATACACAACAACACAATTATGAAATAAGTGAAACTCTATCAAAACAAATAAACAAGCTTCCGAAGATCTCACCTCAGTAACTTCATAGAAAATAACACCATGAGAACTAGCTTACGCCCTTGGACAATTATCCACATTAGAATTCAAACAAGACAATTATTGACATTGGAATTCAAATGTGGCAAATATCAACATTGTAATTCAAACATTCTAAAACTACAAACTTTCGACCAAACAAATTCAAATTTTGGTTTCTTTCTATGGAGTGTCCCCTAATAATATGATCAAGTAAATTACCCAACAACGAGGCCTTTGTAATGAATGTTCCAGTTGCCCATATTCCGATATTATATCTTACCAGCCAATATTTATAAAATCTGACTAACATAAAAAAATATAATGAATAAATAGGATTTTGTCATTACCTAATACCTATGCAGCTATGCAAACCCTGCAGCTGTGCCGTTTTGAGTGCCAAAAAACAGAGAACTTGGTCTTACACGATCCAACACAAAGCTGATTATCTTCATCCATACGTATAACTGAAAAATCCTTTCATACAAGTATAGGTTTAATTCGTTAACTCATCATGCATTTGAGTAGGGAAACTTCCAGCATCAACAAACAACTTAGCCGGGATCTCTTAAGAAATCACAGATAATTTGTGAAAAGGATCGATAACACAATTCCAAATTAAGCAGGTATATCCTGGAATCCAAGAGGCATGCCTGTGAAGATCATAAGTTGAATTAAAATCGATTTGATGTAAACACAGTGATCTAAAAACCAGTACAAGAGAAACAAGTGCACATAAAAACCGCACCCCTTGTATATTTCAGTTATTTGCAGTTAATTCCATCTCCCAAAACTACCTAATTTCTTCTGTAAATGCAAATAGGTTTAGCTCACTACACTTAAATTGAGTGAGCATTGTTCAGTTTGCTAGGTTAGCACCGATATATGTAGCGCCAACCCGCATACTGCACATGAATGAGTTCAACCGTAAACAAACGTCAGTTTTTACTTTTTAGTTCTACCAAATACATTCCATGTGTGTATCCAAAACCTCCTTACTTTTACTTGCATTGAGCTAAAAGGAATTTAGTTATAAACATATACGCCGGTTTAAATAATGGAGTCAACAATTCTGCACATAAAGACTAATTTTCATAAAAACAGTTTAGAAACTTGCATTTACCAAATAAACTTCCAATGATCTGCAACCAACTTGTTTGGATTACAACTAAATTCTTTGTTTGACCCGTTTGATAACCCAAAGCAACCCACCCATAAGTTGTGATCTAGGCCAAATGGTTGATAACGTTGATTGATTTTACAAGGATAACCAAAGATACACCATAAACAATCCACATAAACACCATGAAAGTAACATGAATAACAACAAAGAAACAATGATCGAATGCTTCATCAATTTCTACTTTTTAGGTTTTTTTTTACAACTATCTTTACATTTCCCTGGCTAGTTGGAATGAACGATGTCAGACTATGAACAAGGCTAGACATAACGACAACTGAGACCTTGCTCTGTACAGAAACTTACACAAACAAAAGACAATACTACTCCGGTTCTTCAACACTGGATTTGATTATATGAAAATTTGAAAGCTAATCTAGACCAGAGAAATCTTGAGACACTAATCACATCTAGCGGGGTTGCTGGATGCGGTTTGTGCGCGACTTTGGGCTAACTGGCTTTGCTGGCTTCTCCCAGTACCTAGCTGTCTCCACTGGTGACTTCGGACTCCTTACCCTCGGTTTCACCTCCAACTCCAGACCTGATCAGGCACATCACAAATTCAAGTCAGAAATGTTATATAAAACATTGTTTACTCGAAATATGTACTAGTACATGTGTTCACTAACTAACCATTTGCGGGCATTTGCTTGATAGCAGGTTGAGCATAAGCATTGATCCTGTCCATCTCAGCTGCAATGAGGAACTGCTCATACTGTGCTTCCATAGTCAAGGTTTCTTCATCGGCATCGATAGAATCAGGTAACAAATGAGCAATGTCGGTTAAATCAAAGTCATCCTCTGTGTTTCCAAAGAAACCACCTTCACCTTGTTGTTGGTTAAGCCAGTAGTCATGAAACCAAGTAGAAGTCGTCACCAATTCCCACCATTCAGGGGAGAAATCCTCCACTTGGCGGACAGCAGCTGGGACGAACAGTGGGGCGTTTGGATTGAGTGTAGACCGCTGTGCTGAAACTAACGTCATCCTGACACAATGAAAAGCTCATGTTAGATTTCCAACATGTTAGATTTCCACTCATCTAACTATTAATACCAGTGTCTAACATACATATTTTACCATGCTTAATCATCGGGTTTAGCAGACACGTATCATAGATCAAAACCGTAAACTAAAAAAAAACTAGTGTTGCATCAGCTGTCTGCGAATACAACTCAAATCAATTTCTGTTGGAACTGTGATCATACGCAACAAATTACAGTTCAACTTCACGATTTCATATCTAGTAAGTTTAAATGATCAAATGGTTACAAATCTTTCAAAGTATTAACAAAACACGAAATAACGCAACTAGTAGTGATCATAACTAAATTATCAACATCGGTGAAACTATCAACAATCTAACAAACTTTCGCAACAATTTACATCATAAAAAAGTCAACAAAAGTCAACGATCGCTCAAAATCACACAAAGTAACATCAAATTCAGAGATCAAACTCATAACTCAACAGAATCATCTTCTATAACAATCAAAATCCAAACCCTAAGTCAACAAAAGTCAACGATCGTTCAAAATCAACATAATCCTACAAACTAACATCAAATTCACCGATCAGATGCACAGATCATACACAAAATCATCATTTCATCATCATAATAATTAAAAAAAAAAAAAAAAAAAAAAAAAGAGACAAAAATTATACCTCTGATCAATGAATTGAAATGAAAATAATATCTAATTCCAGTTGGGATATTTTTGGTTCGGATAATCAGATAAGAAAATGCACCACTATTTATAGATGAAATGACCGAAGCTGAGGCTAGGGAACGAAGCAAGATATTTTTATTTAATAGCCGACGTGGTTGACTACACGTGGTGGATTGTGAGTGGGAGAAAGTGATGGGAAGGTGAGTGGGACCTACGTGTGAGGTGATAGGATATAGGATAATTATTGTGGGGCTGGATGGGTGGGATTAAAAGTTTTTTTTTGGGGGTTTGATCGGATGGTGGAGACTTGGGTGGGTTTTGGTGTTTAGGAAAGATCACAAAAGTTTGATTGGTGTTTGGGGTCTAGTGGTGCTTTACTTTTTCTATTTGTGCCTTTGTGAGATGATATTTTTGTAATCCATCCGTTTCAAAATAATTGTTAGGAGATAAAAACACAAAATTTAAGGTAAATTGCAAAAATAGTCTTTAATGTTTCACAAAATTGCAAAAACGGGATTGAGACAAAAAGTAGCGCAAAAAAGACACCAACGTTCCACATTTTCGCAAAATCACCACTGAGAGCCATTTTTCGTTAATTTTCCCGTTAAGTGCCACGTAGTTGAGGGTAGTATCGTCATTTCACGGTTCCCGCCTAAACCAATATTAGACCTACCGAACAAGCACCTTAATCCCCTGATCCAAACACTCCCTTGCCCAAAGTCAATCGCATTTTTTGCCCTAAAGTTAACAATTACGATTTTCGAACCGGAAAAAATTGAAGAAGATGGCTAGTTTATTTGGGAAAAACCGCGAACGATCGTCCCTGATCCCTAATCTTCATCAACTTTACGGTATGTTTTGGGCATTGTTAATTGTATCGATTTTTTTTTATCTACAATGATATGTGATTATAATGAACAGTACGAATAGGATGTGGATTATACATTAAGTTGATTTTTCATATTGTTAGTGTGTGTGTGTTGATGTTTATTGTTTGCATACAGAATCAAAGCCGACCTACTTCACTCTAAAAGTAACCCACGGTAGAAAATTTATGCCACCACCAGGAAGGATGTATGTTGATCCAGTTATTTCGTGGTATGATTGTGTGGATTATGACTTGTTTAGCTTTTACGCCTTTGAAGAGTTGGTAGATGACATTGGTGTGAAAGGTGGGGTTGCAGGCTATTATTATAGGATACCAGGCGAGACGTTGGATGTTGGGTTGTACCCGTTGAAGTCTGATGAGGATGTGATGAAAATGTTGGATTTGATTCCAACGCATAGAGAGATTGAGGTGTATGTTGAGTTGAAACGCAGAAGACCCAAAGAGGACGAAAATGTAAAATAAAGGATGAAGTACGGGTGGAGCCTTCAAATGATCCTACCATCGATCCAGAACAAGCTGAGACTTCAATTGATGGTACCAATGGTCAATTACCTGTGCCTATGATTGCTGGTCAAGAATAACAAACTGAAGATAATGTTGGTGTGGGAGACGACTTGATTACAGACACTCCTTCTGCGCAACCACATGTAAGCCGAGTTGTTGGTGACACAGACACTAATGCTGCGCAACCACCTGTAAGTGGCGTTGATGGACCAGAACAAGTTGATGGCCCAGAACAAGTTGAGCAACAATCTTAACTTACAGATGAGGACTTGTACCAGTTTGCCAGTCCTGGAGATAATGTTGGTGTGGGAGACGACTTGATTACAGACATGGTTGCAGAACTTGACCAGAGTGAGGATGTGGTTTTAGAGCTCAACAAAAACTATGTTGATTTAGAAGAAGTAGTGGAAAGGGATGATGTGGAAAGGGATGATGTTGAAAGCGATGATGTTGAAAGGGATGATGTGGGCACCTCAACACAGCAGGTAATCGAGGAAGAACATGTTGTACATGTGTCTGAGTTTGAAGATGAAGAGGATGATGTGAGAGCCCCTATTGAGCCACTAGTGGAAATGACGGACTTTAAGTTTGATTTTGATCCCCACTTTGAGAATGTATCAAAGCTAGCTGATGAGTGTATGGCAGATTACACGGATCATGATAGTGGCTATAACTTTGATGATGATTTTCATAGTGATGAAGAAGGCAATAATAACAAATTTGTCACCCTACGCAAGATAAGGTTGAAAGAAATAAGGAAGGAGTATGAGGGTAGGGCGAATGTCAAGAAGGGAGAGTTTTTTGTAACAGAAACATTTAAACAACCCAAGGATATCAAAGATTAGCTCAAAATCTAAGCGTTGGAGTCCCGAAGAGATATTACGATTGAAAAGTGTGACCAAGAAAGCATTCGAGCGATGTATAGAAAGACTGTTGTGGGTTATGGCAGAAATGATACATGAAGTTGTCAACCATCAGCTTCTTCTTTGCAGTCAAAGGGCAAATTTGCAAGTGCCAAAACCTACAAAAAAAATAGCAAGGCCATGTGCGAATGGTCCCTACATGTGTCAAAAGTGGGTGATGAAAGGAGTTGGAGTGTCAAAACATTAAATGATGAACATAAATGCCTACAAACAAGAAAAATTAAATTGTTGACTGCACAATTCCTTTCATCCGAGGTTGCTAAAATTCTTGTTAGGGACCGGACAGCCCCGACAGCTGCAATAGCAATGGAAATAAATGAAAATTTGCAGCTTGATGTCCCTACCACAAAGATATCAAGAGCAAGGGAATTTGCTCAGAAACAAATTGACGGCGACCATGAAGAACAGTATGTCAATCTTAGGGATTACGCTTTGGAATTGAAGAATAGAAACCCTGATACATCTGTGAAGATTCAAGTTGAAGCAAACCCTGATTCAAGTGTTTCTTCAAGGGTTTTCAGACGGATCTATGTTTGTATTGGTGCATTGAAAAAAGGTTACAAAGCAGGCAGAAGGGACATACTAGGGCTAGATGGGGCGTTTATCAAAGGACATCACACTGGTCAAGTCTTAACTGCTGTTGGTATCGATAGCAATAATGGCCTCTATCCAGTTGCTTATGCAGTGGTTGAAGCTGAGTCCAATAGTTCATGGTTATGGTTCCTTAGCAATCTTGGAGATGACCTTGATTTGCAACCAAATTCAAACTTCACCTTTATATCCGACAGACAAAAGGTATAAACATTGTGTAAATTCAATTAGTTGATTTCCAATCCAATTCAATCCTCATTAACATATTAAGTTTTGTACCAATCTACAGGGAATATTACCAGCCATTGCAGAACTGTTTCCTGCTGCTGAACATCGCTTCTGTGTGCGACACATATATGACAACATGAAACAGTTATTTAAGGGGGAGAGTATCAAGGAGCTTGTTTGGAGGTGTGCTAGAGTATCAACAATCCCTGAGTTTAATAGAGGAATGGAAGAGCTAAAATCAATTGACTCTAAAGCTTATGACTGGTTAAGGAAGATACCAGTGTCATCATGGTCAAGGTCACATTTTTCAGGTACACTATACACATATTATGACTTTCATATGTACTATTAATAATATTGAAAATGATTTTGATATTATGACTGCCATCTGTAATATTAATAAGGTTAAAAGTGATGTTGATATTATGACTGTCATCTGCAATATTAATAAGATTAAAAGTGATGTTGATATTGATATATTGGTTACAGGGAGAGCTAAATGTGACATCCTTCTTAACAACTTATGTGAATCGTTCAATAGCAAGTTGGTGGGCGGCATAGATCAACCAATCATTGGTTGTTTGGAGTACATCAGGCAGTATCTTGTAAAGAGAAGTGTTAGTGTGCAGCATGTAATAGACAGATGTGAAGGTCTCTTAACCCCAACAGCAACTAAAATTTTAGAAACCATCAAGGAGGAAGCAAATGAGTATAAGGTTTTATGGAGTGGGGGGGGGATACATACCAGTGTGCGGGAGGTTGGGGTGACCAATGTGTTGTGAATATGCCGAAAATGGAATGCACATGTAGGAGATGGGAACTTACTGGTATTCCATGTAAGCATGCTGTTGCGGCTATCAACGACATGGGTAAACACAGCAAGGAATCAACTGACAACAGGGTTGTGATCCCAGAGGATTATGTGCACCAATGTTATTGGTTAACCACATGGAAGGCGATGTATCAACACAAGATTGAAGGAATTGCTGGTCGACACTTTTGGCCCAAATGCCCTATCCCTAGTGAACTAAAGCCACCTCACTACCATGTTCCAATTGGGAGACCACGGAAGAAGAGAAGAGTGTCAAGGGATGAGATTGCTGAACAGGTTATGAAAAAAGCAATGGTGAAGAATGGGAAGCTATCAAAAAGGGGCAAGACTGTCAAATGTGGTGCATGTGGTGGGCAGGGTCATAATAAGAGAGCTTGTACGGGACGAAGAGGCAACCAAGGGACAAGAAGAAGGGAAGGAGTACCAGATGAGGTACTAGAAATATCAACTCAGCCAGTGGGATCTTCTACAACAGAGGTGGGAGCAGGGCCAAGTCAGCCAGTTGGAACACAAGCAAGTGAGGTAGCAGGAGGGCCAAGTCATCAAGTTGGAACACAAGCAAGTCATGTATCACAATCTACTGGGAATGGTGGAGGTCAAAGGAAGAATATGATCAAGAGAAAAGCCAAAATCGCCAAGTGAGTCAACACAATTGTGATGGTGCAATAACCTTGGGTTGGTTATTTGTTTATGTGTTTTAACTCAATGAGTGTATGGATTGTGTAACTGAGTTTCTGTCTTCTAGACAATAATTTGTACGTGATTTGTTTTTTAGACTTGATTAATTAGTAATGGTATTTGTTTTCATTTTGGTTTACCATCATTATTTGCTGCATAATGATGTGCACAATTTGTGGTTTGCCATCATCATATACTTATTTGTTGTATAATGTTGTGCACAATTTGTGGTTTGCCATCATCATATACTTACGTATATTGAATGACCCAACATGCCCACTACATAAGTATACCGAATGACCCAAACTTGTTTTGACTTTTGTAAGTCAAAGTTGATAAGGAACTAGAAACCAAGTTTACTGCATATTGATTCTGTAATATTGACTACATTTGTCTTCTTATAATAACAAGGACAACCAAAACAACGATGATCCCACTATACTGCTAAAATCAAACACTTTTTATTAACATGAAGGTCAGTACAAACCAGGGATAACCTTATACCCTGTGATGATACAACCCAGAAAGATGTCAACACACCTACATACCAACGACCAACCTAAAGCAACTTAATGGCAATGAAAAAAAAGAGCCAACTAAAAATAAGAAACTTGTTGAGCTTCTTAATCCGCTGATCCTTCTCCCTCATCAACCTCAACTGCTCCTCCAACTCTTCTTCAAGCTCGTTCCTCGCCTTCAACAGGCCAGGAATCACAGCAACTGCTCGGCAACACATTGGAGGATCCGTCCATCCAATAAACCCACATGAAGGACAACAGTAGAATCGTCGTCCTGGGTTCCTGTTTGTCCAGCTTGTTTTGATTGTTGCTTGTTTCCCACAGTCACAAATCAAGACCCTATTTTTTGCCGGATTTCGGAAAGTGTGAAACTTTAATGTGCTGCAACGTTCATATTTAACTGGGACTGGATAGTGTACCGTTTGTAAAAAAGGCAAACAATCGCTTGCAAATTTAGTCCCTCAAGCTACAGTGTCACTAGCTTAGTACCCGGTTAACAGTAAAATGACGATACTACCCTCAACTACGTGGCACTTAACGGGAAAATTAACGGAAAAGGCATCTTGGTGGCGATTTTGCAAAAATATGGAACGTTGGTGTCTTTTTAAGCTACTTTTTGTCTCGGTCCCGTTTTTGCAATTTTGTGGAACGTTAAGGACCATTTTTGCAATTTACCCCAAAGTTTAATAAAAGTGGAGTCACTTTGTTTTTCAACCACTCAAATAGAATATTCACTCATTAAATTCTCTAGTTTTTACTATAAAGGGAAAATGGACAATTTTTTTGACACATCCATTTTAGAAAATATGGACAATTTATTTGAGATGGATGTAGTAATATTTTAAAACTGGTTGAGTCATTAGGCTGGATACAATAGTCGGCCGAAATAGTCGGTTGTGCGCATGCCAACCGAGTTGCTGCCATTGTGACCAATCGTCGGTTGGCTCCAGATGAAGACTATTGATCATGGTCTCGACCGTTTGATAAATCCACAAACAAACAAAAAAGCTACACGATGCCATATTAAAAATAATAAAAATAAATAAATAAACTTTTTTTAAATTTAAACTCGTTATCTAGAGGTAGGGGGTGAGCATCGGTCCAGGACCGGACCGACAAGACCGAGGACCGAATTAGCCGAAAAGCCAAGACTGAGGACCGGACCGAATGTGGACGGTCCATCGGTCGGTCCGGTCCAACTAGGCCAAATATTCGGTTTGTGGTCCGAACCAGACCGGACCGTGGACCGAATTAGCCAAAAAACCAAGACCGAGGACCGAACCGAATGTGATCGGTCCGTTCCGGTCCGGTCCGGTCTTGGTCGGTCCGGTCCGTTCGGGTCGTTTGCTCAGCCCTATCTAGAGGTGGCAAAAACAGACGGGCACGGGCCACGGTCCAAACGAGCTCGGGCCCGAACGGGTATTGGCTTAAACGGGTGCAGGCTAAACAGGCACGTGCCAACGGGTTCATGTTATACTAATCACTTTAGAAAAGACCCAAAACGACGAAATAAGTTCCTTAAAATATAACACCTCATTTATATTTAAAACGATTGTAATGTTCTCAAATGAGAAAAAAATATGTGCCCATTAGTGTCTATTTAACTTTTCAATAAGCCATAAATACTCATTAGAAAAAAAATGCTAAATGTGCCCAAATCTCCTACAAATTAGTTTATTTTTTATTTTTATTTTTATTTTAGGCACAAATTGCCACATCTACCTTTACCATATAAATACCTCATCATTTCATCATTTTATACACAAATTCAAACTACTTTTCTCTTATACTTTTCATATTAAACTTTCAATGTCTAAAACCGCAAGATCCCAAATTCAATAAAGCGTTTCACATTTAATACCAGATCCGAATTTCCAATTATTCGGTGTCTCACCACCCGTTCACTTTCGACTCGCAACTTTACAAAATCCAACACAACTACCACAACCACCACAAATTCATAACCTATTTTATCTAAATAGTCCATTCAAGCCTCCGTATAACCAAATCGTCCATTCCAATCACCAAACAATGTATCGTCATACTATGAATTCATCGTCGTCGTCTTCCCAACCAAATCAAGTGCATTCTCCCCTTAACCGTATTAATCTTGATATGGATTTGGAGAACTTATTTGATATTCAAGACTTTTATGTGGGTCAAGGTTCAGATCAAGGTTTTGGTCACAGTAATCTAGATTATTATCCGAGTCAAGATTATTCTATTTGTCACGGTTCGGCCCATGGTTCGGCTCTAGTTGAAGACAACTATCTCGTCGAAGAAGTGTCACCTGTCAAAGCTAAGAAGGTTTCAAAACGCGCTTCAAAGGCCAAGAAGAATGGTAACAAGGAAACGTCAAAACCGTGGACAACGGAGGAAAAGGTCGCATTATGCAGATCTTGGTGCGATGTGTCAGAAAATAGCTTGAGAGCTAACATTATGAAGAGTATGGGGTTTTGGGGGGGGGGGGGGGAAGTATTGCTAATTTTGAGAAAGAAACGGGTGAAAAAAGAGGGTACGATGCCATCACAAGAAAACGGAAAAATAGGGTTCGTCTAGTGCATTTTGTGCCATTATCCATAATGTCGAACAGAAGAACAAGCTAACCTTGTAAAGGGAACAACCGTTTTAGGGGTAAAGTCTCGTCGATTCGTGAATTATAGAAGATGATGTCCTTGTCCCGTTTCTTTTTTACAACTAATTCAAGTGTCTGACGTAGTAGTTCAAGTTCCTCTATTTTCAACTCCGTTGCTTATCGGTTACCAAATCAACAAGACTTCCTCCTGCAACAGATGAAGATCCAGAACGAGAGGAAGTGGACGCTTTCTTCTTAGCTCAGTCACGACCAATTGATTTCTCTGCTCGAATCTCTTCCTCAGAACCATCCACTTCATTGTTCAAATCTAAACCACCGTGCCCTGACCATGAGGCGGTTTTGGAAGTCTTGGATTTTTTGTTAACCTTTGTTTTCTTGGTATAAAGTAGGCATCTCAACATCTTTCCAAGCAGGATTATCATTCAAAAATTCCCATCACGGCTCCAATGGAAAGGGTTGTTCGTACTGGACTTCGTATTCTGTTAACGCTTGTTGGTACACAAGGAGGTCACTTAACCCATATCAACTACAAAATTAAAAATCTAACCAAGTTCCATGTTTAAGTGATGTAATGACATATGAGTAATAAGAGATAAAAAAAACTTAAAGATAAAGACAAAAAAGTACCGTGTAAATTCTTATTAGATGTAAATCAAAGAATTTATTCCCAAGTGTTTACGGAACAACACTTAGGATTGAATGATAAGTGTGATATAATCTCCTCTTTAAACTCAAAGTTAAACTTTGAGTATAACTATGCTAACCAACTGAGTTCTGGCTCAGGGACTTTGTTATATTTGGAGGAGTAAAAGTGTTTTTGAATGTCTCCACATTTAGTGCACAAACTTGTCATTTTTACTCTTAACTTATGTGTTAGGAATTAAACACTGACAATACAAACTACTAACTTACATTTACCACTACTGAAGAATACACTAACAGTACTAATTGAGTTAGTACTGCTAGTACAAGAGTTTGTACTGCTTATGAGCTGAAGATACGATTGAAGATAATTATAGAATAGATTGCATGTATATATCATACATATAGATTGATATGAATATTGTATCAAAGTAGTTTACTTGTACAGGACTCCTTGTGCTATAAAAGGAGGTCCTAGGTTAGGTTTTACATACGTATCTTTTGTGAAAGCTTCAAGGTTGTAACCCTAGTGATATGCAAGATCACTCGTATTATTGATAATAATATTGAAGCGTTTTGGTTAACATTCTTGTTCATTCACTGTTCCATTGTATTACTGTTTCATACATCACATATACAAATCTTCTAAGCTTTCAAGTGTAGATTTCGCATACACTTTTGTGTTAAACAAAGTTTCTAAACAAGCTCAAGAAGATCCGTATTCAGGATTCACAAGTGGTATCAGAGCTTAAGGTTCTAAAACTTTGCTAAAGAAGATGGACATGGAGACTACTCAAACAACAACCACTGCTAAATTACCACAGCTCAAGCAGAATGAATATGAACTCTAGAGACTCAGAATTGAACAGTACTTCCTGGTTCAAGACTATGCACTCTGGGAAATCATTGAGAATGAAATTTATTTAAAACCTAAAATCACTGAAACAACTGAGAATTGTGTCAAAACTCAAACCATTGACAATACTCCAATTACTGCAGAAGAAAGGCTATACAAAAAGAATGATCTCAAGGTAAAGAGTTTGTTACTCATGGCAATTCCCAATGAACAATTGTTGACTTTCAGCAATTACAAGGATGCAAAAACTCTGTTTAAAGCAATAACTGAAAGATTTGGTGGTAATGAAGCTACCAAGAAGACACAGAGAACTTTGTTGAAGCAAAACTGATGAGGCGGAAAATGATCCGTTTTTAGGGGGTCATTTAAGCCCGAATTCGAATTTATTTGATCAAATATTGCCCTAAATCGTTCCTTTTGTGATTTTAGGTACTTTGGGAGAGAAATCTGGAAAAGGAAGCAATTCGGACGTTTTTGGAGCATAAAAGTGAAGAAAACGCCAAAGACTTAATTTTCCTTGCTGAGAACAGTAGGTGACGGCGTCAAGAGTAAAATCCTGACGGCGTCAAGAGTAAATTGCATGACGGCCCAGTACAGAAATGAAGGCGTCACCCAAGGCCGTCACGTATAAACTTGTCATAACTTGCGCGCGGAGTAGCTGATATTGTTTTGGTCATAACTTTTGCATACGAACTCGGATTTAGGTGATTGAAAAGCCCACGCGAAGAGGACGAAGAGATCTACAATTTGGTAAAAAAAAGTTTGTTCTTGACGCCGTCAGGGTTTGTCTGACGCCGTCAAGATCGGGCCGGGCAGATTTCAGCCTATAAATATAACATCAAAACTTCATTATTTTTAAGCCCTAAACCCTAAGGTCGACTCCTGGGTTTAGGTGGGTGTTTTTCCAGCAACTTAGAGGGTTTCAATCACTCCATAAACATCATGTATTGGTTTGATGATTCTATCTTAATTATGTTTTCCATTATCATTGTTGTTTGCTCTTCCTTGATGATGATTTGCTAATTCACCTTGTGTCTACTTATGATTATGTGAAACTTGTATAAAAAGCCACACAGTTGACTTTGTTTGACCAAGGTGAGAAATAAGCTAAAATGGCATTAGGTGGGACCCACAATGGATGATTCAGACTCATATGAGTTATATGAACTAGATTAAGCCAGAATAAGCACAAGAGGATCACAAAATAAGCAAATAAGCCACAAAATAAGCACTTAGAACTTGTTTGAAACTGAAAATGGGGACAGACTTTAGGTGTGGTTCCAGGTGGGGTCCACAAGTGGTGAGGTCAAACTAAGGGTCAATATTTCAAGCCTACCATGGGGGGGGGGGGGGGTTGAGATGAACAAGGCTTGGGCCATGGGACTCACTGAGATGGCTGGAAAACCACCACCAAGTGGTGGTGATGGTGATGTCTGCTGGTGCAGCAGGGGATACACCTCTCCTGCAGTTGTGTTTGGGTGAGAGTGGGGCCCAATGTAAAATTCACAAAAATATTTTGAATATGGGAACTCAAAGTTGAGCTGGGGTATTATAACATATCAAAAGCTCAGGGCATGAGACCTCACACATAAATCACAAGAAATCTTACCAATATGAAAAAAAACTGAGATGGTGAACTTTGACTTTTGTAAAAAAAACTACTTATGTTGACTTTTTTGGATTTTAATCCTACTTTACCTACTGATTATGTAATTATAAGTTAAAAAGAAACTAGATTAAGTTAAAATGATAACTAGGGAGCTTATGTGAGGGGTTTTGCAACTGCTACATTTGACAGTTAAGGGAATCAAAGGATTACAAATGAATTTTGACTTTCTACTCAACAACCTATTGATTTTATGGTTCTTCTAACCTAATATGACCCAATGAGACCTGTCTAAGCAACAACCATAAACAGAATCACCCTAAGTCACAGGGAAACCACTTGAGCCAAACACTCCCTTATATGACAGTTTTCACAATTTTCAAAACAAGTAATTTATTCAAACCTTGAAACTGAAATTTAAACTTTTACCAAGACTTGATAAGCATAATTAAACTGAAATGAAACATAAATGAAGCATATGAATAGTGGATACCACAAAATGGAAAATGCTTACAATGCCACAAAATCTGAAAGGGATGACCAGGGTACCAAACCACAATCCTATTACCCCCTAGGAGTTCTAAACCATACCAATTCACAATCCAAAAGCTTCCTGGCCTTCTTCTTCTTCTTTCCTTATTTTTCTACCATTTTTGTGATTTTTGATTATTTTTACTTTTCTAATAACAACTGATGTATATTGATTAAAGACTTAAGACAACTTAAAGTGAAGCTTAAACAAGCTTAAACAAGCAGAAATCAACAAGTTTATAACCTTTGAACAAGAAATTGAATTTTCACTTGAAAATTACAAATTGGAAATTAGAAGATGAAACTTGAATTTAATACTGGAAAAGGTTCAGATTACATTAAATAACTTGAGTTCCACTGATTTAGACTAAAAATACAACTTGAAAAATAAATTCTACTACTTACGACATGATAAAAACTAAACTACACTACCTACTGCATTACTCTGCTTCTTTCTTCACTTATATAGGTCCTGGATGAATTCTCTTTCTTTCCCACTCAATCCCAGCCATTGGATGGCTTCCATCAATCACAGCCGTTCAAATGTTGTTTTGGCGCCAAAAGGTCAAAAGCAGGTAAAGTGGTGTTTGGTGTGATAATTTAATGAGGGGAGGGTTTTGGTTGAGTGTAGGTGAGTTTTATTTAATGGAAAGGTGAGTTGGTGAAGACTTTGGAGGAGGGGGGGGGGAACACAGTTGCAGGTTTCATGGAGGATGGGGTAGGGTGATGAACAGTGTCGAGGGGGTGGGGGTTGACTGGGTGTTGACCGGTGGGTTTTATTAATAAAAAAGGGAGTGGGCCTTGTGGATTGGGCTTGGGATTTGATTTTGGACCAGGCCATGTGTTTGGATTGGGTAAATAACAAAATGAGTCCCTTTGGTTTGTTTATTACAAGTTTCAAAATAACAAGGACCATTCATGTAATTAACTGAAATTCAAGGGGCTGAAAATGTAAATGTTCTAAAGTTATCACAAGGGTGAAAATTGACAACTTTAATAACCCAGGGATCCAAAATGTATTTTTTTTCAATATTAAATTTCCCGGGGACCATTTTTGTAAAATTTCCAAACTCCGGGGGCCAAAAATGTAAATTTCTCAAACTTTCATCCCAAGTCTAAAATTGATATTTGTGATTTCCCCAAGGACCAAAATTGATTTTTCTTTCAAAATTATCCCACCAGGGACCAAATCTGTCAAAGTTTGAAACTTCAGGGACTGAATTTGTAATTTTGCAAAACTTTTGAGATTTTTCACCAAAGGACTAAATATGACATTTTATGATTTCAAAATGACCTTTGGTGATAATTTTCTATATTTTGAATATCCAGGGACTAGTTTTGTTATTTTATGAAAGTTGGGGGACTGAAACTGCCAATTTTGCAAACTTTGTGCGTTTTTCATTTGTTTTTGCTCATTTTGCATCTAAAACATATAAAACACAATTTTGAAATATTTTTGGTATTTTGATGCATTTCTGAGTGTTTTTGTATATTTTGCAGTTCAGATTAGACAAAAAATGATGAGTGTTTGAGCACTCATCAGTTAGGCTTAAGAAAACTGGCAGATCTCCAATTGGTAACATGCTTGAACGTCTTAAGAAACATGAACCGACGCGCACTAGGTCTTTATTGGTTGTATTTCATGCATGAGCCACTATTTACAATCCCTATAGTTGTGCTGGGCATGGTGTAGGAGGAGATAAGAGCTCATAGAATTGGGGAGTTAAGTGTGCCACCCCATGAATGGTATTAAGGAATACGATCCGTCATCCATGCAATTATAACAAGTAATTAACGTGTAAAAGATGTCTAGGGAGTAGTGAAATCTAAGTAAACACATTTTCTCCAATTACTGCTCACAACTTTAGTATAAATTAGTTTATTTTCATTTTTAGTATTTTATTTTGATTGCATCTTAGTATTGGGTTAGTTGATTAGCAACTAATTCCGCCCAAATCCTTCAAACCCGGGATTTTTAATTGCTTTCCATAAAATATAAAAATACAAAAATAATCATCCTTCACCTTTAGAACTAGTATTTAGGTTTTCTAATCCTAGCGACACTATTCCTAAGCTGAACGATCAATCCCCCGGTACTTGTCACTATACTATACTACAACGATCAGGTACACTGCCTGGTGGGGGTTGTAAGCTTCTCGAGATCCCTCGAGAGGTAAAGCCTGTTGCGATTCCCACGCATCAAGTTTTTGGCGCCGCAGCCCGAGGAATAGTTATTGTTTAGGTTGAATTTGATTTTTATTAGGTCTACTCATTAGATTCCTATCAAGTGAGATTTTTTCTTTTTTACTTTGTAGCTTTCTCGTAGTCTATCTTTTCTTTGTGATTTTGTTTGTAATTTGCTTCAAATGGACGTTACACTTAGACTTCTAAGATTGCAAGATAGGGTTGAGCGGCTAACACATCAAAGAGTTCAAAATACCTCATTTAGAGACACCTACGAATCATATGAGCCTTCTCCTAGGATAGATTCTTATGAACAACCTCCATGTTTAAGATCTAGTTTTAGTGAGGCCAATAGGAAATGCGACCTAGTTTGCCAAGGAATTATGGAGAGAGCCATTGCAACAAATCATAAGTTGGATGAAGCACTAGGTTTGCTATTATCACTATCTAAGAAAACAATTGAGGAGGATTTAGCCGAGCATGATCACATTGATAAAAAAGACCTAGGTTTTATGATCGATGATGATGAATCTCAAGAAATAGATGATGAATCTCTTGGGCAATTTGTATATAGCAGTCAGAATACTGAAGATGATCCTTATGATTCGGACATAGAAGTTGAGATGCCTAGAGAAGCACGTGAGATACTTGGGAGAATGTTAGGGCTAGATCCTGACACATGGAATGATGATGTGAACAACATAAGCCCACAAAATACTCAACCATCATTTGAGGCACACACACCGCCCGTGACTTACCCGGAAGAAGTAGAAGAAACTTTAGGAATTCCGATGGAGGTAGAACCCTTGGACCAGGCACCACTTGAGGATATAGGTTTGAACACTTGTAGTGATAACCTTACTCCTAGTTCTAGGGAATTTCCTAGTGTTGATGAACCGGAACCTCAATCTTTACACACCTTTCCATCCTTAGATATGTTTCTAGGAGACAAAAGAGGAACCGACCCACCCATCAACCAATATTATCCGGGTAGTTTTAGGATAAAGGAAGCCATTCACTCACCCCCTTCACCTCACGTGGCATATTCACACCCTAAGGGTGTGTATCGCTACTTTCACCCACACTTAATCCTAAGTGTAGGGAGAACCTCCCATATTTCCGTTAAATAAGGGTAGAGTCAGGCTCGTGACTCGAACAAAAACAAGCGCTTCTTGGGAGGCAACCCATGTTTTGTGTGTTTTTGTTTGTTTGTTTGTTTGTTTGTTTGTTTGTTTGATTTTATTTATTTCCGTATGCATGTTTTATTTTTGTTGTTTGTGGCTCATGTTTCAAAGTAAATTTTGAAAATGCTTTATTTTGTTTTTAACTTCGTCTTAATTGCATATAAAGGTATTTTGCAAAAGATAAGTGTAAGGGAGATCCAAATTTGTTTATAAGAATGAAATTGAGCATGAACCACAACAATATTAAATGGACATGTGTATTAGTATTTGTTAGAGTCAAATGTTTGTATTGAGTCATAATGAAGTTTTGCAGGATTTTCCAGGAAGTAGAACCAAGTTTTTCCAGAAATTTTCCGGAAACTTAACATAAGAATTTCTGCAGGTCACTTCTGACGGCGTCACGAGATAACTCTTGACGGCGTCACGTGTAAAAACCTGGAAATTTTACCGGTTTTGTTTTTCTAACGGAGTCTTAAAGTTTTTGTTGATTCTTTAGTTTTATAAACTCCAGGAAATCTGCAAACATTCATTCCACAAGCATTATATCTTTAATTGTTTTGTTTCTATTCCTAAGTCTGGAATTACATCTAGTTGTGAGTTATCTTTGTTCGGGTTGATGCTTCGGGTTTTTGTTTGTTTTCTCAGGATTTACAGGTTATGTTTGACAAGGAGATGATTTATATTCTGGAAGGGAAGCTTTGATTGTTCATTCTCTTGGAGGAAGATTTAACCTGGCCACCGCATTATCCATACCGAGCGAATCAGGGGAGTATTTGATTTCATTCTCTTTACTTATTTCACTTTTACATTCTTTACTTGAACATTGGGGACAATGTTCATCTTAAGTGTAAGGGGAGGGTAAAAAGATGATACCTTACATATGCACTTTCGCTTGGGTTTGTATTGTTTAATGGTAGATGTGTAATAAAACTATGAGAAATACTTGTTAGTGCAATTTTAGCGCCAAATTTAAATTTTTTTACAACATTTAGGAGTGAAACTTTAGCCATAGCAAGCGTCTCATGGATAGGAGATTGTATGACTAGTACATAACCGTACTTTCAGAAAAATTTTCCACCCAAATATGTGAGGTTCGCCTTTAGATTTGATAGGAAAAACATTTACTATTAGTGCTTATGAGTGTACCGATAGTATTTAGATTCTAGAACTTGCGTTAGTGATACATCCCGAGACCGCTAGTGAGACTACATTCGTGTAGTAGGATTTACTACATGATAAGAGGCATTAGGATTACCCTTGTGTTAAACCCGTATCATAATTACTTGACCATTTAAGTCATATTACTTGGCTAGTTAAGTCAACTAATTTTTCCCACACCCTTAGCGTTGTACTCATTTTTAGTACACGAAACCCCTAGTACACCCCTCCGAGCCTATCTTTTCGTTTCTAACTTTAAGCATTTTACTTAAAGGAAGAATTTGTTACACCCCACTTAAATGTACAACCAAATCGCCTTAACCTTCCGTGTATGCGCTCATTTTTAGTGCATTATTGTTATTTATTAAACCCTAAGTTAATTATCTAATTGATTACATGGTTGCTAAGTCGAGTCATATCCTTGTACATATTGTTTTGGGACGATTGGGACTCATGGGTAAAGTACTTATTTATGGAGTAATGGGGAAGAACATCATTTATTACCCCCATATGTACGTTAATCTTAAAAGTACTCCAAGTGTTTTGATTTTCTTAATTCGAGTCATTAGATTAGTTTATTGTAAAGTATGTAAAAATTCAAGTGTAAGGGGAATATTCATTCCCTATGATGTATTATTTTGGATGGTAGGGTAAAAGTGTATGCAAAAAAAAAAAAAAAAAAAAAAAAAAAAAAAATCGAAAAAATCAAGAAAAGAAAAAAAAAATAGAAAAAGAAAAAGAGAAAAAACATACGGACTACCATCCCGTTTCATTCTATGTTTATTTTATGTTTTTGTTATTTTTCATTTATTAGCTTAAGTCGAGTCTAGTCTTGGCTTAGCAACGCCACATTGTACATGTAATTAACCAAGATTGTTAACTCGCCACCAGTAAAACTTCCTTTATCCAACAAAACCGTGTATTTCATATCCCTACACCTAACGTTACAACCTTTTAAAAGACCTCTTTGATAGTTTATCCTAGGTGCTTACGCCATGTGGTGGAGGTTTGATCCTTTCCCAAGCCTATGGTAATCTATTTTGCTATGACAGGTAGTGAGAGATATCTTCCGTTTCCATATTGTAATTTACACTTTATTACACCCGAGAGATGAGGCGAAAAATGATCCATTTTTAGGGGGTCATTTAAGCCCGAATTCGAATTTATTTGATCAAATATTGCCCTAAATCGTTTCTTTTGTGATTTTAGGTACTTTGGGAGAGAAATCTGAAAAAGGAAGCAATTTGGACGTTTTTGGAGCATAAAAGTGAAGAAAACGCCAAAGACTTAATTTTTCTTGCTGGGAACAGTAGGTGACGGCGTCAAGAGTAAAATCCTGACGGCGTCAAGAGTAAATTGCATGACGGCCCAGTACAGAAATGAAGGCGTCACCCAAGGCCGTCACGTATAAACTTGTCAAAACTTGCGCGCGGAGTAGCTGATATTGTTTTGGTCATAACTTTTGCATACGAACTCGGATTTAGGTGATTGAAAAGCCCACGCGAAGAGGATGAAGAGATCTACAATTTGGTAAAAAAAAGTTTGTTCTTGACGCCGTCAGGGTTTGTCTGACGCCGTCAAGATAGGGCCGGGCAGATTTCAGCCTATAAATATAACATCAAAACTTCATTATTTTTAAGCCCTAAACCCTAAGGTCGACTCCTGGGTTTAGGTGGGTGTTTTTCCAGCAACTTAGAGGGTTTCAATCACTCCATAAACATCATGTATTGGTTTGATGATTCTATCTTAATTATGTTTTCCATTATCATTGTTGTTTGCTCTTCTTTGATGATGATTTGCTAATTCACCTTGTGTCTACTTATGATTATGTGAAACTTGTATATAATTGATTAGATCTCATTGATTTCTTGTTGATGTTGTGTCTATCTCCATCAATTAAGGCGTGACAACTTCAATAGATCTAGTTGGTTTAGTTTATAATCCTTGTTTCCTATTGATTCTTGTTTTGATTGAATGATTTATATGTTAGGCTTAAGAAAACTGGCAGATCTCCAATTGGTAACATGCTTGAACGTCTTAAGAAACATGAACCGACGCGCACTAGGTCTTTATTGGTTGTATTTAATGCATGAGCCACTGTTTACAATCCCTATAGTTGTGCTGGGCATGGTGTAGGAGGAGATAAGAGCTCATAGAATTGGGGAGTTAAGTGTGCCACCCCATGAATGGTATTAAGGAATACGATCCGTCATCCATGCAATTATAACAAGTAATTAACGTGTAAAAGATGTCTAGGGAGTAGTGAAATCTAAGTAAACACATTTTCTCCAATTACTGCTCACAACTTTAGTATAAATTAGTTTATTTTCATTTTTAGTATTTTATTTTGATTGCATCTTAGTATTGGGTTAGTTGATTAGCAACTAATTCCGCCCAAATCCTTCAAACCCGAGATTTTTAATTGCTTTCCATAAAATATAAAAATACAAAAATAATCATCCCTCACCTTTAGAACTAGTATTTAGGTTTTCTAATCCTAGCGACACTATTCCTAAGCTGAACGATCAATCCCCCGGTACTTGTCACTATACTATACTACAACGATCAGGTACACTGCCTGGTGGGGGTTGTAAGCTTCTCGAGATCCCTCGAGAGGTAAAGCCTGTTGCGATTCCCGCACATCAAAAACTATGAGAACTTTAGTGCTACAAGCACTGAATCACTTGATCACATCTTCAACAGACTCTAGAAGATTATCAGCCAACTGGTTGTACTTGGTATTGTGATTTCTCAGGAAGATATGAATCTAAAGTTCTTAAGAAGCTTGCCTGCAGAGTGGAATACACATGTAATTGTGTGGAGCAACAAGCCTGAGATTGAGAAGATAACCTTCAATGATTTGTACAATAATTTTAAAATTATTGAACAACAGCTAAAGAAGTCTAGAAGCACAAGTTCAAGTCCTAGTTCTGGAAACTTGGCATTTGTATCATCAACCAGCAATATAAGTCATGAAGAAAATTGTGATGTTTCAGGAGTTAGTACTGCTAGCCCAAAAGTTATTACTGCTACCACACAAAATAGTACTGCTATCCTTAGTGATGAAACTGTCTATGCTTTCATAGCTAGTCAGCATAATGGGTCCCAACTGTTTTATAAGGACCTATTACAACTTCATTATGATGACTTGGAAGAGATGGATCTCAAGTGGCAGGTAGCTTTACTAAGTATGAGGGCCAAGAAGTTCTATCAGAGAACAGGGAAGAAAGTCATCATCAATAATGGTGATGTGGCTAGTTATGATAAATCTAAGGTAGAATGCTACAACTGTCACAAGTTGGGGCACTTTGCCAGGGAATGAAGAAGCCCAAGAAGCCAGGATAATAGAGGAAGAGGCAATGAAAGTAGGGATTATAGGACTCAGGAAAGCAGCAAGAAAAAGGAAGAGTCTTCTTCAGAAGCTATGGTTGCCATATATAGAGTTGCTTTTGATTGGAGATTCATGGCTGATGAGGAAGCACCTACAAATTTTGCACTATTGGCTTTCTCTGATTCTGAGGTACATACTGTCAAATCTTGTTCAAAATCTTGTTTGGCCTTAAAAGACTATGAAAAACTTAAGGAACAATATGATGAATTAAGAATTGAGCTTAACCAATCAAACTTTAATCTACCAAATCATAAAAGAGGGTTAGTTGTATTGGAAGAACAAATCATTTTTTATAAACAGAATGAAACTAATTTCACTGAAGATATAGTTATTTTAAAAAGAGATTTAAGATACAAAGATGTAGAAATAAATGTGCTTAAGTATGACTTAGAAAAACTTAAGCAACAAAAGGATAATATACAGCTTAGTGTTGACACTCTGGAATATACATCTAAAGGTGTTCAGAAAATAATAGAGAGTCAACTTATGAATAAAGCTAAATCTGGCCTAGGATATAAGTCAGTCCCACCTCCTAATAGAGGATTGTTTGCACCCCCAGGTATTAACTTAGCACACACTGGTTTAGAGGAATTTCAAGAACTTAAGCTTGAATATGGTCCTAAGACCAATGAGATTCCTAGTGTAGAAAAGGATGATGAGCTTAAAGATTCTTTTGAAAGTCCTAGTGACAATTCTTTAGTTGAGGAAGTTGTGTTTGAGGTTAAAATAGAGGAGAATAATGTTCCTAAAGTGGTTAAAATTAAAAATAAGAAACCAGTTAGGAATACTATTAGATATGCTGATATGTACATGTCTACACCTAGGGGTAACCAGAGGAACTGTAATAACTTAAAATCCCAACAGCTATGTAGTGATTTTGTTATGCAGAATAAGGCATGTTTTGTATGTGGTAGTATTAATCATCTACAGACACATGTGACTACAATCCATGAAAAAAGATGGTTTATGGGAATACATGGGTAACTGGATATACAAATGCTATGGTGAACACAAACTGTTTGTCAAGAAAATCTCACTCTAATGTTAATGTTAAGATGACACCCAGAGCAGTCTTATTTAAGTCTGGCATCAAACCTTTTTATACTGCTAGACAAATCAAGACTGTTAATTTCAAGCAAACTGTTTCAAGTGCTAAACCAACTTCAAGTCTTAACAAATTAGCACAAACAGTTAAAAGGCCCTTTTATATGAAAACAGTGGTTTACAATAAAAAATGGGTTCCAAAAGTTAAAACTGCTAAGCCAACAGTTTGTACTGCTAGGCATGTGAATGTAGTTAAGGGTCAAAGGGGAAATGATGTGAAGGCCTCAGCACGTTGGGTATGGAGACCTACCAAACCCAATGGTGCATCAATAACATTGAATAAATATGATTACATTGATGCACGAGGCAAATCCAAATCAGTAATGGCTTGGGTCCCCAAAGGAAACTAATTTCCTTTCTTATCTTATCTTATCTTTCAGATTTCAAAGCTTTAAATGGAGGATATGTTACCTTTGGTGGAGATGCAAATGGTGGAAAGATTACTGGTATAGGTACTATCAAGACTGGTAATTTTGATTTTGAAGATGTGTATTTTGTTCCAGATCTTAAGTATAATCTCTTTAGTGTCTCACAAATGTGTGACAAAAAGAACAAAATTCTTTTTACTGACTCTGAATGTCTTGTCTTGTCTTGTCTCAAGATTTTAAGTTACATGATGAAAGTCAGATATTACTTAAAATTACAAGAAAGGGCAACACTTATAGTGTTGATATGAAGAAAATTGTTCCTAAGAAGAGTCTTACTTGCCTTGTAGTAAAATCCACATTGGATGAATCAATGTTATGGTATAGAAGACTTGATCATGTTAATTTTAAAACCATTAATAAGATTGTTAAAGATGGTTTGGTAAGAGGCTTATCTAAAAAATGTTTTGAAAATGACCAAACATGTGTTACCTGCCTTATGGATAAACAACACAGAGCTTCTTGTAAGCCCAAGACCCAAAACTTTATTTCTCAACCTTTGTTTATGCTTCATGTGGACTTGTTTTTTCCTACATCTGTGAGTAGTTTGATGCATAAAAATTATTGTCTTGTGATTACTGATGATCATAGCAGGTTTACATGGGTTTTCTTTGGGAACTAAGGATGAAACTAGTGGAATCCTTAAGTATTATATCACTGAGATAGAGAACCTAGTGGATAAGAAAGTTAAATTCATCAGGTGCGATAATGGGATAGAATTTAAGAATAGTGATGCGTGGGGATTGCACCAGGCTTTACCTCTCGAGGGATCTCGAGAAGCTTACAACCCCCACCAGGTAGTGTACCTGATCGATGTAGTATAGTATAGTGACAAGTACCGGGGGATTAATCATTCAGCTAGGAATAGTGTCGCTAGGATTAGAAAACCTAAAGACTAGGTCTAGAGATGAGGGATGATTCTTTTTGTATTTTTATATTTTTATAAAAGCAAGTAAAAATCTCGGTTTTGAAGAAGTTGGGCGGAATTAGTTGCTAGCCAACTAACCCAATTACTAAGATGCAATCAAAATAAAATACTGGAAATGAAAATAAACTAAATTAAACTAGTGGTGTGAGCAATATATGGGAGAATTGTGTTTACTTAGGTTTCACTACTCCCTAGATATCTTTTACAGGTTAATTACTTGTTACAGTTGCGTGGATGATGGACTGTATTTCTTAATACCATTCATGGGGTGGCGTACTTACTTCCCCAATCCTATAAACGCCTACTTCACTCTTATGTCGAGCCGGCTAAGAAGCTCCTAACATGGGATCATTAGAATTTGCTCATGCATTAAATACAACCAATAAAACCTAGTACACATTGGTTCATGTTTCTTAAGAAGTTCAAGCATGTTACACAATGGAGATCTGCCAGTTTTCTTAAGCCTAACATTGAAATCATTCATCCATTACAACTATAAACAAGTAATCAACATATAATTAACATCTAGGTTTCATTACATCTAAGCAAACACATGAAAGATCTAGCCTAGCATGCTGAAATCAAGACAAGCATAAGATATATTCAAACAACACATAGACATATTGAATGAATTGAAAAAGGACTTATCTTAATTGAACATAAAAGGTTTCAAGGGGTAAAAACCCTTGAAAATACTATAAAATACGACCTAGGGTTTATAAGGTTCGACCCTAGTATTCTCCACACAAGTTCCTCTTTTAATGAATGAAAAATAGAAAAGTATATATAGATTTTGTGAGGTGACGGCGTCAAGAAAAAATGGCTGACGCCGTCATCTCGCCGCCAAATAATTTCTCGGACTGCCTAGATCTGGGTTTGACGCCGTTATGTGTACTCTTTATGCAGGCCGTCACAAAAATTACTCTTGACGCCCTTCTCTTGACGCCTTCAGGTTTTCACTGGGTCGTCCCGGATTTTACTCCTGACGCCGTCAGAATTTTCCTCTTGACGCCGTCAGGTACTGTTCTCAGCATGGAAAATTAAGTCTTTGCCGTTTTCTTCACTTTTATGCTCCAAAAACGTCCAAAATGCTTCCTTTTCCAGAATTCACTCCCAAAGTACCTAAAATCACAAAAGGAACGATTTAGGGCAATATTTGATCAAATAAATTCAATTTCGGGCTTAAATGAGCCCCTAAAAACGGTTCATTTTTCGCCTCATCATATACCCTTACACTTGAGATTTGCTTGTCCTTAAGCAAATGCGCTTTTATTCTAGTCAAAATACAAGTTATGGGTCATTTAACACTAATATAAAAGTAATTACAACAATTAATCGTTCCACTAAAGACCAAAGACAAGCACGGAGGTCATATACTAGCACCTCACAAATAGTGTTTAGATACTCACATCTCTCGAGTGTAATAAAGTATATATCACAATATGGAAATGGAAAACATCTCTCACTACCTGTCATAGCAAAATAGATTACCATAGGCTTGGGAAAGGATCAAACCTCCACCACATGGCGTAAGCACCTAGGATAAACTATCAAAGAGGTCTTTTAAAAGGGTTGTAACGTTAGGTGTAGGGATATGGAATACACGGTTTTGTTGGATATAGGCACTCTTTACTGCTGGCGAGTTAACAATCTTGGTTAAGTACATGTACAATATGGCGTTGCTAAGCCAAGACTAGACTCGACTTAAGCTAATAAATGAAAAATAACAAAAACATAAAATAAACATAGAATGAAACGGGATGGTAGTCCGTATGTTTTTTTTTCTCTTTTCTTTTTTCCATTTTTTTTTGCATACACTCTTACCCTACCATCCAAAATAATACATCATAGGGAATGAAAATTCTCCTTACACTAGAATTTTTACATACTTTACAATAAACTAATCTAATGACTCGAATTAAGAAAATCAAAACACTTGGAGTACTTTTGAGATTAACGTACATATGGGGGTAATAAACGATGTTCTTCCCCATTACTCCATAAAATAAGTACTTTACCCATGAGTCCCAATCGTCCCAAAACAATATGTACAAGGATATGACTCGACTTAGCAACCATGTAATCAATTAGATAATTAACTTAGGGTTTAACAAATAACAATAATGCACTAAAGATGAGTGCATATACGGAAGGCTAAGGCGATTTGGGTGTACATTTAAGTGGGGTGTAACAAATTCTTCCTTTAAGTAAAATGCTTAAAGTTAGAAACGAAAAGATAGGCTCGAAGGGGTGTACTAGGGGTTTCATGTACTAAAAATGAGTACAACGCTAAAGGTGTGGGAAAAATTAATTGACTTAACTAGCCAAGTAATATGACTTAAATGGTCAAGTAATTATGATACGGGTTTAACACAAGGGTGATCCTAATGCCTCTTATCATGTAGTAAATCCTACTACACGAATGTAGTCTCACTAGCGGTCTCGGGATGCATCACTAACGCAAGTTCTAGAATCTAAATGCTACCGGTACACTCATAAGCACTAAAAGTAAATGCTTTTCCTATCAAATCTAAAGGCGAACCTCACATATTTGGGTGGAAAATTTTTCTGAATGATACGGTTTTGTGCTAGTCATACAATCTCCGATCCGTGAGACGCTTGCTATGGCTAAAGTTTCACTCCTAAATGTTGTAAAAATTTTTAAATTTGGCGCTAAAATTACACTAACAAGTATTTCTCATAGTTTTATTACACATCTACCATCAAACAAACAAACTCAAGCGAAAATGTATCTGTAAGGTATCATCATTTTACCCTCCCCTTACACTTAGGATGAACATTGTCCCCAATGTTCAATTAAAGAATGTAAAAGTGAAATAAGTAAAACGAATGAAATCAAATACTCCCCTAGTTCGCTCGGTATGGATAATAAGGTGGCCAGGTTGGATCTTCCTCCAAGAAAATGAATAATCAAAGCTTCCCTTCCAGAATATAAATCATCTTCTTGTCATACATAACTTGTAAAACCTGAGAAAATAGATAAGGCAACCTCGCATAAAATCGGCGGCAATCTATATATGCTAACAAATCCTAGAAAACAAAATAAGATATAATGCTTGTGGAATGATGTTTGCAGATCTCCTGGAGATTATAAAACTAATGATTCAACAAAAACTTTAAGACTCCGTTAGAAAAACAAAACTGGTAAAATTTCCAGAATTTTACACGTGACGCTGTCAAGAGCAAACTCGTGACGCCATCAGAAGTGATCTGCAGAAATTCTTATGTTAAGTTTCCAGAAAATTTCTGGAAAACTTCGTCCTACTTCCTGGAAAATCGTGCAAAACATCATTATGACCCGATACAAGCATTTGACTCTAACAAATACAAGTATACATGTTCACTTAATATTGTGGAGAATTATGATCGGTTTTGTTTCTTAAAAACATATTTGGGGTTTCCCCTTACACTTATCTTTTGCGAAATACCTTTGGGTGAAGTTAAGACTAAGCCAAACAACAAAATAAAGTATTTTCATCATTTTAGTTTTGAAACATGATTTACCAACAATAAAAATAAAGCATGCATACGGAAGCAAATAATAAACACACAAAAAATGAAAATCACACAAAGCATGGGTTGCCTCCCAAAAAGCGCTTTTCTTTATTTACGAGTCTTGTAGCTAGACTCAAGGTCATGGGTTACTACGTGACCTCATCATCAAACGTTACATCCTCCTCACTAATCATTTCATTACCATTTTCTTGATAATGTTTTACACGTTGTATGTTGACAGTAAATTCTCTACCTTCATCGTCTAGTAACACAACAGCTCCAGTTTTAGAGGAACTTTTTACAGTAAATGGTCCATACCATCTAGACTTGAGTTTCCCTGGAAATAACCTTAACCAAGAGTTGTACAATAGGACTTTGTCCCCTTCTGAGAATTCCTTGGGTTTCTTAATTCTTTGGTCATGCCATCTTTTTGCCCTTTCTTTATATGTAATGGAGGACTCATAAGCTTATAATCTAAGCTTATCAAGCTCGTGTAATTGCAAGAACCTATTAGTTCCGGCAATTGTATAATCTAAATTACATGCCTTAAGCGCCCAATAAGCCTTATGTTCTAATTCTACCGGCAGGTGACATGCCTTACCATACACCATGCGAAACGGGGTTGTTCCAATAGGTGTCTTGTAGGCGGTTCGGAATGCCCATAAGGCCTCGTCGAGTTTAAATGACCAGTCTTTTCTATTCTGTTGATATAAATAAATGACTAAAAACGTTATTCATATCTTTCGATATCTCTATGTTTTGATGATCACAAAACGAAAACACATTAAATCAAAGATAACGACGTAAACAAGTATTTAGTAGTTAATAATCACTTTCACCATCTAATCACTTAAGGTATGAATAAACATAGTGATTAAAGCATTATAAGATCAAAGGAAAGTTTAATTAAGTATTACAAAGTTTACTTAATTATATAAACATATTATATATTTTTGAAAAACACTTTTGGTAATAAAGAAAAATGTTTTATTCATACTAAATATATGAATTCAAGTTTTTAACCAAAATCAGTTAGTTTTTCACCAAATAAACTTTCCCCACTAAAAGACAAAGAATCTGGCCGTTTCAGCTGGGCGGCCCCCTTAATTATAAAGGGCGGTCCCCTTAATTTTAAGGGGGCCGGCCATGATTTAAGGGGACCGGCCGCGCTCCTCTGTCAGAATCTGTTGCCTATAAATACCACCTTAAACCTGGATTTTTTCCTCACCTTTTTACACTAAAACTTTCTGATCTAAACATCCCTCTCCATCTTCTAAAAATCCTTTGATCTTATATACTTTGATCTTTGTTTCAAAGTGATTCAAGCCTCAACACTCAAGTGCAAAGAGAAGAATACTTCTACTAGGAGTATTACAACTTAGTATCATCTTGCTATCTAAGTTGTTTGTTTAGTTCATCTTGTGTATCATTTATTTCTTTGTGAACATTGTGTATACATTGGTTAGATAGATTTAGATATTGGATCTAGATCCATTGAAGGTGTGAAGTAGTACTAGTAGTGAAGAAGTAGAGGTGGATAGGATTTGTGTTAGAAGATATAAGTCGTAATAGCATATTGAAGTGGAGATAATTGTGAAGACAAAGAAGTTGAAGCTTTGAAGTTGAAAAGACCTTGAAGCCTAGAAGTTGTGAAGTAGTATATATCTTGGGGTAGTGGATAGGACTTAGTAGTGAAGGTGTGAAGAAACAAGTTGCGTGAAGAAAAAGAGTTAGGAAGTATTAAGTTGTGAAGAAGCTAGGAGCAAAGTAGAAAGTTGTGAAGAAATTTGAAGTGTAGAAGATTGGTGTGTAGAAGTTAGGTGTGAAGAAGATTGGTGTGAAGAAGTTGTGTTGAAGTTGTGATTGTGGTGTGATATTGTTGTGGTGTGCTAATTGGTGTGTAAGGTTTTCTCCGCCATAAAGGAGGTTTTTGATCTAGTGAAGAAAACTCTCGAGTAGGTGACTCGGGGAGTGGAGTAGGGCAAGGAAGGTGTCCTTGTAGCCGAACCACTATAAATCCTTTGTCTCTCGGTTTGATCTTTCCATCTCTCACTCTTTGATTAATTACTTACTTGCATATCATTCATAGTTACAATTGCTTGTGTGTTGTGCATATATTGGTTTCACATAAAGATCAAACTAGGTTCCATTCAAAACATAAATTATACATTAGCAAATTAAAGTATATACAATCATTAAAACACATATACATATATAAATACAAACTTACATTTAAGTGAGATATATGAAATTATAATTTCTATTTAACACTTTAAATAAGAAGTATTTATATGACATATGTGAATTAATTTGTATCTATACTTTAGCTTCAAAGGGTTTTTACAAACTACCATTAATTACTTGAAAGCAAACTTTTATTGAAACGAAAAAGACGCAAAACTATTCAACCCCCCCCCCCTTCTAGTTTTCTACAATTGGTATCAAGAGCCACGTTTAGCAAGATTTTTAAAATAGATTGTATTTTAAAACTTGCAACGATCAATGGAATTTGAAAAATATGTAGAAGGGAAATTTGCACAACAACCACCTTTATTTGAAAATGATCATTTTCTTGAATGGAAAAACAAATTTGAAAACTATGTGAAATCAATAGATCTTGATCTTTGGCATATCATTTCAATTGGTGATCTTAAACCAACCAAAATAGAGTTTGAAAATCAATATAATAATCTTCAAACTAATATTGATAAAAACACTAAAGCCAAATTACTTATTTTCAAAACTCTACCAAAAGTTAAATATGAAAGATTATTTCGTTGTAAAACGGCAAATGATATTTGGAAATGTCTTTTAAAGATTCACCAAGAGAAATGTAAAACCAAAGATGATAAACTTGATATTGCACAAGAAATAGTTAATCTAGAAAATTTAGTAAATAAATATTTAGTTGAAATAAATACATGTACTACTAGTTCAAATGTGATCATTGAAGGTATCTACAACGAAGAATACATGAGCCAAATCCAAAGAAAGAGCGTGAATAAATCATAGAGCAATAAGTGCAAAGAAGACGATGATAATACGGCTTATGAGAATATTCAAACAAATGAGAACACAAGTATTGATGGCAAGAACTACATGTTCCTAGATCCAAGTGAAACTACAAACAAAACATGGAGCGACATGGAAAATAAAATTGATCACCGTATAGCATGTGAGGAATGTACAACTACAAAGAAGGTACAATTCAAAACTGAACATTTCTGTTATGATCAATTTATATTAGAATTTTTAAAAATAGAAAACAACTTCAAACATTTTTGCAACATTGACTCAAAAATTATTTTTAAGAACGAATTTTCAACATCCGCTGAAAACAACTTCGAAAAAGAAATCATTTTAGAAGATAAAATGTCTAGACTTAAAAGTAATATTGAAATCGATCTTGTATGTAAAAAATGTCGAGACTACAAACATGAAATTAAAATGGAAAATGAAAAAGCAAAAACATTGGCAAAATTCGAAAATAGCTCTAAATCTTTAAAATATCTTCTCGACATTCAAAAGCCATTCTATGATAAAACCGGGTTAGGATTTATCGTAAATGATCCTTCAACAAATGCATTAAAACAAATAAAATTTGTTAAATCTAGTGAATAAATTTAGAACTAATACTATTAATATTCATTACTTTTTATTCTAGTCAAGAAAGTCATTGTTTGTTAATTAAAACAAACTATTGATGAATTCTTGTACTTATCGACGACATCCACATCATGTGCATTCAAATGCAATGGATGTTGTCATCTAACCAATTAGGACCCATGAGAATCTGGGTACCAAGCTGTTTATCTTGTTTAAGTAATTTACGAATGAAGAGCCTATTACGTGTTGATCTACTCATCTCGCTCTATTACCTTTGACGGATATTGGTCTCTATCATATTGTTTCACTTTCTGCAAATGTTTCGCCTATGACGTTGTTGCAGATTTATTCATGTATCGGCATTTTGTTCTTCACTCTTGGTGTATTGGTATCATGGTGTATCCGTTACTTTTTCATGATGAAGCCTCCTAAGTACTACTTCTTTTAACCTTCACGACTTGTTATGATTGGTGTGATCGATTGAGCATCTCGGATCTAGTTACCTTGTTTTCTATTCATGGGAACATCACTTGGCTACTTCGACATGTCTTGGACTTGCTCTTAAGATTTCTTCTTTCACCGTCATGCCCATCCTTTTTGAAAAGCTGGACCTGAGATAAGTTTTTCTTTTCTAAAACTTGTCAATGTTATATTATACTTTAGAATGTTTTAATTAGTGTGTGAATAAAATTTAACTGATATGTTGCCATGCTTTTAGATTATTAACACTAACATATGCATACATGATATTAGCATTATTAACCTTCTTGTTGTTTAGTCTAGTATCATTTTTCTTAAATCTTCTATGATCTATAGTAGAACTCTTCCACTTAAGCTATATGATCTTACTAGTTGCTTTAATAGATGCATTATAATTGATATTTGTTTGCAACTTGATATTATGATGTTCTTTGTATATATATATATATATATATATATATATATATATATATATATATATATATATATATATATATATATATATATATACATATGTCTATCTTGTATCCATGAACTATTTACCTTGCTTCTTCCTGTCCCATTGCATTTAGATCATAAGTATCTATCATTTCACTTTAATATCTTTAGGTGTCATTAAAGATGATTATATGTGACAATGGGCTTAATTGATTCTCTTAAAAATGACAAGCTTCCATTTCAAATCCTTCATTTGCAACTTCTTGATTATTATGATCAAAACATTATGTTTAAAACTTCTCTCTTTTTGAAATGAAGTATTTCGTTACTTAACTAAAACTTCCTTATAACCATTATTTTAATAAAAAACAAGATTAATTTTTTTTTTACGTTATTGTAATGCACACTTGAAGTTACTTCAAAACATTGTTAAATAAAACTAAAAACGTTTTGCTTAAAACATATTTAACCTTCTCACATGTGTCATACACCTCTATTGGAAATGACATTCACAATTTAATCAAATTATTTCATGAGAATCATGACTTGCCCATATGGATCTTGTTTGTAACAAGTCTTGAAGTCCATATAATCATATCCACCTATGTGTTACTTGTTAACAATCATCAACATGTTTGCTCTAGGCTAAGTATTATCATTTTCATATAGTTGCTTATTTAGCCTATTCACTTTATTGCCTCCTTAATTGCATAACTTAAATGTTAAATAAATAAATTGCATGATTATTAGAAATTTATTGCTTATTTCTATTATTTCTATATCACTCTCTACATTCATGAATAGTATGTCCTATATTGCCTGAAAGAGTCAAACTCACTTGAATCCAAATCCAAAAACACAACCTTTTTGAAAATTTTCTGCCAAAAATCCATTTCTGGCATTCTGGGAATCACCAGATGGGCGGCCCCCTTAATTATATAAGGCGGCCCCCTTAATGATTAAGGGGACCGGCCATCTGATGGTCGGGGATACTGTTTTCTTTATCACTTTTTGACCCATTTCAGCCTATACTTCCCAAAATTCACAAACATATTTTGTCCCATGTTATCCCTCAAAATTTACCTTCCTAAACCACATTTCTCATACACTATAAATACCCTCTTCCCATCATTAATGCCATCACACCCAAACATGTCATCTCCCAACAACCAAAAACCTAAGATTTCAAGAACCGCAAGGATCTCCGTCAAACCCGTTTGGAGGAGGAAACTTGATTCTTGTCATACTCAAGTGATGTTGTTCCAAGTCAACCAATTACTAAACCTCAGAACCAAAACAATGATTCATCTCACAACCTATCACCCACTCATTCCCTCATTCATGTTTCTTCATATGATGAGTAGGCTCAATCCCAAAACAACAATCCCAATCTCTCAATCAATACTTCACATGTTGCTCATTCAACAAAAACATCACCCACTCATGAAGAACCTCTCCCACACATTTCATGTTTCCATGACTATCCAAGCTCAACCATGTCTCCACCACCAAGAGTACCACCACCACATCCTACAAATTCACATGCCACTCCCATGTTGCATGTTCAAACTTTCACTTAAGACAACTATCAAGCTCCACCACCATCACCTTCCTCCGAACACTTGAAGTTCGTTGAGGAGCTAAAAGAGGCACATGAGCTTAGTGCTCTTTTAGCATTACATCTTGCTCAACGCAATTTGGATCCACCACAATCAAGCTCACCATCATCACCACATAACAAAAACCAAATCGAGAAGCATGTCAACAATTGCCCTTGTTGCATCTTCCTCCAACAACAAACCATTGCATTGAATGAGCACTTTACTTGGATTGAGTATCTTCTTACTAGATCTCAACAAACACCATCACTTGAACAACATCAAAACCCTCAATCAACAAAATCCATCTTCAATTTCACCACCTACAAGCTCCACATCTCCAAACCCAACACCATCCATGCAACCAAATGTTTACCTCCACTAAACCATCAAGCATTTTACATGCTTATGTTTCTCATTTTCAAATAAAACTCCTCAACCATTTTGGGATTCAAGAAAGTTTGGTGACACTTCTTGTTGGCACATTAGGACATTCTACTTAGCTTAGAATTTCATCTTTGTAGCCTATGTAATAATGATTATGGGTTGACGTAATCATTTTCTTTTAATGAACGATTTAATATATGTTTCTAATTCTCTTTTGCCATGCTCATTATTAGTTAGTACTATGCTATATGTGTTTGCTTGTGCATGCTTGTGCTTCTAATATTTTTTTGCAAGAATCCCATTTCTCGAACCCTTGGTGCTCTCAAACGAGGGGGAGCATACATCAAGGGGGAGTTTTTATCTTATTGGCTTAAACCTTTTTGAATCTACAAAAAGGGGGAGAAGTGAATATAAACTCACTTAATACTTGTCTAAAAATTAATTTTTAGATTTAATGAGTTTAGGTTTTGTAATCATCAAAAAGGGGGAGATTGTTGATATAAATAAACGACTAAAAACGTTATTCATATCTTTCGATATCTCTATGTTTTGATGATCACAAAACGAAAACACATTAAATCAAAGATAACGACGTAAACAAGTATTTAGTAGTTAATAATCACTTTCACCATCTAATCACTTAAGGTATGAATAAATATAGTGATTAAAGCATTATAAGATCAAAGGAAAGTTTAATTAAGTATTAAAAAGTTTACTTAATTATATAAACATATTATATATTTTTGAAAAACACTTTTGGTAATAAAGAAAAATGTTTTATTCATACTAAATATATGAATTCAAATTTTTAACCAAAATCAGTTAGTTTTTCACCAAATAAACTTTCCCCACTAAAAGACAAAGAATCTGGCCGTTTCAGCTGGGCGGCCCCCTTAATTATAAAGGGCGGTCCCCTTAATTTTAAGGGGGCCGGCCATGATTTAAGGGGACCGGCCACGCTCCTCTGTCAGAATCTGTTGCCTATAAATACCACCTTAAACCTGGATTTTTTCCTCACCTTTTTGCACTAAAACTTTCTGATCTAAACATCCCTCTCCATCTTCTAAAAATCCTTTGATCTTATATACTTTGATCTTTGTTTCAAAGTGATTCAAGCCTCAACACTCAAGTGCAAAGAGAAGAATACTTCTACTAGGAGTATTACAACTTAGTATCATCTTGCTATCTAAGTTGTTTGTTTAGTTCATCTTGTGTATCGTTTATTTCTTTGTGAACATTGTGTATACATTGGTTAGATAGATTTAGATATTGGATCTAGATCCATTGAAGGTGTGAAGTAGTACTAGTAGTGAAGAAGTAGAGGTGGATAGGATTTGTGTTAGAAGATATAAGTCGTAATAGCATATTGAAGTGGAGATAATTGTGAAGACAAAGAAGTTGAAGCTTTGAAGTTGAAAAGACCTTGAAGCCTAGAAGTTGTGAAGTAGTGTATATCTTGGGGTAGTGGATAGGACTTAGTAGTGAAGGTGTGAAGAAACTAGTGGCGTGAAGAAAAAGAGTTAGGAAGTATTAAGTTGTGAAGAAGCTAGGAGCAAAGTAGAAAGTTGTGAAGAAATTTGAAGTGTAGAAGATTGGTGTGTAGAAGTTAGGTGTGAAGAAGATTGGTGTGAAGAAGTTGTGTTGAAGTTGTGATTGTGGTGTGATATTGTTGTGGTGTGCTAATTGGTGTGTAAGGTTTTCTCCGCCATAAAGGAGGTTTTTGATCTAGTGAAGAAAACTCTCGAGTAGGTGACTCGGGGAGTGGAGTAGGGCAAGGAAGGTGTCCTTGTAGCCGAACCACTATAAATCCTTTGTCTCTCGGTTTGATCTTTCCATCTCTCACTCTTTGATTAATTACTTACTTGCATATCATTCATAGTTACAATTGCTTGTGTGTTGTGCATATATTGGTTTCACATAAAGATCAAACTAGGTTCCATTCAAAACATAAATTATACATTAGCAAATTAAAGTATATACAATCATTAAAACACATATACATATATAAATACAAACTTACATTTAAGTGAGATATATGAAATTATAATTTCTATTTAACACTTTAAATAAGAAGTATTTATATGACATATGTGAATTAATTTGTATCTATACTTTAGCTTCAAAGGGTTTTTACAAACTACCATTAATTACTTGAAAGCAAACTTTTATTGAAACGAAAAAGACGCAAAACTATTCAACCCCCCCTCTAGTTGTCTACATATTCTGACTAACCGTTTTTTCTAGTATTCTTTTAATAGCCCTGTTTGTGTTTTCGACCTGGCCATTGGTCTGTGGATGATAGGCGGTGGAAAATCGATGGGACACCCCATACCTCCTCATGACCTTTTCCATTTGCGCATTGTAAAAGTGGGTTCCCCTATCACTTATGAGGGCTTTAGGAATCCCAAATCTAGCGAAAAACTTTTTCAAGAAATGAATAACCACCCTGGTATCGTTGGTCCTAAGGGCTTGTGCCTCTACCCTTTTTGAAACATAATCGATGGCAACTAAAATGTATTCATTTCCCCCTGAAGATGGAAAGGGTCCCATGAAGTCAATTCCCCAAACATCGAAAACCTCACATATTTGTATAAAACTCTGAGGTGCTTCATCCCTATGTGATATGTTTCTGGCCCGTTGACATGCATCGCATGCTTGTACCATTTCTTTGACATCACGGAAAATTGTGGGCCAATAGAATCCTGCATCGAAAATCTTTCGGGCGGTGGTGCTTATCCCATGATGCCCTCCAGAGGGACTAGAGTGACATTCCCTCATTATCTTTACTGCCTCATTTTCCGAAACACAACGTCTGATGATTTGGTCAGGACACCTCCGGAATAAAAATGGTTCATCCCAGAAGTAGTATTTTAAATGAGAAAAGAACCTTTTCCTTTCGTATCTAGTCAGGTGTTCTGGAACGATTCTGCTTGCGAGATAGTTAGCAAAATCGGCGTACCAAGGCTCCGAATCAGTCATTGACATGAGTTGTTCATCAGGAAATGAATCTCGAATCTCACTTCTATCGTGCTCATTCAAGGGATTTTCAAGACGAGATAGATGATCTGCGGCCAGATTTTCTGCCCCCCTCTTATCACGAATCTCAACATCGAATTCTTGTAACAACAAGATCCACCGAATTAGTCGTGGCTTAGCATCTTGCTTAGCAAAAAGATATCGAAGAGCCGAGTGATCAGTGAAAACGACTGTCTTTGAAAGGACAAGATATTGCCGGAATTTGTCGAATGCAAACACCACAGCTAACAATTCTTTTTCAGTGGTAGAGTAATTCTCTTGAGTGGGATTCATGGTTTTGCTAGCGTAGTAAATAGGCTGGAATAATTTGTCACGCCGTTGGCCTAATACAACCCCGACAGCGAAATCGCTAGCGTCGCACATGATTTTAAATGGTAGCTCCCAGTTGGGTGCAATCATGATTGGAGCTTGTGTGAGCTCTTTTTTCAAGAGATCAAATGCATCCTTGCATTCTTAAGAGAAATCGAAAGGAGCATCCTTCATTAGCAATTGAGTCATTGGCCGAGCTATTTTGGAGAAGTCTTTGATGAATCTTCGATAAAACCCGGCGTGCCCCAAGAAGCTGCGTATTGCTTTAACAGTCGTGGGATATGGTAACTTAGATATAGCTTCAACTTTAGCTTGGTCCACCTATATCCCATTCCCTGAGATCTTATGTCCTAACACAATCCCTTCTTTCACCATGAAATGACACTTTTCACAATTTAACACCAAGTTGGTTTCCTCGCAGCGCTTAAGCATTTTTTCTAAATTAGCAAGACAACGGTCGAAGGAGTTCCCGAAGACCGAAAAGACATCCATGAAAACTTCCATGCTGTCTTCCATAAGTTCGTGAAAGATTGCCGTCATGCATCGCTGAAAAGTGGCGGGGGCATTACACAGCCCAAAAGGCATTCTTTTGTAGGCGAACGTTCCATAAGGGCAAGTAAACGTGGTTTTTTCTTGGTCCTCAGGTGCTATGGGGATTTGAAAATATCCTGAGAACCCATCCAAGAAACAATAGTACTCGTGCCCAGACAATCTCTGTAACACCCCAACCCGGCAAGGGTCAAAATGCCACATTATGGTTCCAAATCAGAACATACAAACGCAAGCTTAAGACTTATAAACATAAAGTTACAAAGGTATTCTAAGGTTACAAAAGAAATGCTAACTCTATACAAGATGAAATACAAATCCAAACAGAATCTAACTGAATCTAAATCCAAGTCTCATCCAGAGCAAAAGGGTGTCTAATCATCAAGGTAGTCCACTAAATGCTCCTATGCACTCTTCACTCAATCCCAGCTTCCAACCTAAAACCTGCCGCAGGAAATGAAATGCGGCTGAGCTTAAAAAGTCCGGTGAACAGATATATAATAAAACTGATAATCGAAACGTATGTAAGTATAGGAAAAGGAAATCATAAGCTCCTACTGAAATGAATATCATCTGTCAAATGCATAAGAGATCAACGATAACAGAACAAATATCATTAGTCAAATGAACAATGAGTACAAAGAGTCAAGTGATAATATGAATCATATAGTAACCAAAATCAAGAGCACGTATCAACAAAAGCTTGTCTAACGAGATACTCGAATAAACATACGAAACATAAGAAAGCCACGAGCCGACCTAACGAGATACTCGAATAGGTCTCAAATCACATAATCACATATCTGTCAATTCATAGGGTATACATAGAGTAGCTAGCTCCAATGTACCAGACGTGAAAGGGGTACAAGGCACGTACAGCCAGTCACCAAACCAAATCGTATCATATCATATCATATCAAAACAAATCCTAGGATGCATCCATACGCCCCCCCTACAAAGCAAATCATACATATCATAATATCCAACTGTGCACATAATATATCTGACAAAATGGGGACGCCGTGGATCAATCACACCTCCACAGAAAGTGTCATGCCATTGATGCTTCAATGATACGCCCATGGTACCTCCATGAGTAGAATAAAAACTCAGGCATCAGAACAGAACAGAACAAATCATATCATATCATATCGAATCATCTTATCATATCCAACAGAACATAGCAAACTGAACTGAATTATATCAAACGAATCATATCAAAGCTCATATCAGAAGGATCATATCAGAAGCTCATATCAAAAGATCATAACAAAGGGATCATAGCAATGGCATATCGAAAAGGGATCATAGCAGTGTCAAGGATCAAGAAAGTCATGAGAGGTCCCTACTGAAAAGGGAAGAATATCTGTACCTTAACCGCAAGTGCAAACACATCAGAAGATATAAAGGTCGGAAGCTACTCATTCTTCAGCGAATCTACATGAATTAATGAACGTCTTTATTATTTATAAGCTCATTTTAGATCAGATGACTCATATTAGGTTCCTTTATATTTTTAGAAACTTTCCATTTTAACAAGTTTCCGAATTAGCAAGTTTCCATAGTTATTAAGTTTGCCGAAATAGTAATTTAATATTTTAAGGCTATAATTGGCAATAAATAATTTTTTTAAGGGTCAATATGACCAAAATCATAGTTTAGGGTCATAAACGTAAATTATCAAAGTTTAGTATTTAAAATGTCAAATAATTTACTTTGGTGTTATATTATTAATTATAACCAAATGACAATTTTAGAACTCCGTCGTTTATAATTTATTAAAACGTACTCTCGACATTAGCTTAGACTGCGATGACCAAAAAATACAATTTCCACATGCATTCCCACACAACTCATATTTATGTATATATACTCGATACTCCATGCAATCCACATACACTCCAAACGTACACATGCATACAATGTTTAACACCCTTTTTCGAATAGTTTGTGAACACATTTAAAAACCACTTTAGACACTCAATTCTCACCGACGAGCACACAATTTTAACAGCTCAACTAATGAGACCCACACACGCATGAAAACTAGTCCTACCTGTTCACACTCACATATTTGTTTCACCATATTCAGGTCCTTTCTTCACGTCAAAGAACATGCACGCCTCTTGTATTTCTTTCTAATGAGACTAAAATAAACACTAAATCTTTAATCCAATTATTTACATGTTAATACTCATGATGATACCACTCTCGTTGGAAGGACACCAACACACATACAAGCATGACATGTTTGACTCCAATCACATGCATGCATACCCCTACACAAAAAAAAAGAATAACCCATTTGACACTACAACCTAGATTTCGAAATACAACAAATCTATGACACCTTTTGCGATACAAAACCAATCTGCACCCTTATATTTAATTTATTATTTTGAATCAAAAATCAATCCAAAGCATGCATGCATTCTCTTTTTATTTTATAGTTCGAACAAGGTTTAGGCTAACATGTTTTATAGATCGAATGAGCAACGTATCAAAACAGGAAATATATAAGTCAAAGCCATAAACATAGATTGAATAATTTAGTTTCAGAATCGTCATTTCATGTGTAGAGTACTATGGTTTCATCTAATGTTTTATTATTTCATGTTAGGTCATTTTCATTATTTCATGCGAGAAAATATCGAACGTATGCATGTTAAGATTTGCTAGCCGATTCATAGTATAACATGATGATTACATGTAGCGCATGGATTAAATATTAACATACGTACATTTAAAGATATACCTCCAAAACGATAGGTTGAAACCGAATAACCGGTATGTATATCAACACAACACTACGACGGTACGCCACAGACCAGGTTCGAGATCCAATCTCAGGTACGGACGCCAATCCCAGCCCAAGAAACCGATATGGTGCAACCTGATTGGTTCTGAATGGTCAGATATTATTGATAAAGGTCAACAAGTCAAAGACAGCTCAGTTCTAATTCTCCGTGGATAGTATAGTGTGTCCCCGGGTCGTTATGTCCCAGCGAGATTGCAATGGTGTTTTGGAAAACGTTTTTGAGAATGAGTGGCACTGAGGACAGTAGCCAAGATGATTGGGAATTGATTATGCTACTGATATTTGGTATTTGCACAGTTTGGAATAATATTCACAATAACAGATATAATTAAAAATTCACAACTTGGGATATCAGATTACAGACTGGGAAAAGTGGGATTTAAACAATGTACAAACTACAGGGGGTGCAAGTGAAACTTTTTAAAACTTAAAAGAAAATTTAAAATGAAAATGAAATGATTTAAATGATTATTTTAATAATTAAATACTAATTAATTAATAAAAACTATTTAAAAATTAATTTAAACCTAATTTAAATTAAACTAAAAATGATAAAGATTACAAATTAAACTAAAAACTTGCAAAAATACTTTCTAAACCTTAAAAAGAACTTGAAGAAAGTATAAAAAATAAAAAGAAATATTTTTATCTTTTTATGGATTTTCTATTAATTAAAAACTAATTATAGTAATTAAACTATTTAAACTATTTTAAATTACTAATAATACTAAAATGACTTAGAAAATTATAGAAAAATTTATAAAACTAATTAACCATCACAGGAATCCTAAAAATATTATAAAAAGTTTCTAAAAATTATTTTTAGACTATTTTACTAATTATTCACTTATTAATTAATTTAAATCTAATTTAACTAATTTAAATAAGAAAATTAGAAAATGAATAGTGGAATTTAAAAATCTATTTTCTAAAAGTCTTAAATAAGTTATAAAACCTAAGAAAAATATAAAAACCTATTGTTGTTAATTAAAATTTAAGAAAACTATTTAATTACTAATATTACTTAATTAATTAATTAAACTATTCTTAATTCTAATAATTAGTAAACTGATAAAGAAAAATCTAAGAAAATTATTACAAATACTTAAAAGTGACAAGAAATTAAGAAAATTATGAAAATGATGAAGTGCTTATAAATAAGCTGAAATGAAAAATTAGAAAGATAAAATCTATTAAATAGAAGCTATCACTAATTTTATATTTGGTTTTTGTTGGTTTTTATTTTTGACAGACAAAAATAAGTTGAAAATAAGAAGCTTTTATAAAACAACTTTTACAAAAACTTAAAAATAAGCTGTGTGCACCCCCTTTATCCAAATAGTGGACTTAAAGTTTATTAGGACTTAAGCAATGTTTAAAAAGGCAAGCAACTGATAAATTAAGCACTCACAGATGATTACACACTAGAAATAAACAAAATGGAACAAAGAAGCACTCTGGATAAGCTATTAACCACAAATAAGCACTTATGAACTGCTAGGGCCAAGACAGGCCTGAAATGGGAAGTTTTGGGCCTCTGTGGGGTCCACAGAAGAGATCAGGGGCCCAAAATGAAACTTGAAACCTAAAGAGGGACTAGTAGGCTACACAATAAGCCAATAATCAGGGCTTATTGCTTATTAATGAAGCTTGGGTGGGCTATGTAAGTTGGGGTCACACACTGAGTGATCAGTGTTGGCTCAGAGAATGGCCAAACTTGATGGGGTTTGCAGCCCTATCAAATAAACTCAAAATGGCAAAATAAGCACTAGGACTAGTAACTGAGCTTATTAGCTTTCTAAGAATCCAAATTACAGGGTGTGGGTCCCACTGGATGAGTCACTAAGCTACTTGGAAAATAAGCCAAAACATGTGCACAGGGCATAAGCTTGCCTTGCAGGTTAAAAGAAACAAGTGAACAAGCTTGTAGAAAAATCTAAAAAATAAGCTGACTATGGGCTTTTGAACACCAGGTGGCAATCTTTAACTTCTAAAAAACCCAAGGTCTCAAAGTAAACACAAAAATCACAAAAATTCGTCCAATATTTGGATTTCTGAAACAAAGGCTATTTTGACTTTTTGAAATAAAAGACTTAAGTTGACTTAAATGAACTTTGATCTTGATTTTCTGATTGAAAGTGATTATTTAAGCTAAGCTAAGACTGATTTAAGCTCTACCACTCATAAGTGAATGGATTTGGGGTATATGCCACACTTAATCCAACACAGAGGGTTATCTAGGCCAAGTTTAGTGTGATTTTGACTTTTCTCTGAATAAGACCTAGATATTATGCTTGTTCTGAGCTAGTATTACCCTAAGTGACTTATGTAAACAAGAAACAACAACAATTATACACTACAACACCTTGGATCACACTGATCCAAACACTACTTAAGGTTTGTCTGTTTTTTGATTTATGAAGCAACTAGGTGTTAGGGCTTATGAAACAGGTCCAAGACAACTTTTTATGATAATTTAAGCTTAAATGATCACCTAGAAACAGGAAACAACAACAACTAATCAAGATTACCAATTATGCTATTTTAACTGCCAAAATAAGATTTCAACGCAACTAAAATTTTCAATAAACAAGATACTAATTTAATACAAGATTATCACTACTTAGCACCAAATAAACACAGAAAAGCTATTTAAGCAACTAGATAAGCAATGCTACAGTAAGATTAGAGAAATGAGTTTTTAAGGCCTTACAATGTGCATTCCAGCTTAAACCAAGAACCAAGAACCAAGAACCATGAGATCAATCCTAACACTCCCCTTGGAGTTTTAACCCACAGCCATCCAAAATTTACTGTGCTCCAGCTTATTCTTCAATAAAACCTGCAACTTTGACTTTGTTTGACTTTTTTGTGTTTTTGAGTTTTTAATGTCTAAGCAATATTTTATGGTTTCTAAAAGCTTACTTAAGCTTTCTAGGAGCTTATATGAGCCTAAGAGTCCATGGAATACAATAACAACTACAATACAGCTTAAATGAAAACCTAAAATTAATTTAAAATTGCACAATCTAAATTATAACTTGAAACTTGATTTTTATTAATAAGAAACCTTAAAGATACACTGAAAAGAGAGATTACACTAATTTAAAGCTGAATTACACAAGGAAAGTTTGAAAATAACTTATACGACCTAAAATTCTTAAAATTAAGCTAACACATCTTCACTTGATCTTCTCTCCTATTTATAGGCCTGGATTAGGGTTTGTCTTAGTCTTCTGAGCATATCCCACTTGATTCTGAGCCATTGGATCAATGAGGGGCCTCTAATTGAGCGCCATGTGTTTTGGCGCCAAAACCATTTTTTGCAATTGGACTCTGATAACTTGAGGGGTGGGGGGAGCATTTATTGTGGAGGTGATGGTAGGTGAAGGTGGGTTGGGCGGTGGAGAAATGACAGGTAAGTGGAGAGGGGGGGGGGATGAATACCACTGGTGGTTTTGGAGTGTGGTTTTGGGTGAGAGGGAAAGAGGGAAGGGTGGTTTGGTTGACCGGTTTGACCACAGGGTCAATGTTGACCCTGGTATTATATCAAAGGGGGTGTGGGCTTGTGGGTGTTGGGCCAGCAAAAGAAAAAGGCCAAAAGGAGTGGGTGGGCTTTGGTGAGATTGGATTGGATTTGGATTGGATTTGTAATAATATTAAAGGTCCGGTTTGGCATGTCATATCACAAGGACCATTTTTGTAATATTCCAAAAGTTTAGGGGTGTGTTTTGGTATTCTTCCAAAGTTTCCATAAGGGTATTTTCTGCCAAGCTTCAATATTACAAGGACCATGATGACAATTTCCACTTTTGACTTTTCCAGGGACTAAAATTGCCAAACTTTCAAACTCCAGGGACCAAATTTGTAATTTCACCAAACTTTGTAACCAAGGACCAATCCTGCCATATATGAGAAGTACAAGGACAAAATTTATTTTTCTCAAAGTTTTAATATCCCAGGGACCATTTTTGTCAATTTTCAAAGTTCAGGGACTAAACTTGTAATTTTGTGAAACTTTGTACCAAAGGACTAATTATGTCATTTTGTGATTTCAAAGGACCTTTGGTGATATTTTCATGTTTTTAGAATAACCAGGGACTAGATTTGACAACTTTTGAAAGACGAGGGACTAAAATTGCAATTATACAAACTTTGTTCATTTTTCATCTGGTTTTGATTATTTTGCATCTGAAACACATAAAACACATTCCTGGGATATTTTCACTATTTTGATGCAATATTGAGTGTTTTTAGATGTTTTGGCAGCTCAGAAAAGGTAAAAATAATGAGTATTTACACACTCATCACAACCCGAACCAAAATCAATCCATTGTACACCAACCACTACACATACTTAAACTTGTGAGGTGTATGCTTGTATGAAGCTAAGATCAAATCTTCATTAAAGAAGCAAGTCGTGTGGGAAAAATAGAAGAAAGGGAACCATCATATCTTCTTATCTTGAAGGAATAAATGAGCTGCTGTTTTGTATAATTCTTTAGGGTTTTATGGGTGGCTACGAAATGATATATGGTAGTTTTCAAATGAGAGTAACGTGGGGGATATATGCTGTTAAGACTGCCGAGTATTGGGGAGAGCATGGAGACTTATTCATCTCCAAAATTTTAAAATATTTGGATCAATTATGTGTGAATAAAATACCAAAGTACAGTAGACCCTTTTACTTCTATACGTGTAATATGTAATATATAGGTTTGTGTCAATTTCTTATATAGCCTAGGTAATATGATTTATTAAATTAAGTTATAATTGTTTAGTGTAGGATTTAATTTAAATGTGTATTTTAATTATAATATATAGTTAAAATGACATATTATTAAATATTCAAATTTAGGGAAAATTTCAAAATGGTGCAAAAATTATGGTTCAGATATTTTGGGTTTTACAATTCTTCCCCTCTAAAAATAAAATTTTCGTCCGCGAAAATTGATGTCGCAAAAGTTAGACGGAGACGTAGCAATCATAAAAGAATGACAACCAATAACCTCACGCTCGGAGAGGTCCTTCCAACAGAATCTTTACAACAGAATGTTTTCTCATGACTCGATCCCAACAAACTTTGATAGCCCCAGGCTTTCCACAGAACACAAATTGTAACAAATCTGATCTAACAAATACGAAACATATGCGTAGCAGATGACAGATAACAGATGATAGTTGAAATCCCACAAGGAGATACATGAAACACATATATCTATGAGGCAAACACAGAGATAGCACTAAACGATAAAACTTCTTCAACTCCTACCAAATTCTGAACGAATAAAGGAACTTTCTAAAATTAGCGAAGTACAAATCAAATCATCAAATGTATCAAGAGTCTCACAAAGAGATGGGTAATATATTCGTACTGACTATCAAAATCACAAATTAGAGTATCAAAACGTATCAGAAGGCATAACATAATATGTAGAACAATCGTACGAATAATAATGAATCTAAGAACTAACATATTACGAACTAAAGCTTCCTTAATAGCCAAACGTCTAACTCTCCTGTGTAGAATAATAATACGGAACACACAACTCCAAATCTAAATTTCAAATTCCTCTTCCACAATAATAACTACCCTTTAGTTGCTATAATCAATTCTGAATCTTCAATAAGTAACTCATCAATCCTATTCCAAGTCAAAGGTATTCCACTTCTTCATTCATATAAAGAACTTAAAGGAATATCTCGTCACTTGCATGCCATCTTCCTTAGTGAGCCAACCTGGTCACACGATCCACTACAACTCAATTCGTGTTGTTCTTCCTCTTATGCATGGAAATCACCAATGTAGTCACCACTGTCTTCATACCATCCCGTTCAGCTCCTGCTTCAAGACTCTATGCATATTAGTACAACTAAGATGAATAGAGTTGATAGAACTGTATGCTTCAATCAAAACCGCTTCCTTCAAGTCTTCTAACATAGATAATCTTCAATCGTCTTGCTCCTGAGCATCTTCATGTCTGCCTCAATTCACTCTCAAGTTATACGTCGGATATTTCACCTTCTACGGTTCTTGTTGAACTGATGCATAACCCAAATCTTCTTGTCTTTCATAAGGACATGGCTAAGTCTTCTCCTGAAGTAGAACAATTTCTTTTTCCAGCTCTTCCTAATTCTCCTCTTGTTCTTCTTCCTACAAAAGTTACTCTTCGAAAACATCACATGGAGCTTCTTCTGATGTAGAAATTCCAACACAATTCACGAGGATGATTCCCGTGTTTCTCTTGCATCTCTAACATACCAATATGTCATACTATGACATTTTGTCCTAGTATTCATGAAAGACACGATTCATAAAATTCATAGGAATAGTTGAAGCAGTAGCCAATACAATTGGCATCCCAACGCTCATAGAGATCATAACGAATACGAAAAGAAAATCTAGGTACATCTCGCTCCTTTGCACGAAACATGATATGATTTAGCTTCCAAAATTTAATCCACAACTTCATGCTATCTTCATTCTTTTCCCCGAATAAAACAGAAGCACATCAAAGATACGTACTTGCACAGATGAAATCACTTCCTAGAAGTTGGCTCTTTAATTCTTTCCCTTCTACTGATGTCATTCACAACGGAGTATCAGAATTAAGCAAATGCCACTCTTATACGGATAAAGTTTCCGAATAATCAACTTACTCTTCTTAGGCACTGCTCAAAATACCATATAATCCCAATAAGTTCAAGTTATATGATGTAACTATTATCACGTTGGCCAGGCATCATAATACTTGCATCATATACACATGCCTTTATTGCAATCACATTATATCTCGAGTCATGACTAAACAAATTCTCATAACCAGATCAAAACAACTTCACATTCGGATGATACTCTTAGTAGTTCATCAAGGAATACATCGTGAAATTTCAAACAATCTGAATAACTCCCGAGGCGAGTTTCATCAAACGGAGTATCTTCACAACCGCGAGGGATTAACGTACGATTTTTCAAAACAAAGATGATCATAATTGTTTACCAGGTTGGGAACCATGGTGCAGAATTTTGAGTTTCTACAAATCGCCAAAGATGACAAATATAATATGACAGTTGGTAGAATCACAATGCTCAGTCAACAAATCCATATCTAGAATAATATCGAATCGAACATTTCCAATGGAAACAGATTAGCAGAACGGACTTATCTTCGAATATCTTCAAAACGCATCGAACAAATCGGATACTCGTGATGGATAATCACAAGATTTCTCATAGGGTTGGAATAGGTAGGGCAAAAATCAATAATGTAGAAGGAACCTTAATATGCTTATCAAAAGCAAGAGAAACCATAGAATGTGTCTAACACATCGAATTCATACATACGCGAATTCTCTGACCAAATGAAAGGCATCTAAATGAATCAAACATCGAAGAAAGTGATGATCCTTAGAAAGTGAAACTTATAAGGCATTACTACAGAGTCTCAAGGCATTCTAAACTTATGTTGCGTATCCTGATAAATCTTCTAAACCTCCGGAATGAATGATCTTATAGAGGATTAACAAGAAGCAAAGGCATAAATCAGAGTGGTGCGGAAGAAAGATAACTAACTAACGTTCTGTCATATAATCTACCCAATCCTCACCGGTCATAACTAAAGTTCTTAAGGGGAGAAACCTAAAGCAAATCCTTCTACCGTTATTCCATAAGCTCCTAAAGTGCAAACCTAAGGGTCCAAATCCTCACAGGCCATAACTTATGTACTACAAGTCGCAACCTGGCTCTGATACCATAATTGTAACACCCCAACCCGGCAAGGGTCAAAATGTCACATTATGGTGCCAAATCAGAACATACAAACGTAAGTGGAAGACTTATAAACATAAAGTTACAAAGGTATTCTAAGGTTACGAAAGAAATTCTAACTCTATACAAGATGAAATACAAATCCAAACAAAATCTAACTGAATCTAAATCCAAGTCTAATCCAGAGCAAAAGGGTGTATAATCATCAAGGTAGTCCACTAAATGCTCCTATGCACTCTTCACTCAATCCCAGCTTCCAACCTAAAACTTGCCGCAGGAAATGAAATGCGGCTGAGCTTAAAAAGCCCAGTGAACAGATATATAACAAAACTGATAATCGAAACGTATGTAAGTATAGGAAAAGGAAATCATAAGCTCCTACTGAAATGAATATCATCTGTCAAATGCATAAGAGATCAACGATAACAGAACAAATATCATAAGTCAAATGAACAAGGAGTACGAAGAGTCAAGTGATAATATGAATCATATAGTAACCAAAATCAAGAGTACGTATCAACAAAGGCTTGTCTAACGAGATACTCGAATAGACATACGAAACAAAAGAAAGCTACGAGCCGACCTAACGAGATACTCGAATAGGTCTCAAATCACATAATCACATATCCGTCAATTCATAGGGTGTACATAGAGTAGCTAGCTCTAATGTACCAGACGTGAAAGGAGAACAAGGCACGTACAACCAGTCACCAAACCAAATCGTATCATATCATATCATATCATATCAAAAAAAATCCTAGGATGCATCCATATGCTCCCCCTACAAAGCAAATCATACATATCGTAATATCCAACTGTGCACATAATATATCTGACAAAATGGGGACGCCGTGGATCAATCACACCTCCACAGAAAGTGTCATGCCATTGGTGCTTCAATGACACGCCCATGGTACCTCCATGAGTAGAATAAAAACTCGGGAATCAGAACAGAACGAATCGTATCATATCATATCGAATCATCATATCATATCCAACAGAACATAGCAAACTGAACTGAATCATATCAAACGAATCATATCAAAGCTCATATCAGAAGGATCATATCAGAAGCTCATATCAAAAGATCATAACAAAGGGATCATAGCAATGACATATCGAAAAGGGATCATAGCAGTGTCAAGGATCAAGAAAGTCATGAGAGGTCCCTACTGAAAAGGGAAGAATATCTGTACCTTAACCGCAAGTGCAAATACATCAGAAGACATAAAGGTCGGAAGCTACTCATTCTTCAGCGAATCTACATGAATTAATGAACGTCTTTATTATTTATAAGCTCATTTTAGATTAGATGACTCATATTAAGTTCCTTTATATTTTTAGAAACTTTCCATTTTGACAAGTTTCCGAATTAGCAAGTTTCCATAGTTATTAAGTTGGCCGAAATAGTAATTCAATACTTTAAGGCTATAATTGGCAATAAGTAATTTTTTTAAGGGTCAATATGACCAAAATCATAGTTTAGGGTCATAAACGTAAATTATCAAAGTTTAGTATTTAAAATGTCAAATAATTTACTTTGGTGTTATATTATTAATTATAACCAAATGACAATTTTAAAAATCCGTCGTTCATAATTTATTAAAACGTACTCTCGACATTAGCTTAGACTGCGATGACCAAAAAATACAATTTCCACATGCATTCCCACACAACTCATATTTATGTATATATACTCGATACTCCATGCAATCCACATACACTCCAAACGTACACATGCATACAATGTTTAACACCCTTTTTCGAATAGTTTGTGAACGCATTTAAAACCAGTTTAGACCCTCAATTCTCACCGACGAGCACACAATTTTAACAGCTCAACTAATGAGACCCACACACGCATGAAAACTAGTCGTACCTGTTCACACTCACATATTTGTTTCACCATATTCAGGTCCTTTCTTCACGTCAAAGAACATGCACGCCTCTTGTATTTCTTTCTAATGAGACTAAAATAAACACTAAATCTTTAATCCAATTATTTACATGTTAATACTCATGATGATACCACTCTCGTTGGAAGGACACCAACACACATACAAGCATGACATGTTTGACTCCAATCACATGCATGCATACCCCTACACAAAAAAAAAAAGAATAACCCATTTGACACTACAACCTAGATTTCGAAATACAACAAATCTATGACACCTTTTGCGATACAAAACCAATCTGCACCCTTATATTTAATTTATTATTTTGAATCAAAAATCAATCCAAAGCATGCATGCATTCTCTTTTTATTTTATAGTTCGAACAAGGTTTAGGCTAACATGTTTTATAGATCGAATGAGCAACGTATCAAAACAGGAAATATATAAGTCAAAGCCATAAACATAGATTGAATAATTTAGTTTCAGAATCGTCATTTCATGTGTAGAGTACTATGGTTTCATGTAATGTTTTATTATTTCATGTTAGGTCGTTTTCATTATTTCATGCGAGAAAATATCGAACGTATGCATGTTAAGATTTGCTAGCCGATTCATAGTATAACATGATGATTACATGTAGCGCATGGATTAAATATTAACATACGTACATTTAAAGATATACCTCCAAAACAATAGGTTGAAACCGAATAACCGGTACATGTATCAACACAACACTACGACGGTAAGCCACAGATCAGGTTCGAGATCCAATCTCAGGTACGGACGCCAATCCCAGCCCAAGAAACCGATATGGTGCAACCCGAACCAAAATCAATCCAATGTACACCAACCACTACACATACTTAAACTTGTGAGGTGTATGCTTGTATGAAGCTAAGATCAAATCTTCATTAAAGAAGCAAGTCGTGTGGGAAAAATAGAAGAAAGGGAACCATCATATCTTCTTATCTTGAAGGAATAAATGAGCTGCTGTTTGGTATAATTCTTTAGGGTTTTATGGGTGGCTACGAAATGGTATATGGTAGTTTTCAAATGAGAGTAACGTGGGGGATATATGCTGTTAAGACTGCCGAGTATTGGGGAGAGCATGGAGACTTATTCATCTCCAAAATTTTAAAATATTCGGATCAATTATGTGTGAATAAAATACCAAAGTACAGTAGGCCCTTTTACTTCTATACGTGTAATATGTAATATATAGGTTTGTGTCAATTTCTTATATAGCCTAGGTAATATGATTTATTAAATTAAGTTATAATTGTTTAGTGTAGGATTTAATTTAAATGTGTATTTTAATTATAATATATAGTTAAAATGACATAGTATTAAATATTCAAATTTAGGGAAAATTTCAAAATGGTGCAAAAATTATGGTTCAGATATTTCGGGTTTTACAATCTCTCTAACATTTGGCAATGAATGGTAAGGGAAAGTGATCTTTCCTCGTGGCATCATTGAGCTTTCTATAATCGATGCATACCCACCAGCCCGTAACCATTCTCTGGGGTACCATCTCTCCCTTGTCGTTCTTAACCACATTCATCCCTCCCTTCTTTGGTACAACCTGCACAGGACTAACCCACGGGCTGTCAGAGATTGGGTAAATCAATCCTGCATCCAGAAGCTTGATGACTTCTTTCTTCACAACTTCCTTAATGTTGGGATTCACCCGCCTCTAGGGTTGCACGGTAGGTTTATAATCATCTTCCATGAGAATCTTATGCGTGCAAAAAGTTGAGTCAATCCCCTTAATGTCGGCTACACTCCATGCAAGCACTCCCTTATATTTCTTTAGGACATCAAAGAGCTTACCTTTTTGTTCATGTTCGAGGGAAGAGTTTATGATTACCGGCAGTTGGTCCTCTCCCTGAAGGAAGGCGTACTCTAAATGGTTAGGAAGTTCCTTAAGATCTAGCTTAGGGGGTTCGATAATAGAAGGCTTAAGCTTGTTTTCAGGTTTTCGGAGTTCGAGATGCTCAGTGGCCTCCTGTCTAGGGTAGAAGGAGACTGCACCAACATCCTCCATCTTTTCTACCTCCAACAAGGTGAGAAAACTCTCATCCCGTAACCAGCCTTCCTCGATCTGTTCATCAACATAGTCATCAATGACGTCCGTGAGTTCATCGACCTCTCCAATGAAATAGAGCCGGTTAGCTGCTTCGAGAGAGAGATCCATAGTGTCCTTAATGTTGAAGGTTAAGCTATCGGCTCCTACTCGTAAGGTTAACTTGCCGTCATGAACATCAATGACTGCACGAGCGGTAGCAAGAAATGGTCTCCCTAAGATGATGGGTACCAAGTCATCCTCCTCCATCTCTAAGATTACGAAATCGACCGGGAATTTGAATTTCCCAACCTTGACTAGCACATTTTCGCAAATCCCTACTGGGTATTTGACTGATCTATCGGCTAGTTGGATGTTCATACGGGTAGGCTTCAATCCAGAGTATCCTAGTTTAAGGAACATAGAGTGAGGCATGAGGTTGATACTCGCCCCCAAATCGGCAAGAGCATTCTTTATTGATAGAGATCCTATGGAGCAAGGCACGGTGAAGCTTCCTGGATCGTCTACCTTTTTTGGTAGCCCTCGATGGGTCACTACCGAACATTCTTCCCCCAGGGTCATAAGACCCTCGAGTTTCGTTCGGTTGGCGAGTAATTTTTTAAAGTATGCGCTATACTTCGGCATGTGATAACAGGCATCAAGGAGGGGTATGGTGACTACTGAGTCTTTTAGATATGACAAGAATCTCTTATTATCATTCTCAGTTTTCTGGTTTTTTAGTCGGGATGGGAATGGGATTCTCACAGGTTGGTTAGGTGGGGTTGATGGGGAGGAGATCGCCAAGGGAGGTTGTTTGGCAGCGTCGCTGCTCACATCCCCTTCCTCTTCGCGAGGCTTGTTTGGATCGGGGGTGATAGGGTGCGAGTTCGGGTAAGGGGGTCTTTGGTTGTTGTTCCAGCTCGAGAGGTTATCGCGAGCATGGGGTCTTTTTGGCTTAATGACGGCATTCCTAGGTTATCAAGGGTGGAGTTAAGCTTGTTGAACCATTCTCCAATGTCATTCTGCTGCTCATCGACAAGTTCATCAAGACCTTTTAATTGTAAGCCTTTTTCTTGAATGAAGTGACCAAGGTCATCTTCAAAAGTGCCCCTGATTTCGAATTCAGGACCTTCCTCTCCTTCTTCTCTTTTTACCAGATTTCCCCAGAGGGTGTAATCGTCGTTTTGGTAAAAAGGCAAAAGGGAGGGATCAGCATAGATGTCACCTCCTGACAAACATGCATGCTCAGTTGTGGGTTCTCCTCCACATTCCTCTACCTCGTGCGGGCCTCCACAGTAGTCGCAGATCAAGTAAGGATTTGAAAGTTGTTTAGGTAATTGTGACCAGCTAGGTATTCCATTCTTTTGTGAATTTTTCTTAACCGATCTGAAGATGTTGAAGTGATTTCAGATATGCTGGCAGTCGACTCAGGTTCATCCCAAGTGTCATCCTGGTCTTGAGCATATTCCTCAATCCTATCCCATCCCTCCTCGGCACTAAGATTGGCTAATCTCCCCTTTCTAGAATTGTTGATTCCGTTCCGATCATTTGAGGAGACATTGTCGTAGAAGATTTGGACCAAAAGACAAAGTTCGATACCATGATGGGGAACTTGTCTTATTAAATCCTTGAATCTAATCCACGATTTATGGAAGGGTTCATCCTTCCCTTTTCTAAAGCGGAGGATCCTATCTCTAAACGCTGAAGTTTTCCCAGGTGGAAAGAACTTCTCATAGAACTTGGATATGAGTTGTTCCCATGTGAAAATAGATTCAGAAGGAAGTTTATCATACCACTCTTAGGCTTTTTCGTTGAGGGTGAAAGGGAAAAATCGTAATCGGGACGTGTCTCTAGTAGCCCCATCCGTATGGAGGGTGTCTACTATTTTCAAGAAGTCCTTGATGTGTTGAATCGGGTTATCATCATCTAACCCACGAAACTTGCACACACTTTGGACAAGCTAAACATCGGTCGCATGCAAGACCTCATTGGTGTGATGGTTTGGGTAGACAATGGCGTTTGAGAAGCCACGAGGGTTTGAGGAGGAGTAGTCCTTAAGGCGCTTAGGAGTGGGAGTTGCGGGGGCATTCATCTCGTTGTTGGATTGGGAGCTAAGGGTTGTGAGGTGATTTTCCGAATTTTCTTCAGAAAGGGGTGCATCAAAATCGATGGCTATGCTAGATGGTTCAGGTGTTGAGTGGGATCGTCTTAGCCTACGCATTTCTCTATCGGGTTCTGCATAAGGCAAGACAAGGTCTCTAGCGGAACTACGACTCTTAGTGATCCTAAGGTTAGAGAATTTGTCGGTTGCCATAATGGCGGATGGTAAAAGTTACGAACAAGAACACGAAGAAATAAGATAGACTAAAGAGAACCTACAAAATAAAAATAAAATCCTGCTAGAAAGGAATCTAGCAAGTAGACCTAATAAAAAGAGATTCTAACCTAGACAATAACTATTCCCTGGGCTGCGGCGCCAAAAACTTGATGCGTGGGGATTGCACCAGGCTTTACCTCTCGAGGGATCTCGAGAAGCTTACAACCCCCACCAGGCAGTGTACCTGATCGATGTAGTATAGTCTAGTGACAAGTACCGGGGGATTGATCATTCAGCTAGGAATAGTGTCGCTAGGATTAGAAAACCTAAAGACTAGGTCTAGAGATGAGGGATGATTCTTTTTGTATTTTTATATTTTTATAAAAGCAAGTAAAAATCTCGGTTTTGAAGGAGTTGGGCGGAACTAGTTGCTAGCCAACTAACCCAATTACTAAGATGCAATCAAAATAAAATACTGGAAATGAAAATAAACTAAATTAAACTAGTGGTGTGAGCAATATATGGGAGAATTGTGTTTACTTAGGTTTCACTACTCCCTAGATATCTTTTACAGGTTAATTACTTGTTACAGTTGCGTGGATGACGGATTGTATTTCTTAATACCATTCATGGGGTGGCGTACTTACTTCCCCAATCCTATAAGCACCTACTTCACTCCTATGTCGAGCCGGCTAAGAAGCTCCTAACATGGGATCATTAGAATTTGATCATGCATTAAATACAACCAATAAAACCTAGTACACATCGGTTCATGTTTCTTAAGACATTCAAGCATGTTACACAATGGAGATCTGCCAGTTTTCTTAAGCCTAACATTGAAATCATTCATCCATTACAACTATAAACAAGTAATCAACATATAATTAACATCTAGGTTTCATTACATCTAAGCAAACACATGAAAGATCTAGCCTAGCATGTTGAAATCAAGACAAGCATAAGATATATTCAAACAACACATAGACATATTGAATGAATTGAAAGAGGACTTATCTTAATTGAACATGAAAGGTTTCAAGGGGTAAAAACCCTTGAAAATACTGTAAAATACGACCTAGGGTTTATTAGGTTCGACCCTAGTATTCTCCACACAAGTTCCTCTTTTAATGAATGAAAAATAGAAAAGTATATATAGATTTGTGAGGTGACGGCGTCAGGAACAAATGGCTGATGCCGTCATCTTGTCGCCAAATAATTTCTCGGACTGCCTAGATCTTGGTTTGACGCCGTCACGTGTACTCCTTATGCAGGCCGTCATAAAAATTACTCTTGACGCCTTCAGGTTTTCACTGGGTCGTCACGGATTTTACTCCTGACACCGTCAGAATTTTCCTCTTGATGCCATCAGGTACTGTTCTCAGCATGGAAAATTAAGTCTTTGCCGTTTTCTTCACTTTTATGCTCCAAAAACGTCCAAAATGCTTCCTTTTCTGGAAATTAAGTCTTTGCTATTTTCTTCACTTTTATGCTCCAAAAACGTCCAAAATGCTTCCTTTTCCAGAATTCACTCCCAAAGTACCTAAAATCACAAAAGGAACGATTTAGGGCAATATTTGATCAAATAATATCAATTTCGGGCTTAAATGACTCCCTAAAAATGGTTCATTTTTCGCCTCATCAAATAGAGTGATGGATGATTTTTGTAATGAAAAAGGTATTAAGAGAGAGTTTAGTGTAGCTAGAACTCCTCAGCAGAATGGTATTGCTGAAAGGAGGAATATGACACTAATAGAGGCTGCTAGAACCATGTTAGCTGATTTAAAGCTACATTCAACCTTTTGGGCTGAAGCAGTTAATACTGCTTGTTATGTACAAAAAAGGGTTTTAGTGGTCAAACCTCATAACAAGACTCCTTATGAACTATTTAGAGTTATAACTCCTGATGCGTGGGAATTGCACCAGGCTTTACCTCTCGAGGGATCTCGAGAAGCTTACAACCCCCACCAGGCAGTGTACCTGATCGTTGTAGTATAGTATAGTGACAAGTACCGGGGGATTGATCGTTCAGCTTAGGAATAGTGTCGCTAGGATTAGAAAACCTAAATACTAGTTCTAAAGGTGAGGGATGATTATTTTTGTATTTTATATTTTTTCAGAAAGCAATTAAAAATCTCGGGTTTGAAGGATTTGGGCGGAATTAGTTGCTAATCAACTAACCCAATACTAAAGATGCAATCAAAATAAAATACTAGAAATGAAAATAAACTAAATTATACTAAAGTTGTGAGCAATAAGTGGAGAAAATGTGTTTACTTAGATTTCACTACTCCCTAGACATCTTTTACACGTTAATTACTTGTTATAATTGCATGGATGACGGATCGTATTCCTTAATACCATTCATGGGGTGGCACACTTAACTCCCCAATTCTATGAGCTCTTATCTCCTCCTATACCATGCCCAGCACAACTATAGGGATTGTAAACAGTGGCTCATGCATTAAATACAACCAATAAAGACCTGGTGCACGTCGGTTCATGTTTCTTAAGACGTTCAAGCATGTTACCAATTGGAGATCTGCCAGTTTTCTTAAGCCTAACATATAAATCATTCATCCAAGACAAGTATAAACAAGTAATCAACACATAATTAACATCTAGGTTTCATTAGATCTAAGCAAACACAAGATAGATCTAGTCTAGCATGATGGAATTAAGACAAGAACAAGATATAGACAACCAACACATAGACATATTGATTGAATTAAAAGAACACTTATCTCAATTACACATGAAAGGTATCAAGGGCTTGGAACCCTTGAAAAACCTGTTAAATTTGCACCAAGTTCGTACTTAGGGTTTCTCCAAAACTTCTCTCCTTTTAATGTGAAAATTAGAAAACTATATATAGGAAAAGGGGTCTGACGGCGTCAAGACCAAGCTTGTGACGCCGTCACCTCGCCGCCAAAACTTTTCTCGGACTGCCTTGATCTACATTTGACGCCGTCAAGTGATAATCATTTCCAGGCCGTCATGACTTTTACTCTTGACGCCCTACTTCGTGACGCCGTCAATTCTGTACTGGACCGTCATGGAATTTTGCTCTTGACGCCGTCAGGGAGTTACTCTTGGCGCCGTCACCTACTGTTCCCAGCATGGAAAATTAAGACTTTGGCGTTTTCTTCACTTTTATGCTTCAAAAACGTCCGAATTGCTTCCTTTTCCAGATTTCTCTCCCAAAGTACCCAAAATTACAAAAGGAACAATTTAGGGCAATATTTGATCAAATAAATTCGAATTCGGGCTTAAATGACCCCCTAAAAACGTATCATTTTTCGCCTCATCAACTCGTGCCTTAGGTTTCTTAAGACCATTTGGATGTCATTTTACTATTCTAAATACCTTAGATCATTTGGGTAAATTTGATACAAAGTCGAATGAGGGGTTCTTTATTGTTTTCTCTTTGCATAGTAAGGCTTTTAGGGTATATAATATAAGAACCAAGAAGGTAGAAGAGAACACGCATGTGGAATTCTTAGAGAATAAGTCTAATGTTGCAGGAGAAGGACCTCCATGGCTATTTGATCTTGATATGTTAACAAAATCTATGAATTATGTACCAGTTGCTGCAGGTACACATACTAATGATTTTGCAGGTTTTGAAGATGATTTTGATGAAGATCAGTCAAACAACGAGCCATGTTCAAAACAAGATTACATTTTGTTGCCTGTACTTCCTGCTAATCTACCTCCATCAAATCAAGATTCAGGAATCAATAGCACATCTGATGATGATGAAGTTCCAAGCACTGATCTTGGAGGTGCAGATTCAGAGAATAATGATGAAGTGTCAGCTAAAGCAAATAACACTAGCAACAATAATTCAGTTAATACTGCTAAGCCAAGTGTTACCTACTGCTAATGAAGAAGGCATTGCCACAGTAGAGGATGATTTTCCATTTGATCCAAACATGCCTCCTTTGGAAGAAATATATGCTGATACTGATGATGAAGTGTTTGATGGTTTTGGTGCAGAGGCTGACATGACTAATTTAGAAGATAATATTCCTCTCAGTCCTATTCCAACCACCAGAGTTCACAAGAATCATCCTACAGAGCAAATCATTGGTGATGTGCAGTCTTCTGTTCAAACAAGAAGTAGGTCAAAAGGTTTTAAGGATTTAATGAATCAAGGTTTCTTTACAAGGTCTCTTCATTAAAGAAACAGTCATAAAGACCTTCAAAATTGCATGTTTGTTTGTTTTCTATCATAAGTAGAACCAAAGAATGCCTACAAAGCATTGAAAGATCCAAGCTGGGTGGAAGCTATGCAAGAGGAACTTCTTCAATTCAAGCTTCAAGAAGTTTGGACTATGGTTGATTTTCCTAATGGGAAGAAGGCTATTGGTACTAAATGGGTGTTCAGATGCAAAAAGGATGAAAAAGATATTGTGGTTAGAAATAAGGCAAGACTGGTTGCTCAGGGATACACTTAAGAAGAGGGCATTGATTATGAAGAAGTTTTTACCTCAATTGCAAGAATTGAAGCTATTAGGTTGTTCTTGGATTATGCTTCATACAAAGATTTTGTAGTGTATCAAATAGATGTGAAGAGTGCTTTTCTGTATGGGACAATTGAAGAGGAAGTTTATGACTCACAACCACCAGGATTTGAAGATCCAAAATTTCCTAATAAGGTGTACAAGGTGGAAAAAGCTCTCTATGGTTTACATCAAGCTCCTAGAGCTTGGTATGAAACATTGCCAAAATACCTATTGGAGAATGGTTTCAGTAGAGGAAGAATTGACAAGACCTTGTTTATCAAAAGACAAAAAGATGATATTCTACTGGTTCAATTTTATGTTGATGTTATCATTTTTGGCTCTACAAACAAAATGTTATGTCAGGATTTTAACAAGCTTATGCATGAAAGGTTTCAGATGAGTTCTATGGGAGAACTCACATTCTTTTTGGGATTGTAAGTCAAGAAGAAGGAGGATGGCATATTTATTTGTCAAGATAAATATGTAGCTGATATTTTGAGAAAGTTTAAGTTTACTGAAGTAAAGCCTACAAAGACAACAATGGAGACCAACAAGCCCTTGCTCAAATATGAAGATGGTGAAGAAGTTGATGTACACTTATACAGATCAATGATTGGATCCTTGATGTATCTTACAGCTTTGATGCGTGGTTTTGCAACCTTGCAAAAGGTTTTACTTCTCAAGGGATCTTGAGAAACTTGCAATCCCCACTAGGCAGTATACCTGACCGATGTAGTATAGTGAGTGGCAAGTACGGGGGATTGATCGTTCTCCACAGGGAATAGTGTTTGTTAGGATTGAAACTAATCTAACTATGTCTAAAGGTAAGGGATGATTCTTTTTGTATTTTTATATTTTATGAAAAGCAAGTAAAATATCTCGGGTATTGGAAGAGTGGGCGGAATTAGTTGCTAGTCAACTAACCCAAATAACTACTTAAACAATAAAATAAAATAAAATGGTAGGAACTTCTTATATGGAGAAAAGCGTATTTACTTGGATTTCACTAATCCCTAGCTATCTTTTATTGATTAGTTGATTTGTCACAATTGCGTGGATGAAGGGTTGCATTCCTTAATACCATTCGTGAGGCCGTGTACGATTTTCCCCAACTCTACAAGCTTCTATCTCTTCATATGATGACACGTTTAGTATCCTATCATGGCCTCCTTAATAGCTACTTATGCATTTAATACAACCAATAAAACCATAGTACACATCCGATTACGTTTCTTAAGACATTCAAGCAAGTTACCGTATAGGAGATTAGCCAATTTTCTTAAGCCTAATGCTAAAATCAATCACCTACAACAATCAATGACAAACCAACAATCAACAATAAATAACTAGGTTTCATTAGATCTAAGTAAACACAAATAACCTAAGCTAGCATGTTAATAGAAAGACAAGAATAAGAAATAATCAAACAACACATAGACATATTGAATGATTAAAGGATAACTTATCTTCAATTAAACATGGATGAAACAAGGGTATGAAACCCTTGATAAAGGTCTGAAATTTGACTTAGGGTTTTAGCACAAAAGTTCCTCCTCCAATGAATGAAAACTCCAAAACTATATATAGATTTACAAAGCTGACGGCGTCACCTTTTGGGACGTGACGCCGTCAAGTTGCCGCCAAAATACTCCTCGGATTGCTTAGATCCACTTTTGATGACGTCTGGTTCACTTTTGCTCTGGGCGTCTCTCTTTAGCATAATACGTGACGGCCTTGACATTTTATAACGTGATGTCATCACTTGTAAATCTCCAAATTCTTTTCTGGTGCGTCAAGTGTAAAACAAATATCCACCTCTTGATCAACAAGTGACGGTGTCACCTTGTGACTCTTGACACCATCAGGTACTGTTTCCAGCTTGGATTCTTGACTTTGTCATTTTCTTCACTTTTATGCTAAAAAAACGTCCAAAATGCTTCATTTTCCATAATTCTTCTCCAAAGTACCTAAATTGACAAATGGAACGATTTGAGGTAGTATTTTATCATAAAACACAATTTAGGGCTTAAATGACCCCCTACAAGGTATTTTCAAGTTATTAGGGTCACGTCATTTTATCCTACAAGGTTCTCTCACATCCATACCCCTAGTATTTTCGGTCAATCGCGGGCAATATTTGTGTATTTCTTCATTACCATCATGAAAGATTATCCGCCTAACCCCATCGGTGAATAATATACTACTGTCAGTTTCGTTGACAGTTATTCCAGTGGCGTTTACAAACGGTTTCCCTAGGACCAAATTAGTTAACGTTGGAGTAATGACTGATTCAATATCATTAGCCACTGTTAGAGATCAATGTCGTAAATAAACTTTCCAACCATAATTGGGGTCCTCCTAGCGATTCGCACAAAATGGAATCCCTCATGATCAAGATTTTTGTCAAAAATCTTGTCATACATTGGGAGAGATATCACGTTCATTGGGGATTCGGGATCGATATAGATGTTGGGAATGTACTCCTTCCCAAGTGTAGGGACCTATATCTTGATAGATCACGAGCCAATAGATCGTTAGTCAACTAATGTAATCACTAGCTAGACTAAGTTAGATAATCTCTGTGAGCTTGTAATTATGCGGAATATAAAAACAAACTTATACTAAACTTGATCCTCTATGGATCGATAAACTAATAATATTAATGAAACTCGTACTAGAAACTTGTATCTATTACAATGACCTAGGGTTCCTTATATACTAGTGGAAACCCTACCCTTTCTTACAAGAAACGAATAATGATAAACTATTAAAAGATATTCTACATATCTTGTCCTAAAATACATAAGTTCTATCTACGGTTAAACTCTATCCGTAGGATCTCTATTCGTCCGCAAGAACCAGTCATCAGCAGAAAGTCACTAAGCCTTCCGCAGGAACCTGTCAGCAGTATCAATCAGTAGTATCTTCAATAATTCCTTACAATCCTCCCCTAATCTTGAATTTGACACAGTTAAGTTCAAGATTTCTTGATAGATTACCAATAGCACAAACCAGAGGATTGAGAATAAACATCAGCAGCAAAGAATCTTCATAAGGAGAATCTCTATGATCATGAAACAAGTTAAAAAGCTCCATTCTTTGCAGCAACACAAGACTAAATGTACATCAAAACAGACAAGTTTCATACTATTCTCATCACATCCAGGTGTTTTAACTCCTGTGAGAGGTGAATCATTGAAAATAATGGATTTAATGTCTCTTTACCAATAGCCATCACTACTGGAGTAGCCAAGTGTTCAAAGGTACACTGATAACCACATGATTTTTAGCAAATCATCAGCTATAAACGGATTTGATATGTCTTTACCTGTAGCCGTTTGCTCAAGACTAGTCAATTATTGATGAATAATCATCTTGGTCAATTGAATACCAAATATGGTTTTCCACTGCCTTTACCACAAGCCATATACATGTGGGCTAGCCAATTATTTGGAATCCATAAAGGAAAAATCCATGGTCAATTGACAACCATTTCAACTACTCAGCAATAAAGCATAGGTGAGTTGAAAACCTTATGATTTTGAGCAAACCATTACAGCTATCAACAGATTTGAGGAGTCTTTACCAAAGATGTACCCTTTGGACTAGCCAACTTTTTGATGGAATAGTCAACATCAGGCAAGTTGATGACCACAAAGAGTGTGATAAGAATCAACACCAAACCTGCATACAACATACTCAAAACTATACAAATATGTTAGTTTTTTTTTTTTTTTTTTTTTTTTTTTTTTTTTTTTTTTTTTAGACTAGACTAATAAAAAATAAAAAATATAAAACAAAATACAATACCAAGATCAGCTCATTGCAGATATGAATCCATTTGAATGCCATGCTTGGTTGCCAGTTCCTTCTTAGTCAAGATACTTCTTCTAATGAACCTTACCAATTGTTCAGCAAGATGAAGATCATTTTCAGTCATATCCAAAGGAACAGATAACTTTGTCTCCAGCATGAGATGCATTACTTCCTTTGTGATTGGGTAAAGAACATCAGCCCAGCAATACAAGGTCTTACCAGTGGTTGTGACAATCATATGAACATTAGGAAATGGAAAGAACTTCCAATATTCAACTACCCATGTCTTTTGACCTTTCCATACTTGAAACCTTACACCAGAATCACCTTTATAAGAATCACACAGAATCTGCAAATCACCCATCAAATACATTCCAATGTCATCAGGGGAATGAGTTTGATAATACGTGGTAACCCAATCATAAAGTGAGAGGAGATCTTGTTTGTCCACCATATGTAAGATTTGGCTAAAAAATAAGAATGTCTTGGTAGTTCCATCTTGTCTAGTTATGACATTCAGTTTTCCTTGACCAAGCTCAGAGTCAACAAGTTCCCACTTCACAATTTTCTCCCATACAACAGGGTCTTGACCATCATCAGAAGCATAATCAAGAAAAGTAGTACTATCTTCTAAAGGAATATCTTTTGAAGCCTTCCTCTTGATAGCTTTAGTCTTTCTCCTAGTGCCAGTAGTAACAGGAATAGAAGGACCATCAGCAGGTTCTTCTTTAGGCACTTGTTTGGAAGTATCAGCAGGAACATCTGCAGAATCATCATCATCAGGTACTTCAAATGGAGTATCTTCTGAAGCATCATTGGTAACAGCATGTGGAGCTTCAGTGGTATCAGGATGAGATTCAGCAGCATCATGATGAGAATCAACAGGAGTAGCATCCATCTGAGCATCAGGAGTATCATCCTTCTGAGATAATACTGAAGGAAATTGTACATTCTCCTGACCACCATGAAAAGACCCAATAGACTCAGCAGGTTGAGCAGCAGGATCTTGAAGCTTAGCTTTCTTAGCTTGAGGCTCATCCAAAAGTCTTCCTCTAAACTCCAAAACATCTTGAACGTTTATACCAGAAGAATGAAGATTGGAAATGATCTTGTCATAGTAGAAGGTGAGCTGCTTATCTGAAAGTCCCCAAACCTTCTTTTGATTCCAGCCTGACCCAAACATAGAACATCCCTGATTCTTCACAAAATTCCTCATATATTTCTTTATTTCATTCTTTGTCCAAGGTCTTTCCTTTTGATACTTAGCTTTAATCTCTGCCTCCTGTTGTCTCTTCAATCTTCCTCTTTCAACCATCATCTGAACAAAAGCAGGATTATCAATTCCAAGCTCAGATTCACCCAAATTAGGCTTGGAAGCAGCCTGTTCAGCCAAATTCTCCCATTGCTCAGCAGTAAGATTCTTAACTATTTCATCAAGCTCCTTTTGTCTTTCAGCAGGCAAGGTGGTAGTGAATTGAGGTCCCATCTTATCCAAATCATCTTGAATTTTCCTAGCCAATGCTTCTGAGGCTTTCAAATCCAACTGAACTTTAGTAACTGCAGCATCCTCCTTAGCTTGCAAATGTGCAGCAACATTCTCACTAAGTTGTTCATTAGCAAGTTCCACCTTGGATTTTGCTCTGGAAGGAATGTCTTGATCAATCAATATAGACTTTCCTTTATCTTTCTTCTCAGGAGGGACAAAAGTCTTATCAGGAGAATCATGAATAACACTTGGGTATTGGAGCAGAGCATACCGAATCTTGGACCTTTGAAGAAATTCCATCATGCCCACATAATCTTCATCACCCTTACCACGACCAAGAAAGGCATGTTTGTTATGATCTCCTTTGAAATATAGTTCAGCCATTGAATGTGAATATGAAATTAGGGTTGGGAGTTCTGAGGAATGTTGAAATGGTTTTTTGAAATTTTATAGCGAGAGGGAATCAGTTAATTTGGGAGTGGGATATGCACGTATTGGTTGATTATAGAAGTTACCAAACGTGGAATGAAACTGATATGAATTATTGGAAAGAAATCTTTGACCAATAATCAACTAAGGTAAATCCCAATTAACTGACTCATCCGAAGAAACCAAATCAAACGGCTGAAATCAAATGGTCAATCCGCAGAAAATAGTCAAACGTTGACTATGGTCAACAAAGCCTTCCGCAGAATCATTCAGCAGAATCTACCCATCAGTGGAAACCAAATATCTTTGAAAAAGATCTCTTAATTCAAATTTCAAAGAACCCTTAATTATCTCCAAACTGCCTCGCATTAATGGTAATAAAGACACGCGGTTGGGTGATCTTATAAATAAAGGCAATTATCCCCAAATCTCTCTATTTCAAATCAAATCCCTAATTATCATATCTCCAATTAACAATACATCCATGGCTTCCAATCAGCCCATCATCAACCTTTCTTTTGACTCATCAGATACTTCTGATTCACTAACATGTCCACCTCCACTCAGAATGCCAACACTTCCCCGTGGTCTCACAAAAGAACAAGCCAAGAAGAAGAAACATGATGTGCCTGCACCGAGTTCATCATCATCTGAAGATCTTCCACCATATCCCTCTGAAATTGATGAACCTGAGTATCAGAGAGAGATGGAGAGAAGGTGGAATGAATTGGAGAGGGCAAACAGAGTTCCCAATCCTGATGAGTCTCTCATCTTCTTTACATCTTCTGATGAAGAGGATGATGAGAATGATGAACTTTACAACCCTTCAACCTCTGATAAGCCTCAGTCCTCTTGTCCAAGAAAAAAAAAGTAAATCCACCATTGCCAAAGATCAGAAAGGTTGTGTTAGGTTTGCCCTGTCCTCAATGGCAAGGACTCTTCAACATCAACAACAAGGGCAAGAAGAAGACTGTGGAAGGCAAGGGCAAGGGCAAAGTAGAATAGGAACTTTGTTGTTAATTGTAGAACCGTAGAACAACCTATTTCACATATGATTCTTGCCTAAACCTAGAGAGAGAAAGTAAGTAGAGAGAGAGAGTGGATGGGATCTCCTAGTGTGTGTAAATGAAAGACAATGTTATTACCTAAGAGAACCACTAAGAGAACCAACCTCTCAAATGAGGTTTACAAGAGTATTTATACTAATAGTCTAGGGCATCTCTAATCTTTTACTTTATTACATTAATGGCCCTTAGACTTTTACAAAACATGAGTACTAAGCATAAACTTCATCATAATGATATTCTAAAGCAACCTATAACTACACATTAATGACCGACACTTTTTATAAATAAAAATACGATTCTAACAATCTCCCCCTAAGTGTTGGTTATTGAGGTTGCGCAACGTCATTATCTTTGTCTTTAAACTTTATCATTCATAGCTCTTGACGTCTTTAAGAATAACTAGATGAATCATAGTTCCAGTTCATCATGCTTCATTGTTGTTGAAGTGATCCGATGATGTCATCTGCCTTTCGTCACTTCTGTGTTTGTGCTGGTTGTCTGCCATTCCAACATGCTCATACGTCTTAAGTCTTTGTGATACATGCATTTGTTGTTTCCGTTCTTTCACTTTGATCTTTGTCACTTTACTTTGTGGATTCTTCTTTTTGGCGTAGAATCTTTCTTTGACTGTTGCTATCCTTTGATCTTTGTGAGAACTTTCCTTTGACTTTGTGATGCATGTATGAGCATGTGGAATCTTTCGCCATGGAGATGATGTATAGCTGCAGGTAAACAGTTAGCAATAAACAACTGGTACTTACAGATAAGGAATTAGAGATCGTCAACAGCATAGTGTGAAGACTCCTTCTAACCCTTACCATGGCCGTTCCCATATCAGATACTCCCGAAAGAGCTTACGAGACATACTAAGTAGCTCAATGACTGGGTGAGTCGCTGGGGATCACTCCACGACTGTAGACCGTTTGAAACCACCGCGAACACTAAGCGTAACCCATAAAGAATTACCGAAGTGACCTGCTGTCAGGGCTGCTTGATGTTGACCCTGGCAGGAATTTCCGTTCAATCATTGAGAAACTACATAAGTAAATTCTCTCATAAACTTTCTCGGCAGATTGCTAAGATCTGCGTAGGACTCTTAAGTTTACATCTGGCGTCCTGAATGATGAACAACCAGTGTAGAAATATCATGTGTTCCTATGAGATCTTTTGATGAATCTCGGGGATCTAGACTCGATAAGTGCACATTTGGTTTCCTATGCGGAGATTAGGGAGAGGTCTCCTGCTTCAATATCAACCATCTCTAAGAGACAGGTCGATAGATTACACCGGTTCCCCGTGAGAATGAAACAAGCTCTTTTAAGAGAACTTGAGTGGCTAGAAGGTTAAGTGCAATGCGTCACTAGGTCCATGACGTCTTTATCTTCAATACCGGTGTCACCTTAGTAACAACCAGTAGCATACGAATTGAACCCGGTGTCTGCCCTAAGGTTGAACATATGGAGGGCTATTTCTTTTCACCCTTTATCATAACTTTTATTTTTAATTCTTCAACCCCTTCTTTCTCCTTTCTCATTTTCTCTTTTTTTCAATCATACCTAAGGACTTCTAATTCTATTCTATTGGAATTGTCCTTGGGTAGATCCCTCCGGCTCTGGCGGATCATAGGACGGTTTTCCCTAACCTTAGTCACCTTATAACTCCATGACTATCCTATAATTGCCATGAAACCTTTGATTGAAAATCTCTCAAAGTGTTTATGAATATAAACACATTTTTGTTGACACTTTGAGAGTTTTTGTTTCTTTTAAAGGACTCCCCCTTCACATGTGCTCATGAATTTTTTAAGAAATTTGCACATGCATGAGGAGTTTGCACATTTTGAATTGATCCACTTTCAGTGAACATGACCGATTCGAGACACGCTTACATCACTAGTTAGACTAGCTTGAAGTTATTACCCGTCCTGGTCAAGTCCAAAGAAAGTCTCTCGATACGGTACATTCTACTCAGACAAGTCCTATTCGAGACACGCTTACATCACCAGTTAGACTAGCTTGAAGTTATTACCCGTCCAGGACAAGTCTTTTCGATTACTGACATTTTAAGCTTCGTCAATTCATTGGTACATTTTGAGTCTAGCTCTTTTGAGATTCAGTCACTAGCTTTAAACATCTTTGATCACATTTTAATCATGTCTTCTCCCCCTCAAAAATAGCATATCGTGATATTTTTGATATCAACAGATTAAGAAAAGCTTTTTGGAGAGATAGACAGATTTCATTTTGCATGTGATGCGTGGGAATCGCAACAGGCTTTACCTCTCGAGAGATCTCGAGAAGCTTACAACCCCCACCAGGCAGTGTACCTGATCGTTGTAGTAGAGTATAGTGACAAGTACCGGGGGATTGATCGTTCAGCTTAGGAATAGTGTCGCTAGGATTAGAAAGCCTAATTACTAGTTCTAAATGTGAGGGATGATTATTTTTGTGTTTTTATATTTTATGGAAAGCAAATAAAAATCTCGGGTTTTGGAAGAGTGGGCAGAATTAGTTGCTATTCAACTAACCCAAAACTAAGATGCAATCAAAATAAAATACAAAAAATGAAAATAAACTAATTATACTAAGGTTGTGAGCAGTAATTGGAGAAAATGTGTTTACTTAGATTTCACTGCTCCCTAGATATCTTTTACACGTTAATTACTTGTTATAATTGCATGGATGACGGATTGTATTCCTTAATACCATTCATGGGGTGGCATACATAACTCCCCAATTCTATGAGCTCTTATCTCCTCTTACACCATGCCCAGCACAACTATAGGGATTGTAAACAGTGGCTCATGCATTAAATACAACTAATAAAGACCTAGTACGCCTCGGTTCATGTTTCTTAAGACGTTCAAGCATGTTACCATTTGGAGATCTGCCAGTTTCCTTAAGCCTAACATATAAATCATTCATCCAAAACAAGAATAAACAAGTAATCAACACATAATCAATATCTAGGTTTCATTAGATCTAAGCAAACACAAAAGAGATCTAGCCTAGCATGATAGAATTAAGACAAGAACATGATATAGATAACCAACACATAGACATATTGATTGAATTAGAAGAACACTTATCTTAATTAATCATGCAAGGTATCAAGGGATTGGAACCCTTAAAAAACCTGTAAAGTTACACCAAAATCGTCTTTAGGATTTCTCCCAAACTTCTCTCCTTATGTGAAAAACTAGAAAACTATATATAGGAAAATAGGAATGAGGGCGTCAAGACAAACAATGTGACGCCGTCACCTCGCCGCCAAATACTTCCTCGGACGGCCTTGATCTACTTCTGACGCCGTCAAGGCCTAGGCCGTCACACAAATTACTCTGGACGCCCTGTGTGTGACGCCGTCATCAACTACGGATTTTAATTCTTGGGGTTTTGACGCCGTCAGGACAACTCTTGACGCCTTCATGAACTACGGATTTTAATTCTTGAGGTTTGACGCCGTCAGGGAATTACTCTTGACGCCGTCACCCAATGTTGCAAAAATCGTGAATCGGTCCCGAGGCGGTCGGGGGCCGAGTTGCGATTTTTTACCGATTAATCGGCCGCCTCGGCCGATTACCTTGGAATTTCCTCCAAGTTCCAAGGCCGAGGCCGATTAATCGCCGATTAATCGGCCGCCTCAGCCAATTTTTGCAACACTGCCGTCACTTACTGTTCCCAGCATGGAAAATTGAGACTTTGCCGTTTTCTTCACTTTTATGCTCCAAAAACGTCCAAAATGGCTTCTTTTCCAGAATTCACTCTCCAAGTACCTAAAATCACAAAAGGAACGATTTAGGGCAATATTTGATCAAATAAAGTCGGATTCGGGCTTAAATGACCCCCTAAAAACGGATCATTTTTCGCCTCATCAGCATGAATTCGGAACATTTTGTTTTTGTACTCCCCCTTAATGATAGCACATTTTAAAATCAATTAAGGGTTTTGAGGGAGTTATCTTGAGCACTCATTTGAAAGATTTTGAAAAATCTTTTGATGAATCTTGAATAAGTGCTCAAGATTACTATTTTGAAAACGAGTTTTTGTTTGAAGTCTTTTTCGTTTGTTTAGACTCGAACTTTTTGAAAAAGATTTCATCCTTGAAAATACGAGTCCTTGATTTGAAATAATCAGAAGTCATCATTTAAGCCCGGGTTTCGTACTGAAGTATACGAAAGCCATCGTGAAGAAAGTTTTGAGAAACGACATGTTTTTAGAAAGATATATAAAGAACTCCCGTTCAAGCATCTGTACATGTCCGTATCATTTTTGAATGACATTTCTAGAAACGTACAGAATATTGATTTATACGAGAGACATGTCGTGAGAAGAATATTTTTGGATTTTTTGATTTTATATTGTTTTTGTATTTTTTGAAATTTTATATTTTTGTATTTTGTTTTTGTTGGTTTTTCAAATTTTGTATTTTGTTTTTTCAAAAAATATTTACAGCGAAGCGATTTTGAAAACATTTTTCAAGAAGATTTGAGAAGACGTTCTAGCTCCTCAGGAGTTAGGCTTCGCATGCCAATTCGTCGAACTAAATAGTCAAACCTTTCTTTTGGAAGGGCTTTAGTAAATAGATCGGCGAGTTGGTAATCAGTCTTAATGAAAAATAATTCAACAGTACCCTCTTCCACGTGTTCTTTGATGAAATGGTAGCGGACTTTGATATGCTTCGTCTTAGAGTGATGTACGGGATTGCACGAGATGGCTATGGCACTTTTTGAGTCACAATACATAGGTATTTTGTCAAAAGTAAAGCCATAATCTGTGAGCTGTGTCCTCATCCAAAGAACTTGGGCACAACACGCAGATAGAGACACATACTCGGCTTCGGCGGTTGATAGCGCGGTACAATCCTGTTTCTTTGACGACCAGCTTACTAGCTTTTCACCCAAAAATTGTGCTCCACCTGATGTACTTTTTGCTGTAACTTGATCTCCTGCATGGTCGGCATCTGAAAAGGCTGTTAGATTAAACCCCGAATCCTTCGGATACCAAAGTCCCATGTTAATGGTTCTTCGTAGGTACCGAAAGATCCTTTTAACCTCTTTGAGGTGAAGTTCGGTAGGCTTTGCCTAAAACCGTGCTAACAAACAAACAGCAAATTGAATATCTGGTCGACTAGCAGTTAAGTACATGAGAGAACCGATCATGCTCCGATATTTTTTCGGATCGATGGGTTTCCCAAACAAATCAGCATCAATTTTTGGTGAAGTGACCATTGGAGTACCAACAGAATCACAATTTTCCATTCCATGTTTTTTCAAAATCTCTATTGTATATTTAGCTTGATTGATAAAAATACCACGAGGGGATTGATGTATTTGTAAACCAAGAAAGAATTTTAGTTCCCCCATCATGGACATTTCAAATTTGCTTTTCATGAGATTTTCAAAATGTTTTGAATGGTTAGGATTGGTTGATCCAAAAATTATGTCGTCCACGTAAATTTGAACGATCAAAATGTTATCTTTGAATTTTTTGATAAACAAGGTGTCATCAACCGTTCCTTTTGTGAAATTGTTTTTGAGCAAGAAAGATGATAGTTCGTCATACCACGCTCTTGGACCTTGTTTTAAACCATAGATGGCTTTCTTAAGCTTGTAGACGTAGTCTGGATGATCTTTGTCGATGAATCCCTCTGGCTGACTCACATACACTTCTTCTTTCAGAGTTCCATTCAAGAAAGCTGTCTTAATGTCCATCTGATAGACTGTGATGTTTTTGTGAGCTGCATAGGCTAAGAAAATCCGGACTGCTTCAAGTCTAGCTATAGGCGCGAATGATTCTTCGAAATATATCCCTTATTCTTGTGGATATCCTTTAGCCACGAGACGAGCTTTGTTACGAATTACAGTCATTTCCTCATCCAGTTTGTTCTTCCACAACCACTTGAGATCAAGAACGCGTTTATCAAGTGGTCGTTCAACAAGTTCCCAACTATCATGTAACAGGTATTGAAGAAGTTCCTCCTGCATCGCTTCAATCCAAGGGTTTTCTGCCATTGCTTCCCGAATGTTCTTTGGTTCTTTGAGGCTTATTGAGCAAATGTAAATGCACAATTCGAGATCGGTGGCAAGTTGTCTCCTCATCTGAACTGGCTTTGAAGGTTCACCAATAACTTGTTCTATTGGATGGTCTTTTGTCCATTGAAACGTAGAAGGGTACCTTGGGTTTAACATATGTGTGTTAGACGGTTCTTGTAACCTTGAAGAAGATTCAGCAGAGTCTGTTGCAAACGGGTTTTCAAATACTTCTTCTCCTTCTTCTAACGCAACATCGTTTGAATTATTTGTTGGTTCTTCTTGAAAATTTGTGTTTTGATTTTGCTCATCAACTCTTGGTAGTTCAGTTTCAAGTACTGGAGTGGCTTGAGTAGATGTAGATGATGTTGAGGTAGTTGGTGCTTCAGCTTCGATTGTTGTAGATGCATCTTGTGATGGTGGAGGTGGTTGATGGTTTTGAGCGAGTGCAGCGGAATGTTGTGGAGATGCATTTGTCGAAGTTCCACCATAATATTCATCAAACATTAACTCGAAGAAATTTTCTAGTTCTTGTTCTGAAGGTTTATCCGTGTTTGTTGACTGAGCTCCTTGAGGCACGAGTCCTGAACTGATGTGTCCAGAAGTCTGACTGTTTGGTGCGGGTCCTAATCTGGTTTGATTAGAAGCCATTGGATTAAGCGCGGGTTCTAGAGCGTATCTCTCAGAAGCCATTTGTAAAATCTCGTCAAACTTCACATTCATCGTCTCCATTATCTTTTTAGTTCTTCGATTATACACCCTGAATGCCCTCGAGTTTTCTGAATACCCAATGAAGATTCCAATATCACCCTTAGCTTTCAACTTTCCTAGATCTTCTCTGTCGTTCGTCGGATAGCACAAAGCGCCAAACACGTGAAGGTAAGAGATGTCAGGTTTCCGGTTATTCACAAGCTCATATGGGGTTTTATTGAATCTTGGATGGATTAGGGATCGGTTTTGAGTAAAACAAGCAGTGGCAACAGCTTCAGCCCATAAGAATAGTGGTGCACTAGAATAAATTAGCATTGTGCGAGCAGCTTCCACAAGAGTTCTATTTCTTCTTTCAACTACCCCATTCTGCTGTGGAGTTCTAACAACTGATGTTTGATGTGTAATTCCAACATCTTCGAGGTAAGTTCTTAACTCCTGGTTTGTAAATTCTGTGCCATTGTCTGTTCTTATAATCCTTACTGGAGCTTGAAGTAGAACTTGAATACGCTTCAGAAAGGTGATGATGATGCCTGGTGCTTCGTCTTTTGATCTCAAAAACTTTACCCAAGTATATCTTGAATAATCATCAACAATAACAAGAATATACTTCTTCCCATTAATGCTTTCAACTCTCATTGGGCCACATAAGTCCATATGCAACATATGTAACCTTGCTTCTGAACTAGGTACGGTTTTGGGTTTATATGATGCTCTTTTACTTTTTCCTTGTTCGCATGATGGACATAGGTGTTCCTTGGTGTATTTGAATTTAGGAAGTCTGGTGACGATGTTGTCTTTGGCTAACTTGTTGATGGTGTCGAAATTGAGATGGGATAATCTTCTATGCCACAGCCAGGACTTAGTTTCGGTTGCCCTTGTCATAAGACAAATTGGTGATGTAGAAGCCATTTGGTTGATGTCGATAGCATACAAGTTTGTACCACGATTACCAGTTAAGAGATCATCACCAACCAAATTTCTAATAAAAACCGTGTTTCTCCTGAATGCAACTTCTAAATGTGCATCACAAAACTGCCCAACTGAAAACAAATTATGTCCCAACCCTTCGACGTAGTAAACTCGAGTGATCAAAAAATTCCCAAACTGAAGATCTCCAAAACCCAGAATAGCTGCTACATGATCATTTCCAAAGCGTACAGTTCCCATGAATTTCCAAACGAAATTGATCAGCAGCTTTAAATTCCCGGTCATGTGCTTCGAGCAACCCGAGTCGACGATCCAAAGACATATTTCGACAACTTGCGAAGAACAGAAGATTTTGTATTTGGAAACCGTTTTGAATTTGGTTCCATTGGGTTAGGAGTAAAATCCATATCACACTCATAGAATGTTTCAACATGTTCAATTTGAACAACTTTCAATGTTCCATCCTGGAGAATGAATTTTCTACCCGTTGGTTTCCATACATAATACTTAAGATAGTTCCTAGGCATTTGGCTACTAGTGGTAGACCTAAAGCGTGCAACTAATCTTTCAATAGATCTAGATCTAGCCCTAGTTCCTTTTGGAACTTTCTTCTGTTCAGGCGTAACATTCACATTCTTGGAAACACATTCATCATGAACATAATTAATTAAACATTTCTTGTATATCAAACAAACAGAGTCATTACATGCATTAGAACCCGTACTCTCGACATTACATTCAGATGAAACATGTCTCTTATTAAAAAGCGATAAATTCCTAGGGTGTTCTTCTACTTTATTCTTGCTACTACTCGTAGAGGCAGGCGAGACTCTATTGTTCCTTGTATTGCTCCTAGGCTGTAGTCTACTGCTCCTAGAGGTGCTTTCTAATCCTGTAGAAGTTGAGGCACACACATTAGGATTTATATTGTTGTCCTTTTTAGCATCACTAGACTCTTTAGAATTATCCTTTTTGCCCTCATAAGTCTCAGATGTGGAGGCAAACGCATTAGTGGGACTAATCCTAAAAAGGCCAGGTGCTATCACTTTTGGTGTTTCGACAACCGCTTTTCCTTTATCAACAATATTTTCATTTTAACTTTTCTTGGGCAAGGGTGTTGGAGTGACTGATTTTGTCAAATCCTTTTTCTCATCGACTTTTGGAGCAAACCTTGAAATTGACATTTTTGGTTTTTGAACCATGTTGGAAACATTTGGTTTCTCCGAAGTCGACGGTTTTGCAAAATTAGTTTCCTCACCCTTCCCTTTTTGACGTTCAAGCTGAGCCCTCAAAAGATCATTTTGCTCTTTCATTTTCTTTAATTCACGCTCATACGATAGTTTGTCATATTTGCATTCTTCGCTTTTTCGATCAAGTTGTTTAAAATATGTCATATTTTCTTTTTCAAGCTTAATAAGAGCATTTTCATATTTTGAAACAATTTCGGAGGTCTCAGCTCTCAGTCTTTCATCGTCATGAACAGAATATGTTTGTAAAATGATGGACATAATATCAGTAGACAGAACTGCTTCGAAGAGAGAATCATTTAGGTTTTCCAAAACATTGATTTGCTCAAAAGATTCATTTGCCTTCTTTATCAAGGATTTGTGATCCGTGACGAAGTCAGCTGTTTCTTTAAAAAATGCTTGTTCAAAATGAATTACTCGAGTATGGATGTTATTAATTTGTGGAGCAAATTCATTTTCGAGAATCTTTTTAAGCTGTAAATGAACCGTGGAATTCCAGTTGATCTCATTAAGTCTCGTTTTAGATTCTAAAGTCGTTTTAAGTTGCCCAATTCTGGTTTTAAGATCATCAAGATATCCCCGTGCATCACTTGTGTTAAAAGTATTGTTTGAGGAAATCTGTTCCATGTTAGAAATCGATTTGGAAGCAACTACTTTTTTAGAAAACATTTTTGAGAATGGTCGTTTTACGAAAAACACAGATGGTTCTTTTTGTGGAACAAAAGTAATTCCCGAAAGTTTGTTCAATTTGTTGTAATCAATGGGTTTCAAATCCTTTTGTTTCATTTTAGAAATGCTCTCTTCGACATGTTCTATCGTTTGCACAGAATCCCGAACGACGGGAGGATCATGTTTGGTGTAAAAAACACTACCATTATACAAGACGTTCTGTTCTTCCTGAGCTTTCTTGAGATTACAAGGATTGTTGTTACCAAGAGCCATTTTGTGTTTCGTATGGTAAATCGGATTAGTTTGATTGGAAATCATTTTCATTGTTTGACTTGACTGACCCGACTTAACCACTAATTCTTCTAGATGTGCAATCTTGTGTTCTGACTCTACGATTTTTTCCAAAAGTTTATCTTCTTTCTTTGCAAAGTCCTTTTTCAACTCATCCCTTTCTTTTTCAAGATTGGTGTAAGCTGTTTCTTGTTTTGAAAGTTGGTTTGTTAATTCAGAAATTTCTTGTTTTAAAGAGTTAATGGTTTTTGTTGAACTTATTTCAAGATTAGCTAACTTGGTTTTCCATTCCCTATCTTTAACAAGTAACTTCTTATAACCAATTTCAAATTCTGACTCGCTTTCTTTGTGAATTTGAAAACTTTTTGCATTTTCCTTGTATCTCTCAATCTCAGTGGTCAATTTCTCATTCGCGGCCTTAACATCGCGATTGACCTTTTTCACTTTCTCGATTTCAATACCACAATTATTTAATAATGATTCAAATAAAGCACGTGTTTCCTCATCATTCTCAGCATGCTGTGAAACGAAGCCTCCATTATGATTCACATCTGGAGTTGCTGAAGAAGTATTGCTACTACTTGGCGTGTCCAGGTATGTATCATAAGTGGGTGCTTGCTTCTCAGAATGTTGTTCCTCATGTGGAGACATATCAAATATATCATTATTATGACATGTGTTGAAATTTGATACCTCAGATGGTGCACTGGTGTCATAAACAGGAAGTGTGTCAGAATCCGTGTCATACTTAGCTTCCTGAAGATTCGCCATGAATATGCAGTTCGCATCGATATCCTCTCTGTCTTCCATTTCATCCATAAGAGCCATAAAATCATGTTCCTCTGCATTCAACTGAAACCCTGCCTTCTCTTTTTGTGCCAACAGTACTGCTTTCTGCAAATACTCTAGATCTTTCTTGTTCGGCTTAGTAGGACAGTTCCTTGCCATATGACCTACTCCTTGGCAGTTGAAACACTTTACCGGATTACCCTGATTCACATTTCCATAATTCCCAACAACTGGAGCTGCCACATTCCTATTCTGATTACCCATTGCCTGATTACCAACATTCTGACCCCTCTGATTTCCAACATGCTGGCCCATCTGATTCCCTGCATACTGACCATACTGATTCCCTGCATACTGACCTGCATTCAGCATATTCTGATTACCCATGTTAATTCCAGTAGCATATCCTTGCTGATTCCCATAAACTCCAACCATTTGGCCTCCATTGCCCATATTGAAACTCGGCTGAGCGATCTGCCTGTTGCGAGTATTCGATGAAATCCTTTGGTTGTTGTTTGTTGGTGTAGAATAGCGTCCTTGAAATGCTTTAGTCAGAAAAGCAGACGCTTGTATCAAGGCTGCAGTAGCTTCATCATTGTCAGTGAATTCTGGTTCTTGGAAATGTGGGTATTGCTGTTGTGGAATAACATGTTGTTGCTGTGGGTAGAATTCTTGTTGGTAGACCGGTGTTGGTTGATGAATGTAGGATGGTTGCAAGTAGTTATGAGTGGAAGATGATGATGGTTGTTGTTGTGTGTTCACTGGTATAGGTGTTGGTGTATCAGCCATTAATGCTAGAGGATCATGCTTTTTAGCTAGTAATTCAGCTCTTACGTCATTAGCTTCATCTTGATTTTGCTTCAAGAAGTCATACACTTGATCATAAGTCACTTCATGCAAATTCTTTGTCTGATAAACAATAGTGACATATCTTCCCCACTGGTTGTAACTCATTCAGAAAAATGGTGTTGTTAGCAATATTTGTCTGACTGAGGTTGTGTCTTGATAAATCATTCATGATCTTACAGAATCTGTGGTAGTACGTCTCTATGGATTCACCAGGAATTGAAGTAAACTTGCGAAGTTCCTTAAGCAATTGTGTTTCCATTTCCTGTTTCCCGACGTCTATCCCATACATTAACCTCTTGACTCTTTCCTAGACTGCATGAGCACTTACTTCACTGTCAACAGTAGCATAGATGGTTTCAGGTAAACCAAGAACGACATAATGAAATGCCTGATCATCAGCTTCAATCTGTTTTCTGTCTTCCACAGTGTATTCAGTCTCATTCTGTTCTCTGTAGTATGGTTGTACTGGGGGGGGGGGGGTACCATTTGGATCACCAGGGTCTAGTACTTGTGATGGTTTGAAGGGTCCATCCACAATGGATTTGATGAGAAGACTTCCATTTGTTTTGCTCTTAAGATAGCGCATTATACGACTAGCCCACTGTGAGTATCCACCCTTTGACAGCATGGGAGGTCGGTTTTCGGCACCGGCAGCATGAATATCTTGTTGTGTTGCCATGGATTGACTTCTAAGTAAAAAGTTGTTCTTAGGATCTTTTGAAAGATAACAAAGGTTGTTGTTGTAGATTAGATGTTTTGGTGAAGTTGAAAAGCATTCTCGGTTGATATTTTGTGATTTCAAATTTTCCCTCCAAAAAATGAATACGAAAATTTTCTATCTCAAAATTTGAAAATCACAAAGAAATACAATACTAAGGTTACCAGAAAAATTTGAGTTTTGAAAATTTTTTCGCCAAATTTTACCGAAATTTTTTTGAATTTTGGCCTAAAAATTTGAATTTCGGGCCAAAATTTTCAACGTTATACCAAAATTTAAATCTCGCGTAAAAATTGAACGTTAAGTCTCGTGTGAAAAATAATTTTTTTTTTTTTTTTTTTTTTTTTTTTTTTTTTTTTTTTGGTCTAACTCGGTATGTATGCTCAAACTCGGTATGTTATCAAAATTTGAGCAGAGTTTCCCCTTGAAATGAGCCACAAGAAACCTTACTCGATGTACGATAAGGTAATAGGCTAACTCGCCAAACTTAATTCCAAACTCGATAAGTTTTAAATCCTAACTCGATAAGTATGGACTCCCAAACTCGGTAACACTTAACTCGATAACTTGCGAAGTTGACTTCAAACTCGATAGAAAAAAATCAACCTAACTCGCTGAAACTTGGCCTAACTCGCCAAAATTTGAACTCAAACTCGATAAGACCAAAATCCTAACTCGACAAAAATTATTCTAACTCGCTAACTTGAGACCTAACTCGAATTTTTTTTCTCCTAACTAGATAAAATACGTATGAACAGTAACGAGATTCTTAGAAAACCGATTTTTCACCCACAAAACGATCTAAAACAACCTAAAATTATCCCTAGGCGATTGATACCACTTGTAGGACCGTAGAACAACCTATTTCACATATGATTCTTGCCTAAACCTAGAGAGAGAAAGTAAGTAGAGAGAGAGAGTGGATGAGATCTCTTAGTGTGTGTAAATGAAAGACAATGTTATTACCTAAGAGAACCACTAAGAGAACCAACCTCTCAAATGAGGTTTACAAGAGTATTTATACTAATAGTCTAGGGCATCTCTAATCTTTTACTTTATTACATTAATGGCCCTTAGACTTTTACAAAACATGAGTTCTAAGCATAAACTTCATCATAATGATATTCTAAAGCAACCTATAACTACACATTAATGACCGACACTTTTTATAAATAAAAATACGATTCTAACATTAATCTTTCATTTTCACTATCTTGTATTGTACCTCTTAAGAATCAATAAAATTTGCCTTGTTAATTATTACTTGTTTTAATTCTTCTGAATAGCATTCCCCTGAATAAATTGAACTTGAAAAAGCCATCAGCAGGAACACTCTTAACAACAAGATAACTAGTATCAGCAGCATGTTGGTCAAACCATTGATTTTCATCCGAAGAATCCAATTAAGTGGACAACTTGCACACTTAGTAATTGCTACTGACTCAACTACCTCCCATTTACTTACATTAACTCACATTTAACCCAAATCATGTCTTAATAAATAAGTCTTCAAGTTATAATCAACTCACCATCCCACAAATAACATATCCCAAAGTCTTTCACACATTCAAAACATGAAGCCATCCCCCAAAGTCATTGAAATCTCCTCCGATTCATCAGACTCTACCTTTGACATACCTCAGATCCAAAGATCATACTACTACTTAGGTGAAGGTCCTTCAGAGTTAGGTCCATCTCCAACCTCATCCGAAGAAACCACTGAAGCTGAGGAAACACCAACTCCTCTAGCTATGGTTGTCCCCGACTTCACTCCTGTCACTGCATTCTTAACTAGTGAAATGGAAAGAGTCTGTGCAGATATGAGAAGAATCTCTGTCCCTGAAGAGCCACGGTCCTCAAGTAGAAAGAAGGATCCATTGAAGGTGGTGCTTGGTCTTGCAGCTCCCAAACTCTGGAACAAGGACATGCAATCCAGAGGAATCCACAAGAAGATGCCAGACCCAAAGGACTTGGGTAAAGGGAAGAGGAAGATGGATTAGGTTGTTACTTAGGGATGTGATGGTATGATGGTGGTTGGTTGGTTGTTGAATGATGTATTTTGTGTTTCTTCTGATGACAGATCTTGTAATGGATGTACCAAACTTTCCACTGATGAATAATATTTTACTTTAAAGTCTTTATATCTAACGCCACTGAATGTAGATCTTTGACCATCAGTAGAAACATGACCTAAAACCAATCATTCAAACAAAACACAAAAGAACAACCAGAGTAATATACAAGATTAATAATAACCTGCAAAAGAAAGTTAGTGAACATAATTCTAGAAAACATAATAATCTACATAAATACAACATGTACAATCCTCCCCTGAGGCATATGCCTCCCCTGAGGCTTATGCCTCCCCTCAAACATAGCATTTAAGGGTTAACCATCCCAATGTTGACAACTAAGTGATTAAACCTAGGTCCATCAAAAGCTTTTGTTAACAAATCAGCCACATTATCATCAGTGTGAATTTTAAGCACTTGAATTAGATGCTTCTCATTTGCATCTCTTATAAAATGGTGCCTAATTTCTATGTGTTTAGTTCTCTGATGAAAAACAGGATTTTTAACAATAGAAATAGTACTTTGATTGTCAATGTAGATTTTAGTGTTCATAAAGTTAAACCCATAATCCAACATCTGATTTTGAATCCAAAGTACCTGACCACAGCAATTGGCAGTAGCCACATATTCTGCTTCAGTAGTAGAAGTAGCCACAATGGTTTGTTTCTTGCACTGCCAAGAGATGAGTCTTCTTCCAAGAAATTGACAACCTCCTGTTGTGGATTTCCTATCCAAATTAGCTCCAGCATAATCACTATCAATGTAAGCCTCCAACACAAATGGTGAATCCCTGGGGTACCAAAGGCCTAGTTTGGGTTGGCCCTTGATGTACTTGAAAATTTTCTTCACAGCATTTAGGTGAGAAGTCAGTGGAGTGACTTGATGTCTTGAGCAAGCACTGACAGCAAAGGTAATGTCAGGCCTAGAAGCTGTTAGATACATAAGTGATCCAATCACGGACCTATAAAGATGAACATTCACAGCCTTATCTTGCTCATTTGGATTCTTAAGCTTGGGTGGTTCATATGGAGTGGTAGCAGTCCTCAAAAGTTCAAAGTCAAACTTTTTCAAAATATCTTTAACATACTTCTCCTGATGAATAAAGATCCCTTCAGGTTGTTGTTTGACTTGCAGCCCTAGGAAAAAGGTTAACTCCCCCATTGCACTCATTTGAAATTCACCTTTCATCAAATCTTCAAATTCCCTGTACCATGCTTCCTTTGTGGATCCAAAGATGATGTCATCCACATATACCTGTACTAGAATGATGTCCCTGGAGTTTTTCTTAATAAAGAGGGTCTTATCAATAGCTCCTCTTCTGTATCCATGCTCCAATAGAAATTTAGACAATCTAGCATACCATGCTCTTGGTGCTTGGTGAAGTCCATAAAGTGCTTTGACAACTTTGTACACCTTCTTGGGATGATGGGGGTCTTCAAAGCCCTGTGGTTGGGTAACATAAACTTCCTCTTCAATTTTGCCATAGAGGAGGGCACTTTTGACATCCATCTGATAGACTTTAAACCCCATATATGAGGCAAAGGCTAAAAACAGTCTAATTGCTTCAACCCTAGCCACTGGTGCAAAGACCTCAGTGTAGTCAATCCCTTCTTCTTGTCTGAAACCTTGAGCCACCAATCTTGCTTTATTTCTGACCACAATACCTCTGGCATCCCTCTTGCATTTTAAGATCCACTTGGTCCCAATTGCAATCTTCCCTGCAGGCAGATCAACAAGTACCCAAACATCTTGATTCTTGAATTGTTGCATCTCTTCCTGCATAGCTTTAACCCAACTTGGCTCACTCAAAGCCTGTTTAATGCTCGTGGGTTCAACTTGAGACAAGAAACAAGTAAACAAACAATGCTTCTGATCTGTGTGGTTGTCTCTCTTCTGAGTGGATACATAGGTCAAAAATGCACATTGCCCAAACTTGGTATTCTTAATAGCACTCCTGGTGAGTACCATAGCATTTGGATCACCAAGTATATTATCTTGTGGATGAATGGTGTTAATCCTTTTAGTTGCACAGGATTAACATCAATGGAGGTATCAAGATTGGTTAAAGTAGGAGCAAAGTCTTCATCATAAGAAGCTGATTGAAAAATACCATCACTTTGCTCAACATTAGCAAGATCTGAGGGAGTTGGAAACCTGCCATAAGGTTCATCCAAACTTGTGGAAACTTCAGCGGAAACAGGAACTGCAGCAGAATTGCCTTCAGCAGAATCTCCATCAGCAGAATCAACAGTTGCATTAGTAGAACTAGGTTTTCTGCTTTCTTCAACAACAGCTTGTTTTAAGAGGGCTTCAGTGTCTTGAGCAAATTCAAGACCAAGTCTTTTAGCTTCCTCAGTAGCTGCATGTTCTTGCTTTTTGAGTCTAGCAAGATCTTCTGCATAAGTAGAATTTTCCACATCATCAGCAGATTTGGCATCAGAGGCTTCTTTGGTAGGAGGATCTGCTATCTGGATTGGTAGAGTTGTTACAACAATAGTGGGTTCATCACATTCTGAATCACTGTCTGAATCATCCTGTAGGGTACCTGCATTGTTAGAAGATGACACTTGTATACCTGCAGAGGGGTTAGTTTTGTGTCTAGCATAACCCAAATAATCTGTAAGATAATCAAGGTCAAAATACCATTCATGACCTTTTCCTTGAACATTAACATTCTCCTCCAGAAATTTCAGGTTAAGAGTCTCTTCTATCTTCTTTGCTGCCAATTTTGCTCATTGGTGCAGATCTTTGAAGGAAGTCCATGAACTAATCCATCTTTAGCAAGTTTGTTGATGACTTTAAAATTAACATGTGCCATCCTTCTATGCCATTTTGTAGATTCATCCAAGGATGCTTTAGCCACCAAGCATGTTAGATCACCTTCTGGCTTGACATCATTCAAGTCAAAGGTATAAAGATTATGGTTTCTTGGAGCCTTTAGTAATACTTGATTGTCATCAAGCATTTGGAAATCAGGTGAAAGAATGAAACAACCATCTTCAGTGAAAAGCACAGGAAGCTTTTTGTCACAAATTTGTGAGACTGAGAACAAATTGAATCCTTGAAGCTCCTTCACATAGTAGACATTCTCAAAATCCACCTTTGGAGTTCTAATGGTTCCTTTGCCAGTAATCCTTCCTACTCCACTTCCAAACCTCACTATACCTCCATTAATAGGCACAAAGTCATGCAGCTTCTCTTCATTACCAGACATGTTTCTTGAACAGCCACTATCAACAATACCTAAGTCTTTATTAAGAAGAGGATGTTCCTACAACAAAGAAAGTTAATATACAACAACAACAAGTATTAAGAGACTTAAGTCATGAAAGACTTGAGCCTACCCTGTGGATCATTCTAATGAACCCAAGATGATGAGTTAGATCCACAATTGTTCCTGGATTCCCTGTAGTTAAATGGTCTTTTATATGTCCAAGAACAATCTGTTGAGGACTTTTCAGCAGAATCCCAATTACCCCTTCCCATACACATTTGGTCAGTATATTCATACCAATGATTAACACCAATAAATGGTTGAGATCCATATCTATTTCTATTGGTATTCATATATCTATTATTAAAAACAGACCTATTGGAATAAACAGGCTAATCAGCAGGAGTGGAATACATTCTGCTGACATGATACTTAGCCTGTGGAGCTACTGAGGGTTTGGTACAGGTATTAGTCCACTTTTGTCTAGGTCTATTATTAACAACAGAAATACCCATCCTCTGTTCATGAAAATCACAATCCTTAATTAAATGCAACTTGCTACCACACACAAAACACTTCTTTTTCTTATAAGATTTATTAAATCCAAAAGATGTCTTATTAAACATATAATTATTCAAACAAACATCAGAAACAGAATTGTTTTGTAAACACTGAAAGGAATTGTTTTCATAAGAAGTAAATAACAAGTCTTCAGAAGAGGCTGGTTGATAAAGAACTTCATCAGCAGCAACTTCAGAGTCCACAAACTTGTAAGATGACTTGTCAGAAATCTTTATGGAGGACTTGGGGTGAGTTTGATTTGGTCTTGGAATCACAGCTGGCATAACTAAAGGTCTCTGAGGTCTTGTCCCTGGAAGAACAAGAGACATAATTGTTAGAATCATTACTAGATATACTTCTAGTGTCAGGGGAGTCATTGATCCTAATGCCAATGGTTTCCTTTGATTCTGGTAGGTCAACCTTATGGGATGTGGGCCTAGGTGTTCCTAAGGTTGGAGGGACTTCAGACTTATTTGGCAAGTCTTTAGACTTTTTGCCAAAGAGATGGTGTGAACCATCAAAGTCAGAGGTTTTGGTAGTAGGCATAAATACACCTCTAATAGGTCCTGATACTGCATGCAAAGCTCCTTCTTTAACATAATTTGCTAAGCCTGCTGGTGTAGATTTACCCACATCATTCCTAGCCTCTAACCCAACATATTTTTTAAACCCTAAACCTATCCCAGAGTTCACAGCTTGACTACCATAAAGACAACTAGCTAAATTATCTCCTGAAATCAACCAATTTTTATGTAAAGCTATTTCTTTATCTAGTTTCTCTTGCAAAACATTTTTCTCAGACTCAATCCTAGCTTTTTCTTTTTCAGAAAATTTTAATTCATTGCTAGCACATTCTAAATCTCTACTTAAAACTCTAATCTTTTCCTCATAAGCTAATTGATTCTGTTGAAACTACACCTTTTGTTGTTCTAAAGTTTTAAAAGCTTCTTTATAAGTTGCAGCTTCAATAAAACAAGCATTATATTTTGGTTTCATATCATCATAAGCTTCTTTTAGAGTTGTATATTTAGAATCACAATCACAAACACAAGTAGATACCTGAGGAGAGATTCCCATGAGACCAAAGCTATCATCACAACTAGCCATGTAGGAGATTTGAGGAGAGTTGCTTGTAGCATCTTCATGCTCATTCCAGTCCACACTTGTATTTATAGCAGTGATCAAGGCCTTTGATTCTCCAGCTTCCACTTCTTTCTTCTTGTATGTTGAATACCTGGTACTTGCTTCACCCTTCTTGGCTGTGCATTCTCTTGCAAAATGGCCAATTTCTCCACAAGCATAACACTTTACTTTCCTTCTATCAAACCTAGCTGCATCTCTTCCATCAACATTGAGCTTTTTACCAACCTTTTGCTCAAATCTTCTAACCTTGAGAGAGAGCATAGCCATTTGCCACTTTAAGTCCAATTCTTCCAAAGCAAGTTCATCAATTTGTTCAAAGTCTTCATAAGCTATTTGTTGCTGTTTATCAACTTCAGCAACAAATGAATGAAGTACATCTTCCATCACATTGCTAATCTTTGGATGAGTTATTGGATTTGCATTTGAAAAAGACAAAGTGGTCATTGGAAGACTTTGGCATGGAGTGGATGGACTTGTGTAAACCTGAGGTGCTGGGGATGGACTTGTGTAGGTATGTGGCATGTAGTTTGAGTTAGAGCTGACAAATGCAGATTGTGAGGGAGTAGCTGCATATGGAGAGAATCCCTTTATGTCACCTTCCAAAGCTCTGAGTTTGTTGTACAAGTCATCAAAGCTGAGGTAATCCAAGCCACCTTTGGTTTTCAATGATATACTTACTTGAGACCATGAGGGAGGTAAGGCTCTTAAAAACCTAGAATTCACCTCTTCATTGTCAGGTCTGGCTAGAAGCTGATTCAAGTGACTCAGAATCTTCTGAAACCTGTCATAACCTTTGTGGAGACCTTCCTCTTCAGTAATCTTGAATTCTTGGAACTCCATCTTCAACATACTCTTTCTCATCCTCTTTGATTCTTCATTCCCTCCAAATCTAGCTTTTATGGCCCACCAGATTTCTCTTGGATCAGTCATGGAATGAAAATCTCCCATGTGGTCATCAGGGATTGCCTGCAGCAATATGGTTCTTGCTTTGTTCTCCCTTTGAATAGCAAGAATTTCTTCAGCAGAAACAGGTTCCAAAATTGTAACTTTACCATTAGCATCAACACTTTGCTTTTTAGGACGACAACCATTGAATATAACATTCTAGAGGTTATAGTCAACACTTGCAATCCAGTTCTGCATCTTCATGGCCCAGATCTCATACTCATCCTTCCTAAGAAAAGGAAGTTTTGCATTGCTGTTGGAGAAGGCCACCTGTTGTAGTTGTTGAGTAAGAGAGCCTGCTTCTGAGAGAGCAACATCACCGCCTGGTTTGTCTCCCATTGGTACTGAATGAATAGTTTTGTAATTGTGTTGAGGTTACAGAGAGTATCTAGTGGCTCTGATACCACCTGTAGGGACCTATATCTTGATAGATCACGAGCCAATAGATCGTTAGTCAACTAATGTAATCACTAGCTAGACTAAGTTAGATAATCTCTGTGAGCTTGTAATTATGCGGAATATAAAAACAAACTTATACTAAACGTGATCCTCTATGGATCGATAAACTAATAATATTAATGAAACTCGTACTAGAAACTTGTATCTATTACAATGACCTAGGGTTCCTTATATACTAGTGGAAACCCTAACCTTTCTTACAAGAAATGAATAATGATAAACTATTAAAAGATATTCTACATATCTTGTCCTAAAATACATAAGTTCTATCCACAGTTAAACTCTATCCGTAGGATCTCTATTCATCCGCAGGAACCAGTCATCAGCAGAAAGTCACTAAGCCTTCCGCAGGAACCTGTCAGTAGTATCAATCAGTAGTATCTTCAATAATTCCTTACACCAAGGGTAACGGCGGCTTTGAAAACGTCAGGGTCGCCCTCCTCTATCCTATTCCCAAAACTAATGGACAATTTCACAGTTCCCTTCTCGAGCTCTTCCACAAGGGATTTATCTAATAATCCCACTGGTCCTTTGGGCTCCTTGGGCGCTTCATCTAAATCCCTTCTGTCATCTAATCCTCCTATAACTGATTCCCCAGGTCGGTTTAAGGAACTTCCAGGTATACAATGGTTTTCATCAGGAACCTCATTCCTTACCTCATTGATCTAAGTGGGTTGTTGGTTCTTTTCGGGTTTTGGGGTAGGTATTGTGGTAATGGTGTTTACGAAGTGGATTTGTTTCGAGGAAACATAAGGATCCTTGGTTTCTTTTCCTTTTGCTGATATATGTTTGAAGAGTTTACTAGGATCCTTTATCTTAACAAGAGAGGGTGTTTGGTTAGTGACGGTAACGGACTTGACTCCCCCAGCTTGTGACAATCCCCTAATCGACATACCAGCAATGCGATCATTGATAACACTCATCAGGTTACTAATCTCGTTATTCATATCGGCTTGGTGTTGTCTAAATTGGTTCTCGAGTTTAGAAAGCTGTGTCTCTTGAGAAAGAATAAATTTTTGCAGCATTTCTTCTTGGCTTTGTTGTTTAGGTGTGTTTTGAGGAGGATAATGCTCAGACCAGGTGAGTGGGGGAGAGTCATTGAATGATACACTTCGGGTTTGGTCCCAACTGAAATTTGGCTTATCCTTCCATGCCTAATAACCCTCACTGAAATTCCTAGGTCCATGATTAGTAGTGATCCACTTATCTCCCTTTTTTTGGTATGCGAGGATGCGAATTCCTTAAAAGCTTGTTTGGGGAGTTCGATCCAATTATGAGTGTCATGGGGACCACTACATAATTCACACGAAGAAGTGATTTTGTTTACTTGGATTAAAGGTTTAGAAGCTTCGAAGGATTTCATGAGAAACTTTACTTGGTCCTCAAGTTCCATGATCCTACAGTCGGGAATGCTTGAATTATTCGAAGGAAAAGATATTGTCTTGACCATTTTCTTCGAATCACGGGGATCATTCCAACATTCGTTGTCATAGAGAGCAAGATCTTCTATGAGTTCCCATGATTCTTCTGCACTCCGATCACGTAGTTTACCACCGACCGCTTGGTCAATGGTTTGCCTCGTAGAAAGATTGATATGGTCATAAAAGATTTGGATTTGGAGCCAAAGATCTATGCCATGATGAGGGACTTTTTGGTGTAAGTCCTTGAAACGAGTCCAAGCTTCGTAAAGGGTTTCGCCTTGACATTGCTAGAACATCAAGATGTCATTCCTTAACTTGGTGGTTCTTCCCGGTGGGAAAATTTGAGCAAGGAAACGAGAGGTGAGATCATCCCAAGAGATGATGGATCCCGCGGGTGAACGCTCAAGCCATTGACTAGCTTGGTCACGTAGAGAGATTTGGAAGAGACGCAATCGGGTCGTCTCTTGAGTTTCAACATCAAGGTCTATGGAATCAATGATTTTAAGAAAATCCTTGAGATGTTGGTTTGGATCTTCGGAACGAAGTCCATGGAATGCACATCCGCTTTGCACCAACCGGATGGTGTCGGATCGCAAGGGAGACACATTGGCTCCTTGAGTGAGCTCAGTGGTGTTTCGATAGCCTTGGTGGCTAGGACGGGAGTATTCTACTAAAGTGCGTGCTCTAGGAGGTTGGTTTGGTTGTGGTAGGTTGACGGGATCAAAGATATTACCACCTTCCATGATGGCGGATGGTAATGGTTACGAATAAAGAAACGAAGAAATAGGATAGACCAAAGAAATCCTATAAAAATAAAATAAAATCTCACTAGAAAAGAATCTAGTGAGTAGACCAAATAAAAATAAATTTAACCTAAGCAATAACTATTCCCCGACAACGGCGCTAAAAACTTGATCTGTGGTTTTACAACCTTGCAAAAGGTTTTATTTCTCAAAGGATCTTGAGAAGCTTGCAATCCCTACTAGGCAGTGTACCTGACCGATGTAGTATAGTGAGTGACAAGTACGGGGGATTGATCGGTCTCCACAAGGAATAGTGTTTATTAGGATTGAAACTAATCTAACTAGGTCTAAAGGTGAGGGATGATTCTTTTTGAATTTTTATATTTTATGGAAAGCAAGTAAAATATCTCGGGTATTGGAAGAGTGGGCGGAAGTAGTTGCTAGTCAATTAACCCAAATAACTACTTAAACAATAAAATAAAATAAAAATAAAATAAAATGGTAGGAACTTCTTATATGGAGAAAGCGTATTTACTTAGATTTCACTACTCCCTAACTATCTTTTATTGATTAGTTGATTTGTTTCAATTGCGTGGATGACGGTTTACATTCCTTAATACCATTCGTGGGGCCGTGTACGACCTTCCCCAACTCTATAAGCTTCAATCTCTTCCTATGACAACACGTTTAGTATCCTATTATGGCCTCATTAATAGTTACTTATGCATTTAATACAACCAATAAAACCGTAGTACACATCCGATTACGTTTCTTAAGACGTTCAAGCAAGTTACCGTATAGGAGATTAGCCAGTTTTCTTAAGCCTAACGCTAAGATTAATCACCCACATAAATAATGACAAACCAACAATCAATAATCAATAACTAGGTTTCATTAGATCTAAGTAAACACAAATAACCTAAGCTAGCATGTTAATAGAAAGACAAGAATAAGAAATAATCAAACAACACATGGATATATTGAATGATTAAATGATAACTTATCTTCAATTAAAAATGGATGAAACAAGGGTATGAAACCCTTGAAAAAGGTCTGAAATTTGACTTAGGGTTTTAGCACAAAAGTTCTTCATCTAATGAATGAAAAATCCAAAACTATATATAGATTTACATAGCTGACTGCGTCACCGTTTGGGACGTGACGCCGTCAAGCCGCCACCAAAATACTCCTCGGATTGCTTAGATCCACTTCTGACGCTGTCTGGTTCACTTTTGCTCTGGGCATCACTCTTTAACATAATACGTGACGGCCTTGACATTGTATAACGTGACGCCGTCACGTGTAAATCTCCAAATTCTTTTTTGGTGCGTCAAGTGTAAAACAAATATCCACCTCTTGTTCAACAAGTGACGGCATCAACTTGTGACTCTTGACGCCTTCAGGTACTGTTTCCAGCTTGGATTCTTGACTTTGTCGTTTTCTTCACTTTTATGCTCCAAAAACGTCCAAAATGCTTCGTTTTCTAGAATTCTTCTCCAAAGTACCTAAAATGACAACGGTTTGAGGTAGTATTTGATCATAAAAACACAATTTAGGGCTTAAATGACCCCCTAAAAGCGTAACAAATTTTGCCTCATCAAGCTTCAAGACCTGACATTATATTTGCAGTGTGTGCATGTGCAAGATACCAAGTCTCACCAAAAGCTTCACATCTTAATGCAGTGAAAAGAATTTTTAGATACTTGAGACATCAACCAAAATTGGGTCTTTGGTATCCAAAGGATTCACCTTTTGATTTGGTAGCATACACTGATAGTGATTATGTTGGAGTAAGCTTGGATAGGAAATCCACAACAGGAGGTTGTCAATTTCTTGGAAGCAGATTGATTTCCTGGCAATGCAATAAACAAATAGTGGTTGCTAATTCCATAACTGAAGCTGAATATGTGGCTGCTTGAAGTTGTTGTGGACAAGTTATTTGGATTTAAAATCAATTGTTGGATTATGGGTATAATTTTTTGCATACTAAAATTTTATTGATAATAGCAGTACAATGCGCATAATTAGAAGTCCTGTTTATCACTCTAAAACAAGACATATTGAGATAAGACATCATTTTATAAGAGATTGTTATCAAAAGAAGTTAATTTAAAATTTTAAAATTCAAATTGTTATCAAAAGGATTTTGAAGCTAAGTATAGGAAGGCTAAAGCTAAACTTGCACTTCTTGAGGCAGCCCCCTCAAACTTTCAGTCTCCTCAAATCACTAAACCTACTCAGGCTAAAAACAATGGCCTTGTTGCTGAAACTCTTGACTGGGATGAAGTAGAAGTATCTTCTGATGATGAAAAAATTCATATCAGTGCACTGATGGCTCTCTCAGAAGATAACAAGTTGGTTGTTGGAAAGAACCATGCCAGAAATGAAGAATGGGTTGTCATCACCATGAGGAAGGTAAATATCTTACTTTCTATGGATGATGATTCTGATTGGCAATCTTATTTAAATTATATTAATGTTGATCTTAAATATGTTGAAGTGCAAAGATTAAATCTGTTTTCAAAATACAACAAACTAAGCTTTGAATAAAACAATTGTAGAGATAAACTTCTTGCTTTAAAACAAGCCAAACTTGAAAGTGTCAGTCTTCAAATTTAAAACTTAGAACTTGTGAAACAAAACCATGCTCTTCAAGAAGAAGTTTAGAAAGAAAAAGCTGTCATTGAAAGTTGGACTCAGAAAAATCCTATAGTCTATGAAACTGTAAATCTCACACCTAGTACCAAGAAAATTGTACTAGGAGAGAATCAACTCATTAAATCCTCAGGAGAGAGTCACAGTGAAAAAGTCTTTTTGCCTGCTGGCATACCCTTTGAAAGGGAAATGGAATCAAAATCTAGTGATTGGGTTTGAGAGAGTCAATCCTGATAGTAAACTACCTAACTTCAACACTGGGAAAATTTTGGAACCTGAAAGTCAGGCTATCAAAATTATGCTTAGGGTCACTGATGAATCCAGTCACACTAAGTCCATCACTGAGTCTAAATCAGAATCCCAATCAACACTTCCTCTACTGAAACTCCTTTAGGGATCTGCACCCAATTTAGAACTCACTCCACCTATTTACCAACCACACTCTCCCAAAGAAAGATCGGGTTTAGGGAAAACAATCGTAAAAAGACCAACTACTGTCCCAAACACTGAAACCACCACACCTTCAGTCTCCACTGAAGTAAAAACTGATAGCACTAACTCAAAATATGATCAGTTGGCTGAACTTCTGATCATAAATCTCACCTTGCATCACTGAATGCTCAAGCAAACTACAAAGCTCAGGCTTATAAGTATGCTTTACCAACCAAGCAAAGGATGAAGGCTAAGCCTTTCCTTCCATGTACTCACTGTGGATTCAATGATCATCTCCCGGATTACTGTATGATGTATCCATGGTATGATATATGTGGAGATCCTTCCCATGATACATCAGGACATGACTTAGTCATTCAAGTCAGGAGAGAAAATACATTCAACTCCTCACAGTCCACTGAGTCCTCCACAACATCCAAGTGTAAAACATGTGGAAGCACAATTCACTCCACTTCAGACCATGACTCAATTGTATAATTCAAAAAGGCCATTAAGGCTAAGCCCACCAAAAAGTGGGTTCACAAGAAAAACTAACAAAGTTTACTATTTGTGTAGAGACATGCCATGGAACCTATTTGGCATCTAGATTGTGGATTTTCAAGAAGCATGATTGGTGTGAAGGAATATCTACACAAATATGTAGAAGAACCAGGACCTAAAGTGGTATTTGCTGATAACTCATCTTGTTCACTGAAGGTCAGTAAACTGTAGTGGAATAGTTTTTACTAGAATAGCTTATGTTAATGGTCTTAAGTACAATCTGATCAGTGTTAGTTAAGTATGTGAGGCCAAGTACATAGTTCAATTTGACGATAAACAAGGCGCCATCTTCAATGAAAATAAAGAAGTTGTTCTTATTGCACCTAGAAGACATGATGTTTATGTGTTAGATATGTCTACACTCACTTAGAATGGAACTTGTCTTTTTGCTAAGGCCACTAAAACACTTTGTTGATGCAAATAATGTATAAAAACGTTATTCTCATCTTTCGATATCTCTATGTTTTGATGATAACAAAATGTGAAAACATCTAACGTCAAAATTAACGTAAACAAGTTTTTAGTCAAAATATCCGATTTCTACGTTAATCCCTCTAGGTATGAACAAACAAATTTGCAACTTGACAAATGATCAAAGAAGTGAATTTGTGTTTTGAACTTTACATTTTTAGCTTGACAAAACTTTCTTTTCAAAAATACATTTTACAAATTATTTTTGAATTATAAAGAAATGTTTTATTTAGGAAAAATCATTTCAAAAACATTCCTAACAGCTATATTTTACCCAAACCAGCTCCAAACTTTCCCAAATAAAATTTCACCACTAAAGACAAAAAATGGAACGTCTTTGTCTGGCACGGTACCACTAAATTTAGTGGTACCGTGTGACATTTAGTGGTGCCGTCTCCCTTAAAACAGTCAAATTTCCAGAGTCTATAAACACCACTTCATTTCCCAGATTTTGGCTATCCTTTCACACACATAACTTTCTGGTTTCCATCTTCTTTTTCTCTTTACACTTCTTAGGTCATTAGTTAGTTTTCTTTTGTTTAAAGAGTGATTCTTTCATCCAACCAAGAATCATCTACATACCTCTTCTAGTCAAGAGAAGAACACAAAGTGTCAAGAAGATACAAGGTGTTGGTGTCATAAAGTAGTGCACTTGCATTACTAGTTGTCTACTTGATTGTATCTTGATATACATCAAGTGTATTAGTGTTTCCTAGTTATTGTGTTGATCATTGTGATCTTGTTGAGATCTTGGGGATCTCTTGAGTGTTGAGTGATATAGTATTGATCAAGTGGATCAAGTATAGATTGTGTGAGGATCGTGTTGATCGTGTAGATTGTGTGAGGATCGTGTAGATTGTGTGAGGATCGTGTAGATTGTATGAGGATCGTGAAGATGGTGTGAGGACCGTGTTGATAAGTTAGGATCGTGTGGTTCGTGGTAGATTGGTACTAGCTAAGATTAGTACTCGACATCTAGCTTAGTGTTAGAAAATAACGTAAGCGACGTTGTACGGTTTTCTCCGCCTGAAGGTAGTCTTGTTGATATAGTGCGTATAACTCTCGAGTGTGGTACTCGGGGAGTGGAGTAGGGCGAAGAAGAGCTTCGTAACTGAACCACTATAAATCTCGGTGTCTTGGTTTGATCTTTCCCTCTCTTCTCTTTACTTACTTATTGCATATTAGTATTAGTATAGTGTTGTGTTCATATTGGTGTTGATTGACTTTACATACAATTGAATCTACGTTTTTCAAAGATAACTTTTTATAACTAAAGAAAACAAGTCAGTAAACTATTCAACCCCCCTTCTAGTTTCCCACACACTTAACTGGTTTACCATCTGAACTTCAAAAACATAAACAACCTTGCCAAACAAAACAAAGTCCTTGGCTTACCATCACTTGTGTTTTCAAAAGATAAACCTTGCTCCGCATGTGAAAAAGGAAAAAAATCATAGAGCCTCCTTTAAAACCAAACAAAACTTCTCCATCAAAAGCTGCCTTCACCTACTTCACATGGACCTATTTGGACCTGTCAGTCCAATGTCTATCCACCATGAGAAGTATACTCTAGTCATAGTGGATGAATACTCAAGATACACTTGGGTATACTTCCTAACTGTTGATACAAAAGTTGGGCGTTCCTTGTTTGGGTTCCTGCTCTCGTACCAATTAGACCTTAATGCTTGAAACCTGCGCACTAAGAAAGCAAACAAATACCGTTAGGCTTATCGTGGGATTGTCTCCCACGATTATCCTCCGGCGTGAGAGTAATTAATCAGTTTAGGGTTATATTGAAGAGTTAGGGTTTTGTAAATCGTACCTATAATGAGAATTATGTCATTCTTTATATAGGCATGAAATCCTTGTAGATTTCGTGTTCCTCACTCTTCGCACGCGTAGTGCTTATCCGGCCTATGGATCTTTATCCATAAATAAAAGATCCTTATCTAGACCATAAATAGTTTGGTTGGGTTTGGGCTTTCGTGAGTCCAAACCGTTAGTAGTATGGCCCAAATCATTGTCATGATAGCCCACTCATAATGGACTTGGGCATTAGTAGTGTTTATCATTTGGGCTCGTGGCCCAAATATAGACTATACGTCATCATTTACCCCCAGTCTAGTGTGCGCGGGTCGTAGCCGCGGATGCTAGACTAGTGAGAGCAGTGGTAAGCGTGGCGGGAAGAACTTTAAATAATTACCGCCCAATATTTGGAACCATCTATCTAGTCCCAAAATATCTCAAATATACCTTGGGAAATGGGGAGTGTGTCCACGTATTTATCGGGAAGTGGGAAAAAGTGCTTGTACTTCCTTGCATTCTAGCCACACGATTAACGTTAGTGGGATCTACGTGGCGATCCTTTTAGGGTTTGGTGAGCTTATATAAATCACCGCCTCCCTTTTGACTAAAAACATAACAGTAAAAAACACCTTCTTCTGCCATTTTTAAAATTTCTTAAGGCTTGTTCAAGAATCAACTGTTTTATTAGGTAATAGCGAGTGCGCTCCATAGTTAATCTTTTTTTTCCTTAGTAATGGTTCGTCAGTTAGAATAGTTTCACTCTGAAATGGACGAGGATGAACTGCGTCAGTTCACCTCTGACTATTTCATTCCGCTTGCAGTGCATCCGGAGGTACCGGATGCCAACGCATGTATCGTGGATTTCCCCGAGGGGAAAATAGGGGTGTACACGCGCTTCTTTGAATTCGCCAACCAGCGCGTGCCTATATCCCGATTTCTAAGCGATGTGCTAAACTTTTACTGCTTGCACATTTCGCAGCTGCACTGTATAGGTGCAGCCAAAATAATAAATTTTGAGGTAAACTGCCGCTTACTGGCGATAAACCCAACTATCAACTTATTCCGCGTGTTCTACCACACGTCGTGGTCGAACGGGTGGGTAACATTCTCCAAGCGCCCAGGGGGTTATCAGTGCTATACTGATAAGGTGGACTCCCTGAGGGGATGGAGGGAAAGATTTTTTTGGATAGATGATCGGGTATTCGCTTCGCTCTCTGAGTTTTATACTTAAGGGGGGCTTCCAAAGGATGAGCGCCCAGATCCCGGTACGTACAATGTGGGGGATGCGGAGACTATTGATGAGAATCACATCCCCATCAATACTTATCCCGAGGAGTTCTTGGTGCACGTGGGGCTGAGTCGTAACTACTTCGGGGGGAGTGACGAGGTGCCAACGTTCTTGGATGGAAGCAGCCGGGGTGGGTGCTTGTCTTTCTTTATCTTCGCGTGTATAATGTAAGCTTCTTTGTGTATATTGATTTTACCACTAACTTGTTCCTCCTTTTTGTGTTTATATGTTGCGCAGAGATGGATCTATTCGCCATAGTAAAGCTGGCAAAGCCGACGTAGGTAACCATGGGCGTGCGCCCGTTGAGGGAAGGCGAGGTGCCTATTCTTGAGGCTACTGCTAGGCGTCTGCTGGAGCTTGCGCAAGAGGAGTGATATGTGTCTAAATACACATATATTTTACCTTGTTAAAACCCAAAAAAATGACCAAAAGCACACAAATGACCATATAAATGTTACAAATATCAATGGAATATGTTTTTATGTGATTCAGGTACAAAAAGATTGAAAACAAGTGAAAAACATGCAAAGTTCACAAAATTGTCATTTTCAGTCCCTGAAGTTTTCACAAATTGACAAATCTAGTCCCTAAAGGTTTAAAATGAAAGAAAAGTCAACTTTAGTCCTTGGGAAATCAGAATTTATCACAAACGGTCCTTGGAGTAAAGTTTTCACAAATTGGCAAAAATGGCCCCTCAACTTTGAAAATTGGCAAATCAAGTCCTTGAAAATTTCATTTTTGGAAAATTTACATTATGGTCCTTATGTTATTAATAATTGGCAGGAATCACCCTTGGATAACTTTGTAGAAGTTGCAAAACCCACCCCTCAATTTCAGAAAATACAAGAAAGGCCCTTGGGCTTATATTTCATATAAACCAAACGGATCCTTACTTATTCTATAAACCCAAAAATAAAATCCAAACCAAATACCACCCTTGTCCACCCCTTTTGTCTAGCCCACTCAAAAGCCCAACACCCCTTAAATAAAAATACGGGGTCAAACTTAAAAAGTCAAACCCACTCCCCTGTTATCTTTTCCCTCCATCAAAACCACCCTCACCACACACCAAAACCACCAGTGGTTTTTACAACCACTTGGCCTCCACTTGCTCCACCACCCCTACCCTACCCTATAAACCCTAGCCTGTCACCCTCATACTCGAACACAGAGCAATTTGCTCTGTCTCATTTTTGGCACCAAAATAATCTAAAGGTCAAGATTGCTCAATACTCATCCAATGGCCAAGATTTCAAGTGGGATTTGATTAGAAACAAGTGGGGAGTCCAAAAGATCATTATTTAAGAAGAAAGAAGCAGAGAGGAAAGGGGTATTAGTGTAGGTAGTATAGTTTAATGTCGAGTAGTATAATTCTGTATTCTTAGTGTAATTTTCAAGTTTTCAAGTATTGAACTAAGTCAATTTAGTGTATTGCAATCTTTTTCATCAATCAATTTCAAAGTTTCAGTGTGATTCTCAATTATGCATTTTATTTTTCACTCAAAATCTCAAAAAGCTTAATTATTATTTATAGTTGTTGCATTGGACTCATTAAGCCACATAAGCTCCCTGTAAAGCGTATCAAAGCTTTTAGAAACCAAAAGAATTAGTTTAGTAGTAAAATTCAAAAATACAAAAAAAATCAAGAAAATCAATAGAAAATAAAAAAATTACTCAAGAAGATGGAAGCAGCTTGAAGTATGGTGAGTTATGGATTGCATTGGGTATTAGAACTCGGGGGAGGCATCAGGTAATGCTTTGAGTCCTTGGTTTTCAGTTCATGCTTGGATGCAAGGTTGTAACTCTATTGTCCATTGTTAGTTTTCTTACTGCTTATTTGCTTATTAGTGCTTATATGTATTCTCTTGTGCTTATTTAGTATATCTCAGGTATAATCTAGCTTAAAAAGTGGTATTAGTTCTTTTAATTTTCCTTGTACTTAAAAATCTAATTTCAACTGTCTAAATAGCTTAATTTTGATTTCTAGTTATTTGTTGTTATTGCTAGTGTTTAAGTGCTCCTTTCAGCTTATTATATCATCATAAATGCTTATGCATCACTTTCCTAAGCCCAATATCTCATTAGCTTCTAAAATCAAGGTGTAGTGCATTTAAGAGGGTGTTTGGCATATGCTGGTTCAAGGCACCCCAGGGTGTCCTAGGTGTTAATTATTGTTTCTACATGTCACAATAGAGCAATATAGGTTAATCAAGGTTTAAAATCCGTAGGGTATAACACAAATAGTCAAAGTTTTCTTTAAATACCCCTAACAGTTAACTGTTGTGAATTTGAGTTCCATAAACCTCCACATTAGCTTATAACTTGTAGCTTTAGGTTAGATTAGCTTTCTTTTAACTCATTACATGTTTCTCAGCTTGTAGGATTAGATTCAAGCTCAAATAAGTCAACTTGAGTGTTTTTCTCAAAAAGTCAAAGTTTACCTTTTGTCAAAAATCCAAAAATTCCAGGAATTGTATAGAATTTTGAGCTTGGTTTCAGGACCTGAGCTTTTTACCAATTGATATCTCCCACCTAATATTTAGAATCCCATAGTCATTATATTTTTGTGATTTTTTGTGTGGGCCCCACAACCCCCCAAACAAGGCTGCAGGCCCCTGCTGCACAACAAAACATCCCACTGCCCTCACTTCTGTGGGTCCCATAGAGCTCCACAGTGGGCCCCACAACCTCCCCCTTGGTTCTTTAGACTCACAAGCTGGCCACCTTTCTAGTTGTACCAAGATTTTGAGCTCAAGACCCCTGGGACCCACCTAGAATCACTCTTGTAGTTTGTCCTATTTTCTGTGAGAAATAAAGGAATCCAAGTGCTTATTTTGGCTTATTTGCTTATTCATTGGATCACTGTTGTTGTTTCCAACTTATACCAGTTCAAGTAACTTGTTTAAACCATTTTCCACCCCTATGGACCCCACAGAAGCTGATTTCTAGCCTAAGCCAACAAAAGTCAACTGTTAAGCATTTTTAGTGTCCAAATTGCTTATTTTTAAGCTAAAAAAAATTGTCTTCACAAAAGTTTCCTATTTTTAGTAGTTAAATAGTTTCTGAAAAGAAAAATCAGAAAAATCCAATATAAAATTAAATGATAGCTTCTATTTAATAGAATTGATCTTTTTAATTTTTCTTTTCAGCTTATTAATAAGCACTTTATCATTTTTATATTTTTCTTAATTTTCTTTTACCTTAAAGTATTTTCAGTAATTTTTCTAGATTTTTCTCTTTTCATTTAATAATTATTAGAATTAATATTAGTTTAATTAAATAATTAAGTAATATTAGTAATTAAATAGTTTTCTCAATTTTTAATTAACAACAGTAGGTTTTTATATTTTTCCTAGGTTTTATAAATCATTTAGGATTTTTAGAAAATAGTTTCTTAAATTCTACTGTTCACTTTTTAATTTTCTTAATTAATTTAATTAAATTAGATATTAATTAATAATTAGTAAAATAGTCTAAATATAATTTTTAGAAACTTTTTATAATTTTTTAGGATTCCTGAGATGGTTAATTAGATTTACAAATTTTCCTTTAATTTTCTAAGTCATTTTTAGTATTATCAATAATTTAAAATAGTTTAAATAGTTTAATTAAAATAATTAGTATTTAAATAATAAAAAACCCACAAAAAGACAAAAATACATATTTTTAATTTTAATTTTATTTTAAGTCATTTTAGATTTTTAGAAATTAATTTTACAATTTTCTAGTTTAAATTTGTATTATTAAGTTTTTAAGTTAATTAGTTTTAATTAAATAGTTAAATAGTTTTTTTTAATAATTAATATTAAATAATAAAATAATCAAAAAAAATAATTCTATTTTTAATTTCATTTTCTTTTAATATTAAGTTTGTAAAAGTTTCACTTGCACCCCCTGTAATTGTAAAATTGTCTAAATCTCACCTTTTTCTCTATCTGTAAACAAATCTGATTTTCAATTTGTGTTTGTGTAATCATATCTGTATATCTGTTATTGTTAATATTGTTTCAAATTGTCCAAATACCAAGCAATTAGTAGTATAATCACTTCCCAATCATCTTTGGTTACTGTCCTCAGTGCCACTCATTCTCAAAAACGTTTTCAAGCACCATTGCAATATCGTCGGGACATAACGACCCGGGAAAAAACTATACTATCCACGAAGCATTGACTCTAGGCAGTTTGACTCTATTGACCAAATCACTTGGTCAATAATACCTGACTTTTGGAACCAATCAAAATTTGGCGCCGCTGCCGGGGAGGTTGTTGCGTATTTAAAAACGTTTTAAGTTTAGTTGTTTTCAAAACCCTCCCTGTAAAAATTTCACCACTTTTGTAAAAAGTTTTTGTAAAACTCTCAATCATACCAAAAAGTTCATTAACACTTTTCCTGAAGTGTTAACAACACCAAAAAAATCAAAAACAACAAAACAATCGTGAAGTTAAATTACTTCGATTTCTTTAAGATTATAACCTACACAGGTGGAATACGGAAGTTCTGACATTAAATTGCGAACTGAAGAGAGTCCATTCTACTCTCCCGCCACCCTGCTAGTAATTTTAAAGAGAACGATTTCAGTTAACGAATCGATACCAAAAATATTTCCAAAAGTTTTCTTCACATACACACGAAAAGCCAAAAACAATTTTTCTGTTAATAATAAAAACATAAAATCTTACCACCGCAAACCAAGGCAGAACACCTACCAACTGGGGGTGTGAACATAATAAGTTCCCAAACTAAAGATTAAAACTTGCCTTTGTATCCTTGTGATTGGTGTACCTTTTTCAAAGAAGCCAGTCATATTGTGATTATTGGTTTAAGTTCTCTGTTGTTTTGCCTCGGTCTTGTTTTAATTGATTTTGTTTTTAGTGCATGTGCACTAAGCATGTTTCTCAAAAATACAAAAAATATTCACCTTTACCCTCTCACCTTTTTGATTCTTTATCCCTGATTGGTCCCGAACAGTCAACTAAGTTCACCAGGTGATGGTCAACCAAGTCAAACGTCAAAGACCAAATAACCAAGGAGTTTAGGGAATCCCCGGGTCGTTATGTCCCGACGAGGTGTGCAATTGTATTTGTGAACGTTTTAAAGGATCGGGTGATTAATCAGGAAGGTCAGGAATTCGATTATTATGATTACACTACGAGATTATGATGGAAAATGACTTAGAAATACTTTATTAACAATTACTGATGATCAGATAATCTAAAAACGTAATTTATCCTAAAGACGCGCGTTTTGGTTTAAAATAAACGCGAACGCGCAAATAAAAAGGTGAAACGGGAGTAAACAAAGTCCTACGAATGTGAAAATGATATTTTTACAATCCTAATATGATAAGAAAATTTTTGAAAAATTAAAATTATTTTTAAAACTATTTAATTAATTACTATTAATTAATTACTAATTATTAATTACTTTTTAATTAACTAAATTATCCTAAATTACAAATAATTATGAAAATCAACTAGAGAAATGAAAATAAAATTTAGAAAAATCTAAAATAATATAAAACTAATTTTAAAACAGAAAAACTATTTTTCCTACTTTTTAGTTAATTATTAATAATTAAAAACTAATTATTTAATTGATTTAAATTAAACTAAATTATAAAAAATACTAAATGATTAAGGAAAATTCTGGAAAAATTACTAAAAATCTATTATGATTAAAGAAGCCTAAGAAAAATTTAAAAACAGATTTTGCTTATAAATAAGCAGAAAATAAGCCAAAGTGGCTTAAATAGAAGCTATCACTTCTATTTTTTTTTTTTTTTTTTTTTTTTTGTCTTTTTCTATTTTTTTCTTTTTCACAACTGATTAATAACTAATAATAAGCACTTTTTACAAAGGAAGTTTGATTAGAATTGGAAAATAAGTTCTGTGTACTCCAATAAGCAAAACAGTTGAGCTTATTATGAGGTTTTAAAGTCTAAAAAGCTATTTAAACAAGCTACAAGCTAATAACCATGAACAATTTAAGCTACTAACATTTAAATGTACAGGAAATAAGCTACATCATGCAATGGAATGGACTGAGATCATTACAATAAGCAAATAAGCAATTCCACAATGCCTAATACCAAATAGTCCTCAAGGATCAAACAAGCAATTAAGCATGGGCCACATGAAACTTAAGCAACTACCACTATAACACAAATAAGCTTAAAAACATCAACTAACAAGCTCAAACAAGCTGGAACAAAAGAAATCACACAAGCTCAGTTGGACTGAGCTCACAGCAGAAACAGTGGTGATGTGGGGAATTTTGAAGGCAAAATAAGCTAGGAAATAAGCTGATTAGGGGAAACTAGGGGTGCATACAACAAAACAGGTTCACTAGCTATCCAAAATAATTGAAACCAAGCAAATTGATCAACTATCTAATAAGATAGGACAAAATGAAATTTTGGTCAAACTGGGTGCACAGGGGAGTTTCATGCCCTGCAGGTCCAAACACAAGCTTGCACAATCTTGACAAAAAAATTCTAAAAATGTAACAACCAAAGGATTTGATAGTCTAGGTGGTAGACTTCAAGCTCAAAAAGTTTCAGGTTCCAATTCTCACTTGAAAATTCAGGAAAATTACTCCAAGTTTTGGAAAAATCTGCCTTTGCTAGTATTTTTGACTTTTTACTTTCTTGTAAGAGTTGACTAATCTGAGTTTTAATTAACCCTAGGTAACTTCTAATGAAATTAAAACCTAAAATGAAACTTACATTAGCTAGATTAGCAGTTCCTAAACCTATGCTAAGGATTTGGCTTTCAAAAACTCAAACAGTGAGGGAATTAGGACATTTAGAAGCTAATTTGACTTTTTAACTAAAATCCTACTGATTTTATATTACTAACTCTCTAAAACTAACCTAGGTATGATGTCTAAACAGGTTTCAAACCCTGACAGTCAAAGGAACTCAGGGTAATAAGTTATCCCAAACACCCCTAACTAGCACACTGATGTGAATGATACACAGCAAATCAAAGGTTTACAAAAGGAAACTTAGGTACTGACTCAAACTTGGTTAAAATGGACTTACAACAGCATAAATAAACTATAACAATCAATAAACACTACTCCTACTCAAATGGCAAATAAAACAAAAGATGAAAAATCTTACAAGAGGTCCCAAGTTTAAGCATAAGTAAACCAGAACCAATTTTACTTTCCTATTGCTCCCATGAGCTCTATACCCATCCAACTTCCATGCTACTCTTCTTTCAGCCACCTGTCATCTTCCTTCTTGCTTATGACTTTCTCTTTTTCTTGTTTATTTATCTATTTTTTTTTCTTTGACTACTGAGGACAGAAGTGAGTTGATGAAACCTCAAAACAACAATACTAATTTAGAGCAAGACTTAGGAAATTTTAAAGAAAAGACATCACAACTAATAGTGAAATTGGAATTTAATAAAAACTTAAAACTTGCATTGATTACTGGAAAGGGTTACAAATTACACTAGTTACTGAAAATTTTAAACTTACATAAATAACACTGCTACTTAAAACTACCTGCCCAATGGCTTACAATTGACATATATAATTACAATAAAATAAAAACATGGAACCAGGGCCTTTGTCTTCTTCTTTTTCTCTTTGTCTCCTGTGTCTTTTGTGTTCTCATTGTCCCCTGGAAACACTTCTTAGCCCATTGATTGGTCTGCTACTTCTCCTCAGCCTTAGGATTGGTGTTGGTGCCTTGTGGAGAAGGGGGTAATAATTAGGCTGGGGTTGACTTTGTTTGAGAAGGGGAGTAGAGTGGCTGGTAGGATGGTTGGAGAGTGGGGAGGGGACAAGGCTGTTGGGGGTTGCAGGTTATTGGGGGCTGGTGTGTTTGGTAATGACGGCAAAAGCTGAGGGGAAAGGGGAGTTGACTTGCTTTGACCCCCCCCCCCCCCCCCCCGTTTTTATTAATAATATGGTGGGCTTGGTTAAACATGGGCCTGGACAAAAAGAAATGGGTGGGCTGGGGTAATTGGATTGGTTTGGTTTTGGTTTATAAAATTACAAAAGGTCCGTTTGGTTTGTACAAATTTTAATCACAAGGAACAATTTTGTAATTTATGCTAATTTGAAGGACCAATGTTGCCACCTACTCAAAGTTAATCCAGGGCCCAAACTTGTCATTTTCCAAATTCCAGGGACCACAAATAACATTTTCCATTTAAAGAGTACCCAGGGACTGATTTCGTCAAATTTCAAACTGCAGGGACCAATTTTGTAAATTTTCCAAAGTTTTTACCTAAGGACAATATTTGATGACATTTGACTTTTAAATGCCTTAGGTTGACTTTTCTTTCAAAACAAATGCTCAGGGACTAGTTTTGTAAATTTTTGAAAGTTGGGGGACTAAAACTGCCAATTGTGTAAACTTTGTTCGTTTTTCATTGTTTTTACTCATTTTGCATCTGAAACGTATAAAATGCAATCCCTGGGATATTTTTAGTATTTTGATGCATTTCTGAGTGTTTTCGGATGTCTTGGCAGTTTAAATACGATAAAAATGATGAGTGTTTGAGCACTCATCAATCCCTTACCCTCTGAAACCCTTTGATTCTTTCTATGTCTTATCCCCACCATCTTGATTGTCAATGATGGGGTGGTCCTTATAATGGTGGTAATTGTCCCAGTTGTAGCATGGTAGAGTCAGGAAACGGGTCTGTCTATAACCAGAATCCCTATTCCTACCATGACACAACTGATTTATTCCATCAGCCCCCACACCATGAAATACAGACATATTCATGTGAATACTGTGGAGGTCCTCACCAAGGATTTGAGTGTCAAACCAGGAACACGTTTGTCTATGAACAGTTTCCTGATAACAATCAAAATTTTGAAAATGAACAATATCCATATTATTCACCGAATCAGTCACAGCAATCATATTGTTATGAGTACTGTGGAGGTCCACACTTTAGCTCTGATTGTCAAACAAGAATCCATTTCCTTGTAACAATTACGACTATTCGTATCAAGACCAACCTCCACAGTACCAAATGATCCAAGCAACTCCTCAACAAACCCAGCAAGACACTTATCTAGAGCATTTAGAGTTATTAAAAAAAGGTGAGGAGTTGACTAAAGCAGTCAAAACAACGTTTCAAAATGCACCAAGTTTTTCTTATGCATATTGTGGGGGTCATCATGATGATTTTCAATGTCAACCTTCCGGTTTTGACACATCCACACCCCCATAATTTCCACTCATTCCAAATTCTCGTGGGAAAACTATGGCAGAATTACTTGCTGAAGAACGAGATTCTGGAAAAAGCATGGAAGAATTACTCGCTGAGCAACGAGCAGCTAAAATATGTGCTAATCTTCGCAATGCTGCTCTATTTGATGACTATGATGACAGTGATGATGATGAAGATAACGTTGTTATTATTCAAAAAGATTCATCGAGCACATCAGTTGAAATCCCACCAATCCAAAAATCGCAGGGAGAAAAGAATACTAAGGAATTACTAGCAGAAGAACAAATGGAACTTGTACAATCCATGAATGCTAGTCCTTCTCAACTCCCTCAGTCTGTTGTTATCACACCCGATCAGGTACACTGCCTGGTGGGGGTTGTAAGCTTCTCGAGATCCCTCGAGAGGTAAAGCCTAGTGCGATTCCCACGTACCAAAGAGTAAAGTAAGAAACAATCAAACTACAACACGAATGTTTATCGTGTTTCTGCTACAAGGACTCTTTTTCATTGCCTTACTCCACGCCCCGAGTATCCAACTCAAGAGTTTCTTTCACTAGTCAACAAGCTCCTTTCACCGGCGGAGAAAACCTTACACGTCGCTTACACAAGATTACCGACACAAAGCTAGATGTCGAGTTCTTTTACAAGGGTACAACCACTCCCGTCATACTATGTATTTTAAGGACTAAAATACTAACCGATCACTACTGAAATTACACAATCAAATGAAGTGTAAACTATACGAGTTTACACAATGCTAAGCTAACAAGACTTGCAACGTTATGTTGAGACTTGTAACTTTCGGATGAACTTGTGATCTTCTTTGCTACTAAAGATCTCACACAAATGAAATATTACTGAGTTGGATGAATGAAATGAGAATGTATGTGTAAATTATAATGGTAAGGATGATGGATTTCTTGAGTGTGGCTTGCTATTTATAGCCAACCAAGACAGCAGACTGGCGGATCCGGTGGAACCAAAACAAGGGTTTTGCCCTTGTACCCAAAGGGTTCCACCAGGTTTGATAGTCAAAACTCAAGAAATCTTTCCATATCAATGCCAAGTCTAATCAAGATTTTTTAAGTTAACCAAAAGATATGTTGAGTAAGAATCTTTGCAAATATGCATGAGATCTTTCCAAAAGTCAAATTAGAGATTTTGTAAATCTTTCTAAGATTACATGTGATACATGCCATGATGTAATACAATATTTTCTATTTTTAGAAATATGAAAATGTTATGTTTTATATGAAATGTAAATGTAGCAAATGTAATGTTTATTTGAAATAAAGTCTAGTTATGAAAGACTTAAGCTATATTCATGTTTTGCTAAAAATTAAAGTTTACACTTTGTCGTTAACAAAACTTAGCAAAGATCGTAAAATATAAATAACGTTTTTAGGCGATATTTGTATTAACAAAGACCAAAGTTGGTACCTGCCTCCTTGGTTGTTTGATAAGATCCTGATGAACCAGTCAGGCTACCTTATGAAATAAGTGGAGTACTGTATGATCTCACTGAGGCTGAAATTCAGGCTTATCTTGAGAAGGAAGAGTTGATTAAAAAAGCTGCTGAAGAAAAGCTGAACAATCCTGTTCTGATCCAGGTTGTAAATGAAGAAGCTGAAAAGCTTGGGTTAAAACCACAAGTTCTTGCTGGAAGAAAAGGTGGTGGGACCTTTAAGAAGGCTCGGGATGCTGAGATGCTAGCCCTCAAGAAGAAAAGAGATGAAAAGCTCAAAAAGGCTACTGAGCAGAGGAAGCGGAAACTTGAGAAGTATCAGTGGGTTATGAGCAGCAAGCTATGACCGGAACCAATCACTGACATCAAAATTCATGTTAAGACCAAGCTTGCTGCCATAAGTGTCTTCAGAGGTTCAGACAAGAGACACTTTGAGACTCATGATCCCTTTAAATTTGGTGACTTTGGGATCACTGAGTTAGATGAATTAGGTCCATTCATCAACAAGAAGAATAATGTCATTGTCAAACACCTGATGAAATCTCTGAGCCTGAGATATGACAGACTGGCCAAAATGAATGAAGAACTGGGCATTCAATCTCTTCTCCCTGCTCCCTCTCGTCCTTCCAAAAGAAAGAGAAAGCCAGTAGAGCTAGAGCCTGAGATTAAAGTTCCTGGCCTTGATTGGAATAGAGCTCTCCTTGAAGGAGTTAAATTTGTGAACAAACTAGCCATTGAACAACCTAAAAGAGGCTTATTCTTTACTGATGAAGCTGGTGACCCTGCCTTCTAAAGGTGGAGTGACACTAATCAAGCAGGGATCAAATCCATGGTTGGCTACTTGATGTTGGCCTCCCAAATACAGAGTGATGAGAATGCAAGATTTTGCCATGAACCTAAGGATCAAGATCAAGGAACACCCTGATTAACAAGAGCTGATGTCAAAGAAGCCCAAGCTTGAAGCCCTTGGATACCAACTGGACTGAAAACATCTGCCACACAAACACTATCTTTTGTACTCTCTGTAATTTTTGTTAGGACTTTAATAGCTATGAATGATCAATGATGTTTTTGTTAATTAGTGTCCTATTAATTACTTAGTTGTATATTGCTCTCTCACATTGAACCTTGAAACACTTAGGCTATTTATATATCCAAATAGGGGGAGACTGTTGGGTCAGTAAATACTCAAACTCCATTAAACTAGGATTTGAACATAAAATAACATAATTGTTTGATAACCTTTAACGTACTCAAGTCACTGAATGAACACTCATTCAGTGAGTCATCTTCAAGAAGCTCAGGGCGAGTCTTTAAAGAAATGTTCTCCATTCAGTGAGGCGAAACTCAGTGAATGATACCTGAGCTAAAGAAGAAGGTGATGGATTCAGTGAGTGATGATAATAACTCACTGAATCCCCAAGTTTCCTCACCAACCTTGAAGACATCTAAAAGACTGAAGACATGAAGACTGAAGTAAAGGCGGGATAAGTTTGAATTGATAAGGAAGGGTCTTTATTATGCAAAGGTCAACTTACCGTGAATGGATATAATACCAATAGTGTGTCAACAGTAATGTATAGAAAGCAGTCTTGTCCTTTACTACATATAGCCATGTGTAACAGTGACAAAATGCTTATGCATTTTGTCCATAGTAGGCTTAGATCACTCTTGTCTTTTAGGTTACGGTTGTAATATATTTGTGTATAAATAGGAATCATAAAGAGAAGAAAAGGTTGCGAAGTTTGTGCACTAAATGCTTAGACATTCACAAACCAACCTTTACTCTCTCCAAATAGCAACCATCCCTGAGATAGCTCAGTTGGTTCATTAGTTGCTACTTAAGCTTAGCTTAGGTTTAGCGAGGAGTAATACACCGTACTTGTCATTTAAATCCCAAGTGTTATTCCGCAAAAACTTTGGTATAATTCTTTGATTGATTTCTAATAAGAATTAAACGTTGAAAAGTATCTCATTTTTTTTATCTTTTACATTTTTTTACTTATTGTCAAATTAATCTTTTTATTACTAAGTCATGAAGCACGGTTAAGTTACTTTTTAAGCTAGTTTAACCATGTTAAAGGGGTCCAACAGAAACTTTATTATTGTTTTCGAAAATATTGATTCTCTAAGCATCAATTCAGTAAAGAACAAAAAAAATTTATATCCTCGTTGAATTCAAAATAGTTTCTTCACTGAATTGAAATTACGTATTATAAAATCGTAATAGACATACGCATACTGTAGGACCTTAGATATCACAACTTTTTCACAAATATAGAAGATTAGAAGAAGAAGAAAGATGGTGACTTGGTGAGAGTATATGTAATTCGTATATGTAGAAAGAGAGATGGAAAATGAGAGAATATTATTAAGAAAACACACACATACACACACAAGCACACACCTCAAATGAGCCTTTGAGGTGTTTAAATAGTTCATAACATGAGATGCCCTATGGGCTTTCTATGGGCTTGGGCTTGGACTTGGTTACTTGGTTGGATAACTAGGCTTATGAAACATAGCATATAACATATTAGCTTGCCAAGTCCAAGACCCAATGACTAAACTATTAGTAATCTTAACGAACGACACAAAGTTACAATATGAGAATGACCATCACTTCATAATATATATTTTTAATGCTAACAATCTCCCCCTAAGGGGTGGTCATTCGAATGATGCTCCACGTGAGTGGGTCTTCCGTGTTCTTTGTCTTTAACTTTGTGTGTCATTGTAGAATAGTCTTTAGTCTTTGTTCCTTCATGCTTTGTGATCTTTCATAACTGATTTTCATCGTTCTTTGTTCCTTTGTGATGTGGAGTTATCTGCCTTTCGTCACTTCTGCGTCTGTGGTGGTTGTTTGCCATTCCAACATGCTCATACATCTTCAGTCTTTGTGATACATGCATTTGTAGTTCCCGTTCTTTCACACAGATCTTTGTCACTTTACTTATTGTAGATTCCTTCACATTGCGTAGAATCTTTCTTTGAACCTTTCTTTGCTTTGATCTTTGTGAGAACTTTTCTTTGACTTCGAGATGCATGTATGAGCATGCGGAATCTGTCGCCATGGAGATGAAGTGTCCCTGCATGAAAACAGTTAGCAATAAAACATCCGGTACTTACAGATAAGAATTAGAGATCATCAACAGCATAGTGTGAAGACTCCTTCTAACCCTTACCAAGGCCGTTACCATGTCAGATACTCTCGAGAGAGCTTACAAGACCTACTTAGTAGCTCAATGACTGGGTGAGTCGCTGGGGATCACTCCACGACTGTAGACCATTTGAAACCACCGCGAACACTAAGCGTAACCCATAAGGAATTACCGAAGTGACCTGCTGTCAGGGCTGTTTGATGTTGACCCTGGCAGGAATTTCCATTCAATCATTGAGAATCACAAAAGTGAATCCTCTCATAAATGTTCTGGCAGAATGCTAAGACCTGCGTAGGACTCTAAAGTTTACATCTGGTGTCCTTAATGATGAACAACCAGTGTAGAAATATTATGTGTTCCTATGAGATCTTTAGATGAATCTCGGGGCTCTAGACTCGATAAGTGCACATTTGGTTTCCTATGCGGAGATTAGGGAGAGGTCTCCTGCTTCAATATCAACCATCTATAAGAGACAGGTCGATAGATTACGCTGGTTCCCCGTGAGAATGAAACAAGCTCTTTTAAGAGAACTTGAGTGGTTAAGAAGGTTTAGTGCAGTGCGTCACTGGGTCCATGACGTCTTGTCTTCAATACCGGTGTCACCTTAGTAATAACCAGTAGCATACGAATTGTACCCGGTGTCTGCCCTAAGGTTGAACATTTGGAGGACTATTTCTTTTCACCCTTTTTCATAACTTTTCTTTTTAATTCTTCAACCCCTTCTTTCTCCTTTATCATTTTCTCCTTTTTTCAATCATACCTAAGGACTTCTAATTCTAATCTATTGGAATTGTCCTTCGGTAGATCCCTCCGGCTCTGGCGGATCATAGGACGGTTTTTCCTAACCTTAGTCACCTTATAACTCCATGACTATCCTATAATTGATCACATGCCAAAAAACCTTTTTTGAAAAACCATTTATTGAAAATCTTCTCAAAGTGTTTATGATAATGAAACATATTTTGTTAACACTTTGAGAGTTTTGATTTTCTTTTGAAGGACTCCCCCGTCACATGTGCTCATGAATATTTAAAAATTTGCACATGCGTGAGGAGTTTGCACTTTTTGAATTGATCCACTTTCAGTGAACATAACCGATTCGAGACACGCTTACATCACTAGATAGACTAGCTTGAAATTATTACCCGTCCTGGTCAAGTCCAAAGAAAGTCTCTCGATATGGTACACTCTACTCAGACAAGTCCTATTCGAGACACGCTTACATCACTAGTTAGACTAGCTTGAAATTATTACCCGTCCAGGACAAGTCTTTTTGATTACTGACATTTTAAGCTTCGTCAATTCATTGGTACTTTCTGAGTCGAGCTCTTTTGAGATTCAGTCAAAAACTTTAAACATCTTCGATCACATTTTAATCATGTCTTCTCCCCCTCAAAAATAGCATATCGTGATATTTTTGATATCAACAGATTAAGAAAAAGCTTTTGGAGAGAAAGACAGATTCTGCATGAATTTGGAACATTTTTTCTTTTTATACTCCCCCTTAATGATAGCATATTTAAAATTTATTAAGAGTTTTGAGGGAGTTATCTTGAGCACTAATTTTGAGAGATTTTGAGAAATCTTTTGAACAATCTTGAAAAAGTGCTCAAGAGTTTTGTTGGAAAACGAGTTTATGCTTGAAATCTTTTTCGTTTGTTTAGACTCGAACTTTTTGAAAAAGAGTTCGTCATTGAACGTACGAGTCCTTGATTTGAAAATTAATCAGAAGTCATCGTTTAATGTCCGGGTTTCGTACTGAAGTATACGAAAGCCATAGTGAAGAAAACATTTGAGAAACGACATGTTTTAGAAAAACATTAAAAAGAACTCCCGCTCAAGCATCTGTACATGTCCGTATCATTGTTGAATTACATTTCTAGAAACGTACAGAATATTGATTTATACAAGAGACATGTCGTGAGAAGAATATTTTTGGATTTTTGATTTTATATTGTTTTTGTATTTTTTGAAAATTTTATATTTTTGTATTTTGTTTTTTGTTGGTTTTTCAAATTTTGTATTTTGTTTTTTCAAAAATATTTACAGCGAAGCGATTTTGAAAACATTTTTCAAGAAGATTCGAGAAGACGTTCTAGCTCCTCAGGAGTTAGGCTTCGCATGCCAATTCGTCGAACTAAATAGTCAAACCGTTCTTTTGGAAGGGCTTTAGTAAATAGATCGGCGAGTTGGTAGTCTGTCTTAACGAAAAATAATTCAACAGTACCCTCTTCCACGTGTTCTTTGATGAAATGGTAGCGGACTTTGATATGCTTCGTCTTAGAGTGATGTACGGGATTGCACGAGATGGCTATGGCACTTTTTGAGTCACAATACATAGGTATTCTGTCAAAAGTAAAGCCATAATCTGTGAGCTGTGTCCGCATCCAAAGAACTTGGGCACAACACGCAGATAGAGACACATACTCGGTTTCGGCGGTTGATAGTGCAGTACAATCCTGTTTCTTTGACGACTAGCTTACTAGCTTTTCACCCAAAAATTTTACTCCACCTGATGTACTCTTTGCTGTAACTTGATCACCAGCATGGTCTGCATCTGAAAATGCTGTTAGATTAAACCCCGAATCCTTTGGATACCAAAGTCCCATGTTAATGGTGCTTCGTAGGTACCGAAAGATCCGTTTAACCTCTTTGAGGTGAAGTTCGGTAGGCTTTGCCTGAAACCGTGCTAACAAGCAAACAGCAAATTGAATATCGGGGCGGCTAGCAGTTAGGTACATGAGAGAACCGATCATGCTCCGATATTTCTTCGGATCGATAGGTTTCCCAAACAAATCAGCACCTATTTTTGGTGAAGTGACCATTGGTGTACCAATAGAATCACAATTTTCCATTCCATGTTTTTTCAAAATCTCTATTGTATATTTAGCTTGATTGATAAAAATACCACGAGGGGATTGATGGATTTGTAAACCAAGAAAGAATTTTAGTTCCCCCATCATGGACATTTCAAATTTACTTTTCATGAGATTTTCAAAATGTTTTGAATGGTTAGGATTGGTTGATCCAAAAATAATGTCGTCCACGTAAATTTGAACGATCAAAATGTCATCTTTGAACTTTTTGATAAACAAGGTGTCATCAACCGTTCCTTTTGTGAAATTGTTTTTGAGCAAGAAAGATGATAGTTCGTCATACCACGCTCTTGGAGCTTGTTTTAAACCATAGATGGCTTTCTTAAGCTTGTAGACGTAGTCTGGATGATCTTTGTCGATGAATCCCTCTGGCTGACTCACATACACTTCTTCTTTCAGAGTTCCATTTAAGAAAGCTGTCTTAATGTCCATCTGATAGACTGTGATGTTTTTGTGAGCGGCATAGGCTAAGAAAATCCGGACTGCTTCAAGTCTAGCTACAGGCGCGAATGATTCCTCGAAATCTATCCCTTCTTCTTGTGGATAACCTTTAGCTACGAGACGAGCTTTGTTGCGAATAACAGTCATTACCTCATCCAGTTTGTTCTTCCACAACCACTTGAGGTAAAGAACACGTTTATCAAGTGGTCGTTCAACAAGTTCCCAACTATCATGTAACAGGTATTGAAGAAATTCCTCTTGCATCGCTTCAATCCATGGGTTTTCTGCCATTGCTTCCCGAATGTTCTTAGGTACTTTGGTGCTTATTGAGCAAATGTAAATGCACAATTCGAGATCGGTGGCAAGTTGTCTCCTCGTCTGAACTGGCATTGAAGGATCACCAATAACATGTACTAACGGATGGTCTTTTGTCCATTGAAACGTAGAAGGGTACCTTTGGTTGAACGAGTGTGTGTTAGATGATTCTTGTAACCTTGAAGAAGATTCAGCAGAGTCTGATGCAAACGGGTTTTCAAATGCTTCTTCTTCTTCTTCTAACGCAACATCGTTTGAATTATTTGTAGGTTCTTCTTGAAAGTTTGTGTTTTGGTTTTGCTCATCAACTCTTCGTATGTCAGTGTCAAGTACTGGAGTTGCTTGAGTAGATGTAGATGATGTTGATGTAGTTGGTGCTTCAGCTTCGATTGTTGTAGATGCATCTTGTGATGGTGGTGGTGGTTGATGGTTTTGAGCGGGTGCAGCGGAATGTTGTTGAGATGCATTTGTCGAAGTTCCGCCATAATATTCATCAAACATTAACTCGAAGAAATTTTCCAGTTCTTGTTCTGAAGGTTTGTCCGTGTTTGTTGACTGAGCTCCTTGAGGCACGAGTCCTGAACTGATGTGTCCAGAAGTCTGCTGGTTTGGTGCGGGTCCTAATCCGTTATGATTAGAAGCCATTGGATTAAGCGCGGGTTCTAGAGCGTATCTCTCATAAGCCATTTGTGAAATCTCGTCAAATTTCACATTCATCGTCTCCATTATCTTTTTCGTTCTTCTATTATACACCCTGAATGCCCTCGAGTTTTCTGAATATCCAATGAAGATTCCAATATCACCCTTAGCTTTTAACTTCCCTAGATCTTCTCTGTCATTCGTCGGATAGCACAAAGCGCCAAATACGTGAAGGTAAGAGATGTCAGGTTTACGGTTATTCACAAGCTCATATGGGGTTTTATTGAATCTCGGATGGACTAGGGATCGGTTTTGAGTAAAACAAGCAGTGGCTACAGCATCAGCCCATAAGAATAGAGGTGCACTAGAAAAAATTAGCATTGTGCGAGCAGCTTCCACAAGAGTTCTATTTCTTCTTTCAACTACCCCATTCTGCTGTGGAGTTCTAACAACTGATGTTTGGTGTGTGATTCCAACATCTTCAAGGTAAGTTCTTAACTCCTGATTTGTGAATTCTGTGCCATTATATGTTCTTATAATCCTTACTGGAGCTTGAAGTAGAACTTGAATACGCTTCATAAAGGTGATGATGATGCCTGGTGCTTCGTCTTTTGATCTCAAAAACATTACCCAAGTATATCTTGAATAATCATCAACAATAACAAGAATATACTTCTTCCCATTAATGCTTTCAACTCTCATTGGGCCACATAAGTCCATGTGCAACATATGTAACCTTGCTTCCGAACTAGATACGGTTTTGGGTTTATATGATGCTCTTTTACTTTTTCCTTGTTCGCATGATGGACATAGGTGTTCCTTGGTGTATTTGAACTTAGGAAGTCCGGTGACGATGTTGTCTTTGGCTAACTTGTTGATGGTGTCGAAATTGAGATGGGATAAACGTCTATGCCACAGCCAGGACTTAGTTTCGGTTGCCCTTGTCATAAGACAAATTGGTGATGTAGAAGCCATTTGGTTGATGTCGATAGCATACAAGTTTGTACCACGATTACCAGTTAAGAGATCATCACCAACCAAATTTCTTATAAAAACTGTGTTTCTTCTGAATGCCACTTCTAAATCTGCATCACAAAACTGCCCAACTGAAAACAAGTTGTGTCCCAATCCTTCGACGTAGTAAACTCGAGTGATTAAAAAATTCTCAAACTGAAGATCTCCATAACCCTGAATAGCTGCTACATGATCATTTCCAAATCGTACAGTTCCCATGAATTTCCAGACAAAATTGATCAGCAGCTTTAAATTCCCGGTCATGTGCTTGGAGCAACCCGAGTCGACGATCCAAAGACATATTTCGATAACCTGCCAAGAACAGAAGAGTTTGTATTTGGAAACCGTTTTGAATTTGGTTCCATTTGGTTAGGGGTAAAATCTGAATCACATTCATAGAAGGTATCTACTTGTCCATTTTGAGCAACTTTCAATTTGCCATCCTGAAGAATGAATTCTCTACCCGTAGGTTTCCACATACAAAACTTAAGGTAGTTCCTAGGCATTCGACTACTAGTGGTAGACCTAAAGCGTGCAACTAATCTTTCTATAGATCTAGATCTGGCACTAGTTCCCTTTGGAACATACTTCTGTTTAGGCGTAACATTCACATTCTTAGAAACACATTCATCATGAACATTATTAATTAAACATTTCTTGCATATTAAACAAACAGAGTCATTACATGCATTAAAACCAATACTTTCGACATTACATTAAGATGAATCATGTTTCTTATTAAAAAGCGATAAATTCCTAAGGTGTTCTTCTACTTCTTCAGCTTTATTCTTGCAACTACTCTTAGATGCAGGCGAGACTCTATTTAAGTATGAGCACTACAATGTAACTCCTTTAAGTATGAGGTTGCACGAAATATTCGCCGCTTGAACAATCCACTACTTCGTGTGACACTGAGTACTACAACGTAACTCCTTTAAGTGATAGCTATACTGTGAGCACTACAACGTAACTCCTTACATCAGTAATAACTAGATTATCAAGACTGAATTTTTTAATTTGCGCAGACAAGTTATCTTCAAAAGTCGTGCATCCAACCACCCCTAGACTTTGAGATAAATAAGTACACTTTTTGACATGCCACTTCAAGATCAAATCAATAATACCGTACAAAAACCCCGTAGTCATTTTTTGTTGAACGAAACAATTCTAGCCGTGAACAATGTATCCCCGTGAAAATTTGTAACCCAAAATACCACTCAATTGGCCAAATAATTAAAAGTTGTATCCAAACCTTTTTAGAAAAAAAAATGCGGATAGCAATTTTTAAATACCAATGAGAGCAGCTTATCGTGTGATCTCATCAGCCCATATCATTATCTCAATCAATGTTGGCCCAGACCGGTTTGTGTAAAAGCTTATAAACCCAATACACGGATCCAGTCCATCAGAGCTTGTGATTTGTCGTTATAGCCCAAGTAAAACTAGCCATAGCGAGTTGATAAAATACACGGATCCAAGCCACTTTCATAGCTACTCCGTATAATACTGATAACATAATAAGTACAATGAGTCATAACCCTAAAAACATATTATCAGTTTTTATCCGCCCCCATTACATCTCCTTTTGATAATAACTCAGCCACCAAATATCCTCTATCACCTGTAAAATCTCTTACCAATGAAATTTAGTACCGTTTAATCTCAATCATCATTACAACCGATTAACAAGTTCATCCAGTAGATCCACACAAACACTAAGTGAACCGAACCCAACCTATATGTTCAATTTTCTGCTCAAACCAAGTCAAGATAGCATTTTGAAGGCTTCATGATCCTTTGGAGGGTCTCGGGTAGGTTCACGTTTGATGTATTCATATTTGTTGTTGGTCCTGAACCACTTAAAAAAATCTTTAAGATTTTTGAATGTAGATCGATGATGATGATATAGGTTCAAAAAGATTTCGATAATTATCAAAACTTTTCTTTCAAAAAGATTTCGATAAGGCTTGGATTTTTGATAAGTTGTAACTGAGTTTTTGGTATATGGTTGTGGTCGCGGTCTAACTCCATCTTCTCGAAATAATACTAAAGATTGCGAAAGTTTGCACTTGTGATTTCGAAAGTTTTTACAAAAATTTCGAAACTTTGTATTTCTTGTGTTTGCGAAACTTGGCATCTTTTGTCGAGAATACAGATATATCGAGAACCAGATTTTCGAAACTTAAATTTATCGAGAACTTGGTTATCGAGAAAACATGGTAAAGTGTTCTCGAAAACCACTAAAGTTCTCGAAAATAGTACCTATCGAGATTTCTTATACAAGAAATTCCGATTTTTCCGGCGATGATAACCCAGTTTCCGATGAGTATTCCGATGTGTTTCCGACCATTTAGATGTCATAACCTTGACCACTTTACACGGTATGGTACAAAAACAAGTCAACAAATGATGTCATAAACTGTGGTACCAAAAGTATACGACACAGATATATGAAATGATAAGTGAAAGTTTATGACTTTTGTTGTTTTGACCATGTTGATACATAAACAGTGTATAAACTGTTTTACCAATAGAGTAGGGAAAAAAAATTTTCCGACAACAAAAAAGATGGTATAAAAACAGTTTTAACACATGAATCGAACCACAAAAATCAAGAAAGTAACACCATGAGCTCCGATACCAATTGTAGGACCTTAGATATCACAACTTTATCACAAATATAGAAGATTAGAAGAAGAAAGATGGTGACTTGGTGAGAGTATATGTAATTCGTATATGTAGAAAGAGATATGGAAAATGAGAGAATATTATTAAGAAAACACACACATACACACACAAGCACACACCTCAAATGAGCCTTTGAGGTGTTTAAATAGTTCATAACATGAGATGCCCTATGGGCTTTCTATGGGCTTGGGCTTGGACTTGGTTACTTGGTTGGATAACTAGGCTTATGAAACATAGCATATAACATATTAGCTTGCCAAGTCCAAGGCCCAATGACTAAACTATTAGTAATCTTAACGAACGACACAAAGTTACAATATGAGAATGACCATCACTTCATAATATATATTTTTAATGCTAACACATACCGCATAGCAAACAATAGTAATATGTGACTTTGAATCAATGATTAAATAATAACAAAAAAAACTGGGTTCGAGATTTGCCTTTCGACACGGAAAAAAAATTGTTAATCACTTTTAGAGCGTGCTGATAACGTGTTGTAAATGTAATGAATAAGAACATAATAATGAGAGAGGAAGAGAATTCTTATTATTGAGATGTTTTCAAAATGTTATACTCCTTCCGTCCCAAGAAAGGTGAGTAAGGCGGGTAAAAAGTTTGGGTTTGCTCCTTTTTTTCGAGTTGGTAGCCTTTGTGCTCTCGAAAACAGACTAAATAGAATAAGGATTGGGAATTTCAATCTAAGAGCAAATATTGCTATGTTTGAAAAACCTGTTTCTGACATTAAAAAAGGTAGCAAGAGGGACAAGGGGATGTTCGATGTTCCTTCCAAATCGAAACAATCACCCATGGCTAACCTTTCATCACCACTTAATCATACCGTCGATGAATCTTTTGTTATTCATTCACTCTCCGAACTACAATCAATATGGTTGTCTTTCAACACTAAAAATTGTAAAGTAAACTATATGGGTGGTTCTAAATTTTAACTAGAATTTAAAAGTGAGGAGGAGGGCGACTCACATATAGCCAATGATGTCAAAATTGTTGAAGAGGGTGTTAAAATCGACATCGAAAGCAAAAACATCATCAAGAGTGGTTCTAATAGCATGTGTGGAGAAATCAATGAGCTAATGGGGATGGATCTGAAGTGCATGAGCACTCGCGAGGTTGTCGTGGCAAGAGATATTCAGACTGAAGACGGGAGCACAAAATCCAATGATGATGTTACTCCTACTTTTCCCGCTCTAGTCAACAATGGTGAAAATTCAAAATTTGAAATTGACTCCAAGTACAAGAATGAGCATGCACTTAACTGTATAGCTGCAAATGGTAGTGAAAAGGACTTGTCATCAGATTTTGAGGGCAAAAGTATGAAAGATAAAGACAACAAGAGGTGTGATAGTACAAAAGAAAAGAACGAGTCCAGTTGTGATGAGGTGAACAATGGGATTAAACGTAAGCCTTCTAAGTTGGATTTGGAAAGGATAATATTATATTCTCGTGGGCTTCGTTCAAACATGTCTATTAAGGAAATTCGTGATGGGTTTGCATCTTTCAACCCACCTCAAACAAGTAGCATCAAACAATCTCATCCAACACCTCAAAAAGGTTCAATTCTTCGATTAAGGGAAAAAAAGATACACTTGAAGAAGGAAAAAATAAAGTTCTCTATAGCACTTAAATTGCTTCGGAAATCGGCATCTTAATTTGTTTGTTTTAAGGAGTCTTTTATGGAGTTTTCACTTTGTGGTGTCTTTATTTGCGTTAGGTTTTATTGAGGGTTTGTTTAGGTTTGGAGTATTTTAGGTGTCTTTGATGTGGTTAGAATATGGTGTCTTTTTAGTTTGGTAGGTGTTTCTTTCACGTTTACATGGTTTGTAACTTTAGCTCCTTGCTATCTTTTAATTCAAAATTGCCGTTCAAAAAAAAAATACTCCTTTCGTCCCAAATTTATTCTCCAATATTGCCTTTTTTAGTCTTTTTTCTTCAACTTTGACCTTAAATATTTTTGAGGGTGTTATATAATATTTGATGCAAAATATATAAATGGATTGAATTCTAAGTGTACTTGTTAGAAATGAAGCTGGGCAATATTTACGTGAATTGGAGTAGACAACTAATATGCATATAATGCAGGGACTACTAATGTCATATTTTAATAGTTGTCTTATGTTTGCCCTATATATACCCCTCAAGTCTTCACTTGAGAGGTGTGAGTATGTAACCATTTTATCCTTAATAATATTATCTTTGTTCACCTCTCCCTCTCTCTACTCTCTCTCTAAAACTAGTCATGGATTTCATATTCTTTGATCAACCTCGACCTCCCGAACCACATGAATCATCTATATTTTCGGTCCTACAATTGGTATCAGAGCCAAGGTATTATTACTTCAATGATTTATGTGGATTCGTATGCTTGTTTGAGCTATTTTTATCAGTATTTTTTGCTGTCGAAATCTTTTTCGTCAAGTTGTCAAACAAAAAGTTCTAGCCTTTATGTCATTGGGTTGCGTAAAAACTGATATTGTGTGTCCTCGTTATCAGTTTTTTTTGTAACTTATCATTATTATGACTTGCTCTTTGTACCAAAACTTGTGAAAACATGGTCTGAACTTTATGGTCAAAAATAAAAGGTGCCTGAATCTGCGGTCGGAAAACTCATCGGAATCTGCAAAAAGACTCGCCGGAATCTGGTCGGAATTTCTTGTATAAGAAATTTTCGATATGTACTATTTTTCGAGATTACATTTTCGAAAAGTACTATTTTTCGAGATTATGTTTTCGAAATGTAATATTTTTCGAGAATACTCATTTTTGAAATTTTTTACGTTTTCAAAAACTCACTTTCTCGATAAATAAGTATTCTCGATAAAAGATGCAATGTTTCGAAATTACAAGATTACAAAGTTTCGCAAATACAAGATTACATAGTTTTGAAATGTTGACAGAATGAAGATGAAGGAGAGCACAAGACCAGCGACCACAAACCTTTATACCAACAACTCAAGACCTCAGCTTTATAAAACATCATCAGTCCAAGCCTTAAACCAAAAACTAAATGATATCGGAAGAGTAGACAACAGATCCAAACCTTTCCATACAGCATCTATCCTATATCCCATCTCCAACAAACAACAATAATCGTCTCAAAAAAGGTCCTTACAAGTAAATCTCAGATTTGGATCAACTTTTCCACAAATCTTTAAAGATTATTTTTTAGTTGACTCCATTCCATCATAGAATTATGTGGAGAATAAATCTCCTTCAATATCCGAATATTTTTCAAGAATTGAACAAAAACAAAATGTTTTATTCAATCTTTCATTCGGTATAAACACAAAACGAAAAGCAATCACAATAACATAATACCTACCTTAGACCTCGTTAAAGAGATCTTGATGCCACAAGTACTTCGAGCAGAGCAAAGAATTGAAGACAAGGAGGTTTATTGCTTGATTGTGTTAGAAACTAACCGTATAGTTAATTGAAGTTTTGTGTTAATTTCAAACTGATACAAGGGGTTGACTTTTGATTTTCGTATGGATTGAAGATTGAGGAGATGAGTTTAAAACTTGATTTTATTCGTTAGGTGAGAGTAAATATATAATAGGAGGGGGCGGATTTATTAGTGATGTGTGATTATAAAAGTGGTCTAGGGTTATGTGACTCCATTGTTGGTTAAGTGGGCTTACGAGTATTAAATTGGCTGGGCTGCAATATTGGAAGTATAAAAGCAAGTTTATTATCCAATTTTTAAAAAAAAACAAAAAAAAACAAAATTTTGGATACATTTGGTTAAGAGTGGTATTTTGGTATTATAAAATTTCATGGGGATACATAATTCATGGCTAAATTTTAAACGTTATCGAAATGTGACTACGGGGATTATTTGTTTATTACTTATTTGGGCTTGAAGTGATGTTTCATGGGTGCGTGTACTTAGTATCTCAAAGTCTAGGGGTTGGTTGGATGCAAGACTTTCGTTTGAGCATTTATAGAATAGTGATTAAGACTTGGACATGATAGCTATGTGTGAGATCTATAAACGCATAAGTTGGTTCTTAATGCTCACAATAGCTATCACTTTAAGGAGTTACGTTGTAGTGCTCAGTATCTCAAAAGGTTGTGGATTGTTCAAGAGGTGGATATACAATAAAGGATGGATGGTTGGGTATATGCCAATACCTATATTATAAGGAGTGACGTTGTTGTGCTCAATAGGTTCTTAATCACACATTAGTACAAGCGTAAGTCACATGTCTGGGAATTTTACTTCATTCTCAAGTTTGTCATATCGGGTTGTCTCCATACTTGGTCACTTACTATTAGCCAGTGGAAGTGAAAAGAGGTTTGATAAGAGGTTGATCTGAGGAGAATTGTAGAGAGAGTAGTTGTCGATATCAACTCATGGAGTACTGATTTGTATGTTGCTTACAGTTGATATTTCTATGTACACATATTTATGATGATTCCGAAAGATAGTCATCATCCTGGAGGGAGAAATGTGTACATCGGCGCTTTTATTGAAGATCTGGAAGCATTTTAAGTGAGTTGAAGATGTCGATATGATGCTCCCCAAACAAACATGTGAAGAAGTTACAGTTTATCATTCTATTATCCATTTTCCGTTGTGCATGACAAGATAAGAGACTGAAGATAATTTGGGCATAATTCAGAGAAACTTCTTCTACAAGCATAAAGGTTATATCTAACGGGTTGTCAATTTGGGAGGGAGCATGTAAATGAAAAGGGCTTACTAATTGGGAGGGAGAAATAACCCAATTAGATTAGTACATGATTCGTTTGCAAGTAAAGAAAGATTGTTGGGGATATTTATGAAGATAAAGAGCTATGAAGTCTTCCTCAGCAATGTTGCGCTTACTTTGATTGTTTTATTTTACTTGTTAGGAATCATTGTAACCAATTCACATATATCTCCAGCTGGAGGGAGAGTGTTAAAAATGAAGCTAAGCGATATTTACGTGAATTGGAGTAGACAACTAATATGCATATAATGCAGGGACTACTAATGTCATATTTTAATAGTTGTCTTATGTTTGCCCTATATATACCCCTCAAGTCTTCACTTGAGAGGTGTGAGTGTGTAACCATTTTATCCTTAATAATATTATCTTTGTTCACCTCTCCCTCTCTCTACTCTCTCTCTAAAACTAGTCATGGATTTCATATTCTTTGATCAACCTCGACCTCCCGAACCACATGAATCATCTATATTTTCGGTCCTACAGTACTTTTCAATAGTAAAATTTTTCATCAAGTATTATATATTAAAAAAATATATTTATAGTAAAAGTTGAACTAGTTTTACTTTGAAAATTCAAACTGGACAATAATTTTGAAACGAAGGAAGTAATTTGAGATATTTATAAAGCAAAAGAAAATCCTAACTTATTAATCAAGATTAGAATAAATAAACATAAGCCAATATGCCCATGATATTTAACAATAGCTTTATTATTATTGAAGTCTAAAATACAATAATTTCTAAAAGCATGACTTCTAAAATGGTGCAATAGCTTCATATTTTATTTTATCACCCTGATCACAACTTTGAGTATATACCCTGATCATAAGTTTATCAAACTATATTTTGTTTCTCCTCTATATGTTTGGATAATTCACAAAATATCTTGAGAACCCTTTTCCTTTCACACGTGTAAATTTCATTCATGGGTCATCCACACGTGGAAGCACACTGCATGCATAAGCATAAACATCGTACCATGTGTCAACCGAACAAGCAACCTTCTTATCCGATCCAGCAAGCAAACCTTATAAGACCCTAGTCCAATCATCATTAAAAAGCCATAATCCAACGCAATGACAACATCTACACAAGATACAATAATCCCATGGCAAGTACTTGATCTAGTAGTAAACATTTTAGACCCTAAAACCCTAGCAACTGCCTCATGTGTATCCAAATCATGGTACTCAACCATGTCGTCCGACCACCTTTGGGAGAATCTTTGCATGGCCAACTTCTCATCTCTAGCTCACCTACGACTAGCCGCCATGCCGCCACTCTCGTACCACCGTCTTTTCGGACTCGGTCAAACTGCGAAAAAACGTCGCGAAAAACCACCTTCTAAACCTAGAATTAACCTAGAGGATCTTTTGTTTATTATGACACTAAACAACCAAAATTCCCCACCAGTCACCTTAATAAAACCAGGCACAGCCATATCAACAGTCTGTGCCCCAGACTCGAAATTGCTTTTTAAGTTCGATTTCGATGTCAGAAGCCACGGAAAATGGCTAAATTTCGAGGTTATGGACGAGACAAAGGTGACATGGAACGTTGTGCTAAAAGGGTATGAAAGTGTTTTCACAATGATGGATTGCAAGGGCAAAGGTAGCTTTGTTTCGGGTAGTGATGGGTGGTTTTCGAGTGAGTTGCCTGCTGCAGGGTGTTGTTGTGCATCGAGTTGTGGTGGTTCGAGTGGAATGGTAGCGGATATGCGGTTGGTGATGGGTGGTGAAGGGCGGAGGACGGTGGTTGAGAGGGTGAGTGTTGGTGTTTTGAGTATTGTGAGTTGGAGATATGTTGGTGTTGATGATGGTCTTAGATACTTGCAACATTTTCTTGAGCCTTGTGGTGTGTGATAGAATGGGTTTATTGCAAGTTATACCGTTTAGAACTTGATAAAGTGTAATATATTTGGTTGATATTTATCAAGTATAATTTGTCTGATCATGCAACGGAATGGAATGTATAACTGCTAATATTTCAACGTACGCACACCAACTGTGTCGCAGATAATATTATTTCAGATCTATCCTAATCCGATCTGCATATATATATTATTTTACATCTCTCCTAATCAGAGTACTGCTAGGTGTAACACACAACCATTAACGTTAGTTGTGTGTCGAACTCAACACTCTCCACAATAACACCAATAACTAAAACATGATCTTAGAAAAAATAGTAAGAGTTGCGTTATTTGTGCAATTGTGCATGCAAGTCTTATAAAACACGTTACCAAAAATACTCTTAAAAAAAATAATGAAGGAACCAACGACACCAAGGAGTGCACGAATAACATGCCGTTCGTCCCAATTTTTACCAATAACATGTTATTCTACCGTCACACCGTGCTCTCCGAGTGTTGAACATACAACTCCTTACATACGCCACATGTTACTGATTTGTAAGTTATATTCTTTCAATTTGTTGCTATATAGATGCCCTAATATTTTAGCTGGCATGATACAAGAGTGTGAAAATGAAGTTTTCGAGGGTCTACGGCTTAGAACACACTACAACAAAAAGGAGAACGTGCGGCGAAGCACTTTTGGCAACTACATCTGGAGATGTCGTTAAACGACGAAACCCTAATCTTTAACCTTTCAACGAACCTTGTTTCTCTATCTTTGGTCTCGCAAAGGGGAGGATGGGGCCGGGTGCGATGCATGGTTGCGTGTGAATCGGGTAAAGGGTTTCTCAATGATGGCTACGACGGTTCCGGCGTAGATAGAGATTGTGTTTATTGATGGTGATCCGTGGTGATGTTAAATAAGTTTGATTTGGTGTATTGTTGTGGCTTTGATTTGGAATATTTTTTGTTAAACTAATTTGCGGTACTGATGACGGAGCGCTTGTGGTTATGTTGAGATAAGATTTTGGTGAAAGAACTCCATATTAATTTTGGGTTTAAATTTGGCACTGGAGTTATGTTCGTATATATATTGTGTGTGTTTTGATGTAAGAATAGTATAGAAAGGAGTTACATATGTGTGTGGATTTCATATATGTGTGTATGGATTTCATCTATGTGTTTTGAGATAGATTTTGCAAGGATTATATGTATGGGTTGATTTAAAATAAAAAGGAGAAAATTCAAATGAAGATAGGAGATGAAGGTATATAAAATGACCATCTTGCTATGAAGCTCCGAGGTGAAGATATATAAAATGATCATCTTGCCTTTGTGTGAAAGTGACACTGACCAGCCTTGACTAACGATCATTGAAAAAGAGGACCATTTGGGTTATGAAATGGAAATATTGGAGAAGAATGGTTTATTTATTTTGAGGGGAAAAAAAAAAAGTAATAATAATATAAATAGAAACATGTTCTTTTAGTATGACAAGAAGAAGAAGGCGCCTGTCGCGTTGCGGCCGGATTTTTTTTTTTTCATTACGTTTTCAAATTTAGGAAAAGGCTTTAACGAGTTTGCGTTTAGTACATTTTTTTGGCGCAACATTTCTTTTTGGTTTCAGCGTGTAAAAGTTGCATGTATTATTGTCAACTAAGTCATCATATGTATAGCAACATCTAACGTTGGCTTAACAATTCACTTCTCCCCAACAGCAATATTGCATCCACACATTGTAACTTGTCAAGTTTAAAACGCGATAAGAGAGATGTTAAAAGCCATGGCATATATAACAAACACAACAACCCGCTGAATTTACAACTTGGTTTGAGCTACCAGAGTAAAGCCACGGTTTATTATGAGTCACCACGTCAATAAAAGTTTTACAAATAGATATAATATTTGGATAATCAAACCTTATATGGCATGGGTCATAGCAGTAGTTACTTCAGAAGGAGTCAGTACCCAAGTAATTAATTAACTTGTGTAGATGAGGAACAGAACAATCATATCATCAGATTTAAATCTATAAAAGGTATCTCCAACCTCACAATTTCATAAAACCTCACTATGCAAGTCACATAGTCACATAAATTTCCCAGGTTAAAAATCTCAATCTGCAAAAAACACACAAAAATTCGATGCAATTAATGTAAACATCATATTATAGTGATGTCGGTAAAAAATAACATAATGTATCTGCCTTCAACTCCTACCATATTTAAAAAAAAAAACAAAAAAAAAACAAAAAAAAAAAAAAAAAAAAAGGGGGTTTGTTGGATGATGATTTATGGGTCTGTTTGGATGCATCTGGTGTTGCCGTATGTACCCTCCGGAATAAACCCGGAGGGCTCGAACCGACAGTCAAACGAAACGGACCATTAGAACAAGGCTAGCCAATGACAGCATCCGGAAGACCACACCATTCCGGATGAACGAACACTCCGGGCAGACGATAGCTAAGTGAATCAAAGTAAATCAAAGTACAAACAAGTACATAAGTACTCGATAATGGAGCATAAACAAGCAACCATTAAGGGATAAGTACTAAACCTTGTACTTCGCCAAATTAGCCTATAAATAGAGAAGAAATCATCAAGGTTAAACAACTCTCTCATCCTTAAAAACTTCATTTACATTTATACTTTCTCTCTCTAAAAATATATACTTACTCTCACGACGGAGGTTGGTCCTGGGAGATACTCCCGGGGCGAGACTAACGGACGTATCTATTTTGCAGATACCCGAAGGAACCTACACTAATCAAGAGATACCTTGAACCCGAAGGACCGATCAGAGTCCGGAGGGCTTACCCCGCTTGTCGAAGGTAGAAGCAAGATTTTACCTCAACAAATTGGCGCCATCCGTGGGACCCGTCATTCACTCTACCCGAACTAAGAGATGACAGGTCCTACTCCTACAACACCTGAAGGAAGTGGAAAAAACCCAGATGTCAATACCAACAATGGCAGCATAGAACAAATCCAGAATCAACTCACCACCCTAAAAGCTCTAATCCAACAGTACAATGCCACAGGGGAAACACCAATCAAGCCTATCCAGCTCGACTTCAAGGACGAAGAACCCCAAGATGTCGGAGCTCAGAAAGCCGAAGAGGAAACAACGGACGATCTTTCTAAACCTTTCAAAGCAGCATCCAAGAGTCCTTTCACCCGAAGGATCATTGACTTTTCCGGACCAAAAAATGCAAAATATCTTATGCCTTCCCACATAAAGTTGTACGACGGGTCCACAGATCCGGATGATCATGTCACAAGACTCGAAGGAGCTGCCAACCAGGACGCCTGGCCCATGCCCATATGGTGCATGATGTTCCAACAAACTTTGGACGATGCAGCCAGAGGATGGTTCGATAGCCTCCCACGAGGAAGTATTGACAATTGGGATACCTTATGTGAGTAATTTGTGCAAAGATTCGCCCTTCGTAGAAAATGTGTCAGAGATCCCATGGAAATCACTAAAATCGTCCGACAAGCCAATGAAGGTTTATCAGAATTTAAAGAACGATGGACGGATGAAGCTAGTCGCATTTCAGGCGTGCCAGAAATAATGCAGATATCCTCTTTCATTGATGGTTGCAAGTGTCCGGAGCTAGCAAAAAGGTTCTCCGAGAAAATCCCCCGAACAGTGACCGAAATGATGATAAGGGTTGATGATTTCATCCATTCTGAAAAAGCATACCGGTCAGCTGACGTGCCAAGAGGAGAAAGGACGGACAACTACAAAAGGGATCACCACTACAGCCCCTACAACAAGTACGACTCAAACGTTCAGCGATCTTCCTTCCGGGGAAATCGTCGATGAGATAACCGCCGGGACGAATTCAGGCCTCGTCAAAACAACTACTTCATACCTTACGGCCCAGTAAGGAATGACAATAGAACGGATTATAGAGGGGAGTATCGTCGTAATCACATAAACAGGAGGGACACCAGGCCGATGGACTTGAACGTACTTACCAAGGCTCCTAAAGAAATCCTAGCTACCGAACATCACCTCAGATTACCAGCACCACCTCCGTTGAAAGGAATACCGTCAAGAGAAAATATGGACAAGTATTGTGACTACCATGGAGAAAAGGGCCACCTTACAAATGACTGCCATAATTTGAAAGAACAACTCAAAAAGGCAATGGAAGCGGGCAAACTCGACCATCTGATCAGAGACGTCCGACAAAGAGATAGGGCACCTCAAAGGGGCAATCACCAAGCCAATCAAGGTAGGGTCATAAATATGGTTCGGTATCAAGAGAAAAGGCGAAAACACAAAAGCATGGACCAGGAAGAAGAATGGATGAATACTCCTATCAGTTTTCCTCCGATCCTACCCGGAGACGTCTCGGAGGAGCCACTCATAATCGAGGCCGAAGTAGAAGGATACACGGTCCGAAGAGTATATGTTGATCAAGGTGCTTCGGTGGAAGTTATGTACGAACACTGTTTCTTAAACTTTGACCCCTCCATCCAGTCGCGGCTCACAAAAACAAACACACCCCTAGTCGGATTTGCCGGAGAAGCAATTAATCCATTAGGAAAAATCGAGTTGGAGGTATGTTTCGGAAGTGAAGGATTGTATCGGCGAACAACCATGAAATTTGCAGTAGTAAGGTCTCCTTCTCCCTATAACATAATACTTAGACGCTCCGGAATCAAACAATTAAGAGCCATCCCTTCAACAATACATTCCATGATGAAGTTCCCAACCCCGAGGGGCATTGCTACCTTAGTTACTCGTTCCATCATCATTTCAGAATGTAGGAAATTAGAAGAAAAATTCCTATTGGAGAAGGAAACCAAAACGAAGACCCCTTCGGTAACAACAATCACTAAGAAGCCACAAAAACTGAAGAAATCTTGATCCATCCGGCATATCCAGATCAACTAGTAATAATAGGAAGGAACTTCTCAAGGGAAGGACGAAGGCAGCTGATAACCTTACTTAAAAACAGTCAGGACGTTTTTGCATAGGAACCATCTGATATGAAGGGCATTCCCCGATGGATTGCCAAGCACAAACTCAATGTAAACGTTCAAGACAAGCCTGTGGCCCAAAAGAAAAGGTTTTTCTCAGAAGAAAAGAACCAAGCCATAAACAAAGATGTGGAGGAATGGCTAAAAGCCGGAATCATCAGGCCCGTCCGATATCCGACATGGATATCAAACCCGGTGCTAGTAAAGAAGCCGGACGGTAGTTGGAGAATGTGTATCGACTTCAAAAACCTCAACTCATCTTGCTGAAATGACTATTACTCGTTACCAGAAATTGATTGGAAAATTGAATCAGTAACAGGATTCCATTACAAATGTTTCCTCGATGCTTACAAAGGATACCATCAAGTCCAAATGGCGAAAGAAGACGAAGAGAAAACTGCCTTCTACACCGATCACGGAACGTATTGCTACACTAAAATGCCATTTGAATTAAAAAACGCCAGAGCAACCTATCAAAAGTTGGTAGATACGGTCTTCCGGTCACAAATCGGACGAAATTTAGAAGCTTATGTGGATGATATGGTGATCAGGAGCCAAACTGAAAAGGAGCTGCTAGCCGACATAGCCGAGACATTTGGCAACCTCCGAAAGATAAATATGAAGCTGAACCCCAAAAAATGTTCCTTCGGAGTGGAAGAAGGGAAATTCCTCGGCTACCTAATATCCTCGGAAGGGATCAGGGCAAACCCTAAGAAAACCAGAGTAATTGCCGACATGCAATCACCTAAGTCACTCAAAGAAATGCAAAGCCTGAGCGGCAAGCTCGCAGCATTAAACCTTTTCCTGTCCAAATCAGCCGAAAGATCCCTACCTTTCTTCGAGACCCTTAAAAACATCACCAAAGATAACAAAGACCAATACCAATGGACAGAAGTAGCCGAAAGGGCTTTTCAAGAAATGAAGAAGACAATTTTAGAACTCCTCTGCTTAACAACACCAAAACCGAAAGAAAACATGTACTTATACCTATTGGCTGCCAAGGAAGCAATAAGTGGGGTGATGCTGGTAGAAAGAGAAGGACGACAGATTCTGGTACACTATGTAAGCAGAACACTGCACGAAGCCGAAAAGAAGTACGCTCTGGTAGAGAAATTGGCTTTGGCTCTCCTACACCTATCCAGAAGATTGAGATGATACTTTGTTGGGAATTCTGGTAATTGAGAATTCTGCTGACGGTTACTGCTGAAGGATACTACTGAAGAGTTGGTTCCTGCTGAAGTAGTGTATCTGCTGAAGACTAATTTCAGCATTATTAGTTTCTGCGGATATAGATATTCCGTATTTTATGTAATATAGTTAGGATATGCATGAGTTTATTTAGGAAGTGATAATGTATATCTTTTAAAAATTTTAGAATATACGTTTCTTGTGAAACGGTTTAGGGTTCCTTGTGTATAAAAGGAACACACAATTATGTATTAAGAAAACGGTGTTTAGAAAACACTTTCAGTATTGTTAAAAGATCCATAGAGGATCATGTGTTCTTAGTATTCAGTTGTTCACACTTGTGTTTGTTTCCGCTTCAGAATACAAGTTACAGAGATTGTCTTTTAGTGTGTTAGTGATTACATTAACATAACTAACGATCCACGAGTGCTCAAAGATCTATCAAGGTCTTAGGTTCAACAAGTGGTATCAGAGCCTCGGGAGAGTCTCTGTGATACTAAGAAACATCAATCTTACACCCTCTCAATAAAAAACAACCAAAAGCAATGCCTGGAACAGATGATGAATCAGATGCAACTCAGAACCAAAACACCACTTCTCTCCAACAACTCACTCTCTCAAACAGTAATGCCAAATTCCCATACCTTAAGAATGCAGAGGAGTATGAATTGTGGTCCATGAAGATGCAAAACTGGATCACAAACATTGACTGGAATCTTTGGGAAGTTGTCCGTAAGGGTAACAGCTTGAAGAAACATATCAAAGATGCTGATGGGGTTGTTACCATCGTAGGTCCTAAAACTGCTGAAGAAGTTCTAGCCGTGCAGAGGGAAAATAAAGTCAGAACAATTCTCCTCCAGGCTATACCAGATGACCACATGGGTGACTTCCACTTCATGGAAGATGCCAAGGACATTTGGATGGCCATCAAGGCTAGATTTGGTGGGAATGATGAGTCAAGAAGGATGAAGAAATCAATGCTGAAGCAACAGTTTCAAGAGTTTCAGATATCTGAGGAAGAAGGAATCCACAAGGGCTATGACAGGTTCCACAAGATCTTGAGTCAACTTAATCAGCTGAAGGCTAGGCCGGATAATGAGGACTGCAATGCTAAGTTTCTAAGATCTTTGCCGCCATCCTGGTTGCAAGTAAGCATTTCTCTCAAAACTAAAGGTGGATTGGACATGATCTCTTTTGATGACCTCTACAACAAACTTAAATCTCTTGAGCCTGATGTTAGAAGTCTCATTCGTCCATCCACTCACTCAGCCTTTGTAAGCACCACATCCAATCCGGTGCATCATGCCTCAAGCTCTTACACCTCAGCATCATCTTCTCATACCCACACTAAACCAACTCCTAAATCAAAATCCAGTAATATAATGGAAGAGGTACTTCACTCTTTTGTTGCTGAATATGAACATCAGCAGTTTCTAGCTTATGAGGATTTTGAATAGTTGGATCCATTGGAGATGGAAGAGATGAACTTGAAATGGCAGTTGGAAATGATTTCTCTGAATATCAAAAGGTTTGAGAATAAGTCAGGGAGAAAGTTTGGTTTCCAGGGAAGAGATGCAGCAAGATTTGACAGAAGGAAGGTTAAGTGCTACACTTGTGGTCAGATGGGTCACTTCTCAAGAGAATGCAAGGATAGAAAGCCTGGTGATGAAGTTAGATATGGCTCATATCTATTGGAAGCAGGAACTTCTAAAGCTGGAACTTCCAAGGCTTTGGTGACTGTGGATGAATGTCACACCCCCAAAATCGGGTCCAGCAGAAGTATACGTGTAGCCGGGGTGTAACTCAATTGGTATTACAACACTAGTTCAAAAAAAATGGTTTTCACTTTAATCATTTAGAATAAAATATTTAAGTCAAAAATATTGTATTTACATTGTTAAAGGTAGTGCGGAAGTAGGCCCTTAAAATAGTTTAAAACGGTCCCCATATAAAAATCAGAGTCTTCTATGACCATGCCATGCCCTGCCAAAACCTCCAGTAGCGTGCCATTGGTTAAAACCTGAAAATACATGCTAAAGTGTCAACACGATGTTGGTGAGTTCATAGAGTTTGTTTAACAAATAAAGTTTATATAAAATGTTCACACAGCAAAGGCATCGTAAATCCACTCAGTTACAAGTCCCGCCATAAGAGACTTGTAACCTGTGTGTTCACAACCCACTGCTAATAATTATAGTTTCTCAGGATTATATTCACCCATGGTCACGTCTGTTTTGGACCCATAGGCGGGGAACCACCATCCCAAATAGTACATGTCACCCAACGTCGCATCTGTTTTGGACTTGGGTGGGGGGTGTTTCCCCATAATAGTACTATCAATACCTCTCCTTTGACAGATTACTGGGTGCCATTTCCCAAAGTATGAAAGATTACTGGGCGTCGTTTCCCAAAGCATAAAAGTTTAAACGTTTCAAGTATCAAGTAAGTATAACACAGTAAAGTATAACACAATCACGTATGTATAAAATCAAGTATAAGTATAATCAAGTATAAGACAATCAAGTATAAATGTTTCAAGTATCAAGAAAGTATATTTTGAGTATTTATACTAGTAAGCAAGTAGTTGAGCATGTATCTCCCCCAAAGAGTTAAAACAAGTATAAAGAGTAAAAGTGGGGCTATGACTCACCTGGTGCGATAGCTACGATGACAAAAGCGGATACACAGAAATGAGGTTCGATCTCTAACCGCAACCTAATATGAATGATAGTGATCTACTTAGATCATGAAGTGATTGAAGAGAATATGCATACACATGATACCTATACCACTCGTAACTTGGAAATACTAGTTATAGTCAAAGTAAAGTATTTTCCATACTTAAGAAAAATAAGTCCAACTAGAATAATAAAAACTTGTCGTAATATATCGTATATAAAAACGTTAGTGTTATATTCCTCGTTTTGAAAACCTTAAGATATCGTCTAGTAGTCGCATAAATAAAACTTGGGTCGTACGTATTTTGTTAGTTAAAAATAAACTCCTTGAATAAGAAATCTAGAAAATATGTCATTTAGTACGTAGTTATATTATTTCTAGTAGTGACTAAATATATATATAGTTTTGACGATTTTAAAACATGTATAACTTTGTCGTTTTAAGTTCATTTTACTCGTTCTTTATATCCACGGATTCGTTTTAGTATATACTAATATATTTTCGATAGCTCGGCTCCTCTAGGTTACGTTTAACGCCTCTATTTGCCCGTCGAAAACTGTCAAACAGCATGCAGTTTTTCAGAAAATAGTTTTCGTCGTTAAATTCGGAAAAATCATATCTCCTTCGTTATTAACTCGTTTTAATCCGTTCTTTCGCCCACGGCTTCGTTTTTGAAAGTATTTTCTAAATCTTTGTTCAAAAATATCCCCTGAGTTACTGAGTTTCCCACGTTTTCAAAATAAGGACAGTAGGTATTTATATAGTTTCAAAAATCATTTTCCTAGTTTCAAACTTGTTTCAACTTCAACCAAACCACTTTCAATCACCACAAATCTGGTCTAATCTTACCATACACCTTCTTAGGGCGTCATAGGTTCCTAAACATCATAAATCAAGTGGATCTAACAAGGATCTAACTATAATCTATTTCTAGGGATCAAAAGTTAGATATATATATAAATGAGTGGTATAACTAACATATGCATGTAGATCTTGAATGGAAATCATATGATCATAAAAATAACATGAAGAAATTATGGAAAAGAGTTTGACAACTTACATAGAAAGATTATAGAGCTTAGATGAGTAAAACCTAAGAAACCTTGAGTTTTTATCACAAAACTCAAACAAGGATCATTAAAGGAACTAGATAATGACTTGATCTTGGAAAAGTTATGGTTTCTTCTTGGTTGTGTTCTTGGCCGAAAATGTGAAGAAGAAAAGGAAGAAAAAGAGTTGCTAGTTGTTTTTAGGAAATGAGATGAAATGAAAATATGTACAAGTTATATGTATTTTTGATGTAGTAGACAAGATCCACATTTTTGGGGCTAGGGGGCATGGGGCGTGAATTAGGGGAGGAAGGTGGGAGGTTGTTGGCTATTAAATGATCTTGTCCAAAGAGTGCAAGTATTAGTTAGTTTTGGTTGTGTATTGGGTGTTATCGGGTACCGAGTTAACTAAAAATAAATGTTAAAGAGGTGAAATAAAATACGACGAAGTTGTAAAAGTTGTAAAATATTATTCTTGATGAGAATCGGGTGTCAAAATAATTATCGGGTTGAAATATCGCAAACCGACGGAGTTATAAGCTTCGACCGGAAAACGTAACAGTTGATTTGAAAACACCGGGTAAATTAATAATATAATTTTTATATTATTATTATGAGTATAAAAATGTGTTAGGACCATAGTTGGGATTGCCGGATTAATTATTAAAAATAATAGCTCATAAGATAACGTTTATTAGGTAGATAACCGTACGTTTACAAAAATGACGCAACCCACGTATAAATGACAATTTTTCTCCGGAGGTGAATAGTGTTTTATGAATAGTAAAATTTTAAAACGCTTCTCAGAATATCAAACTGACCTCTAAAATGATGAATAGTAATCGATGAATAGTAAATGTGAAAGTTCGGGAAAAGACCAGAATTTACGAGTTGTGACAATGAACATGTCAATTGGACTGTTCATGAGCCTACTGAGGAGGAAGCTTCTAGTTCTGAGCAAGTGAATATGCTGGCATACTGCCCCACAGAGGATAAGAAGGATCAAGTTTCCTTGATGGGCATCTCTTAGGTACATAACTGTGTTTTTAGCTGTAGTGTAAGATATAATGAACTTAAACAAGAATATGATGAATTGAAACCTAAATATAATGAGTGTTATGTAGAAGTTGAGGCTTATAAAAAGGCTTTAAAGACTTTAGAAAGACAAAAGGTATGGTTTCAAAAGAATCAGCTTAAATATGAAGAAAAGATAAGAGTCTTAGAAAGTGACTTAGAATGTGCTAAGATTGATTTAAGGCGTACTAAGAAAGAAAAAGCTGATGTTGTTTCAGAAAATCTAGTGCTGAAAGAGAAACTAGATGAAGAGGTAGCTAGAAATAAACAATGGTTAATATCATGTGATAATCTAGCTAGTGTACTTTATGGTAGTCAGGCTGTGAACTTTGGAATAGGTTTATGATTTAAAAAATATGCTGATCATAGAGATCCTACTGATGATGATGATTCTTTGCTGCTGCTGTTCGACTGCAATCCTCTTGGTTTGTACCTTTAAAGATCTATCAAGAATCTTGAACTTAACCATGTCAAATTCAAGATTAGGGGAGGATTGTTGGGAATTCTTGTAATTGAGAATTCTGCTGACGGTTACTGCTGAAGAGCTGGTTCCTGCTGAAGCAGTGTATCTGCTGAAGACTAGTTTCAGCATTATTAGTTTCTGCGGATATAGATATTCCGTATTTTATGTAATATAGTTAGGATATGCATGAGTTTATTTAGGAAGTGATAATGTATATCTTTTAAAGTTTTTAGAATATACGTTTCTTGTGAAACGGTTTAGGGTTCCTTGTGTATAAATGGAACACACAATTATGTATTGAGAAAACGGTTTTTAGTAAACACTTTCAGTATTATTAAAAGATCCATAGAGGATCAAGTGTTCTTAGTATTCAGTTGTTCATACTTGTGTTTGTTTCCGCTTCAGAATACAAGTTACAGAGATTGTCTTTTAGTGTGTTAGTGATTACATTAACATAACTAACGATCCAAGAGTGCTCAAAGATCTATCAAGGTCTTAGGTTCAACATACTTCGAAGCTCATCCTGTCAAGGTCATAACAGATCAACCTATCAAGCAAGTACTGAGCAAAGCAGAAGCTTCCGGACGTCTAACCAAGTACACCGTAGAACTCAGAGCTTATAATATCACATATGTGCCAGGAAATGCAATCAAGGGACATATCTTAGCTGAATTCATTAACGAAATACCCATCGGACCCACCGGAGGAGATCCGAAAGGGAAGGGCAAGGAGATATATGATATCTCCCAAGATGAAGAATGGACACTCTATACTGACGGAGCATCCAGCAAAAAAGGCGCCGGAGCAGGCTTAGTTTTAATCAGTCCGGACAAAGAAGAATATACTTATGCCCTCCGGTTAAACTTTGACGCTACTAACAACGGGGCGGAATACGAAGCATTATTAGCCGGACTGAGAATTTCAAGAAGTATGCACATAAAAGCACTGGACGTACGGGTGGACTCAAACCTAGTAGCAAGTCAGATTAATGGAGACTTCACGACATACACGAAGAGTATGACGAAATACCTAGCCAAGGCCAAAGAACACATTGCTTGTTTCGAACGTTTCAAAATAAAAAATATCCCAAGAACCCAAAACCAAAAGGCCGACATACTAAGCAAAATCGCATCTGTAGCATTTGACCACCTAACGAAGGAAATCCTGGTAGAGGTGTTAGAAAAGCCATCTACCGAGGAAGAAGTGATCCATTCAATAGTGAAAGAAGAAGAGGAGAACTGGATGTCACCCATCCTCCGATGCTTAAAAGAAGGGATCTGGCCGGAAGATCAGAACGAGGCCTGAGCCCTACGAATGAAGATAAGCCACTATACTCTACTCGACAACGTGCTATTCAAGAAGTCATACTTAGGCCCAATGTTGCGATGTATAGGACCTCTTCAAGCCAACTACATCATCAGGGAATTACACGAAGGGGCATGTGGAATGCACTCCAGACCACGATCCGTGGTGGCTATGCTCATGTGGCAAGGCTATTATTGGCCAACCATGCACCGAGACACTAGAGAGGTGATTCAGAAATGCGAGTCGTGCCAGATACACGCTCCGGTTCCCAAGTTACCAAAAACTACACTGACCTCCGTCATGGCACCATGGCCTTTCTATCAATGGGCAATGGACGTCCTGGGACCTCTGTCCGAAGCTCCAGGAAAAGTCAAATATGTCATCGTTGCAATAGACTACTTCACTAAGTGGATGGAGGCAAAGCCATTAGCCAAGACCACCAGAAAAGAAGTCAAGAAATTCGTATGGGATAACATTGTATGCAGGTTCGGATTGCCCAAGATAATTGTCACGGGCAACGGAAGCAACTTCATAGGCGACCCCTTCAAAAGTTGGTGTGAGAGATTGAACATCACCCAGATTAACACAGCCGTAGCACACCCTCAGGCCAACGGACTAGTCTGAAGAGCCAACAGAAGTTTGATGAAAGGATTCAAGTCGCGACTGGGAAGAGAAAGAGCCGGATGGGTTGACGAACTACCAAACATACTATGGGCCTTCCGTACTACTCTGAAAACCAGCAACGGCGAAACACCTTTCAGCCTAACCTACGGAAGTGAAGGCGTCATCCCAGCTGAAATCGGCATGCCTACCTTCCGGACCATGATGGCAAATACGGAAAGCAACAATGACGAAATCAGCCTTAATTTGAACTTGCTGGAAGAACGAAGAGAAATGGCAGCAATAAGGGAAGCCAAGTACAAAAAGAATGTGGAACAATATTATAACCGAAAGGTACGACCCGAAACATTTAAGGTAGGAGAATTTGTGTACCGAAGAAATGAAGCTAGTAGGACAGAAGATCAGGGAAAATTAGGACCAAATTGGGAGGGTCCATATCGGATAATAGAGGCTTATCAACATGGTACCTACAAACTTTAAACCATGGAAGACGTGGAAGTACCTAGGACATGGCACGCCATCAATTTAAAGAAATGTTTTATGTAATCGGAAATGTCCGAAAGATCCATTGTAAGGCTCATAAGCCACTCTTTTTCTAATAAAACTCACATGCGGCTGTTTGATTGATATTATTGTTCAACGCATCCAAAATTATAAGACCAAGTGCCCATCGACATAAAGTGCCCCTAACTGCCAAGAGCCAAGAATTTTGTAAGGCCAAGTGCCCATCGGCATAAATTGCCCTAACGGCCAAGAGCCAAAGATTCCATAAGGCCAAGAGCCAAAAATTTGGTAAGGCTAAGTGCCCTTCGGCATAAATTGCCCTAACGGCCAAGAGCCAAAATATTTTATAAGGCCAAGCACCCATCGGCATAAAGTGCCCCTAACGGCCAAGAGCCAAAAGTTTCATAAGGCCAAGCGCCCATCGGCATAAAGTGCCCCTAACGGCCAAGAGCCAAATTTTTTTTTAAGGCCAAGTGCCCATCGGCATAAATTGCCCTAACGGCCAAGAGCCAAAAATTTTAAGGCCAAGTGCCCATCGGCATAACTTGCCCCAACGGTTAAGAATCACAAAATATTATCAAACAAAATGCCCATCAGCACAAGTTGCCCTACGGCTAAAATAATTCACAAATTTTTATTAGGCAAGTGTCCAATGTTAGTCAACGCCTTTCGGCATATTCAACACAATTAAAATTTAATACGAGGGAAGCACGCATTAACAATCAAAGATAAGCAAAAAAGATATGTATATTCCATAGTCTAAAAAACTATTACATACTTCATTCCGAACGGCTACTAGAGCCCTATGCTACAAAAAACGGAACCACAATACATCTTTTCATCTACGCTGCTACCCTATTACAACCATCATCTACCGTAATTCACCCAACGACTAAACGAACAAACAACTTCAAGGATTGATAAGAGCTTCACAAGGAACCCGGAATACCTGAACCCATAGTCAAAATGGAGGTATCCGAGTTCCAGCATACATCAGACCAACAAAAAAAAGATATTGATAAAAGCTTCACATAGAGTTCATAATACCTAAGCCCATAGTCAAAATGGAGGCATACGAACTCTAAAATAACCAACATCCTCAAGCAGGAGCAGAAGTATTCTGAGCATCACCATCTTGATGCTCCAGGTTCTCAGAAGAAGGCTTCTCTCCGGCATTGTCAGTAGAACCTGAGGCAGTCCCATCCATGTGAGTAGTATCGGAAGTAGAAGGAGCAGGATCCGGAAACATGTCAATAAGCTCATTAAAGGATCTGTAGACCGTCTTTCGGATCTTTTGCACGTACGGATATTCCTGAGTAAGAGCTTGATCATACAAAGTCTGATATTTTCCATCGGCTTCCATATCTAGATCATCCACCTGCTCCAAAATTTTTGCTGCCTCCTCCGGTTTCAACCCCAAATTAGCCTCATCTATAAGTCCGGATTGATAAAACAGGTTAAAGGGCCTAGCCAAAGCTTCCTTAAACTCATAGCTGCTCAGAAAACGATGAACAAACTCAGGAAGAAACTCATTCACCACCCTGTTACGAACAATCTCCACATTGCCGGAGGAAACTGCTAACCCTTCGAGTTCTTTCCGAAGCTCCTGAGTTGTCATCTCTTCATCACTCAATAATAACCTAGTTTTCTTCAACTCGGACTCCAAGGACTTGATCTGATCAGCTTGGCCGCTAGAAACCTTCCTCCACTCCTCCTTCTCCTTCTCTAAGTCAGTAACCCTTCTAGACAAACCCTGCTCCTTAGCCGAACAGCCAGCATGTTCGGATCTCAGCTTCTTCAACTCCTCCGACTCACCCGATGCACACCTAGCATGATCAGATTTAAGCTTTTCCAACTCACCCTTCACTGCTTGAAATTTCTTAAGGCCATCCTTAGCCTTGCGGTCACAATCCTTATGTGCCGCAATAGCTTTTCCACGCTCCTCCACAGCATTTTCAAAGCGGAATAAGAGATCTGCTTGGGTAGTAGCATTTTTAGCCAACAGCAACCAGGCATGGTTGGTAGCTTATGCATCATCATGAGCATCAATGTATTTCTCCTCCCCGGGAGTGGCCAGATGAATCATCATATCACGACATACGGCGGATGTGTTCATCCTGGTCCCTCTCTTCACTGACCACTCCGGAACAAAAGCCTCGTCCGAAGAATCTCCCTCAATATCCACATCATCATCATCACCCTCAGTCTCCTTGCCCTGCCCAGACGTAGCACCTTTTAATTTACCTAATAACAAGAAAAACAAGTACTCAGTTAAAAAACAAAAAACAAAAAAAAAAAAAAAAAAAAAAAAAAAAAAAAAAAAAAAAAAAAAACCCTTACTGGTCCCAGCATCGCTCCTTTGAGCACTACCTCCTTCCCCATCTACGGAAGGACGCCTTTGTGGCGGAAGAGATCGAATGGGAGACGGATTAGGAATATTCTCAGAAGAATCCAAGTCAATAACCGGGGATTGATCAGAAGCCCTACTCCTCTTAGAAAGGCGAGAAGAGACATCATCCCCAGACCTCTTCGTCGATCCGGACGACTTACCAGCACCTCCAACCGGCGGTTTCTTGGACCCCGCTCGGGCCATCAGTTCTTTCTTCTTATCCTTGGCAGCAAGGACCTTGTCATCAGGAACTTCAACCCTTCGGAGCTCATCAGTCTTCTCCGAAATAGGAGCATTAACAGCCAAAGGCTGAGTCAAATGCAATTCCACACCCTGACCCTCACGAAGTTTATCCCCCTTCACAACATTGACATTTTTACGGAGGGAAGGTTTCTTCAAATAATCAGCCATAGTAACACCTGCATATAAAAAAAATCCGAAAGTAAGAAAACGGAATGACATCAATACACACGATAATAGTATACACATAACAAGATAAAAGGCTATACCCCTTCCCTCCTCATCCCTCAACGCAGCACGGTAACCAGGATATTTCCAATAAGAAGACATTCCCAACAGATATAGAAAATCATGTGGAACTTGGAAATGCTCGATGACACATTCAGCCAGCTTATCAGCATGAACAACATTAAACTCACCCTTCGGAAAAGGATCCAAAACATCTGAATCATGATGTCTCCAGGGCATAGCAAAAGGGATAGCACGCCTATCTATCAAAAAGAACTCCTCCTTCCAACCTTTCAAACTGGATGGAAAATCACCAAAACAAACCCTCCTATTGTTACTCGTCCGCTTCTCAAACGAGAACCAACAACCTTGTTTACTTAGCTTATAAAACACCCGGAACAAAGGAGTGGTTGGAGGAATATGCATACTTCGGGAGTATACCTCAAAGAGGGTCACACGATGTAAGCCGAGGGGAACCAATTGGGAGATGTGTACTTTGAAATATTGAATGACCCCCAAGAGAAAAGTAGAAAAAGGAACGTTCAGACCTTCCTCAAAGAAATACTGAACATAGAGACCGATGGCATCCGCCGAAAGATGATCCATTGTCATACCCTGTGGCGGAACCCTCGGATGGAGGTCCAACGGCACCCCGAAGGCATTTGCCAAAAACACCACATCTGACGGACGTGTCTTTGAATATCTTCGTTGAATGTCTTGCTTAACAGGCAAATCATCCACACCAACAATATCCTCCGGATCAACCGACATAGAAGATTCCGACATAATAAAGACGAACGGTGGAGAGGTATAGCCAAATAAAAATACTTAGATTTGAACACGTACCTCTTAAAAACGCAACGACGAAATACACACGGGACGAATCGTTTGGATAGAATCGTTCGGAAACAATTGTTCGGAAATGTAAAGAGAAAAGTGTGTCAGAAAAATTACAGTGGTAAAAAATGAGAAAAATGAACTATTTATAGGCCAAAAGAAATGGGCGCGAAACGGTACCTCACACGTAGGGCTTACGTGTCACGATTCCAGCCAAAGGATCCAGAAACACGCATACGTGTCCGAATCTAAGGGCTCAGTAAAAACAATGGCGCTCCTTAAAACGAAATATTAATTACTTTTGGCACTTTGTACACGACGTTAACGCGACAAAAACACGTCGCGCCCTCCGAAAAACTGCAAAAAACAAAGACTTCTAGTATCACACCATTGACAAAACCAATACTATGATACTGGGGGGGACATGTTGCCATATGTACCCTCCGGAATAAACCCGGAGGGCTTGAACCGACAGTCAAACGGAATGGACCATTAGAACAAGGCTAGCCAATGATAACATCCGGAAGACCACACCCTTCCGGATGAACGAACACTCCGGGCAGACGATAGCTAAGTGAATCAAAGTAAATCAAAGTACAAACAAGTACATAAGTACTCGATAATGGAGCATAAACAAGCAACCATTAAGGGATAAGTACTAATCGACCTTGTACTTCGTCAAGTTAGCCTATAAATAGAGAAGAAATCATCAAGGTTATACAACTCTCTCATCCTTAAAAACTTCATTTACATTTATACTTTCTCTCTCTAAAAATATATACTTACTCTTACGCCGGAGGTTGGTCATGGGAGATACTCCCGGGGCGAGACTAACGGACGTATCTATTTTGCAAATACCCGAAGGAACCTACACTAATCAAGAGATACCTTGAACCCGAAGGACCGATCAGAGTCCGGAGGGCTTACCCCGCTTGTCGAAGGTAGAAGCAAGATTTTACCTCAACATCTGAAAAAGTATAATGATGATTCATGAGTCGATGTAGATGAATCCGGATGTAAGTAATCATTTTAATTTATTGAAGCATTTTGGATTTGGGCAACCTTTTCTGTGGTATAATGTTTTGGGGCTAAATATTGGGCTCAAATTATAAAATGTTATAATATTCGTTGGAGGATTATTTTATTAAAGAATTGATATAACAGAGTATTTGTTTATGTATATCTTCGCTGAAGGTCCTAACGTCAACCAATATGGAAGCACCGATTCCGTGTGCTATAATATATATATATATATATATATATATATATATATATATATATATATATATATATATATATATATATATATATATATAGAGAGAGAGAGAGAGAGAGAGAGAGAGAGAGAATTTTAGTGGGGAATGGTGTATTTTACTATAAGGTAATTTGAGTTGAACATAGATTCTCCCATTAGTGATAATTCAAGTAACACTGGTTTCTTGTTACTCCTTTCGTAAGTCCACCACACCAAGCTGCTAGTTGATCTCTCTTGTAAACTCTGTGAGTCGCTTATCCCCACTTAATATTATGCACCGTTATCAAGTGAAAGTATGTCCCCGGACTCAACAAAAATCTACTTTACATAGATGGAGGTCTTCATACGTCCATTGTGCTTGAAGCATGTACTCACGAATCAAGATACCTTAAAAAATTTATCATTTGCTTGTCGCCCATGTTGACTATTTACCAAACTATACATGTGCCCCTTATCCAGCCGGAATAAGCAACAAGAGGACACTCGACGTGAGAGTTATCTAATAAACACCGAATCTATATTATAGAATTGTGTTAATTGTAACTCCACAACTCGTAAGGTTTTTGATTAGTCGACGGTGTAGGACCAACAAAACCTGTTCAAGTATAGGACTCAGATAGTGAGTCAAAATAAAATAAGAACAACCCAGTTTGAATTTTAAAAAAATATGACCCATAGGGAACCGGAACTGTATTAACACCATTCATTAAAACCCACAAAATGGATTGGTTTGGTTCCGGTTCTAAAGAGGACCAAACTAAGAAATTTTCGCCACAGGACCCTATAAAACCATATAGATAGGACATACGGAAAAACTTCTGCACATAACTACTATAATCTGGAGAAAGAACATACAGAACTACCATATAGATAGGATTTAAAATCACTCATTAAAGTAGATACATAAGTGAAACCGCACATAACATTTTACTCTCAGCACTTCCCTACAAAATAGATACAGACGTCATTGAGCAAAAAGGAAAGACCTTACTATACAATCAAGATACCGGTTTCTTAACACTCCATCTATGTGCAGCTCCCCCATGTGAATTTGGGTTCACTGGTGCACAAGAATAGCTCGACTTCCTCCCATTCCCATTGTTCTTCCGAGACCGAGTTCCTTGATTTTCGTCTTTACGAAACCTTGACGTTTTGTACCTCCCACTCCCTTCACGAGTCTGGTTATTCACATCACCATAGAAATAATTGTTATTGTCGTACATATTCCAACCCCAATAATCATTCCTACTGTCACCATACCCTTGATCCCCTTTTGCTGTTTCATCATTTTCATTCCACCCCCACCAATTATTATTGTTGTCAGCGACACCCCTTTCATTTCCTTCAATTTCCCATTGATGATTACTGTATTCTGGAGATGTATTGGGATCTTTCTTTTTGTCATCGTCACTATCTCCCCATCCATAAGGTGAGAAGCTTTGATAAGAAGGGGGGAAATCAGACCCAAAGATAACTACTTGCTCGTCTTTGCTACTGGAATCTGGAACTACATGATCAGTTTCTAAGTCGAGTATCAAATTAGGGTCAACTTCGGAGTCCCAATTTATTTTGTCGATGTAAATATCAGGATCAGGAGACCAGTTGTCACATGGAAGATTATAGATATTAGCATAGAAGTTATTTTTTGCGGTGTCAAATGCTTCTTTTCCGGCAGAGTCGTTCCATTTAATTATGTTATCATATAGATGGATGCACTTCTTCGTTTCCAAAAGTTTCTTCCATGGTACTGCACCAACTGATGAACAAAACTTTTTCTCCCAGGAGGGGACACTGTGTTGCCAATTTGAACTCCCACCTGTAGCAAAATATATATATAGTTATCATGTGAGAGCTGGTGAAATAATAAGGATCTGTAAATGTAGTGCACCGTACCAAAATGGGCGGGTTGGGACGTTGGGTAATGAGTCAAAACATGTCAGGTCGAATTGGGTTGACACAAAACACTTTGTGTCCAACTTATTAATCATTTCTGGTTATGGATTCATGTGTTAAATACGATTAAAAACATGTTGTAATAGAATAATAGGCTAGATTTTTTTAATAAAGAGTCTCTGCAGGTTTTATCATTAACAAGATACTTTGGTTGACTTCTCTACCCAATGAACCGATTTCTATTTGGCTATTTTTTTATTTTTTTTTAATTTGACCCATTCGACCAGTTCGATATAAAGCAAAACTAAACTTCACACAAGTAAATGGGACAAAATTGTCGCTTCCACTCCACCCTTAAGGGACAAAATAACTTGAATTCGACACAAAGAACAGTGCTTTCTGAAATTTCCATCTTGATGCACAACAGAATAGGATCACAATTCCTCCTGGAGGACCTACAGAAGAACTTTTAGACAACCTAATTACAAGGGATATGCTATGTTTCTTAATTATAAAAGCTAGCTTTTTTCATTTGAGGTCAATTTGGCTACTTGTGTTGACCACGCTGGTCTCTTCATAGTTGGCCTTTAGCACCTACGAACTAAAGTCGTACCACATCAGGTTCTATTCTATGTAGAAAATAAAGAAAACGTAAAGTTCTCTGAGAAGTAAAAAGGGAGTCCCACATCATCATATCTGCTGCGCATAACAGATGTGGCAAAGATGACATACAGTACCAGGAGACGGCATGATGTATTGAGTTGCATATCTAGCGGTGAAGTTGCGGTTCAAAAACCACATTTGCATGATCTTGATCATGTTAGAGGTCCAACAGATCGTTTACCATATCTAACGGTTCAAAAACCAAATTTGCATGATCTTGATCTTGTTGGAGGTCCAACAGATCGTTTACCATTGCAGGGTATCAGCGATGCATGTTGAAAAGGCCAATTAGAAAGACATACAGTGATTCAATCAAATGTAAAAAGGCCTCTCCTTAAAATTTATGGAAAAAGTCATTATTTCCATGGAAGACTGTTCCATCAAAGATTATGTTCTATCTACAATCGTGTTTTTTTCCTTCAAATAGAAAACCCTTGTTCTTTTACTTAGATCCATTCCATGGGAAGTGTGTTGCAGGAAATCATTTTGACATATCCCTTTTAGGATGTCAAACAACCTTCAAGATCACAACCAGAAAGTTCAAGGACTGATAGAAATATTAGTTGTTAATAAGAATTTTTGTGGGTAATTTTTAAATGGGCAGAGGATAGAGAAATTTTAAGACTAAGGCTGCTAATTCTTGACGCGATACGAACCTGACATGAACTTGAATTGGGTCAATAGATCAACAAGAATAAACACGAAACGACTCATCAACCAGAACCCAACCTGAATTTACACAACTACGTAAGGACTTATTATCAATAGGTCAATGTCTTAATAACTTCTGTAAGTTCAAGAATTTCAAAGGTTGCTTTTTGCAATTTAACTAACACGAAATGACACCAACCTGAGCCGTCTACCAGAACTCAACCTGAATTTCCACAGCTAAGTAAGGACTTGTTATCAATAGGTCGATATTTTAAGAACTTTCTTAAAGTTAAGAGAATTCCAGAGCTGGTTTTCTGCAAATTAACTATAGGTCAGCAGCAGTGTGTTGGCCTGTAAACTCTAATGAATCAGGCCATTTAGAAAGTTCAATAATCAAAGTAAAGTTAAGGGGGCTTTTACTTTGATTAGTCTAGAGTTTATGGGGAACTTAAGAAGACTTCGGGGAGTTTAGCAAGTCTTTCTCTACATCGCTTGAATGTCAAAGAAAGACGAAACATTTTTTTAGGAGAGGTTTTGAATGGATCAGCTTCTTGATTTGTTCCCGAAGAAAGGATCCTTCTGTGTTTGTTCCTGACATGGAGAGGGAGTACTTAGAGGAGCCAACAAGACTACATTTGCATATTCTTCAAAAGCAAAAGGTTGTTAGAATTTCTACGATGATACTTCTTTATTGGGGTTTCAATTAAGATCTTACTTATTTAGCGAGTTAAGCTTGTCTACCCTCCGACTTTACGAGGGGTTTTGCAAGATGGAATCCTAAATATGTGTATGTCAGGCATTAGACTCAGCTTGTTAGTAGATAATTTCATAGTTAGATAATGTTTTAGTTTTTTAGCCCAGCTCATCTAACCCATGCTTTTACCACATCTTCAAGTCACTCTTGGTAATAATGTAACCCAAATTATGGAAATTTCTGATATTTCAATCTTATGTGCGCAATGTTAAGGCAATCCTATATCTTCCAGTTCACATGTGTGTAAGACTTTTCCCCTGAATAGAAAAACACACACAGACAATTCAAAAATGAAAACTTTTATTTGGCAGCATATTCACATGACATAGCAGGGAACTAGGAGTTTTGGCAAAGTGTCAATAAAACTGCATGATAATCGATAAAGCATACACCGTGTTACCATCAAATAGTGTCCTATTTGCAATATCATTTTGTATTCATTCTTTACAAGCTACCAATGTGTTATCTTCTTGTGTGTGTGTGTGTGTGTGTCCCCTATGAATTCAAGGTTACGTTTTCTGGTTAAGAGTACATATGAAGCTTGCAGTATACGTTTCATATTTAAAAAGCAGGGTACCACTCTAACCATTGGTTGTGCATATAACTCCTTAGCTCTAGTTAACCTATAATTAGTGAGAAAAAGCAAACAAGAAACGAAAGAGTCCACATAATTGGATCTAACAATGGCTATATCTTAAGTTCTTAACTCATCACCATGGGAACTACATAACAGCATGGAATAAGATAAGCTGAAATCAACTTGTTATATATAGATATACAAGTGAGATAAGTCGAATACAAGCGATGTGCCACCCAATACAGCCAGAAAAAAGCCATGAAAGACGGATCAAATAAGGCCTATTGAATTAACGTCAAACAATGGCTTGATACAGATAAAAATGAAAACAAACAAAAGAAGCAAAAACAGTCGAGTAGTTGATGACACCTAGAAAATAGAAATGGTGACTAGCGCAGACCAATTACAAGCGCTTAAATAGCAAAACACATTATAGGAAGGGACTTTCATCCAACAGACAACAGTATCCAAAACTAACAAAAAAAGTATACCTTTTACTCACATTAGTTATGTAAGTCAGGCTTTGGACACTGGTTTCCGAAAGTTATACTTTGTTATGCATGGACCATCTGACATCGTTTTAGCAGATGATCCAATTTTAGGAACATAAGAATTAAGAAGAAAACTAAGTGCCTAATAGTAAGAGAACTTATTTAACCGCACCACTATCTAATCTAAGTACAAAAAGGTCACCTACATGAAAGACAATCACCAATTCACCACAATTAACCAAGTCCAGAGGCACCTAAAAACATCACTGTCCACCAATGCATATCTTGAAAACGCATAGGAATGAGTGCATCAGGAAGGCCTTTTAATAGTTATAAAACATATCAACCACACTTACGACAAACACCCCTAAATTATATTTTATTATTAATTATAAAATGGCAAACTTACAAACTCACACTTAATATACTACTGTGTAACTCTATCACACAATTGTCCTAGGACTTAGACCCACAACCACTTGGTTAGGAAGCATCTCACACCTCATGGATACTACTAGGCTACAAGCCCTCTCGTACATGCATACTATTAATGATCATGTACTACTACATAATAACCAATAAAGGGTGGCCAAGTTGGTCAAAGCTTTATGACTAGCACTAAACTGAGATAGGTCTCAAGTTTGAATCTTGTGTAACACAAAAAAACCTAAAGTGCCCACAACAACCTTCCCAAAGGGGAGCACTTTATCCAATACGCGTCTGTGTGGCAGTGGGCTCAAACACATATCAATCACTTTATTTTCGGAAATGCACACAGCCAAATACTCCCTAGGGCCAAAAATATTTGTCCACATTTCCTTTTCGCCGTTTCGGGTTGTCTAAAATTGGTTGTCGTTTGATCAAATTTACCATATTACCCTTACTTAAAAATAATTAATTAATTAATTGGTTGAAGGTAAAATCTGACAGGGGATTGTAATAAAAACACCTTTTTTCATCACTACACTTTCAAAATCTAAGCTTAAAAAAAAAAAAAAAAAAAAAAAAAAAAAAAAAAAAAAGAGAGAGGAAATTTTTAATAAAAAAGAATCATACCAACAGGAGGAGGCTTCTTGTAGCAATAAGCCCTTGTTGTTGTGGTTCTTGTCACATCTTCATCTCTCCAGTTATTATTATCCATAACCACTATACAAACCAAAAATATTTTAATTCAAGATTTTATAAAAAATAAAAATAAAAATACAGAATTCAGATCGGTTAAAAGATCATATTAAACGAAAACTGAAGATGGGTACTTTAGATTTACCTTTAGAAAGATGAAAAAACAGGAATCTTGATGTAAATAAATGCAAACCCAAAATGAGTTGGGTGTTGTTGCCAGATATTTGGGATTTTTTTGAAATGAAATGAAAAAGTGAAGGAGGGTGTATTAAAGCGATGGGTGGTGTTTATTTATTACCCGGGTTTTGTTAAATTTACTCCAACTGGGCAACTGTCCTTTTCACCTTTACAGACTTGCCAGCTGGGTAAAAATAGTAACTTCATAAAAATGCGTGACCAACACATTTTAACATTTTTTGTTTCTTCTAGAAGTTTTGACGAAGGTCAATGGTGTCATATGATCGTAAAAATTAATAGGGTGACTATTATTAGGTGTTGAGTAATCCCTAATCAATAATTTTATTCATCAATTGTTTAGATTACAAGTCATTTTTCTATTAATTTTTTACATTCAACCTCTCGTATTTTATCGACATATCTAAAGAATTATATAAATAACTTAAACGCAAAAGACAACGTTATACATCAATTTTTGAAACTTTTTGCGTTAAGTACGATTGGTCCCCTTAACTAAAAATTCTAGCTCCGCCTCTGAATGGAAGATCAACTCAATAGCCAAAGCTTATATAGCTACTCCGGCAAGAATAACTAAAGTCTATACGAGTGTTGCTTGTAGACTTTTCTTCAAGCAACAACTAGAATGACAATACTAACACCACGTGTATTTATCTGATAGGTGCAGAAGTAATACGGCAGATGTTTCATTATTACATACTGTTGGAATTATAATATCATGACAATCATATAAATAAACCAAACACATCAAGTAAACATATGCGGAAGCGTTATAACAAGATCATGTAACATGTAATTAATTAATCAATAATAAATAGTAAACATACCTTTGTGATTCTAGCCCGAACAAGAATCAATTAATGCAATTCTTCAAATCAAGAACCCTAATTAGGGTTTATGTGGATTGTAAGAATTACCCCTTACTTATTTTGTAATTCAATCCAAGATACAATCAATAGTGTGATTATATCACGTTCTAGTACACACGTACTATAACAAGTTAAAGTAATGCTAGTTTTTAGAACACAAAATTAAACCAAAACCTTTTGTTTAATAAAGAAAATCGATCAACCCTTTAAGGGTGTTTGTTTGATCGACTACAAGAAAACAAGGAGAGGAAAACAAGTTTAGGGTTTGTGTGTGTGCACAAGAGATACAAACCTTTAACCCTTAGACTTGCATATATAGTGTATGAAACTTGGAGCTCAAGAAAACAAAGGAGGTGCCCTCCTTTTGGGTTGGCCGATCGGTTCAAGGCCCAAGGGAGGCTTTCGGATGCTTCTTGACTTACCAATTAATCATGCACATTATTTCCTTATATTCATCTAACGGTCGTTAGTCATTATCCATTAAATACTAACGGTCGTTATATATATTTGTGTAATAAATAATTAAATATAAACTTTTACATTTAATTATTAAACTTTAACTCTCATACGTAAAGTGTGCAATCCCGTGATCTCGAGTTCGATCCTAACATACGACTACTAAAATAATGCCTACAATCTAACAGCTCCCACTTGGACATATTTTAATAGTGTAATCACGTCGGTTAGCGTCTAGCAACACGCCGATGCCTCTAGTACGATCTCAAGTAAGGCTCCTGTAAAAACTTTTGGAGTTGGGTTCTGTGTTCTAGCATTTTTTTTTTTTTTTTTTTTTTTTGTAAGACCTTCTAGGTTTGTAGTAATTGAATCTCCTAGGTCTTACACTTGAGTTTTTGCTATCAGCGCCTTGGTTAGGGGACTTTCTATCAGTACTTTGAGAAGGTACTGTGGGTTTGGAGAATGGTCTTTTCTGATGAGGGTACCTATAGTCTTTTGAGAAATTACTATGGTTAACCCTATTTGTGTAATTCCAAACTGGTTTGTTATCCCTTGGCTTATTCTCTCTGTGAATTTGATTTGCAGATCTGGTCTTTGGGTATTTGCTTAAGTATTCTGAGTGATAATGACAGTCCTTAATCAAATGGTGAGGACTATAACATACATAACAGACCTTTGGACCAATATTCCCAAATCCTTTTCCAAAAGGTTTTCTAAAATTAGCAGTATTTTGAAAATATTTTCTTTGAGGCACTGCTGAGTAATCAGCAGTACTTTGAGAAGTGTTTGAAGGTACTGCTTGTTTTGAAAACTTTTTCTCATCAACCCTAGGTGCTTCAACAGATTCTCCTAAAGACTCAGGATTTGATTGACCTTTAAGCTTTTTCCTAAACTTTAGGTTATCTACCCCATAACAAGAGACATCTGTCCTAGGTGGTTGAAAACTACCCGGGGGATTAGGAACTGCATTGTATCCCTTGTCTTTCTTATATTCAGGAGGTGTTGGACTAGGGGATTCCTCATCACTAGAAGTGTTTTCATCCAAACTTATGAATTCTTCATCAGTAGTTGAGGTGTCTACTGTAAGATTTAGTTCCTTACTCTTAAATGGAATACCTTCTATGCTATCATTATCATAACCTAGGCCAGTTTTAATGTTTGATGTTCTTTGTTTTTCAACAAATTGAACATGTGACAGACCTGATCATTCCAAACAGCAAGTTTTTCTAACAACTTATTCCTCTCATTAGTAACTTTCTCTAGTTCAGACACCTTACATCATAGTTTCCATTCACTCAACTTTACTTGGTACTCTTGATGCTTATATCTTTCAGCCCATGCTACTTCATTGTTTGCATGAGTTATTATTTTGGCTTCCATTGACTCTAAAATCAATTGGTATCCAGCTATCTCAAACCTAGCCCTTTGAAATTTATCTCTTTCAGATACATATTCACTAAGTACTTTTGATACATATCATTACACTTAGAGCATACCTCAGATATAGTGGATGAATTTGGTGAAGTAGCTACCATAGCAAGCTGAACAAGATCTTCTTCAAATTCCATGCTCCAATCAAAGCTTCCTAGACCATCTCTTGACTCCAAGGCAGCATATCCAGGTTCTTCATCAAAAGCTGTGCTCCAATCTTCCAATGCGACCATTGAGTAGGTTACAGGTTCATCATCAAACTCATTGGACCAATCAATCTCTGGTAGATTCTCTTGAGCAACCAAAGCTTTTGGTTTTGATTCAGTAATAAGAACCTCTTTTCTTTCAGTCTTGGTCTGTTCAATCATTTTGTTTGCTTGATACTTTGCAAATTTGCATTCCCTTGCAAAGTGACCAGTCCTTTGACAATTGAAGCACTCAATTTTGGACTTATCAAATGTTATTCCCTGCTTAGCTGTGAAATTAATGTTTTATTCATAAACTTTTTGATCCTTGCAGTGATCATGGCAACTTGCCATATGATATCAATCTCTTCCATAGCATCATCATCAATTTGCACAACATCTTCTTGATAGGTTACAGGTAGAGTTGCTTGTTGAGCAAATAATGAACATAGAACATCATCTGAGGTGGGGGTGGTTGATGGAGATGAAGTGGTAGTGACCATTGTTGTACATGGAAGCTGAGTTTCAGTCACAGTACTTTGGACAGGATAAGCAGTACCTTTATTGGAAGTACTGCTTCTGTTTTCAGAAGATACAAAAGCAATGTTTTGGGGTTTCTGATGTGTGCTTGAACCTGTAGTACTATTCATCTCATGCTCATACACCTTCAGATTGTTGTAAAGATCATCAAAGTCCATTGTGTCCAAACCTGGTTGTCCTCTGATCATAGTAGCAACTACATGCCATGCGGATGGTAAGCTTCTCAAGAACTTCAAGTTAGCATCTTCCACTGATGCCTCAGCTCCATATAGTTCTAGCATACTCAGAAGATTTTGGAATCTTTCATAAGCAGAATCAAGACCTTCTCTTTCACCAACAGTGAAAGTTTCAATGTTGCTTCAACAAGTTCATGTACATCTTCTTGGAAGCATCATTACCTCCAAACTTTTTCTTAATTGTATCCTGAGCATCATGAAACTTCAATAGGTGTCCATCAGGAATAGCAGACAGTAATATGTTGAGAGCTTTGTCTTGATTTCTCTTTGTAGCAGCTGGGATGGTTGGTTTAGGTGGTTTAGGTTGTCCTGGGAGATCTACTGGTTCATCAAGTACCATATTGCCATTGACAATCACGTCCCTTAAAGCATGATCTGTGATGGCAATGTACTGCCTCATCTTCATGGCCCATAAATCATATTCTCCCTTATTGACAATAGGAATTCTAACAGCAGTGATGGATGGAGCATGTGCAGTCTCTGTCGACATCTTGAAGGGTATGTAGTAGAATCGGTTTAAAAGATTATCTTCTTAATCAGATTTTCCAACACAAGCTCTAATACCACTTGTTGGATCGATATACTCTGACTAAACTACTTTGTAGCTTGTAAGGTTTTAACAATATTGAATAAACTCAACACTATTAATATTGAAACACTGTTTTGACCTTGTAAAGTATGCGGAATCTACTAACACAAAGCTTAAGAAGAACTTTTATATTAAACCAAACTTGAACCTGTTTGATTACACAGATTCACTAACAATCCCTAACTTGACTAATATCGACTTGTAAAACTCTAAAACTCTTATATACTTCGATTAAAACTTATATCGACTAATACCTCTTAAGGCTCCTTTTATAGACACAAGGATATCCTTAAGTAGGTTTACAATACTTGAACGACAAGTAATTATCCCTAACTAATTCTAGAATATTCATACAATATTACATAATAATCCTTTAATCAATATTGCACTTAAGTCCTTATTCTCTTCGAAGTACTTTGAATAATCTTCAATATGTAGCAGTACTTTGACCATGTTTGACTTTGATCTTCAAGCAACACTTTGACACAGCAGTACTTTGAAATACAGAAGTACCTTGATCTTTATATCCCAACAAACAACTTATGTGTGTGGCTATGAGTATGTGTTTTTTAATCATTTTTATTTTTTTTATTTTTTTTTTTCGTTTTCAGAATTTTTTGTTTTATATAATTTGTATTTTTATTTGAATAAAAAAAATAGTTTGTTTATGAAAAACAAAATGGTTGGTGGGGTCTTTTTGACATTTGAAATGATATGTAATGAGGGTTAATGTATTTTGGTGTGTTTTTTTTTTTTTTTTTTTTTCTTAAAAAGTCTCTTATCACTTACTAGACAAAGTAAGAGGCAAAACTTATTTGTTTTTTTCTCTTTCACTCATACATAGTAAGAGGTTATCCATCTTACTCAATAAGATGTGGTGGTAAACTCTTATTGCTTCTTAACTCTTATTGCCTCTTAATGCTCTTATTGCCTCTTATTTAATGATTTATTATTGTATTAAATTTATAAAAGTGCTTCGTTTCATGTTTATACAAGTTATTTATTCGTTGCATTGATATGGTTTTCGTCCATTCAAACAAGTGCAAAAACGAACAAAAACGTGTATAAATGGAGGAAAACATAAAAAATGAATGAAATCGTGTAAAAACGGACGAAAATGTGAAAAAATGGATGAAAACGTGTAAAAGCGGACGAAAACGTGCAAAAACGAACAAAAACATGTAACAACGGATGAAAATGTAAAAAAAGGGACAAAATTGTGTAAAAACGGAAGAAAATGTGTAAAACAGACGAAAACGTGCAAAAGAACTAACGGTCGTTAGTATAAAGGACTAGCGATACAAGTGAAGGACCATTTAATGAGGACAAGAATGAGATCATGTTAAAGAAGATAAGGGTAATATGGTCATTTGCGGGTCATATTGGTGAAGTCGGATAAAATTTGAAAGTATGCTGCTGATATCATTGAATAAAATAATAAGTGTTTCAAGTTGGCACAAATTTGAGAGTACGTGACTATTTTGTTGCTTTTAACCGGACTAAAGAAAGCTGAATTTGGCATGCCACGCGCTTGACACTCTCATGTGTGAGTTTTGAAAAGTTGAACTTTATCAAACAAACATCGACTTTTTCGTCCCGTTTTACACCTTTTCTTCCGTTTTTACACGCTTTTGTATGTTTTTACATGTTTTCGTTTATTTTTGCACGTTTTCATCCTGCTTAACACATTTTCATTCATTTTTGCACTTGTAAAAATGGACAAAAACTTGTAAAACGAACAAAAACGTGCAAAAACGGACGAAAATAGAAGAAAACATAAAAACGGACGAAATCATGTAAAAATAGATGAAAATGTATAAAACCAGACGAAAAGGTACGAAAACGGACGAAAACATGTAAAAACGGATGAAAACATGCAAAAACGAACAAAAACGTGTATCAATGGAGGAAAACGTAAAAAATGAACGAAATCGTGTAAAAATGGACGAAAATGTGCAAAAATGGATGAAAATGTGTAAAAGCGGACGTAGACGTGCAAAAACGAACAAAAACATGTAACAACGGATGAAAATGTAAAAAAAAAAACGGACAAAATTGTGTAAAAACGGAAGAAAATGTGTAAAAACGGACGAAAACGTGCAAAAGAACTAACGGTCGTTAGTATAAAGGACTAGCGATACAAGTGAATGACCATTTAATGAGGACAAGAGTGAGATCATGTTAAAGAAGATAAGGGTAATATGGTCATTTGCGGGTCATATTGGTGAAGTCGGATAAAATTTGAAAGTATGCTGCTGATATCATTGAGTAAAATAATAAGTGTTTCAAGTTGGCACAAACTTGAGAGTAAACGACTATTTTGTCGCTTTTAATCGGACTAAAAAAAGCTGAATTTGGCATGCCACGTGCCTGACACTCTCATGTGTGAGTTTTGAAAAGTTGAACTTTATCAAACAAACATCGATTTTTTTAGGGTTGCCCTATAAGAACGGGGTCTATGGGTTTTCTGCAAACCCTCCTTATACATTAGGGAGGTACTTTTGCTGACTGCTGCAGCTTTTTGCAGGGTTTTTTTTTTACAAGTTTTTTTACAAGTTTTTTTTACAAGTGTTTTGTCCAAATGTGCAGATTCACACAAAAATAAGTCCAAATGTGCAGAATTCACACAAGTCCAACCAAAGTGCAGCAGATTCACACAAGTCCAACCAAAAGTGCAGATTCACACAAGTCCAACCAAAGTGCAGTTCACACAAACACCACTGTGGAAAACTAGAAGGGGGGGGGGTTTGAATAGTTTTACGTCTTTTTCGTTTTATTTGTTTTATAAAAGTTAGCTTCAAAAGTTTGGATGAAAATTTCAAAACTCTTTAATGCGAAAGTATCGATACTAGTGTATTTGCGATTTTGTAAAAACACTACTTATGTTTAATGTTGGGAAAGAATTTATAATTTCATATATATATATATATATATATATATATATATATATATATATATATATATATATATATATATATATATATATATATATATATAAGTGTTTTAATATAAGTTTGTGTACATGGTTTGTTTTTGAAGGATTAATGTTATGAATGAATTTTAGTTTGATCTTTATGTGAAATCAATATGTGCATTACACAAGCAATAATAATTATATATGGAATGCTAGTAAGTAAGTAATCAAAAAGTGAGAAATGGAAAGATCAAACCGAGAGACAAAGGATTTATAGTGGTTCGGCTACAAGGACACCTTCCTTTCCCTACTCCACTCCCTGAGTCACCTACTCGAGAGTTTTTCTTCACTAGATCAAAAGCCTCCCTTATGGCGGAGAAAGCCTTACACACCACAACTTTGTCACAACACAATCACAACTTCTACACGACTTCTTCACACCAATCTACGTCACACCAATTCTTCCTCACACCTTTCTACTTCACTCCTAGCTTCTTCACAACTTTCTACTTCGCTAACCCTTTTTCTTCACGCCACTTGTTTCTTTACACCTTCACTACTAAGTCCTAACCACTACTCCAAAATATATTATACTTCACAACTTCTAGGTTTCAAGGTCTTCTTAACTTCAAAGCTTCAACTTCTTTGTCTTCACAACTATCTCCACTTCAATATACTACCACTACTTATTTCTTCTATCACCAATCCTATTCACTACTACTTCTTCACTTCTAGTACTACTTCATACCTTCAATAAATCTAGATCCTATATCTAAATCTAACTAACCAATGTATACACTATATTCACCAAAGAATGAATGATTTACAAGATGAAATAAACAAGCAACTTAGATAGCAAGATGATACTAAGTTGTAATACTCCTAGTCTTGATGTATAGAAGTATTCTTCTCTTTGCACTTGAATTAATGAGGCTTTGGATCACTTGGAAACAAAGGCTTATGAATTATATGATCAAAGGACTTTTAAGATTGAAATGGAGATTTGAAACAGAAAGTTTTTAGTGCAAAAAGGTGAGAAAAATATGTGGAATGATCCAGTATTTAAAGGGCCAGAAAATACTGTTCTGGAGCGTGTCGGTCCTCTTAATTAGGGGGTGGTCCCCTTAATGATTAAGGGGGCCGCCTAGTATAATTAAGGGGGCCGCCCTCCTGAACGTTGGATTTTCTTGTCCTTTTGTGAGGGAAATTTTTCTGGATTAGATTTGCCATTTTTGGTTAAAAATTAAAATTCATAAATTTGTAATGAATTAAACATATTCTTTTAATGCCAAAACTGTTTTATAAAAGATATAAAATGTTTTGTGACATTTTATAAATATCTAGTGATTAACAAAAGTGTTCCTTTGATCTTATAATGCATTTAGACACTTTGTTTATTCATACCTTAAGTGATTATGTTAGGATCATACTTTTGTATTTTAGTCAAGTCTCGGTCATTACATTTTGTAATAGGTTGCTTAGTTATTTATTCTACATTGTTTAAGTTACAAGGCTTAAGATTGTAAAGTCCATGGGCCTTAAAGCCCACGTCCAAATGAAAGGAGGGAGGAAGGGAGTGTTGCCCTACTCCTCCTCCTATAAATACTAGGCTTATGTAACCTTTTCATTTGTTGGTTATTTGAATATCATTAAGGAAACTCTTGCTCTTTCACCTTTCACTTGTTCTCATAATCAACCATCTCTTTTCTCATCTCATCTCTATCTATATCATACTTGTGTTTACAAAATGGTGACCTAACAAGTGGTATCATTCGCCTAATAGAGATTGAAGTGGGTTTCTTGGTTTTAACGTGGGTTCTTGGTGCTTATTTCTCATCTTTTTTGCATTTTTCTTGGTTTCTTTCACTCAAATCTTGAAGCTTGGACAAATTTCAAGGTTGATATAGTGATTTGAAGCTTAGTTTTTGCATAAAGTTGTGATTTTTAAGGTTTTATAGCTTCTTTGATATTGGAAAACTAGTTTTTGGTAGCAAAATCTTCAATAAATTTTCTTGCTGGCCAATAAATTTTCAAAAGGATCAGTGGATCCAACACTATTTACAAAAACCTACGGGGAGGACGGACTTGTTGTTCAAATATATGTCGATGACCTTATTTTTGCCTCAACAAAAAGAAGGTACTCTAATGATTTTGCAAAATTAATGAAAGATAATTTTGAAATGTCCATGATGGGTGACCTTTCGTTCTTTCTAAGACTACAAGTTCATCAATCACCCCGTGGAATTTTTATAAATAAGTCCAAATATGCTCTTGAAATTTTAAAGAAACATGGAATGATGACCAGTGATACTTATAATACACCAATGGGCTATACCACAAAACTAGATGCTGATTTACATGGGACTCCTGTTGACCCTACCAAATACCGAAGTATGATTGGGTCACTCATGTATCTCACAGCTAGTAGACCTGATATAGTATTTGCTGTCTACATGTGCTCTCGCTATCAGTCTAAACCAACTGTAAAACACCTCAGTGAGGTCAAAAGAATCCTTCGATACATAAAGGGAACCATTAACTTGGGAATCTGGTATCCGAAGGATTCCGGTTTTGAACTAATTGCTTTTTCAGATGCTGACCATGCAGGATGTTTAGACACACGCAAAAGTACATCTGGTGGATTACAATTTCTCGGAGACAAACTTGTGTCATGGCAATCAAAGAAGCAGGACTGCACATCACTGTCGTCAACAGAATCTGAATATGTAGCCATGTCTGCTTGTTGTGCTCAAGTCATCTGGATGAGATCACAACTTAAGGATTATGGCTACCTATTCAACAAGATTCCTATCTACTGTGATTCCAAAAGTGCAATTGCTATCTCCTGCAACACAATATATCATTGCAAATCCAAACACATCGATCTCCGATATCACTTCATCAAAGAGCATGTGGAAAAGGGTACCGTTGAACTTTATTTTGTTGGGACTGAGTACCAATTGGCGGACTTACTTACCAAATCCTTAGCACCATCAAGGTTTGCTAGTCTAGTTCACCAAATTGGTATGCGATGTTTAACTCCAGAGGATCTGGAAAAGTTTTTAAAACACAATTGATCGTCAAACATCAAAACTATCTTTGTAAATATTTTTCAAAAAAAAAATGCAAGTATAATCTCTCTCTTTCAACACTATTTTATAAAATGTCTTCAATTATTTAAAACAAGTGTTGAGGGGGAGGAAAAGTATTTTCAAATTTCTCAAAAATATATTAACTTTTATACTTGCATTTTACCAAAAAAAATATTACATTTTATCTTCAAAGGGATGCATCATAAGTGTTTCGGGATACTCTCCTTGACCTAAATAAATTCTTTAAGATTTTTTAAGATTACGGTCTAAGGTCGAGGGGGAGTATTATTCTACAAAGGTGTTCTTGTCATAACTTGGTGCTATTTACGAAAGTTAAATGAGTTAGTGAGTCTTGGCATTAAGAATAAATGTAAGTTAAGGTTAAGGGGCCATTTGTGTCATAATACTAAACTTGATTTAACCTTGGTCAAAACTACTTTGACCGGTCTCATTTACTCCCACCTGCTAACATTTACTACCTTCAACCACCATTATCTACGATCTAAAATCATTTGATTAATCCGTGCATCAATCTTCGAATCTGTAAGTGTCAAACGTTTTTGATCATGTTCATAAACAATGGTTTTAATTTTCATAACAATCCAACGGCTAGTTTTTTCATAATCTTTTAAATTCATCTTAGGGTTATGCGTAATCATAAACCCAGTAATTTGTGGTTGTTATGGTTGAATTGCTTAATGGGAAATGATCTTAGGATGTATATAAACATGTTTCTAAACTCTAATCGTACCCAGAAACACTATATCATTCGATTTGATTTTAGGGTTCATACGATGGAATTAGGAGTTCTTGATTTTGTGCTTTAGGTTTGAAATTGGTGATGAGGATTGTGTTATTACATGCCTAGGAACTCATATATGAGGTTTAATTGCAACAATAACATCTCTTGTTCGCGAATCAAAGTTTTAAGGGCCGAACGCACTAGCAGTTATGATCTTGTGTTTCTGTGGTCAATTGGTGTTAAAATTTGGACCATATGTTCCTTAGGATGTTTTAATCACTTGCCCTAAACTTATTCTTACCCAGAATCATGTTTGATTGTGTTTATGATTATGTGTTCATGCGTTTCTACGCGTAACTCAGTTTTAGGCTTGTTTACGCATATAATGTGCATATTAAAGTGTGTGGGAATGAATATTGATCAGTGGTAATGTTTGTACACTTTCAGGAATCATACAACTCATATTACGCAAGGTGATTTTCTGGAAAATAGCATGTTTACGCGCAAATTGTTCATCCTACGCGTAAGATTGAATCTTACGCGTAAGATTTGACACGTGGACAAACATTGTCTTGGATAAGACAATGTTTACGCTTAATGATAAATCTTACGCATAAGTTTTGTTCTTACGCTTAAGTCTTGAACTTACGCATAAGTCAAAACCTACGCATAAGTTATATCTTAAGCTTAAGGTTAATCCTTTGCGTAATCTCATATCCTACGCATAAGTTTTTTATCCTACGCGTAAGATTGAGCCTACGCATAAGGTTTACCTTACGCATAACATATAAACTTACGCGTAACTTTTGCACTTACGCGTAAGATTGAGCCTACGCATAAGGTTTACCTTACGCATAACATATAAACTTACGCGTAACTTTTGCACTTACGCGTAATTTCACTTCTTACGCTTAAGTCATGTTATGCGTAGACTTATTCACTTACGCGTAAACTTGTCAAATTCATGAAATTTTTCCTAAGTGTTTTAAAATTTCCAAAGTGTAACTTCTTGTAATGATAAACTCATGTTGTAACTTAAATGTTATAAGTTTCTACCGTGTGATAAAACACAAGTTTGTCATATATCAAAAGTTTTCACACACACAAACACCCACTGATCAATGTATAACATGCAAATCATGTAATCTTATGTCTGAGCTAACACCGTAAACCATTGCCATGTTTGTGTTTGTTTATGATCAATTCAGATGGCAGAACACAATGACGTTCCATACGGACCAGAACCCGAACCTAAGCTTTCATGGGAAGAGACATTCCCAGATGATTACACCAGGAAGATTGGAAAGAACAACCTCCGAATCAACTTCAACAAAATCACTTGCAACGAGTCCTCATGTATTGTTGCAGTGGATGCTCTTCTATATCACCCCAACAAGCTGTTGTTCACTAAGTCTGCCTCAGTCTCCTGCTTCTACATCCACCAGTTTTGGCATACACTTCAGCTAGATCTTGGGGAGGCTTCCTTCACCTGTATGCTTCATAACCGTCAGGTCACTGTGGACATTGATTTGCTTAGGAATGTACTTGGGTTACCAGAACTCGGCCCAGATGAAGTATATGATCAAGTCCCCACCGAAGAAGAGTTGATAGAGTGGTTACGTGATATAGGCTATGACGAATCAGAAGAAGTTGTGACAAGACATTCTAGGGTCAACATTAGATATCTTCCACAACCATGGAGAACCCTATACATTCTGATTGCCAAGTCCTTATCTGGCAGAGATACTGCCACGAACACCCAAAGCTCCAATACCTCAAACTTTTCTGGGCAGTGGCTAATGTGAAGAAAGTTGATTATGCCAGTATCATTTGGGAAGACCTTGTGTGGCACATTCAACATAAGACCACCAACATTCCATTTGTCCGCTTCACAAAACTACTCATCGAAAGCTTCCTTCGTGAGTATGACGATATCTCACAGAGACTTGATGACAAAGATAAGAACACGTTCAGAAATGAAGATACTCTCAGAGTCATCAAGAGACTTGACACCAGCACACGCAAGCAAGGAAAGAAACTTCCCGATTGTCTCTTGAATGCCAAAGTGAAGGCTTGCACGAATTACAAGTATTATGAACAAGCTCTTAAGGATGACAAAGTTGGTTTCCTTGACGAAGTTGTTCTACCCTCCTGCATGCAAAAGAAGGGAAAGAAAGGCAGTAAGACTGGGAGCTCCGGTAGTTCCACTCAGTCTAAGAAGAAGAAGGGTACTCTCAAGAGAAGGACTCCTGCCAAGCAGCCCGCATCCATTCCTGAACCTGGGTGGTTTCCCTCACCACAATCTCCTCCAAAACCGTCTGACTCTGAACAAACCGAATCCGACGAAGGTCCAGTGTATAGAGAAGCTTATGCTAACATTGATAAGGATGTGAATCTTGATGACATTGACGATAAGGATTTGACGTTCGAAGATTGGGAAAAGAATATTGACGAATTTGCTGATCATGCTGAATACCCAGCATATCTCAATCAAAGACCGTTCACTGAAGCTCAAACAGTTTTAGAAGAAGAAAGGATTAGGAGAGAGAAGATGAAGGAACCAGTAACTGCTGAACAAGAGTCTGTAGGCCTTTCAGTTGAAGAAGAAAATGAAAGGGCTCTCAACCTGGGTCTCCTCCACAGCCGAATTGATGCATTCAATGCTGATCTACCTCCACCTCCAGTGTTCTCTCAAACTACCGAAGCTGGCGGATCAAGCAGTATTCCTGAGTCTGACACAGGGATCAACACTGACTTAGTCGCCTACGACAATCCTTCAGTATCTCCCACAGACATTGAAATGACTAATGCTTCAGCAACGGGAGAAGAAGAAGAGGAAGATCCCATGGATACTGATGCTCCACGGTTGATGACTGTAGAAGAAATGGAGCTTAGAGAAAGGGCTCAGGAAGAGGAATTAAAGATAAAACAGGAAGCTGAAGAAGCTAGGCTTGAGCAGCTTGCACAAGCCAAACTGGAGGAAACTATCCGAATGGAAGAAAGTAGGAAGGCTGAAGAGGCAGCCAAGCTGGCTGAAGAAAAGTTGAAAAGAGAAGAAGAAGCCAAGCTTGCTGAAGAACTAAGGCTCAAGTCCGAAGCTGAAAGACTGGCTGAAGAACAAAGGTTGAAAGAGGAAGCAGCTAAAGCAAAGAAAGTTGATCAACCCGAACCACAAAGAGGAGATGACAAAGACCTTACCACCATTATTGAATCCTCACAGTCATCACCTCCTGCATCCGAATCAACTCACGACAAATCAATCAAGAAACCAAGCACCAAAGCCTCTGCTGCATCTAAGTTACTAAAGTCAGCATTCAGAAGAGTACATGAAAAGAAGAAAAGCAGACTGGAAGATCAGGTTGCAACATTAGTAACCCAAGTTGCTGAATTGACAAAGCTGAATTCGAACGTCCAAGAGCTACAAGATAAAGTTGATACTTTCTTAGCTAAAGACGTACAAGAGAACTTGGAAGCCACATTGGCTGCTCAAGCACAAGAGTACATGGCACAACACTTAGTTGCTGAGTTGAAAGATCTGCTAGCACCCATGAGAGATGAACTCACCAAGTTCGCAGAGCAAGCTGTCAAGAAAGTGATCCGATCAACCTCATTCACTCTTCGAGCTGACAAGTCTACTGTTCCACTACCAGGACTATCTATGGACGAATTGGAAGCTCAACTCTTGGACAAGCTGGCAAGCAAGTTCACATTGTCTCCTGAAGAAGCCAAAATCCTGGAAGCATTGAAAGACAAGATGAACAAAGAGACTTGCAGCACAGAGGCCGATAAACTGAAGCGTCAAAGAGATGATGAAGACAGGGATCCTAATTCTCAGGCAAAGAAACAGAAACAAGCTGAAGGACCCTCATCTCAATCAAAAACACTGGTCGTCCCTCCAACAACAACAACATCCTCACAACAACCAAAGGCATCAGGTTCTGCTCCCAAAGCACACGACCACTTTGTATACACCGGTGGTGACGAGATTCCTCAACCCGATGAAGTTCCAGAACCATCCTCTAAGAAGAAGAAAGTAAGGAAAGGAAAGCATCATCAACCCAAATCGGACACCTCATCAAAAGGCACAGAACCAAAGAAACCGAAAACCGTCCTCAACTGGCTAGATCAAGACGATAGTGCAGAATACTCCTGGTTTGAGAAGATGATCAATTCGCAACCACCACTTGAAGACAATCATGAACCTCAAGATGGTCGAACGGTGGAATATGCTCAATTGATTCAACAAAAGTTTAAAATGAAAAAGATGAATAAGAAAGAGCTGCGAAGAATCAAGAATGATGCATTCAATCTTCTGAAAGATCGGTCTGCTAACTCAATCGAGCTTGAGTACCATCTGGAAAATATTGCTCGAGCTATGTCAAGCAATATTGACTGGATCAATCCTGAATCTTATGTCGATCCGGTCACAAAGAAAACCGCACCTTACATTACTGACTGGTCCAAACCACTACCGATGATTGGGAAGCCTAAGGAACCGAAGATCCCGTACAAGTTCTTCTTCAACACAGACTTGGAATATCTGAAACTTGGCAGCAAGATTGTGAAGAAGTACGTTACATCACTCGCCTTTCTCCCTGCAACTCGATATCTCAATAATGCCATCGAAGAAGAAGCCTCTGCATTATTCGTTGATAAAATTGTTGAATATGACCGGAACGCACTCTACGGCATACATCATTGGCCAGAAAACCGGGCACAGTACTATCGAAGCAGCAGACTCAATCAGACAATGGGTGATGTAGCAAGTGATCTGAAGATAGTCTCGATTCAGTTCATTTCGACTGTCACTCACTTTGGGTACCCCTTCCTCAGCAAAATCACACTGAAAAGACTTGATGAAAAGGAGTACGATATTTCCGAGTCAGACTTTCCACGACTACTTCTCAATGACATTGAAGACATGTACCTGCTCAAAGTTCAAGGAAAACTCTGTGGCTTGTCTAAAGAGATGCAGCTTGCCTTTATCCAAACTCTCCTAATCTTCATCAGGCAGATTGTCATTAGAGAAAGAGTTGAAGATCTTCAATTGGGAGTGGAAAGTTATCAGAAGAAGCTCAATCTCACCAAACCCAACATGTTTGACATCCCCGACCTTCAACATCTACCTCAATACACCTTGATCAAGCATCCAGCATTTGGATTCACTTACCGCAGTGTCAACAGTCGAAACTGCTTCATGGGCTACAAAGAATTACATAAGTTCTGTGATGAAACCTTGAAGTTCGTCAGAGATGGAATCAAAAGCAGAATCAATGACATAGCACTGGGGAAATCCAAAAGATGGAACACCGATGAGACCAGGGATGCACGCAGATTCATTACAAGGATTGAGAACCGGTTAAAGCGCAGGGATCAGTTCAGGAGATTGGAAAGCTATGTTGGAGGAAGAACAAAATTTCCGGTGTTGACATTTGAGAGACCTGATTGGTAGAAAGTTGTAAGAGTTTGATTTGATTTGTCAATAATATACTTCATAATGGCTTGTGCACGCATTACAGTACACAACCCGAACTTGTATAGAAAGGACCCTGAGGTACGCATCAGTGCCTCAATCCTAATATAAGGAGCGAAGGCTTCTTACTTTTGAGTAGAATTAATCAAATGTGTTATGATTTTCATAATTATGCTCAAAAGGACAAGTATTTCACCTCAATAAGACCTAATCACTTGTTGAGGGGGAGCACTTATCAAAACAAAATACTTTGTTCAAAATCAAAAGTTCTTGGTGAATCTCCCCATAAGACTCAAAAAGCATATTTTAATCAAAAGATTAACAAAAACAACATCTCATATGCTATTTTTGAGGGGGAGAAAATGAAAAAGTGATTAAAATATATGAAGTAAAAGCTGAAAGTTGTATCTTATGCGAGCTAGACTCAGATTCACTCAGGAATTGACGAGACAATAAAAGTTAGTAAAATCGAAAAGACTTATCCTTGACGGGTAATAACATCAAGTTAGTTACTAGAGATAGTTGTCACCTAAAAGCTGACAATGTATCTCTTTAACTAACCACGTAAGCGTGTCTCGAAAAGGATTTGTCTTAGTAGAAATGTACCGTCTCGAGAAACTTTCTGTGAACTAGATCAGGCCGGGTAATAACTTCAAGCTAGTTTAACTAGTGATGTAAGCGTGTCTCGAATCGGTCTTGTTCACGAAAAGTGGATCAATTCAAAATGCTTGCTCCTCCCGCATGTGCAAATTTATTAAATACTAATGAGCACATGTGCAGGGGAAGCCCTTCAAAAGTGTACACAAAACTCTCAAAGTGTTAACCAAAATATTTGATTATCACAAACACTTTGAGAGATTTTCAATCAAAGGTTTCTTGGCTACTGTCGGAGTTATAAGGTGATTAAGATAGGAATATCCGTCCTATGATCCGCCAGAGCCGGAGGGATCTACCCAAGGACATCTCCCATAGTTAGAATTAGAAGTCCTTAGGTATGATACGAAAAAAGGAGAAAAGAATGAAAGGGAAAGACGGAGTTGAAGAATTAAAAAGAAATGTAAAGAAAAGGGTGAAAAGAAATAGCCCTCCATATGATTCAACCTTAGGGCAGACACCGGGTTCAATACATATGCTACTGGTTGTTGCAAAAGACAACACCGGTATTGAAGATTAAGTCATCATGGACCCAGTGACGCAATGCATTAAACCTTCTTAACCACTCAAGTTCTCTTAAAAGAGCTTGTTTCATTCTCACGGGGAACCAGTGTAATCTATCGACCTATCTCTTAGAGACGGTTGATATTGAAACAGGAGACCCCTCCCTAGTCTCCGCATAGGAAACCTAAGTGTGCACTTATAGAGTCTAGAGCCTCGAGATACATCAAAGATCTCTTAGGAACACTTAGTATTTCTACAACTGGTGTTCTACATCAATGGACACCAGCTGTAAATTATCGAGTCCTTCGCAGATCAAAGCAATCTGCCGAGAACGTTTATGAGAGGATTACTTATGTATTTCTCAATGATTGAACGGAAATCCTGCCAGGGTCAACATCTAACAGCCCTGACAGCAGGTCACTTCGGTAACCCCACAAGGGTTACGCTTAGTGTCTGCAGTGGTTCCATAGCGGTCTACAGTCATGGAGTGATCCCCAGCGACTCACCCAATCATTGAGCTACTTAGTAGGTCTCGTAAGCTCCTTCGGGAGTATCTTATGGGAACGGCCTGGATAAGGATTAGAGGGAGTCTTCACAATATGCTGTTGATGAACTCTAATTCCTTATCTGTAAGTACCAGATGATTTATTGCTAACTGTTTACTCGCAGGTACTTCACTTCCATGATGGTAGAATCCAACATGCTCATACATACATCTTGAAGCAAATGATAGCTCCCCCAAAGATCTTAACAACACAAAGTTCAAAGAAAGATTCTACATCAATAAGGAGAATCTACAAAGTATAAAGACTAAAGATCTTAGAGTATGCAAAGGAACTTCTTGTACGTGAAAGTCTAAGTCCAAAGATGTATGAGTATGTTGGAATGGCGGACAACCACCACAGAAACAGGAGTGACGAACGGCAGACAACTTCATAACTCAATCACTACTTCACCACCAAAGAACAAAGACACAGAGCAAAGTATATTCATTATCATTCAACCATTTTGAAGACGTCTAGAGTTTTACATGTCACAAGTCAACGACAAAGATGAAGACGTCAAGCAACCGTGATGACCGACCCTTAGGGGGAGATTGTTGGGATCATACTTTTGTATTTTAGTCAAGTCTCGGTCATTACATTTTGTAATAGGTTGCTTAGTTATTTATTCTACATTGTTTAAGTTACAAGGCTTAAGATTGTAAAGTCCATGGGCCTTAAAGCCCACGTCCAAATGAAAGGAGGGAGGAAGGGAGTGTTGCCCTACTCCTCCTCCTATAAATACTAGGCTTATGTAACCTTTTCATTTGTTGGTTATTTGAATATCATTAAGGAAACTCTTGCTCTTTCACCTTTCACTTGTTCTCATAATCAACCATCTCTTTTCTCATCTCATCTCTATCTATATCATACTTGTGTTTACAAAATGGTGACCTAACAGATTAGATGGTAAAGATGAGTATTTACTACTAAATACTTGTTTATGTCATGATCTTTGGTTTGATGAGTTTTCGTTTTGTGATTATCAAAATATAGAGATATCAAAAGATATGAATAACGTTTTTAGTCATTTATTTATATCAACAATCTCCCTTTTTTTTATGATTACAAAACCTAAACTCATTAAATCCAAGAATTAATTTTTAGACAAGTATTTAGTGAGTTTATAGTCACTTCTCCCCCTTTTTGTAGAATCAAAAAAGGTTTAAGCCAATAAGAAGGAAGCTCCTCCTTGATGTATGCTCCCCCTCGTTTGAGGGCACCAAGGGTTCGAGTATTGGAATTCTTGCTAGAAAAATATTAGAAGCACAAGCATGACACAAGCAAACACATATATCATAATACCAACAAATAATAAGCATAGCAAAAGATAATTAGAAACACATATTAAGTCATTCATTAATAGAAAATGATTATGTCAACCCATAATCATTGTTACAAAGGCCATAAATATAGAATACTAAACTAAGTAGAGCATCCTAATGTGCCAACAAGGAGTGTCACCAAACTTTCTTGAATCCCAAAATGGTTGAAGAGTTTTATTTGAAAATGAGAAACATAAGCATATAAAATGTTTGGTGGTTTAGTGGAGATAAACTTTTGGTTGCATGGATGTTGGTGAGTTTGGAGATGTGGAACTTGTAGGTGGTGGATTTGAAGTAGGGTTTGTTGATTGAGGGTTTTGATGTTGTTCAAGTGATGGTGTTTGTTGAGATCTTGTAAGAAGATACTCAATCCAAGTGAAGTGCTCATTCAAAGCAATGGTTTGTTGTTGAAGGAAGATGCAACAAGGGCAATTGTTAACATGCTTCTCAATTTGGTTGATGTTGTGTGGTGATGATGGTGAGCTTGATTGGGGTGGATCTAAATTGTGTTGAGCAAGATGTAATGCTAAAAGAGCACTAAGCTCATGAGCCTCTTTTAGCTCCTCAACGAACTTCAAGTGTTCGAAGGAAGGTGATGGTGGTGGAACATGATAGTTGTCTTAGGTGAAGGTTTGAACATGCAACATAGGAATGACATGTGAAGTTGTAGGATGTGGTGGTGGTACTCTTGGTGGTGGAGACATGGTTGAGCTTGGGTAGTCATGAAAACATGAAATGGGTGGAAGAGGTTCTTCATGAGTGAGTGGTGTTTTTGTTGAATGAGCAACATGTGAAGTATTGATTGAGAGGTTGGGATTGTTGTTTTGGGATTGAGCATGCTCATCATAAGAAGAAGCATTAATGAGGGCATGAGTGGATGATAGGTTGTGAGATGACTCATTAGTGTGGGTTTGAGGTTTAGTTGTTGGTTGACTTGGAACAACATCACTTGAGTTATGACAAGAATCAAGTTTCCTCCTCCCAACGGGTTCGACGGAGATCCTTGCGGTTCTTGAAATCTTTGGTTTTTGGTTGTTGGGAGATGACATGTTTGGGTGTGATGGCATTAATGATGGGAAGAGGGTATTTATAGTGTATGAGAAATGTGGTTTAGGAAGGTAAATTTTGAGGGATAGTATGGGACAAAATATGTTTGTGAATTTTTGGGAAGTATAGGGTGAAATGGGTCAAAAAGTGATAAAGAAAACAGTATCCCCGACCATCAGATGGCCGGTCCCCTTAATTAGGGGCCGGTCCCCTTAAAATTAAGGGGGCTGCCTTATATAATTAAGGGGCCGCCCATCTGGTGATTCCCAGAATGCCAGAAATGGGTTTTTGGCAGAAAATTTTCAAAAAGGTTTTGGTTTTGGATTTGGATTCAAGTAAGTTCAACTCTTTGAGGCAATATAGGACATACTATTCATGAATGTAGAGAGTGATATAGAAATAATTAAATTAGACACTTAATTTCTAATAATCATGCTATCTACTAATGTATCAATTAAGATATGCAACTAAGGAAGCAATAAGGCAAATTAGTTAAATATGCAACTATATGAAGATGATAACATGTAGGCTAGTGCAAACATATTGAGAGTTGCTTACAAGTAACAAGTGGGAAGATATGATTATATGGACTTCAAGACTTGTTACAAACAAGATTCATATGGGCAAACATTGAGGACAATGTTCAATTCTAGTCCGGGGGAGGGTGAATCTTTGATTCGATTTGACCTTGCATTTTTCACCATGTCATGTACTCTTGCAACTCCGTTTTTCCACCAAAAATGAAAAAAAAATTGAAAAATTTCAAAAATTTTGAAGAAAAGTGAATGAAAAAGTCATGAAAAAGCACAACAAAAAAAAAAAAAAAAAAAAAAAAAAAAAAAAAAAAAAGTCAGAAAAGTTGTGCAAAAATATAATAAAAGTTTGAATAAGTGATTTGACACCTTGTTGACTTTATTGTTGGCGAGAGTAGGAATAAATATTTTGACTTGACCGGGCGTGTTGAGCCCTAGCTTGTTCCCTTAACCAATGATAATCATAAAAGTTTGTGCTAGCCTTGTACACAAGGAGCTACTCTTTTGTTGGCTCCCGTACTTGACTTTATACATGCACGGCTTGAAAATCTTTCGCTAGTCACTTACACTAGGAGCTATAAAACGCGAATTCTTTCCAAGCGTTTGCAAGTTCCCGTATTTGACTTTATATATGCGTGACTGATTATCGGCTAAGCATCTGCTAATCTCATTATTTGATGTCTTAAATTTGCAGAGAACGAGAAATGATAGAGTTTATTTACAAATTTAATGCTAAACGTGGAGTAGTGGTTCTCTTTAGAGCTCATAAGAGGTACTCGTGGCTTTTTACTCCCATCAGATACGTCACCAATATATAATAGATGTTCTAGGTTAATTAGTGGTATTTAGGTTTGCATAATATTTAGTTATTTGTTTTCTTAAGAGAATTTTTGCTTTAGAAGTTGGGTACATATCAAGAAACATAAAAAATAAGAGCAAAAAGTGAAAAATCAAAAGTCAAAAGTTGATTATCTATGTGGTTTTGGAGCTACCCGATAAGCTTCCATTGATGTATTGAGAAAAGTCAAAGAAAGAAAAAAAAAAGTGAAAAGTATGAAAAATATGAGAAAAGTGAAAAAAGTGAAAGATGAAAAAAAAATGAAAGTTGAAAGTTATGTTGAATAAGAGTTTGGATGTAAATAAGTTGTTGGCGCGTGAGGTGCATGTGAATGATTATAAATTGGACACATGAGGTGCACGTGTAGTACTCCGCAACTTATATTTATGATGTTGTATGTACCAAAATTCCTTGATGTGGACCGAATTTCTATTGCAGTGGTTCTTAAGAGAAAATGAATAACTATTTATCGTTTTAACTTAGGTGTCACTATCGGACTAAAAATTATTGAAACGAGAAAATATGAAGCGATTTATTTCTCAACAAAGTAAAATATTGAGATACAAAAACTTAGGACATGGGAGTAAGAAGTTTCCACGAGTAACTTTTATGAGTAGTGTTAGCATTAAATTTATAGTTAAGCTGTGATCTCGTTTTTACGATTAGTTTGGGAGCTCGTGAAAAATCAAGAATGACGATTTTTATCCATATGATCACTTTTCCATGAGAAGTGTTTCTACTCGTAGACCCTAAAAATTATTGCAAAAATAATGAAAGTTCAACAAACCGTCACAAGTGTGAAGTAAGAAAAGTCCAAAAATAGTAATGAAAGTAGAATAAAGGAAAATATTTGGAAAACAGAGCGTTCGCGGGAGTAAATGATTTTATAATTTCTTTTGAACCTCCTTGCTACTTTACAAAGTTAGTAGAAAAAGTTATGAAATTATTTATCTCGTGAGCGTGAATTGAACACATTGCGTGAGGACACGACAATACTTTAGTCCGGGGGGGGGGGGGGGGGTTGGTGAGTACTTATTCACTCACCTTTTCTGAGCTAAAATAGGACCAAATAAACCAAAAACTAACCAAAATTGCCAAAGAATGTGTGTTTTTGTGTTTGTGAGTGTGCAGGAACGGATATTTAAGAAAAGGACAAAAAATCACAAGAAAATGACAAAACGAGCACGAGATTTGGAAAAGTGTCAATAGCCAAAGCCGGGGAAGCTTAGTGGTCAAAGTCAAAGCTCATATAGTCACAAGGAGTCCTCAAAGTTTCAGAAATTACAAGAATGGTCCTTCCTCATAAGTTTGAAGAAATTACACATGTGGTCCTTCAACTTTCAAGATTATCATTTTTGGTCCTTTTGAAGATTTGACAACAAAACCCTTGGAGAATCAATGAGATGTCAACAAAGGTCCTTGAATATTATTTATCAAGATTGGCAGCAAAGGTCCTCTCATTTTCAGAATATACACTTTTGGTCCCTTGGTTGAATTTGCTACCACAACCGGATCCACATCCATTTAATCCAAATTAAACAAACACAAACACACCATTCCAAGCCCAAAAGTAACCAAAGCCCAGTCCACCTCCCAAAACCCGACCCACACCCTAAGTCAAATAACAATAAAAAATACCTAGGCGCGTTTTACTGTTCTTCTCCCCCACCTAGTTACCCAGCACCCTCCCCCTTTTTACCTCGTACCAATCCAAAACCCAACCTCGTACTAGAATCTTTCTAGAAACCCTGACACGTTGTCAGATGTCAACATCATTCCTCCCATGTGGCAAATTAAAGCTCACCGATTGGTCTAAGTCATGTGGCATATGGATAAAATCAATCAAACGGCTATGAATGAGGTGGAATGACAACATTGTGGATATAATTGAAGATTTATGGACACAATTGAGCTTCTGGATCCTTCTGTAACCCTAGGCTCCTCACCCCTGCTCTCCTATATAAACCCCCTAGATACGTTGGAGGAGTAGTTTTTAAGTAATGTTATGCTGCTATTTTCATTTTCAATGTATTCTTAGCTTAACTTTAATGTATTCTCAGTTTTCCTAAATAAAATTCTTGTTCAATATTTTAGTTTCCTGTTCTTAGCTTAATCATTTAAATTCCTTTAGCTTAAAATCTCTTATCTTAGCTTTCCACTTCTTTAATAAGCTCTTTTGTCAAATTTTATAGCTTTTAAAAGTTTATTTCTTTATCTACTATTTAAATCTCCATAAAAACTCAAAAAAAAAAAAAAAAAAAAAAAAAAAAACTTGAAAAATACAAAAAGATGTTTACTTTTTCTTAATTTCTGTTTCATTTAGCTTCTCAGAAGCTTGTTTTAGATGTACAAAAGTTTACTTACTTATTTCTATACTCAAAGTTATAAAAACCAAAAAAAAAAATAATAAGAAAAATATAAAAACTCAAAAATATGTTCTATTTTGTTTCTTAAATCCATTTTCAGTAGTCTTTTGGTAGTTTACTTACTTATTTCTAGGATCTGTTTTCAAGGTTGTTTTGTGTTCTCAGATTGGTAGTGAGCCATTTGCCCCCATAAGATCTCAATTCTCAGCTTATCTCTACTGCTTATTTGGCTTGTCTATTTGAGTGGTTTAAGCTTATTTCTGTTTTCAATCAGGGCTGCTATTGCTTATTAGAGATCATACTCTGAGTTTGTTGATTGTTTTGTGCTTAATATAGCTTATAGTACCTGTTTCAATTGATACTTGGCCTATACTTATTCTGCTTAGCTTATTGTTTCTTCCTAGTGCTTATTTGTATCTGATTTGGTCATAACCTGTGTTTCTGAGCATCATTTGGCTTCAAAATTGTTTCTATAAGCTTATTTGAATCTGTAAATCATTTAGTCAAGGTTTGGTCAACTTTTGGTCAACCGTGCTTATAAATAAGCATTTTGAATAAGCTGGTTTTGCCCATTAAGCACTTCCAGTGCTTATTTTTTTAATTTTTATATTTTTTCTAGTTTCAAAATATTATTCTAGATTTTCCCTGAAATTTTCATATTTTTCTGAGTTGATTTGCTATTTTTCTTAATTAATTTTCAATTTTAATCACTTTTAATTACTTTTTAATTACTAAAAATCCAAAAAAATCAGAAAATCCCCAGAAAAATCCAAAAAATATTTTAGAAAATTATTTTTAGTTATTTTAGAATTTTAGAAATTTATTTTGCATTTTTCTCACTTTATTTACATTTTCTTTTAATTTTTAATTAGTTAAATTAGTTTTTAATTCATAAAAAATAAATAAAAAGTCAAAAAAATATTTTTTTTTCTCAAAATTTTCTTTTATCATTTTTAACTTTTCAAAATTATTTTCAAGTACGTAGGAGTCGTGTAGCTTAAAAGTCGCGTTTTATTTCGTACGTGAACATTTATTTAACGTTTTTGCGTACGGTTTCGATTTTATGTTACGTTTCTAGTTGTCTTACTTGAATTACGTGTTTAAGTGATTATTTGTGTTTCATTTGTGATTTCATTAGTATAATCTCATTTAAATAACTTTTTACCACTTTTCGATTCACGATTTTCACGAATCAATATTCTTGATTCCATTCACCTTCACTTGGAAACGACTCGGGTGATCCGTATTTCTTGCGAATCACTTCGATACTATACTACTATATTATATAATTGGTTTTCACACGAATCATGAACGAATAACGAATAATTATTATTCGTTATGACGAATAGATGATGTGCAGTGAAATTATTATGCCATGCATGATATGATAAAATACTTTATTTAAAATATCAATCGTAGTTTTACCTTTTTAATCATAAGTAAAAATATTAACTTTTTAGATATCGTTATATATATATATTATTAATGTAAAAGTAAATAATATATAAATAAAAAGTAATAAAAATGCATATGACGTGATGGTGGCGTAAAATGGAAAATAAAATAAGAATGCCAAATAGATTATGTTTAGTCCTTGTTCTTTTCCAATTTTTACACTTTTTATACTAACGGCATTAGCGTTACACCGTTAGTCCTTTTTATATATAATTTACGATTATAGTCCACTACATGTCCAATATTACAATCTAAGCTTGAAACATCATATAATATCAATTTTTATCCTAAACTTTCTGTTTTGACAGTTTTAGTCCAAGTTTTTAAGGTTTGGCAGTTTTAGTCCTTTAGGTGTCGTCGCGTTACATTTTTAGTCCAAAATCACAAAAACGTTTATAAAAATTTCCGTAGCTTATTTTATTAATTCCAAGCTTATTTCAACAGCTTATTTGATTAAAATCTTATTTTTCTAGCTTATGGGCCTTAACGAGCCAAATACAAAGCTCGTTAAGATTTTTAGAGGCGAGGGCATGTAAAATGTTTTGGGCCTGAACTTGGGCTACTTTTGTGATTCTAAAAATATTTTATATGGGCCCAGTGGGCTTACGGTTTTTAATTTCTTATTGGGCCTTGAATTAGCCTACTCGACAATAATTAAGTTTTTATATAAAATTTGAATTTGAAAACTGGTTCATGTCGATTCAAAATGGATCATTTTATGTGTCGAAACGTGATTATTTTTACAAGATGTATAAATGAAATTGATAGTTTTCTAGGTGGTCTATTAGGTCGAGTAAAAATATAGTATGGTCGTTAAGTTAGATTTTGTTTTACGAGGCCATTCTTGGGGCGACTTAGGATAAATTTATGTTTAAAAGAATTGGTGAAATTTAAATGTTTTCATGTTTTTAACGGGTATATTTAGCTTCAAATGGGTTTCAATTTTAAGTATAACAATAAAAGTAACGTGAAGTGTGTGATATTCATGGTTCCTAGGCCTTCCACAAGGGAGGCTAACCACGAATTGTGTTCTATATATAAAGGTTGTACGTAAAAATAAATATAAAATTTATACGTTCGAACATGATTAATATATGATGCATGGTGAGGTAGGAACGTATGAAATGAATTCGAAATGATAAGGACATAACTTACAACACTAAGAATAGTGGTGAGAAATAGTGTGGAAAACGAACGAGGGACGAGTGAGAAACGAAACCAAAACGACTCTATAGCTTCCAAGCTTTAGAACCCGTCACGTAGCAGTCAATGAAATGACTTAGGACTTGCTAATAATAACTCACGCCTTTATGTCCTTCCTTCTCTTCTTCTCTTCGTATGGCAGAAAGAAAACAATGAAAAGTTGAAAGTTGGTCATGCTTTCACAAGGAGGTTTGAAGGTGGTGTAGGTTTTCTCTTCGTACAACAAGAAACAAAAGAAAAGAAATGCACTTTTGTCTTTGAGATTGCCTTCGCATGGCAGAGAGGAAAAGAAAAATTATATAGTTTGCATGTAGGTGTGTAACGAAGGAAGTATATTTATGTATTTTCTTGGAGTGTTGGTCCTTGGATGTCGACATATAAAGAAACAAGAAAAGAAAGAAAACAAATGTCAAGGTGGTACTATATTGTCAGTGAATGAAGGGTTCTCAAGAGATTTATTTATGACATAGTAGGACTTTTAAGAATGTATGAAAGTGAGGAGAAACCAAATGTGAATTGACTTGTTTCATATATGTCGACAGGTATATAAAAACTATACACGAATTGTAGAAATCATGTGAGGCTTGGTTCTAGTTGATGAAACTCATAATAAAACATGAAAACATGCTTGAAATATTATTAGGATCATTTAGAAACAAACCGGGATTAAAATGGTTGAGTTTTGAATAATATATAAATCGATTGATTTGATTTTGGTTCGATCACTTTGCCACTTATAAATGTATCAAACGTCGTCCAATGAACTTGGGATTTGACACACTAATATTTGGCTAGGTGGTGAACGAGATGGTGCAAAATTATATAGGTTTCGTGTGTACAAATTTGGCATACGCGAGGCGTTTTGGAGCATGCTTGATCGATTTATATGAAATATTAATAAGGAAAATGGGTTTGGTATTTTTGGGCCTGTTGGACTTAGGGAAGATTAAGGGCCCATTTGGTTTGGTAATTAGTTTTATAAATTAAGATTAGTAATTTATTAATATTTTGTTAATCGTGTCGAGAACTTGTTTTGTCATTTGACGAATTTTGCAATATCGTAATCGTGACCATTTTAATATACTAAGAAATTTTAAATTTCCCCATAAAAATGGTGATTACAATAATGACAAAGATTATTTATTTAATTAACCGAAGTTAATTATACAAATTTTTGCGAGGTTTTACAGTACCCACATGTCATTCTGAATTTCATCCCGAAATTCAAATTTAATGTGATTACTTGAGTAAAGAATTTTTGAACAGAGGTTGTCGAGAGATTTTTATTCCTAAAATTAAGGATACGTGATTCAGTTAGATTTACTTGTACCAAACAAGACAAAATAACTGATGTATTTAAGGGTTGTGAATATTGAAAATAACGATCAAGAATAGTGGAAAAATAACGGCTAGTGAATAGTGAATACTAACGGTCGTGAATAGTAACATAACGGCTATATTTTTTGCCTATAAATACCTCATTTAATTACCTATTCTTCCATCAACCATTTTCCTATCCTTTCACATTTCCTATTCTTAATCCTTTTCTCTCATTAAATATTTCCGAAAATGCCGAGCCTAATTACTATTATTGTAATGGTATATATCGTTGTTGCCATCACCTATTTGACTTTTGTTCCGGATGAAGATTATGTAGTTTTGGTCGGGATTTTGGGGTTCCTAATACCACTCACAGTTCTATCATATGGTGTTGATAAGATATGGAGGCACTAGTCTCAAGTTAGGTTTATTTAAAATGTATCCTTGTTATATTTCTATGAAATCCTCAATAAATATGAAATAATACTTATTTGTCTTTATGTTTAAGAACTAGGCTTGCTATTGTTTCTAATGGTGTACTTATACTTATCTTTTAGAATAATCAGAGTAATTCATCCTATGGTGGTTCTTGCTATGGTACTGTTGATGGGAATCCTTATTGTTATGTCGGGTCAGCCTATTGAAGATTCTATGCTTTTTATTGTAATCATTGTAGTAATAGCACTTCCTATACTAATTATATGCCTATGTATAAATTTCCGTGGTTTCTAATAAAATTTTTGCTATTGACGTTTTCCATAAGTCTTTGTGAACTCTTAAGTTTCTAATGTTTTTACTTTTCTCGACTTACTATAATAAAAGTGATGGGTATTAAGCGTAAATATCTATTTGAGTTTGTCAAAAATGAGGTTTATAAATAGTTTATTTAATCTCAAGATTTTGCTTTTACATGAAGATTGTTATTTAGAAAATCTGAAAAGATAACTGTTCCATTTATGACATAATTCTTCCTAAATTATACATAGGTAGCTAGGCTATGTATAATTGAGGACCAAATGATGTAATGCTTGGCTCAGTAACAATGGTATTTATTTTTCTTTAAATTGTTTTAGATGGTTCAGTCTCAATGATTGAATGACATCTAATCATTTTCAAAAGAATTTAGTAAATTTTTGTTCATAATATAGTGATGAGTCAGGAATTTCTAAGGAGATACTAGGATATTCTTGGTATAAACTTAAAGTTCATGAGATAATTCTTACAGGGTGGTAATAATCTATCGTGCAGTCACTCTTATTGTTCTCTTAAGGTGAGTTGGTCTAAAATCCGTAAATCTTTCATGGTTATGCTTACAAGGTATGACCGTCTTATTTTCTTTTCTTGCTATATCGTTGCTAATCGGAGGAACTATGGTTACTTCAAGTATTACTGCAATGATACTAATTACTAATTTATGGATATTCTTAGTACTTTGTTAGGCCCTTTAGTGAAAGAATATGGAACTAATTATTTCATTGATGATAGACTGAATTGAATCCCTATTGTAATTTAATTTCAAGATATGTCTGGGTAGTATCTTAGATAATTTATCAATTCTTGGTATAGGATTGCTAAGGAACAAACGAGTTTATCTACTAAAGCTAAAGTTCAATAACCTTCTCTCTATTCTTCAAGTTATCTTCCAAAAATTTGTCTTATAAAATTCTATGGTTATAGCCTAATCATGGTAGGTATAAGGTATCATAATAATCATAGGTATTTATCAAGGTAAGTTTGAATATATTCACTATAATCAACATTATATTAATAACTTGATTGATTGTTTTTGCAAAACAAACGATACAAGATCTTTTATTAATACTCCATTGATATGAGGAGAGTCATTTGTCTACCAAAGAGAGTAACAAATGGTGAGATTTTTCATGAAGGTATGAGTAATCATTACATGCATGTATAGCATCATGATGGAAAGAATTTATTAACAACAGAGGGTTAAAATGAAAGGAGATTTTTATTAAAGGTTGATTACAAGTTTTGAGAGTTTCAGAATTATTAGGAAATCTGTCATCACTAACCAAAAAATTTTTGGTTTAGTGGGTACAAATTTCTGTTCAGGAGAATTGAGTGAAGATACATCGTTTGAGATGTATTGTATCGAGAAATTTGGAGCGTCAGGAAAATAGAGAATTTGGAAATATCTGGTATTGAGGAATCTGAAGTATAAGGTGACGGAGAATTTGGCTCAACGTTCTTCTACGGCATCTCTTGGCTTGAACTTCGTCCAACTTCGAATGCTGCTTGACCACCAATCAAATCTTCATATGATTCGGTAGCTCTTCTGAGTTTTTGACGTAAAGGTGAACGAATAGGTGACGATGGAGGTGATCTCGAAATGAGTTCTATATTAGGTTGGGATTGTGATATTTGTACGTAAGGATCTTCAGTATTCGGAGAATTTTGATTGATAGATGAGATATTATTATTATGGAGAGTAGTTTTGATATTCACGGGCGTTCCTGAAGACATGCTACAGTAGTAACCGAGAAATATATTTTATGAGGATTTTGTATGTTAAAAATATAACAGTACAGATGAAATAATTATTGTGTAAGAGTAACTTCTAAACATGTAATATAATCTCAACAGATAAAGTATTGAGCACGGCAGTCTGCAGACACGGAGGGCATAAAATGTTATGGTGTAAAATCATTTTTGAAAATGCAGTTATAGTTTTAATGTTTGAAAATATTTAATTCTCTATAACTGTATCTCTGATACCAATCTGTAACACTCCCAAAGTTAAGTTTGTCGCAGCGGAAAAGTTATTTGGGTGTTACGGGGAGGATCGAAGTTTTAACCACATAAAACAGCTTAAAAGAAGCGTTTTGAAAGTTATTTGTCATTGATGCGTGGGAATCGCAACAGGCTTTACCTCTTGAGGGATCTTGAGAAGCTTACAACCCCCACCAGGCAGTGTACCTGATCGTTGTAGTATAGTATAGTGACAAGTACCGAGGGATTAATCGTTCAGCTAGGAATAGTGTCGTTAGGATTGAAATTAATCTAACTAGGTCTAAAGGTGAAGGATGATTCTTTTTATGTTTTTATATTTTATGAAAAGCAAGTAAAAATCTCAGGTATTGGGAGAGTGGGTGGAATTAGTTGCTAATCAACTAACCCAAAAGCTACTAATTAATCTAATAAACAAGAAAAGTAAACTAGGGTTCTACAAGATAAGTGAAGCATGTCTACCTATGATATGTTATTCCTTGCTAGCTATCCAATCCTACCTATTGAATTTTAACCTTGTTTTAATTGACGGGTTGTATTCCTTAATACCATTTATGGGGTATCGCACATAACTCCCCAATTCTATGAGCTCTTATCTCCTCCTATACCATGCCCAGCACAACCATAGGGATTATAAACAGTGGCTCATGCATTAAATACAACCAATAAAGACCTAGTGCAATCGGTTCATGTTTCCTAAGACGTTCAAGCATGTTACCATTTGGAGATTTGCCAGTTTTCTTAAGCCTAACATATAAATTCATTCAATCAAAACAAGAATCAATAGGAAACAAGAATTATAAACTAAACCAACTAGATCTATTGAAGTTGTCACGCCTTAATTGATGGAGATATACACACACATCAACAAGCCCCTCATTGATGAAGATAGACACAACATCAACAAGAAATCAATGAGATCTAATCAATTATATACAAGTTTCACATAATCATAAGTAGACACAAGGTGAATTAGAAAAACATAATCAAAGAAAGACAATCAACAAGAATAATGAAAGACATAGTTGAGATAGAATCATCAAACCAATACATGATGTTTATGGAGTGATTGAAACCCTCTAAGTTGCTGGAAAAACACCCACCTAAACCCAGGAATCGACTTTAGGGTTTAGGGCTTACAAAAAGTGAAGTTATGAAGTTATATTTATAGGCATGTTTTTTGTCGGCAAGGCTTGACGGTGTCAGCTCGTTCCCTTGACGCCGTCATGACCATTTTTACACCAAATTGTAGATCTCTTCGTCCTCTTCGCGTGGGCTTTTGAATCACCTAAATCCGAGTTCGTATGCAAAAGTTATGACCAAAACAATATCAGCTACTCCGCGCGCAAGTTTTGACAAGTTAACACGTGACGGCCTTGGGTGACGCCTTCACATTCTCTCTGGGCCGTCACCATTTTTACTCTTGACGCCGTCACCAAAATGCCCTTGACGCCGTCAGGTACTGTTTCCAGCAAGGAAAATTAAGACTTTGTCGTTTTCTTCACTTTTATGCTCCAAAAATGTCCAAAATGCTTCCTTTTCCAAAATTCACTCACAAAGTACCTAAAATCACAAAAGGAACGATTTAGGGCAATATTTGATCAAATAAATTCAATTCCGGGCTTAAATGACCCCCTAAAAGTGGTTCATTTTTCGCCTCATCATATATCCCTACACTTGGGGTTTGCTTGTCCTCAAGCAAATGAGCTTTTCCACCAATCAAAATACAAGTTAGGGGTTATTTAACACTAATATAAAAGTAATTACAACAAATGATCATTCCACCTTAGTCAAAACAAGCACGGAAATTATATACTAGCACCTCACATTAAGTATTTGGATACTCTCATCTCTCGGGTGTTGTAAATTTATATGTCATAATTGGAAATGGAGAAATATCACTCTCTACCTGTCATAGCAAATAGATTACCATAGGCTTGGGAAAGGATGAAACCTCCACCACTTGGCGTAAGCACCTAGGATAAACTATCAAAGAGGTCTTTTAAAAGGTTATAACGTTAGGTGTAGGGGTTATGGAAAACACGGTTTTGTTGGATAAACGGATATTTTACTGGTGGCAAGTCAATTGTCTTAGTTAACTATATGTACAATGAGGCGTTGCTAAGCCAAGACTCGACTCAACTTAAACTAACCACAACTCTTTTTGGATTTTCAAGACACTATTTGACTTAAACATAAATAAAAGAAACGGATGGTAGCCCGTATGTTTTTCTCTTTTCTTTTTCTATTTTTTTTCGATTTTTTTTTCATACACTTTTACTCTACCATCCAAAATAATACATCAAAGGGAGCTCGTTTCCTCCCTACACTTGAACTTTTACATACTTTACAATCAACTATTCTAATAACTCGAATCAAGATAATCAAAACACTTGGAGTACTTTTAAATATTAACGCACATATGGGGGTAATATATGATGTTCTTCCCCATTACTCCATAACACAAGTACCTTACCCATGAGTCCCAATTGTCCCAAAACAATATGTACAAGATATGACTCGACTTAGCAACCATGTAATCAATTAGACAACTAACAAAGGGTTTAAACAATTAACAATAATGCACTAAAGATGAGCGCATACAAGGAAGGCTAAGGTGATTTGGTTGCACATTTGGGGTGGATTGTAAACAAATTCTTCCTTTAAGTAAAATGCTTAAAGTTAGAAACGAAAAGATAGGCTCGGAGGGGTGTACTAGGGGTATCGTGTACTAAAAATGAGTACAACGCAAAGGTGTGGGAGAATTACTTGACCTATGAAGTCAATGTAATTATATCACAGGTGTAGAACAAGGGTTATCCTAATGCCTCTTATCATGTAGTAAATCCTAACTACACGAATGTAGTCTCACTAGCGGTCTCGGGATGCATCGCTATCACAAGTTCTAGAATCTAAATACTACCGGTACACTCATAAGCACCAATAGTAAATGCTTTTCCTATCAAATCTAAAGGCGAACCTCACATTTTTGGGTGGAAAATTTTTCTGAATATACGGTTATGTGCTAGTCATACAATCTCCTATCCATGAGACGCTGATTAAGACTAAAGTTTCACTCCTACATGTTGCAAAAAATTTTAAATTTGGTGCTAAAATTGCCCTAACAAATATTTCTCTCAGTTTTATTACACATTCACTATTAAACAAAACAAAAACCAAGTGGAGTAATAGTTTCTAATATACCCTCCTTACACTTAAACCGAACATTGTCCCCAATGTTCTAGATAAAAGATGTAAAAGTAAATAAATAAGAATGAAAGAAACTAATACTCCCCTGATTCGTTCACCGTGGATAATGTGACAACATGGTTAAATCTACCTCCAAGAAGACGAACGTTGAAAGCTTCCCTCCAAAAATATAAATCATCTTCTTGTCCTGTAATCATCAAACATAAAAACCAAAGCATCAAACCGAACAAAAATCACAACTAGATGTAATTCCAGACTTAGAAATAGAAACAAGACAAAGCAACAAAAGGATAGGATACTTGTGGAATGAATTACAAATAGGAACTCATAAAACATATCCACAATTATTGACACACAAACAAGATAGAATATATGCTAATCATGAATTGTGAAGTTTTCATGTTCGAATTTAGTTCTTTTTAACAAAATATAAATTTCCCTACACTTATCTTTTTGTAAAATACCTTTATATGCAATTAAGACGAGGTTAAAAACAAAATAAAGCATTTTCACAAATTATTCGAAACATGAAAATTAAACAACTATGATTAAGCATATATGACACAAACAAACAAATAAAATAAAAACATCAAACAATTAAAACATGGGTTGCCTCCCAAGAAGCGCTTGTTTTTGTTCGAGTCACGAGCCTGACTCTACCCTTATTTAACGGAAATAGGGGAGGTTTTCCCTACACTTAGGATTAAGTGTGGGTGGAAGTAGTGATACACACCCTTAGGGTGGAAATATGCCACGTGAGGTGAAGGGGGTGAGTGAATGGCTTCCTTCATCCTTAAACTACCCGGATAATATAGGTTGATGGGTGGGTCGGTTCCTCTTTTGTCTCCTAGAAATAAATCTAAGGATGGGAAGTTGTGTAAAGGTTGAGGTTCCGGTTCATCAACACTAGAAAATTCCCTAGAACTAGGAGTAAGGTTATCACTACAAGTGTTCAAACCTATATCCTCTAGTGGTGCTTGGTCCAAGGGTTCTACCTCAATTGGGGTTCCTATAGTCTCATCTACTTCTTCCGGGTAAGTCACGGGCGGTGTATGTGCCTCAAATGATGGTAGGACTTGTGGGGTACTTTGTGGGCTTGGATTATCCACCTCATCCTCCATTGTACCTAGATTACCTATATGTTTGCTTTGTACTATGATATTAGGTGCCATCCAACTAGGTATCTCAACATGAGTATATTCATCCCCCAACAAACTTGTTCCATGATCCTTCAAATTTGTTGTCAAATGATTTGTTATGTTGTTTGTCGGGTTGTCTAATCTATAATAATATTGGGCACAATCTTCTATGGCATCCCATGCTTCTTCAGCATTTAATTCCCTAAAGTCCCCATTGGCAAAATCCTCAATGCACATTTGGTCATATCGGTTAACACGATAGTAAAAGGTCTAGGTTAGGGATGCTAAAGTGAAACTATGATGAGGGACTATTCAGAGTAAATTTTTAAAACGAGTCCATGCATCATATATGGGTTCATCTCGATATTGTTTGAACATCAAGATGTCATTAGGGTAGAATGGGTTTCGTGGTCGGTAGTATGGTGGATTCGCATTCTCCATAATGGTGAACGGAAGAGTCAATGGAAAGGTTTCTACGAATAAATGCACAAAGAAAAGATAGACTACAAGAAAGCTAATAAAAAGAAAATAAAAATCTCACTAAAAAGGAATCTAATGAGTAGACCTAATAAAAATCAAATTTAACCTAAACAATAACTATTCCCCGGGCTGCGGTGCCAAAAACTTGATGCGTGGAAATCGCAACAGGCTTTACCTCTCGAGGGATCTTGAGAAGCTTACAACCCCCACCAGGCAGTGTACCTGATCGTTGTAGTATAGTATAGTGACAAGTACCGGAGGATTGATCGTTCAGCTAGGAATAGTGTCGTTAGGATTGAAATTAATCTAACTAGGTCTAAAGGTGAAGGATGATTCTTTTTATGTTTTTATATTTTATGAAAAGCAAGTAAAAATCTCGGGTATTGGGAGAGTGGGCGGAATTAGTTGCTAATCAACTAACCCGAAAGCTACTAATTAATCTAATAAACAAGAAAAGTAAACTAGGGTTCTACAAGATAAGTGAAGCATGTCTACCTATGATATGTTATTCCTTGCTAGCTATCCAATCCTACCTATTGAATTGTAACCTTGTTTTAATTGACGGGTTGTATTCCTTAATACCATTCATGGGGTATCGCACATAACTCCCCAATTCTATGAGCTCTTATCTCCTCCTATACCATGCCCAGCACAACCATAGGGATTATAAACAGTGACTCATGCATTAAATACAACCAATAAAGACCTAGTGCAATTGGTTCATGTTTCCTAAGACGTTCAAGCATGTTACCATTTGGAGATCTGCCAGTTTTCTTAAGCCTAACATATAAATTCATTCAATCAAAACAAGAATCAATAGGAAACAAGAATTATAAACTAAACCAACTAGATCTATTGAAGTTGTCACGCCTTAATTGATGGAGATATACACACACATCAACAAGCCCCTCATTGATGAAGATAGACACAACATCAACAAGAAATCAATGAGATCTAATCAATTATACACAAGTTTCACATAATCATAAGTAGACACAAGGTGAATTAGCAAAACATAATCAAAGAAAGACAATCAACAAGAATAATGAAAGACATAGTTGAGATAGAATCATCAAACCAATACATGATGTTTATGGAGTGATTGAAACCCTCTAAGTTGCTGGAAAAACACCCACCTAAACCCAGGAATCGACTTTAGGGTTTAGGGCTTACAAAAAGTGAAGTTATGAAGTTATATTTATAGGCATGTTTTCTGTCGGCAAGGCTTGACGGCGTCAGCTCATTCTCTTGACGCCGTCATAACCATTTTTTCACCAAATTGTAGATCTCTTCGTCCTCTTCGCGTGGGCTTTTGAATCACCTAAATCCGAGTTCGTATGCAAAAGTTATGACCAAAACAATATCAGCTACTCCGCGCGCAAGTTTTGACAAGTTAACACGTGACGGCCTTGGGTGACGCCTTCACATTCTCTCTGGGCCGTCACCACTTTTACTCTTGACGCCATCACCAAAATGCCCTTGACGCCGTCAGGTACTGTTTCCAGCAAGGAAAATTAAGACTTTGTCGTTTTCTTCACTTTTATGCTCCAAAAACGTCCAAAATGCTTCTTTTTCCAGAATTCACTCACAAAGTACCTAAAATCACAAAAGGAACGATTTAGGGCAATATTTGTTCAAATAAATTCAATTCCGGGCTTAAATGACCCCCTAAAAGTGGTTCATTTTTCGCCTCATCAGTCATTTAAATAATATTTTTGATAAAAGATAAACCATTTGATTTAAAATCTTATGAAAAGATATAAAAGCTTGTAAAAATGACAAATTTGATTTTCACACCATTTTAATTTATCAGAGTAATAAATGCCCGCTCCGTGTCTTGTCCTGCTCCGTTAAATTACCTGAGATACACATGCTTAAAAGTGTCAACACAAAGGTTGGTGAGTTCATAGATTTTATGGAAAACCCTTTATTTTATTAGATTTCAGGAATATTTGGTATTGATAAAATACAAACAGTAATGAAACAAGTATTGAGTATATTGACTATAATCACAAATAAATCATATAAGTATTCAATCACATTCAAATAAGGAATCAATAATCCTAACATGAGCTGGAAACTCATGATGCTAATTTAATAACATATATAATTCACGTATGGTCAAATTCCTATACAGCTGTATCTAAATATATGTTGAAAACATACATTTCCTTTATAGATATTGCCCCAAGCCTCATGACACACAAGCTTAACCAAAAGAGGTGTTTTATCAAATCAATGATAAATTTTGCCCTCTAATAATAGGTGATTTGCCAATTCTTATTTGTCTACAAATATAGTGTATCACGACTAATACGACTAACCATTTGCAAATAGCATTCCGTCAAGTATTAGTGGGACAGGAGGTCAGTCCTTAACAGGTTTTGAAGCTGTTCACTATATTCGCGCCCACTTTACATGTGATTAATGGCTCATGATTGAGGGACTTTATGGCGATAAGGTAACTTAGGCAATATCAAGGTAATAATGGGATCATTCAGAATAACATCATGTAATCAATTATTATACCACAGTAATCAGTTTGAAAATATTATCGTTTGAGTATCAGAAATTCAGTTTAAGTATTTCGCCAGTAACATATATATATATATATATATATATATATATATATATATATATATATATATATATATATATATATATATATATATATATCACATACCAAAATAATCGAATTGGAAACATTATCATCAGAGTATCAGTATTTCAGTCAAGTAATTCATCAGTAATATATATATATATATATATATATATATATATATATATATATGAGTATCAGTATTTCAATTAAGTATTTTGTCAAGTATCGTATATATCACAATCTTAAATTACAAACCATATTAATTTAATATCAATAAGGAAATTGATTTGAATCATGTATTTTATTCATATACTTATCAAATTATCAAAGTATATGTAAGCATGTATCTCCCCAATGAGTTAAAAATAATTATTTGAAATGGGGCTATGACTCACCTGGATTGATTTGGAAATGATGAAAATTAAAGTAGGATGAGATTTATGGGAATGATTATGGAAACGTCTTTGATACGGAACCTGATAAATAAATTTATCAGAGAATATAACCAAATACTATTTGGTAAATACGAACGAATAACGAATAATTATTATTCGTTATGACGAATAGATGATGTGCAGTGAAATTATTATGCCATGCATGATATGATAAAATACTTTATTTAAAATATCCATCGTAGTTTTACCTTTTTAATCGTAAGTAAAAATATTAACTTTTTAGATATCGTTATATATATATATTATTAATGTAAAAATAAATAATATATAAATAAAACGTAATAAAAATGCATATGACGTGATTGTTGGCGTAAAATGGAAATTAAAATAAGAATGTCAAATAGATTATGTTTAGTCCTTGTCCTTTTCCAATTTTTACACTTTTTATACTAACGGCGTTAGCGTTACACCGTTAGTCCTTTTTATATATAATTTACAATTATAGTCCACTACATGTCCAATATTACAATCTAAGCTTGAAACATCATATAATATCAATTTTTATCCTAAACTTTCTGTTTTGACAGTTTTAGTCCAAGTTTTTAAGGTTTGGCAGTTTTAGTCCTTTAGGTGTCATCGCGTTACATTTTTAGTCCAAAATCACAAAAATGTTTATAAAAATTTCCGTAGCTTATTTTATTAATTCCAAGATTATTTCAACAGCTTATTTGATTAAAATCTTATTTTTCTAGCTTATGGGCCTTAACGAGCCAAATACAAAGCCCGTTAAGATTTTTACAGGCGAGGGCATGTAAAATGTTTTGGGCCTGAACTTGGGCTACTTTTGTGATTCTAAAAATATTTCATATGGGCCCAGTGGGCTTACGGTTTTTAATTTCTTATTGGGCCTTGAATTAGCCCACTCGACAATAATTAAGTTTTTATATAAAATTTGAATTTGAAAACTGGTTCATGTCGATTCAAAATGGATCATTTTATGTGTCGAAACGTGATTATTTTTACAAGATGTATAAATGAAATTGATAGTTTTCTAGGTGGTCTATTAGGCCGAGTAAAAATATAGTATGGTCGTTAAGTTAGATTTTGTTTTACGAGGCCATTCTTGGGGCGACTTAGGATAAATTTATGTTTAAAAGAATTGGTGAAATTTAAATGTTTTCATGTTTTTAACGTGCATATTTAGCTTCAAATGGGTTTCGATTTTAAGTATAACAATAAAAGTAACGTGAAGTGTGTGATATTCATGGTCCCTAGGCCTTCCACAAGGGAGGCTAACCACGAATTGTGTTCTATATATAAAGGTTGTACGTAAAAATAAATATAAAATTTATACGTTCGAACATGATTAATATATGATGCATGGTGAGGTAGGAACGTATGAAATGAATTCGAAATGATAAGGACATAACTTACAACACTAAGAATAGTGGTGAGAAACAGTGTGGAAAACGAACGAGGGACGAGTGAGAAACGAAACCAAAACGACTCTATAGCTTCCAAGCTTTAGAACCCGTCACGTAGCAGTCAATGAAACGACTTAGGACTTGCTAATAATAACTCACGCCTTTATGTCCTTCCTTCTCTTCTTCTCTTCGTATGGCAGAAAGAAAACAATGAAAAGTTGAAAGTTGGTCATGCTTTTACAAGGAGGCTTGAAGGTGGTGTAGGTTTTCTCTTCGTACAACAAGAAACAAAAGAAAAGAAATGCACTTTTGTCTTTGAGATTGCCTTCGCATGGCAGAGAGGAAAAGAAAAATTATATAGTTTACATGTAGGTGTGTAACGAAGGGAGTATATTTATGTATTTTCTTGGAGTGTTGGTCCTTGGATGTCGACATATAAAGAAACAAGAAAAGAAAGAAAACAAATGTCAAGGTGGTACTATATTATCAGTGAATGAAGGGTTCTCAAGAGATTTATTTATGACATAGTAGGACTTTTAAGAATGTATGAAAGTGAAGAGAAACCAAATGTGAATTGACTTGTTTCATATATGCGACAGGTATATAAAAACTATACACGAATTGTAGAAATCATGTGAGGCTTGGTTCTAGTTGATGAAACTCATAATAAAACATGAAAACATGCTTGAAATATTATTAGGATCATTTAGAAACAAACCAGGATTAAAATGGTTGAGTTTTGAATAATATATAAATCGATTGATTTGATTTTGATTCGATCACTTTGCCACTTAAAAATGTATCAAACGTCGTCCAATGAACTTGGGATTTGACACACTAATATTTGGCTAGGTGGTGAACGAGATGGTGCAAAATTATATAGGTGTCGTGTGTACAAATTTGGCATACGCGAGGCGTTTTGGAGCATGCTTGATCGATTTATATGAAATATTAATAAGGAAAATGGGTTTGGTATTTTTGGGCCGGTTGGGCTTAGGGAAGATTAAGGGCCCATTTGGTTTGGTAATTAGTTTTATTAATTAAGATTAGTAATTTATTAATATTTTGTTAATCGTTTCGAGAACTTGTTTTGTCGTTTGACGAATTTTGTAATTTCGTAATCGTGACCATTTTAATATACTAAGAAATTTTAAATTTCCCCGTAAAAATGCTGATTACAATAATGACAAAGATTATTTATTTAATTAACCGAAGTTAATTATACGAATTTTTGCGAGGTTTTACAATACTACCTCTGTCCCATAAAAACTGTCCAGTTTGACTTTTCAAAGTCAAACTGGTTCAACTTTGACCTTATCTATTTTTGTGAGTATTATATAATACTTTATGAAAAATATATGAATGGATTGAGTTTTAAGTGTGTTTTTCATTGGTATAATTTTTCATCAAGTATTATATAACACATAAAAAATATTTAAGGTCAAAGTTGAACCAGTTTGACTTTGAAAAGTCAAACTGGACAGTTTTTATGGGACGGAGGGAGTATGTTTTAAGCAAAACGTTTTTAGTTTTATTCAACAATGTTTTGAAATAAATTCAAGTGTGTATTACAATAGAATAAATTGAATTTTGTTTCATATCATGAGAAAAAAAAATTTCAATCTTGATTTTGATTAAAATAAAGTTATGGTAGCTTATAGTTAAACATGTTGTTTAAAATAAATAATGTAGATATTTGAAAGAATTTTATTCAAAGAGATGGGTTTTAAACAAGATGTTTTGATATTGATAATCAAGAAATTGCAAGTAAAGGATTTAATATGAAAACTTATCATACTCAAGAGAATCAATTAAGCCCATTGTCACATATAATCATCTCTAATGACAACTAAAGGTATGGAAGAAAGATGGTAGAAATTTATGATCTAAATGCAATGAGATAGAAATGGACAAAGTAAATCATCTATAAATACAAAATAGACATGTGTGTGTATATGTGTATATATATATATATATATATATATATATATATATATATATATATATATATATATATATATATATATATATATATATATATATATATATACACAAAGAGCATCATAATATTAAGTTACTAACAAGTCTTAATTATAACTCATCTATTAATGCAACTAGCAAGATTATATAGCTTAAATGGTAAGTATTCTACTATAGATCTTAGAAGATCTTCAATATAAATGAAGACTAAGAAGAATGATAATAGATTAAAGAACAAGAGGATTAATTATCCTAATATCATATATGCATGTATTAGTATTAATGATCTAAAAACATGGCAACTTACAAATTAAATCATATTCATATACTAATTAAAGCCTACTTTAATATAATGTAATATTGGCAAGTTTTTGAAAAGAAAACTTACCTCAGGTCCAGCTTTTCTTTAAGAGTGGGCATGAGAGAAATGGAAGACATCTTAAAAGTTAGCCTAAAGCATGTCAAAGTAGCAAAGTGACATTCCAACGCAATAGAAATCAAGGGAGCTTGATCCGAAATGCTTAATCGATCACACCAATCATCACAAGTCGTGAAGACTAAGAATAGTTGTGCTTTGGAGCCTTCGTCTTGAAATAGTAACGGACACACCATAAAACCAATACTCCAAAAGTGAAGAACAAAATGCCGAGATAATAAAAGACCGCAACAACGTCATAGGCAAATCATGTGTAGAATGTGAAACATAGTGATAGGAACCAATAGTTGTCAAAGGTAATAGAGCAAGGTGAGCAATCCAAAACGTAATAGTCTCTTCATTCGTTAATTACCTAAACATGATAAAGAGCTTGGTACCCAGATTCTCATGGGTCCGAGTTGGTTAGTTGAGAACATCCATTGCATTTAAATGCACATGATGAGGATGTCGTCGAGAAGTACAAGAATTCATCAATAGTTTGTTTTAATCAACAAACAATGACTTTCTTGACTAGAGTAATAAATGATGAGTGTAAATAATATTAGTTCTAAATTTCTCCACTAGGTTTAACAAATTTTATTTGTTTTGATACATTTGTTGAAGGATCATTTGCGGTAAATCCTAAGCCGGTTTTTATCATAAAATGACTTTTGAATGTTGAGTAAATATTTTAAAGATCTAGAGCTATTTTCAAATTTTGCTAATATTTTGTTTTTTCATTTTCCATTTTAATTTCATGTTTATAGTCTTGACAATATTTACATTTAAGATCAATTTCAATATTGCTTTCAAGTCTAGACATTTTATCTTTTAAAATTATTTCCTTTTCAAAATTCTTTTCAATGAATATTGAAGATTTATTTTTAGTAATCATTTTTGAGTCAATGCTGCAAAAATGTTTGAAGTTGTTTTCCAATTTTGAAAATTCTAATATAAATTGATCATAGCAAAAATGTTCGGTTTCGGATTGTACCTTATTAGTAGTTGTATAATCTTCACATGCTATATGTTGATCAATTCCATCGTCCATGTCGCTCCATGTTTTATTTGTAGTTTCGTTTAGATCTAGAAGCATGTAGTCCTTGCCATCAATACTTGTATTCACATTTGTTTGAATATTCTCACAAGCTGTATTATCATCGTCTCCTTCGTACTTGTTGCACCATGATTTATTAACGCTCTTTCTTCGAATTTGGCTCATGTATTCTTCGTTATTGATACCTTCAATGATCACATTTGAACTAGTAGTACATGTGTTTATTTCAACTAAATATTTATCTATTAAATTTTCTAGAGTAACTATTTTCTTGTGCAATATCAAGTTTATCATCTTTGGTTTTACATTTCTCTTAGTGAAACTTTAAAAGACATTTCCAAATATCATTTGCCGTTTTACAAAGAAATAATTTTTCATATTCAACTCTTGGTAGAGTTTTGAAAATAAGTAATTTGGCTTTAGTATTTTTATCAATTTTGGTTTGAAGATTATTATATTGATTTTCAAGATCTATTTTGGTTGGTTAAAGATCACCAATTGAAATGATATGCCAAAGATCAAGATCTATTGATTTCACATAATTTTTAAATTTATTTTTCCATTCAAGAAAATGATCATTTTCAAATAATAGTGGTTTTTGCGTAAATTCCACTTCTAGATATTTTTCGAATTCGATAGATCGTTACAAGTTTTAAAATACAATATATTTTAAAAGTCTTGCTAGACGTGGCTCCTGATACTGATGAGGCAAAAAATGAAACACTTTTAGGGGGTCATTTAAGCCCGGAATTGAATTTGTTTGATCAAATATTACCCTAAATCGTTCCTTTTGTGATTTTAGGTACTTTGGGAGTGAAATCTGGAAAAGGAAGCAATTCGGACGTTTTTGGAGCATAAAAGTGAAGAAAATGCCAAAGACTTAATTTTCCAAGCTGAGAACAGTACCTGACGGCGTCAAGAAGAAAATCATGACGGCGTCAAGAGTAAAAGTGGTGACGATCCAGTACAAACCTGACGGCATCACAACAAGGGCGTCAAGAGTTAATTTTGTGACGGCCTGCATAAGGAGACCACATGACGCCGTCAGACCCAGATCTAGGCAGTCCGAGGAACTATTTGGCGGCGAGATGACGGCGTCAGACATTTGTTCTTGACGCCGTCACCTTCTAAACTCTATATATAGTTTTCTATTTTTCATTCATTAAAAAGAACTTGTGTGGAGAAACCCTAGGGCCGAAGTTTGTAAACCCTAGCTCGTATTTTACAGTATATTCAAGGGTTTTCACCCCTTGAATCCTTTCATGTGCTATTGAGATAAGTCTTCTCTTAATTCAATCAATATGTCTATGTGTTGGTTGTCTATATCTTGTGCTTGTCTTGATTTCAACATGCTAGGCTAGATTTATCTTGTGTTTGCTTAGATCTAATGAAACCTAGATGTTAATTATGTGTTGATTACTTGTTTATGGTTGTATTGGATGAATGATTTCAATGTTAGGCTTAAGAAAACTAGCAGATCTCCATTGTGTAACATGCTTGAACGTCTTAGGAAACATGAACCGATGTGTACTAGGTTTTATTGGATGTATTTAATGCATGAGTAAATTTTAATGATCCCATGTTAGGAGCTTCTTAGCCGGCTCGACATAGGAGTGAAGTAGGCACTCATAGGATTGGGGAAGTAAGTACGCCACCCCATGAATGGTATTAAGGAATACAATCCATCATCCACGCAACTATAACAAGTAATTAACATATAAAAGATATCTAGGGAGTAGTGAAATCTAAGTAAACACATTTCTCCCACATATTGCTCACAGCCTTAGTTTAATTTAGTTTATTTTCATTTCTAGTATTTTATTTTGATTGCATCTTAGTATTGGGTTAGTTGACTAGCAACTAATTCCGCCCAAATCCTTCAAACCCGAGATTTTTACTTGCTTTCTAAAAAATATAAAAATACAAAAAGAATCATCCCTCATCTCTAGACCTAGTCTTTAGGTTTTCTAATCCTAGCGACACTATTCCTAGCTGAACGATCAATCCCCCGGTACTTGTCATTATACTATACTACATCGATCAGGTACACTGCCTGGTGGGGGTTGTAAGCTTCTCGAGATCCCTCGAGAGGTAAAGCCTGGTGCAAACCCCACGCATCAAGTTTTTGGCGCCGTAGCCTGGGGAATAGTTATTGTCTATGTTAGAATCTCTTTTTATTAGGTCTACTTGCTAGATTCCTTTCTAGTAAGATTTTATTTTTAATTTTTTAGGTTCTCTTTAGTCTATCTTATTACTTCGTGTTTTTGTTTGTACTAGTTTGGACTTCATGGATTTAGAGAATCGCCGTTTAGAAGTTAGCAAGAGGCTTATAGCGCATAAAAGAAGAAAGAGAGAAGTTAACGCATTTAAGGAATTCATTAAGCCTCTCCAAATGAAAATTGAGTTTACGGACTTCGCTCCAACCCCGGATGAATTGAGTTACCATAGGTTCCTTTTACAACACCCTTGCCCCTCAAAATATAGAAAGACACCATGGATTAGGAGGCATAACTTTAGGAACATAAAAATTCCTTGCATGATCGGGTACATGTCTAGAGAGCATACATACATTGACTTAAAAGCACCCATGAATATCATGTCTAGGCTCTATTACAATTGGATAATGAACGAAAGGTTAAGCCCTAGAAAAGACCCTTACAATTCTGATAGGCTATGTAATTTCGTTAGGAGAGTTAAAGGGGTACACATCTTTATAGGAAATTTTACTTATCAATGCGACTTTGTAATCCTAGAAGATGTTAGAGGCATTATAGATCCACACCTAGGAGAAATAGTTTTAGGACAACCTTTTGTTGAGAAGACTAAGATGTATTACGACCATGAGAAGGGGATCACTTGAGTTTACTGATGGGATAGAGAAGGTTACTTTTATGATGCCTCACATGAAGGAAGAATTAAAGGGCATCAAGAATCTACAAATTGATGAGATTCGACCCTATGAGGTTAAGGAAGATGGAATTACTGATGACGCCTATTATGAGAGGAGGCGGACATACTATTCGGGTTGCATGAATCTAGGCACGGAATACAAGCGTGATGAGAATTGGGTTAGATATTTTGAGTTGGCACAAAAGTGGGAAAGGAAAACGTAACCCATGACCTTGAGTCTAGCTACAAGACTCGTAAATAAAGAAAAGCGCTTCTTGGGAGGCAACCCATGATTTTGTGTTATTTTTATTTTGTTTATTTGTTATTTGCTTCCGTATGCATGCTTTATTTTTATTGGTGGTAGATCATGTTTCTAAACTAAATAGCGGAAATACTTTATTTTGTTGTTTTGCCTAGTCTTAACTTCACCCAAAGGTATTTTTGCAAAAGATAAGTGTAAGAGGAAACCCCAAATATGTTTTTAAGAAACAAACCGATCATGATTCTCCACAATATTAAATGAACATGTATATTCGTATTTGTTAGAGTCAAATGCTTGTATCGAGTCATAATGAAGTTTTGCAGGATTTTCCAGGAAGTAGAACCAAGTTTTTCCAGAAATTTTCCGGAAACTTAACATAAGAATTTCTGCAGGTCACTTCTGACGGCGTCACGAGTTTACTCTTGACAGTGTCACGTGTAAAAATCTGGAAATTTTTACCAGTTTTGTTTTTCTAACGGAGTCTTAACGTTTTTGTTGAATTATTAGTTTTATAATCTCCAGAAAATCTGCAAACATCATTCCACAAGCATTATATCTTATTTTATTTTCTAGGATTTAGTAACATATGTAGATTGCCGCCGATTTTATGCGAGGTTGCCTTGTCTGTTTTCTCAGGATTTACAGGTTATGTATGACAAGAAGATGATTATTATTCTGGAAGGGAAGCTTTGATTGTTCATTTTCTTGGAGGAAGATTTAACCTGGCCACCTTATTATCCATACTCAGCGAATCAGGGGAGTATTTGATTTCATTTGTTTTACTTATTTCACTTTTACATTCTTTACTTGAACATTGGGGACAATGTTCATCTTAAGTGTAAGGGGAGGGTAAAATGATGATACCTTATAGATACACTTTCACTTGAGTTTGTTTGTTTGATGGTAGATGTGTAATAAAACTATGAAAAATACTTGTTAGTGTAATTTTAGCGCCAAATTTAAATTTTTTTACAACATTTAGGAGTGAAACTTTAGCCATAGCAAGCATCTCATGGATAGGAGATTGTATGACTAGCACATAACCGTACTATTCAGAAAATTTTTCCACCTGAATATGTGAGGTTCGCCTTTAGATTTGATAGGAAAAGCATTTACTATTAGTGCTTATTAGTGTACCGGTAGCATTTAGATTCTAGAACTTGCGTTAGTGATGCATCCTGAGACCGCTAGTGAGACTACATTCGTGTAGTAGGATCTACTACATGATAAGAGGCATTAGGATCACCCTTGTGTTAAACCCGTATCATAATTACTTGACCATTTAAGTCATATTACTTGGCTAGTTAAGTCAATTAATTTTTCCTACACCCTTAGCGTTGTACTCATTTTTAGTACACGAAACCCCTAGTACACCCCTCCGAGCCTATCTTTTCGTTTCTAACTTTAAGCATACTACTTAAAGGAAGAATTTGTTACACCCCACTTAAATGTACACCTAAATCGCCTTGGCCTTCCGTGTATGCACTCATCTTTAGTGCATTATTGTTATTTGTTAAACCCTAAGTTAATTATCTAATTGATTACATGGTTGCTAAGTCGAGTCATATCCTTGTACATATTGTTTTGGGACGATTGGGACTCATGGGTAAAGTACTTATTTTATGGAGTAATGGGGACGAACATCATATATTACCCCCGTATGTGCGTTAATCTTAAAAGTACTCCAAGTGTTTTGATTTTCTTAATTCGAGTCATTAGATTAGTTTATTGTAAAGTATGTAAAAATTCAAGTGTAAGGGGAATGTTCATTCCCTATGATGTATTATTTTGGATGGTAGGGTAAGAGTGTATGAAAAAAAAATCGAAAAAACAAGAAAAAGAAAAGAAAAAAACAGAAAAAGAAAAAGAGAAAAACATACGGACTACCATCCCTTTTCATTCTTTGTTCGTTTTATGTTTTTGTTATTTTTCATTTATTAGCTTAAGTCGAGTCTAGTCTTGGCTTAGCAACGCCATATTGTACATGTAATTAACCAAGATTGTTAACTCGCCACCAGTAAAGACTGCCTATATCCAACAAAACCGTGTATTTTATATCCCTACACCTAACGTTACAACCCTTTAAAAGACCTCTTTGATAGTTTATCCTAGGTGCTTACGCCATGTGGTGGAGGTTTGATCCTTTCCCAAGCCTATGGTAATCTATTTTGCTATGACAGGTAGTGAGAGATGTTTTCCATTTCCATATTGTAATTTATACTTTATTACACCCGAGAGATGTGAGTATCTAAACACTATTTGTGAGGTGCTAGTATATGACCTCCGTGCTTGTCTTTGGTCTTTAGTGGAACGATTATTTGTTGTAATTACTTTTATATTAGTGTTAAATGACCCCTAACTTGTATTTTGATTAGAATAAAAGCGCATTTGCTTGAGGACAAGCAAATCTCAAGTGTAAGGGTATATGATGAGGCGAAAAATGAACATCTTTTAGGGGGTCATTTAAGCCCGGAATTGAATTTATTTGATCAAATATTACCCTAAATCGTTCCTTTTGTGATTTTAGGTACTTTGGGAGTGAAATCTGGAAAAGGAAGCACTTCGGACGTTTTTGGAGCATAAAAGTGAAGAAAACGCCAAAGACTTAATTTTCCAAGTTGAGAACAGTACCTGACGGCGTCAAGAGGAAAATCATGACGGCGTCAAGAGTAAAAGTGGTGACGATCCAGTACAAACCTGACGACGCCACAACAAGGGTGTCAAGAGTTAAAATCATGACGGCCTGCATAAGGAGACCACATGACGGTGTCAGACCCAGATCTAGGCAGTCCGAGGAACTATTTGGCGGCGAGATGACGGCGTCAGACATTTGTTCTTGAAGCCGTCACCTTCTAAACTCTATATATAGTTTTCTATTTTTCATTCATTAGAGAAAAAACTTGTGTGGAGAAACCCTAGGGCCGAACTTCGTGAACCCTAGCTCGTATTTTACAGTATATTCAAGGGTTTTCACCCCTTGAATCCTTTCATGTGCTATTGAGATAAGTCTTCTCTTAATTCAATCAATATGTCTATGTGTTGGTTGTCTATATCTTGTGCTTGTCTTGATTTCGACATGCTAGGCTAGATTTATCTTGTGTTTGCTTAGATCTAATGAAACCTAGATGTTAATTATGTGTTGATTACTTGTTTATGGTTGTATTGGATGAATGATTTCAATGTTAGGCTTAAGAAAACTGGCAGATCTCCATTGTGTAACATGCTTGAACGTCTTAGGAAACATGAACCGATGTGTACTAGGTTTTATTGGTTGTATTTAATGCATGAGTAAATTCTAATGATCCCATGTTAGGAGCTTCTTAGCCGGCTCGACATAGGAGTGAAGTAGGCACTCATAGGATTGGGGAAGTAAGTACGCCACGCCATGAATGGTATTAAGGAATACAATCCGTCATCCACGCAACTATAACAAGTAATTAACGTGTAAAAGATATCTAGGGAGTAGTGAAATCTAAGTAAACACATTTCTCCCACATATTGCTCACAACCTTAGTTTAATTTAGTTTATTTTCATTTCTAGTATTTTATTTTTATTGCATCTTAGTATTGGGTTAGTTGACTAGCAACTAATTCCGCCCAAATCCTTCAAACCCAAGATTTTTACTTGCTTTCTAAAAAATATAAAAATACAAAAAGAATCATCCCTCATCTCTAGACCTAGTCTTTAGGTTTTCTAATCCTGGCGACACTATTCCTAGCTGAATGATCAATCCCCCGGTACTTGTCATTATACTATACTACATCGATCAGGTACACTGCCTGGTGGGGGTTGTAAGCTTCTCGAGATCCCTCGAGAGGTAAAGCCTGGTGTAAACCCCACGCATCAGATACCAATTGTGGAAAACTAGAAGGAAGGGGGGTTGAATAGTTTTACGTCTTTTTTGTTTTATTTGTTTTATAAAAGTTAGCTTCAAAAGTTTGGATGAAAATTTCAAAACTCTTTAATGCGAAGTATCGATACTAGTGAATTTGCAATTTTTTGTAAACACTACTTATGTTTAATGTTGGGAAAGAATTTATAATTTCATATATCATATATATATATATACTTCAAAAGTTTGGATGAAAATTTCAAAACTCTTTAATGCGAAGTATCGATACTAGTGAATTTGCAATTTTTTGTAAACACTACTTATGTTTAATGTTGGGAAAGAATTTATAATTTCATATATCATATATATATATATATATATATATATATATATATATATATATATATATATATATATATATATATATATATATATATATATATATATATATATGTATAAGTGTTTTAATATAAGTTTGTGTACTTGGTTTGTTTTTGAAGGATTAATGTTATGAATGAATTTTAGTTTGATCTTTATATGAAATCAATATGTGCATTACACAAGCAATAATAATTATGTATGGAATGCTAGTAAGTAAGTAATCAAAAAGTGAGAAATGGAAAGATCAAACCGAGAGACAAAGGATTTATAGTGATTCGGCTACAAGGACACCTTCCTTGCCCTACTCCACTCCCCGAGTCACCTACTCGAGAGTTTTTCTTCACTAGATCAAAAGCCTCCCTTATGGCGGAGAAAGCCTTACACACCAAATTACACACCACAACTTTGTCACAACACAATCACAGCTTCTACATGACTTCTTCACACCAATCTACGTCACACCAATTCTTCCTCACACCTTTCTACTTCACTCCTAGCTTCTTCACAACTTTATACTTCGCTAACCCTTTTTCTTCACGCCACTTGTTTCTTTACACCTTCACTACTAAGTCCTAACCACTACTCCAAAATATATTCTACTTCACAACTTCTAGGCTTTAAGGTCTTCTCAACTTCAAAGCTTCAACTTCTTTGTCTTCACAACTATCTCCATTTCAATATACTACCACTACTTATTTCTTCTATCACCAATCCTATTCACTACTACTTCTTCACTTCTAGTACTACTTCACACCTTCAATAAATCTAGATCCTATATCTAAATCTAACTAACCAATGTATACACTATATTCACCAAAGAATGAATGATTTACAAGATGAAATAAACAAGCAATTTAGATAGCAAGATGATACTAAGTTGTAATACTCCTAGTCTTGATGTATAGAAGTATTCTTCTCTTTGCACTTGAATGAATGAGGCTTTGGATCACATGGAAACAAAGGCTTATGAATTATATGATCAAAGGACTTTTAAGATTGAAATGGAGATTTGAATCAGAAAGTTTTTAGTGCAAAAAGGTGAGAAAAATATGTGGAATGATCCAGTATTTAAAGGGCCAGAAAATACTGTTCTGGAGCGTGCCGGTCCCCTTAATGATTAAGGGGGCCGCCTAGTATAATTAAGGGGGCCGCCCTCCTGAACGTTGGATTTTCTTGTCCTTTTGTGAGGGAAATTTTTCTGGATTAGATTTGCCATTTTTGGTTGAAAATTTGAATTCATAAATTTGTAATGAATTAAACATATTCTTTTAATGCCAAAAATATTTTATAAAAGATATAAAATGTTTTGTGACATTTTATAAATATCTAGTGATTAACAAAAGTGTTCCTTTGATCTTATAATGCATTTAGACACTTTGTTTATTCATACCTTAAGTGATTAGATGGTAAAGATGAGTATTTACTACTAAATACTTGTTTATGTCATGATATTTGGTTTGATGAGTTTTCGTTTTGTGATTATCAAAACATAGAAATATCGAAAGATATGAATAACGTTTTTAGTCATTTATTTATATCAACAACCACAAAGTAAACAAAGCAACCCTCAAATCACAAAGTAAACACAAGAAATATTCGTCATCGCCTAATAGGCTCAGATTTTTAGTAAGGCTCGGATAGTGAAGATTGCAAAGTGATAAAAATATCACTTTGCCATGCCATTCGGTTTTAAAAACCATTCGTCATCGCCTTAGTTATAAAGTAATAGTTTTGTAAAATATCACACAAGCCTGTAAACAACATCACTAGCCTGTATCAGCATCACATGTTACACAACCTCAACTGCATCACAAGTACTAGCCTGTACCAGCATCACATGTTACACTATAAACAACAAGATTCACACAAGTCCAACCAAAATTGCAGATTCACACAAGTCCAACCAAAGTGCAGTTAAAAAGCAAGATTCTTGCTTTTGCAGCAGCTTTCCTCCACTATAAACAAAGAACAGTAGTATCACACAAACACAATTGCCCACAAGGGTTGTGTTATACAAGAACGGGGGCTATTTCGTTATGGACTTAAGGCTCGGATAATGAAGGCTGCAAAGTGATAAAAATATCACTTTGCCATGCCATTCGGTTTTAAAAACCATTCGTCATCGCCTATAAGATCATGTCCAAGTGCAGATAGCCCCCGTTAAGATAAAAATATAGCCCCCGGCCGATGCTAGATACATGTTAATGCAAGAGTTACAAAGACATAGTATAACTTACGTGAGTATGTGGGGGGAAGAAGACTTTTACCACCTTCGTGATACATTAAACTGGTTTAATGGACCATCGCCTGAAGATTACTGGATGACGATGCCACATAACGGTCTGGTCATCGCTTCAGCTATTCACCGACCTCTTGTATATACCGTCATGGTTGGTTCACATGTTTACCCCTATTTTCTGCTCCAAACTTATCACATGGAATTGACCCCATTGTGATTGCGCGTGTGGGGGAGAACAGTGGTGCTCATTACATTTGTCTCAATATAGACAGAGATTCTCCACTACCACATTACCACCCACAATGGAGGTGGTTCAAACAGCCAGTTGCAAACGAATGGGATGCAATATATAACCATCGATGTATTTTGTAAATGTTGTAAATGATTATTCATTTATTTAAATGTAAATTGTTTGTAAATGTTGTAAATGATTATTCATTTATTTAAATGTAAATTGTTTGAAAATGTTGTAAATGATTATTCAACATCGTTTAAATGTTAATTGTTTGAAACTTAAAAGTCTGCTTTTTTGTAGAGTGTTAGTTCTGCACCAGTTATTATTACTTTGTTTAAATTAGTAATAACATTATTGATTGCTCATGTAAATTATTATGCAAATTCTTTGGTCAGATGAGCCAAAGAAATCCTTTCTGGTGCCGATGTAATAGAGGATTTATTGTAGAACGGAAATCCTGGCAAGATGGTAGTCGTGGGCGACTGTTTTATGCATGTCCTCTTTCAGTGGTAAATAATCATACGTTTTCTTAGTTATGTAAATAATTTGTTTGTTAAAAATACATTTCTTATTATTTTCTTAACATGTAACAGCCAGGTACAAAAGAATATGGGCGTCGATACTTCAAGTGGAAAGATGAATTTGAAGCAAAGCACTTTAATCAACCCTCTTCTTCAACGCATTGCTCAAACTGTGTTGCTATAAAAAATGAGAATAAGTTGTTGAAGGCAAAAATAAAGGCGCTGGAAATGGAGTTAGAAATGGCAAGAAATCATGAGGATCACGCTTGTCAGTCAAGTGCCCGGCTCCATGATCTTTTAAATGAGATTAATAATTTTCATATGTCGTAGATGTTGTTGTTTTTAAATAATATGTATAATGTTGTCGTTTAATTTAATAATAACAGTTGTTGTTGCAGTTATTTAACGTGGTAATATTTAACGTGTCGTTTAATTTAATAATAACATTTGTTGTTGCAGTTATTTAACGGGGTAATATTTAACGTGCTATTATACAAAAAAAAATAATTATACAAAACACAAATATACAAAACACACAAAACACAAATCATAAAACACAAAACACAAAAAAAAAAAAAAAAAAAAAAAAAAAAAAAAAAAAAAAAAAAGATAAAAAAAAAAAACAAAAACCATAAAACGACAAAAACCCAAAAGTACAAAAAAAATACACCTAAAACTAGCCCCCGTTAAAATAAAAATCTAGCCCCCTCCTTATATCTCATGCCTTTTTTTAATCAAACAAAAATCCCTCTTATAAACCGTTAAACCAAACGCACCCAGTTAGCTTTCAGTCAAATCCCCCACCCCCAGGGCCCCACCCCGCTCTACTAGACTTCTAGAAAGCTCGCTCGTTTTCCAGTTTCCCCCCTCTAATTCAGCGCAGTCCAAACAAGACTTTCACAACCTAAACACACAAGTATTTCTCAATTCACAACAAAATCATTCAAATTTTAGTTTACAATTCACAAACCATCTCAATAATAACGTAGAGGCACTTTATTTTGGATACCCTTATTTTAGTGCATACCAATGGACAAATCCTCACCATCCATCTAATTTGATCTAATGGTTGGGATAAACCTAAGACTAAATATGAAAACATAAGTCCATGTCTTTTTTTCCTTTTTCTTTGTCTTTTTTATTATTCTTTTTTTTTCTTTCTTTCTTTTTGGTTTTTTTTGTCACGCATATTTTTTTTTTCTTCTTTTTTTGTTTCTTTTTTGTTTTTTTCTTTATTATTTTTTTGTCTTTCTTTATTCACATTATTTTTTTTTATTATTATTTTTTAATGTTTTGTTTCTAAATCACTTTTTCCTCCTTTTTTTTTTTCTAATAAATGTTTTTTCGTAATACACGTTTTTTTCGCTTTCATATGTTTTCGTTCATTTTCATACGTTTTTGTCTGTTATCGTACGTTTTCGCCCGTTTTCATATATTTTCATCCGTTTTCATACGTTTCTCGTTCGCTTTCTTATGTTTTCGCCCGTTCACGTCTGTTTTCATATGTTTTTTTTTACATATTCGTTCGTTTTCTTACGTTTTCGTTCGTTTTCTTTCGTTTTTGTCCAGTTTTCAAACGTTTTTGTCCTTTTCATACATGTTTTTATAATTTCATATGTTTTCTTCCGTTTTCATACATTTTCATTCATTTTCGTTCATCTTTAATTGTTTTCTGCCATTTCCAGACGTTTTCATATGTTTCTAAATATCCCAAGTGATATTCTGAATATCACAAGTTATATTCTGAATATCACAAGTGATATTCTGTGATATTTTAAACATCACAAGTTATATTCTGAATATCACAAGTGATATTCTGAGATATTCAGAATATCACAAGTGATTTTCTGTGATATGCAGAATATCACAAGTGATACTATGATTACCACAAATGATATTCTGGATATCATAAGTAATATTCATTCATTTTTCTTACGTATTCGTCCTTTTTCAGACGTGTTTTTAACGCTTTCATACGTTTTCATCTGTTTTCATACATATTCGTTCGTTTTCTTACGTTTTCGTTCGTTTTCATACATTTTCGTCCGTTTTCTTTCGTTTTCATCTAGTTTTCAAACATTTTCATCATTTTCATAAATGTTTTTATAATTTCATACGTTTTCTTCCATTTTCATACATTTTCATTCGTTTTCGTTCATTTTTAATTGTTTTCTGCCATTTCCAGACGTTTTCATATGTTTCTAAATATCGCAAGTGATATTCTGAATATCACAAGTGATATTCTGTGATATTCTAAACATCACAAGTTATATTCTGAATATCACAAGTGATATTCTGTTATATTCAGAATATCACGTACAAGTGATATTCTGTTATATTCAGAATATCACGTAAAAGTGATATTCTGAATATCACAAGTGATTTTCTGTGATATGCAGAATATCACAAGTGATACTATGATTACCACAAATGATATTCTGGATATCATAAGTAATATTCTTCCATTTTTCTTACGTATTCGTCCTTTTTCAGACGTGTTTTAACGCTTTCACACGTTTTCATCCGTTTTCATACATATTCATTCGTTTTCTTACATTTTCGTTCGTTTTCATATATTTTCGTCCGTTTTCTTTCGTTTTCATCTAGTTTTCAAACATTTTCATCCTTTTCAAACATGTTTTTACACTTTCATACGTTTTCATATATTTTCATCCGTTTTTTCATTCGTTTTCGTCCGTTTTTAAATGTTTTTTTTGCCATTTTCAGACATTTTCATATGTTTCTAAATATCACAAGTGATATTCTGAATATCACAACTTATATTCTGAATATCACAAGTGATATTATGTGATATTCTAAACATGACAAGTTATATTCAGACTATCACAAGTGATATTCTGTGATATTCAGAATATCACTTGTGATATTGTGAATATCACAAGTGATTTTCTATGATATGCAGAATATCACAAGTGATACTATGAGTCCACAAATGATATTTTGGATATCATAAGTAATATTCATCCATTTTTCATACGTCTTCCTTCGTTTTCAGACGTGTTTTTACGCTTTCATATGTTTTCGTCCGTTTTCATACATATTTGTTTGTTTTCTTAGTTTTTGTTAGTTTTCAAACGTTTTTGTCTTTTTCATACATGTTTTTACACTTTCATACGTTTTCTTCCGTTTTCATACATTTTCATTCATTTTCGTCCATTTTCATACATTTTCATTCATTTTCATACGTTTACACTAAATATCACAAGTGATATTCTGAATATCAAAAGTTATATTCTGAATATCACAAGTGATATTCTGTGATATTCTAAACATCACAAGTTATATTCAGAATATCACGAGTGATATTCTGAATATCACAAGTGATTTTCTGTGATATGCAGAATATCACAAGTGATACTATGATTACTACAAATGATATTCTGGATATCATAATTAATATTCGTCCATTTGTCAAATTCAGAAAATCACTTATGATATTCAGAATATCACTTGTGATACTTTGAATATCACAGAATATTACTTATAATATCCAGAATATCATTTGTGGTACTCATAGTATCACTTGTGATATTCTGCATATCATAGAAAATCACTTGTGATATTAAGAATATCACTTGTGATATTCAGAATATAACTTGTGATATTTAGAATATCACAGAATATCACTTGTGATATTCAGAATATAATTTGTGATATTCAGAATATCACTTGTGATACTTTGAATATCACAGAATATTACTTATAATATCCAGAATTTCATTTGTGGTACTCATAGTATCACTTGTGATATTCTGCATATCATAGAAAATCACTTGTGATATTCAGAATATCACTTGTGATATTCTGAATATCACAGAATATCCCTTGTGATATTCAGAATATAACTTGTCATATTCAGAATATAACTTGTGATATTTAGAATATCACTTGTGATATTCATAATATAATTTGTGATATTCTGAATATCACTTGTGATATTTAGAAACATATGAAAACGTCTGAAAATTGCCAAAAACGTTTAAAAATGGAATAAAACGAATAAAAAATGGACGAAAACGTAAGAAAACGAATGAAAATGTATGAAAACGGAAGAAAACGTATGAAAGTGTAAGAAAAGGACAAAAACATTTGAAAAATGGACGAAAACGTATGAAAACGAACGAAAACATACGAAAATGGACGAATATGTATGAAAACGGACGCAAACGTATGAAATTGTAAAAACACGTCTGAAAACGGACGAAGACATATGAAAAACGGACGAAAACGAAAGAAAACGGATGAAAACGTATTAAAACGAACGAAAACGTATGAAAACCGACGAAAATGTATGAAAACGAACGAAAATGTAAGAAAACATATGAAAGCGTATCAAAACCGATGTTAACGGGCGAAAACGTAAGAAAGCGGACGAAAACGTTTGAAAACGCACAAAACGTATGAAAACGGACGAAACGTAAGAAAACGGGCGAAAATATATGAAAACGGGCCAAAAAGTATGAAAACAAATAAGAACGAACGAAAACGTATGAAAACAGACGAAAATGAATGAAAGCGAAAAAAAAATGTTTATTAAAAAAAACGTGAATTAGAAGAAAAAAAAAAAGAAAAAGTAAAAGCGAAAAAAAAATATGGACTTATGTTTCTCTTCCATTCAAAACACCAAATTACATCTCCGATCACACCCTCACCGTCTCCCTTCCAAGGTACTATATTATTGTATATTTATGTTTTCATTATTTACTGTCGTTAATTAATATAAAAATATGATATATGAATGCATATTCTGAATTAGCTATTTTTTTTTCATCGCGTTTTATTACAAATGGCATTTAGATCACTATTAAAAAAATTCCGAATATCGTGTTTTATAAGTTTCGTTATGTTTTATGTACATCAATCATTTTCCATATTTTTTATAAGTTCAGCGACCCAAATGTCTTGTTTCATGTGTTGGAACAAAAACGCAAAGTTCAGTACTTCAGTAGAAAAATGTGATCATTACATCTTTATGTTAGCAAAATGTCATTTTTATTCTCTAGACAATAAATTTAAGGGGGTGTTTGTTTCGGCTTATATAGCCGGCTTATGGCTTATTTTGTTTTGAGCTTATGTCTTATAAGCTCGCTTTTTGTGGCTTATCTTGAAACTTTTATAAGTTTATTATGACATAATAAACTTATAAGTTTATTATGTCATAATAAACTTATAAAAGTTTCAAGATAAGCCACAAAAAGCGAGCTTATAAAACATAAGCCCAAAACAAAATAAGCCATAAGCCGGCTATATAAGCCGAAACAAACACCAACTTAAATGTAATCAATTACAGTTGGAGGGGTGCAGAAGCACATAATTAAGCACTTCACGAATAGAGTTTAAATTTGCTTATTTTGTCAAAACGCAATAAGACTTTCGGTTAGATATGATAGTATTCTAGTTTCATTGTAAGTAAGCACTATGAAATAAGTATGTCCCTATCTCAAATGCTTATTTTGCTCCAAAATAAGCTGAAGCAGTTTGAGTAATAGAAACATTTCAATTTGTGAAAACAATAAGCAGAAAATAAGCAAATCCAAAAAACAGCTTGTTTTTTTTTTTTTGAACTGGACAATCTATTTTTGGAAATATTGTGGTCTTGTGGATAATACCTTTGCAACGGAGGGAGTGGTAAAGAAGATTATTAGGTTTAAGCTTATAAGTTATAATGATCTTTGAGGTTTTGTTTTTTATAATCTAAAAACTTTCAGATTTTTGGAATCAATTAATCTGGTATTCTATAAAGTAAAGGCAGTTGTGAGGATTTTATCCTTTTAATAAATCTGAAGGTGTTCTAAGGGGTATGAAGATTACTGAACGTCGTCTAAATTAATATGGTTAAAAATGCCTATCTTACAAGAGGCTATGAGGTTGACAATGGATTAACAGTCTTAACTTAAACATTATTTGAAACTAGTAGACTTGCTTGTGATAGTAGAATAGTAATCAGAAGTTTAGTTGATTGGAATGAGATGCAATGATGATGGCTACACAAACATACACGTTCATCAGTTCATGCTTCCTTAAATGATTTCCGTAATTTCTGTTTCTTTAAGCACGATCACAAATTTGTGAGATGGTTTTTCATTATATCCGGTATCTCTACTTCCAGTTGCCCATATGTGTTCCCATCTCAGCCTAATCTTCCTGATGCTTTAATTATGGTATTCTAGTCTCATCTTATGCCAACTGCATTTGATATTTTTGATTTTTATACATTTTCATATTGTTCTGTTGAGTTTTTTTGTAGCAAATTATATTCGATTTTTTTTTTCTTTTTTTTTTCTTTTTTTTTTTTTTTTTTTTTTTTTTAGTTTCCTTTTATATGGAATCATGGTTTTGAATTTAATAATAGTTGCATATTTCTCCCATCTTTTTGAGAGTTTGTTTGAATTGTGAATTATTATTATTATTATTATTATTATTATTATTATTATAAACCAACACTTTTATTAACAATAAATAGGATTTTACAAGAAATTGGTGGGGAGCCGAGAAACCAACTGGGCCCCCACACCTCTAGCAATAGCGAAACCAATCCTATTAAAACGTCGAATACGCTTTAGACGCTTTAGAAGAGTTACTGCATCTTTCTCAAGTTCTCCAAAAGAGGAGAAAGAGAAGGGGAGGAACCCATATCCGATATCCACACATTTGGCCTCATACTTGACACGTTTACGTTGTGCAGCTTCAATAACCGCACGACCTGGCATAAAATCAATCATACCAGATTGCGTCAAAGGTGACGACCCCGTAAGATCAACACAAACATCAAGCCCACCATCCCAAGAGTAAAGTAATATATCAGTTGGGCGCAAAGATCTATCCCTATCACCATAAAGCCCAATATCCACCTCCTTACGAGCTGAAATTCCGGACCGAGAGCATATATCAACAAGAACATCACGCACAATATTATGCCGATGTTTAATGTCAACAATACCCGCACACGAAACCGCGTGATCCCCATAAATATCTCTAGTAAAAACACGAGAACAAGCTGAACACGGTACCTGAACAGTGAAAAGAGGAACACCCAGCCGATAACACAACACACAACGGTATGTCCGGGCATTCATAGTTTGACCCAATCCAGATATAGATATAGGAGCCACCCTGAGCCAATTTGAAGTATGATCCTCCTTTAGAGGGCTCCATAACGCCATCTGTCGAGGAGAAAGATGGAATGTAGATTTAACAGTTTGGGTAACCTGATCGAAATATATATCTGCCAATTTCTTCATGAGTTTGGGGGCAGCGACCTCGCTTAGGTTACTCAAAAGGCCAATATCCATATCCATATTAAAAGTACATAAAGCATCATCAAAGGAGGGACCAACAGTTACAATACCAGAACTATGGAGAAGCTTAGTCTGTAAGCTAGCAGATTGAAGTCTAGACGCAAGAAAAGCATATTTCAAGACATCTCCTGCAGAATAAACACCAAGCCCCCCAAAAGCAAAGGGAAGGGTGGCAAGTCTCCACTGCCAATCACCAAAACCAGGCCCAGAAGCAGTGACAATACGTTCCAATGAAGAACGAAGTGCCGCATCAAAAGAAACCTGAGCACACTCAAAGACCCTAGGGGAACATGTGCGCATAGAAAAATACAACTTGGAAATACCTGCACATGCACGGAGTAGCAATAACTCACATTGAGGGTCGTTAAGTTTAGCAACAGCATCCATAAGATCAATGGTTTTAGCCACCCTTTTCAAAACCAGCCTACTACCAAACTCAAAATCAACACTAACAGGCCCACCCAATAATTTAACACCATGTAAGGGGCGAAAAATATTGGGAGGGAACACACCCGCATATCTGCTTCTAGGGTCTTCCTTTGGCCAAAAGACCTCAGTTTTATCAACGTTGAGGTGTAAGCCACGACTAGGTCCATCCCTCATAATCAACTCTAAAACCTTACCCACAACCAAAGTATCTCCAATAACAGTACCATCATCCAGATACCATGCTTGAAAAGAAAGGTTAAAAGAGTCTCTAATCTTACATGCCAGGGGATGTAACACTAAAGCAAAAAGAAGAGGCCCAAACGGATCACCTTGTTGCACACCTTGATGAGACCAAAGAGTATGCTCACCATAATATAATCTGGCGGGGCTAGAGTAACAGAATTCCACCCATTGTGAAATAGCCGGAAAATGAAGCCGAACCTCACGCAACATAACAGCCCGATCCACCATGTTGAAAGCGTTTTTAAAATCAACCAACAACATAGAAAGACCAACATCACCCCCACGATCCTCAACCAAATGATTCACTGCATGAAGAATAGCCTCCCCTCCTCCCGATACCCCAACACCAAATTGTAAATCATCTAAATAACCGTCTGAAGAACGACTAATCATGGACGCACAAACCTTGGAAACTAAACGCCTCCAAACAGTCCCAACAGCAATAGGACGGATACCCCCTCCTGGTTTGACTAAGGGTGTAAGAGGAGCACTAGCAATGTACTCACCCAACTCTCTCGGGCATTTACCAGCAAGGAAAAGGTTCACCACTTGGGTGATAGATGCGATCAATTCATCAGAAATAGCCACAGCCGCACCATTTAAACAATCCAAAAGGTGTTGAGCGCGCAAACCATCTCGCCCACAAGAAGTACCACGAGGGAAACTCTTAATCATGTCAAGAACCGTAGCAGTAGATGCAGTCAGGTGATGATGATCAATAGGTATATCAGGCAAAAGAGGAGCAGACTGGAAATGGTGCTTAGCTTTTAAGTCCTCAAGAGTAGAAACATCGTAAGGTGCAATACCAGAAGACGAAAGAACTCTGACCGCAACAGTATAATGACCATCACAAATCTTCCTCTTACATTGCTTGACATTGCGGTCACCCAAATCCGAACTGTCATCATCAATATTAGACCAAACAGGTGAGGGTTCGGCTAAAACGTCACGCACAATCTGTATACTACCGCTAGGGGTGCCCCATGCCCGAATAGCATTAACAATATATTCTTCCTGGCGTTGGCGCTTATTGGCCGACCTACATTCTTGATTACTCCTCGGGCAAAAGGTTTTAAGGAGACAAAGAGGCAAGACTAACAAACCTACCCAACAAGAAATGTCATCAGGTGCACAGATTACCTTGTCAAGGGCTCCTTTCAAAACACGAGAGAACTCCAAACGACACCCATTTCCGCCCCCATCACGACACCCACTAAGACCCGCGAAGGGACAATGGAATCTCACAATAGGCATGGTAAAATAGCACCACTGTAGCAGCAATGTACCAAACAAAGAGCAGCACGTAACAACTAAGGAATAATATTATTATTATTTAATTTATTTATTAATTTATTTATTTTTTGCTTTTCATATGACCTTTAAATAGATGGAAAGAAGTGTCTGTTTGTATTCTTTTATTCCAAGCATTTAGTCTGCGGCTTCGTAGAAATGTGAAGCATCTATAACATTACATTCAAGAATAGCCTGTTTGTACTTTTTTGACATTCCCAAAATGAGCCATCGCGCACATTTGTGGTGAACACCATTTTTCAATACAAGAGAAAATGAGATATAAAAACTGATTTCTGGAAGTAGATTAACAAAAAAGAAACTACAAGACGATAAATACTATTAAGTACATTCATTCAGAAGAATAAGGATCATAATGTTTGCTAATCACGTTTTTAGAATTGGCAAGAGTAAATAAACATTTCTTTACACAATTCAGAGCGGTCAATAAAAACTTCACTCAGTTAAGGAAAAACCTTAACATTCAGCGTCTATTGTAAGAATAAAATATCCTCTATTATTGTAAATCTTCTCAATCAGTTTGTCAACTTCCTGTTTTATATTGTTATGCTTATTCTTTTAAAGACAACTAGATGTTCTTCTTCAGCAATACAAATTACTATCATTTCTTGCTGGAGAAAACCATTAGTCTTGTATTTCATAGAATGCTGGATGCTATTCCGAATACTAGTTTGTAATCATCTATTGCCCTTGTAAATGTGTATTAACTGGTGATACGACACATTTAATGTTTCAGGTACTAATAGTGATGAACAACGATGGCTCTACCATAAAAGCGTCTAGTTTACAGAGTAGGACAGCTCTAAAGCATACAGCTGCTGCATCAAAGTCACATAATGATATTTTAGGGAAAGCCAATTCAAGCACAGTAGAATATGTCAATGGTGAAGAGATCAATGAACCAGTGGAAAATGTAATCTCTGAAAAACCACGATCAGCAATGATTCATGATTTTTGTTTTGGCCTTCCATATGGTGAGTTCCTTTTCTGTTTGTATATTTGATGATTTTCTGATAGCCTTTACTTCATGAAATTATAGTTTGTTGTATGTATTGTTTGGTGATAATCTTGTTGGCTTCTTGCTGTTTCGATCTATAGTTAAATGCTTTTTGCCTTAAGATCTAAATCCAGTTTTGCTTATTTTTGAAGTTGGCAATTTACTTATAACTTATTTGACATCCGGATTTGCTTACTTTTGAAATTGACTATTGTGATATATTTGGCACTTACAATGTGAACTTTATAATCTACTTAAAATATATAGTTTATTGTCACAAAATAAAATAACATGACAATCGGAGGCTAATATTGAATCCATAGTTTTGCTAAATTGCAGTTGCATCCTGTGTTTGTACGTAAACAAATGATTTCCTTACTTTCTCACTTCACATGTGTTTGATTGGACGTCTTTGTATTTATAAGGCTTTGTGTTAGGATGTCCACATGTGAGGTCTTGGGGATTTAATGTTTACCTTCAGTCACCATGTTTGGGGTCATTTTAGTTATGCCCAAAAGGATTGTAGTGTTTATTTTTATTATTATTGTTATTATTATTATTTTTTGCAAAGGTGGCTAAACAGGACGGTTAGGTAACAGGTCAAAACAGGTTGGGTCGGGATTGATCCACCAACACATTCTTGTCAATTTATCTCTGTGTTATATAAATAATCAGTGTATTAACTATTACTACAAAGTACATAATAATGATATAATAAAATTTAAATAATTTAAAAGGTGCAGGCACACTTTAGGTAACTTTTGACTCATATGGTCCATTTCCCCTTATAGCTGATTCTAACCACCTTATTCTTTTGACATGTTATCAATTGAACATTTCACAAGTTAATCCGTTTTCATTTTAATGGGTTGAAATTGTCGCCTCTAGTATGACATATCATCTACATCTTTTAGCTTTAACTTCTTACTTTTCGGATCCGATATATTTTTGTGCATGCATAATATGAAAGGAGTAAAACCAATTGTTTACTGCTGTTTTATGATTACATTATTTTCCTTTAGGTGCCATTGTTTTCAGTGGGGGGCTTGTTGGTTCTGTTATCTCAAAAAATCCTGCTTCTTTGATCAGTGGTGGACTCTTTGGAGGCACTTTAATGTCCCTTAGTTTTTTAAGCTTAAAGATCTGGAGGAAAGGGCACTCCAGCTTACCATTCATTCTTGGACAAGCAGGTAAAGAATGAAAAGTTTTATTTTTTATTTGTGTTGATCTAATGAAATAAAACAGCTGTCTTTCAAAATGACGACCGAGTGATGCTACTTTACGCCAACATTTAATTTTGGTGACAATTGGCATAATCTTTAGAATAAATTGATACTGAGATGGGGTAACATAGCAAGAACATAAATACCTTGTAACTTGTTTCCTGCTATTATAATCATCCAATTAGTTACATACATTCACACATGTTCGATACATTTCACATCAGACGTAACCATCACTCCTAGATGGATCTGAGATTTAAAAACCATTTCTAGATCAGCAATTAGTTTGATACATTTTACATTCTTTTTGTATATCAAGATAGCTAAGTTGGTAACTCATCATATGAGTTCATCATGCATAACCGTCTATCTTGGAGTACTTATAAGATTTAAAATCCAATCCTATTCTCCTAGATCAGGATCGATTCAGAGTCATTGTTAATCTTTGGTTTTTTCATTAGAACACATTCATTGGTAACTTAAAAACATAAAGTGGCCTTTTTGATTAAATATTTCACAAAAAATCAATCACGTTACATGGTACATGTCACCTGAAACATCACGTCCACCTTTGAAGAATGTACTGTTAAAACAGTTCTAAATATGTTTTTGATACTAAATAACTTCCCAAATTATATATAGTTTTTTCTTCGAGTAGATAAGAAGTTTTCTATCTGTTTCTCTGTTTATGAACACTATTGCAATTTTTCGTTGCTTACATTATGTGATTCTTCTCGCTTTGCAGGACTTGCTGCTGCACTCCTCTGGAAGAACATTCAAACCTATTCACTGGTAAGATTCGATATCATTAGAATTTTTACGCTTGCTAATTGATGATGGACATAGAGAGAGACGCAAAACCACAGAAAAAATTAGCCCATATGACTTTTCCATCTAACTTTAATTGATTTTTTTTGTTATGCAGACAAAGAAGATTTTACCCACTGGATTCAATGTCGTCTTAAGGTAACAACTTATCTGATAGTTACCATCTTTGTTTTCAGAGGTGTAAGTTTCAACCCATTTATAGACAAATGGTTCATCTAGTTATGTTATAACTCTGGTTGCTCAAATGGGTCTAGCTATATTATTTACTACTAGAACGGTACCTGCGCGATGCGGCGGCGGGTACCTGTGACTATATTTTGCGTTATTCGGTTACACATTTAGTTGTCTTTATGCTTTATAAGTAGAGATGGTAGAGATGGTTAAGCCAAATAATTTTAGTTTGAACAACCAACCGCTTCCTAACACTTCCTAACCAACCTCCTTCCTAACCAACCTCCTAACCAACCTGCTTCCTAACCAATTAATTTTGAAATCCTTCTATAAGCAAGTAAAAGTCTGAATTTTAAGCCTTTCTAATTATAGAATAGTCCCAAATGCATTATATAGTAGTATAGATTAAGGGGCTGTTTACGTTTGCTTTCGTAAATCGGTTATTCGTTTTTAAATTGGCGTTTTGAATAGCAAGCCTCAAACACAACTTGCGTTTTGAAAACTCATTTTCTCTCTAAAGAAACTCAGATAATAATTTTTTTATTCAAATGGATTGCCAATCAGTGGTTCTGATTATCTGCACTTTACAAATTTAATAATCAGATAGTATCCCCCAAAACGCAATCCCAAATACCCTTTAAAGAAACTTGTCAAATGGGTCAAATAGGTTGAAAGTCATCCAAATGTATTTACATGCATAAAACCCTCTAAATTTCTTCTATCAAAAAAGTTACCCATTATAACATTTTAGTTTTAATTCATAGTGTGCACATTTTTTATCGTAAGATCATAAAAAGATAAAGAAGGGTTCAGGTGTCAGCCTGACTTGACCCGCTTTTGACCCATTGTTCAACCTGTCCATTTTTGCCAACTCTAGCTGTTTACTAGCTGGATATTTACTTTTTTTTTGTTGTTATGCTGTTGTTCTATTCCAGTGCTGCTATGCTATGCTTCTACACTTACGTTATGCTGTCCGGAGGAAACCCGCCGCCAAAGAAAAAGGCTCCGCTTGCATCCCAATCATATTGAGTATCCCAATTGAGGTAGCTGGTGGATAAAGTTGTCTTCCTGCTATTGAAAATTGTTGATGGAGAGATACCTATTAGTTATATTGCGAGATACGTGTACATGACCACTTCAATATTTTATGGTAACTATATGAATATAGTATTAAACCTTTTTAACATGACACCATGATAGAGTTTGAATCTTTGTGTAGAAAATATCTGTTATGCGCCATGGGCAGATGGGAAAAATAGTACATCTTTTGGTTATTGAACATTTTTTTTAGCATTCACCTTCTCTTTTATTGAATATATTTGTATTAGGTTCTTTAGTCTTGACCCATCTGTTTATAAATGTATATATTAGGTTTTTTTTAACTATGATTTTTGACCTTTTGGCCGGCTAATCTAAAAGGGTTTGAACTTACCGTCACACAGATTTAAACCGACTAATCTATTTGGCCTTTGCATATAGCATGAATTAAACTTGAGACCTCACATATCTTAGAATGATAGTCATAAACTTTTTTTACCACTAGGCCACCATGGTTATGTATATATTAGGCTTGTTCTATCACAAACGGGTCAAATGAAATTGATCACGTGAAAGAGAATATATCAAACGGGTTGAATGGGTTAAATGAGTTTATTATTGCCTTATGTCCACAGCATATAACCTCCTAATTCCTAAATCGGTTTTATTCAAGAATTTTGATTACCATTGTTTTCCTCTATTTCTCTAGACATGACATGATCACCTTCTTCCATATTTTTTACTCCATCATCTCTTCTCAGTTCTCACTCTTACATTGCGCGCAAAGGCCACAGCCATAATAATAATAAGAAAAGTAAAAAACAAACAAATTATCCAAAGACTATGAAAAAGAACAAAAAAACAAAAACAATATTTTTTTTTCCTTTCTATTTTATTTTATTTTTGCTTTTGTTTTGTTAATATAGCTAAATGTCATACCCTAGTTGTTTATTTTTATTGCTCAAAAACTGAAAATATTCAATTTAACATAGTTTATGTTAGGGCTGAGCATCGCAGACCTAAAACCGAAAGAACCGGCCGGATCGATCGAACTGAAGGACCAACGGTCCGGTCTCGATCCTGAATTTTTCCTTATTTCGGTCTCGATCCGGTTCGGCCCGGTCTGATCCGGTATGGTCTAACGTAAAACCTAATTATTATGCCTTCTTGGACCGGTTCGGTCTCGGCCTGTTCCGATTTTAGACCGATAATCACCCCTAGTTTAAGTTGGTGCAAATTTAGTTACTAAAAATATCAAATTTCCCGAATCACCCTCTAAATCCAATAAGATCACAAATAATTTTGGAATTTTATTAGATTTAAGGTGAGATAAAACTAGGGATGACACTCGTGAGCGATGGGCGAGGTGCTCTAACCCGTCACCCGCACCTGTAATATTTTTCTTGCTCTTCACCCGCCCGCCACTCTTTTGATGGTACGATTATTTGCCCATGTCCTTTCCCGCGGGTGTCCATTGCCTGCCTGTAAACCCGTGGGGTTGTTAAATGTAACATTTGCGCACATGTTATAAAAGTATTGCAAATCAAACTTGATGAGAAGGTGCATGAGTTATGACATATTGAAATTAATCAACTATCTATATATATTTCTAAGGGTTTTTCTAACTTGTGCCCTAAGAGCAAGAGGTGTGGGCTCGCCAAGCAACCTCGTCGTTCGACGTGGAGCTCGCCACAGCTCTCCACGACACCGAGTGAGGCTCGTCGTGGCTCGTTGGAGCCTTCCTTGTCGTGCAGACGACGAACCAAACACACTGACAAGGTCTGACAAGAGTAGCATGCATATTTAATTTGTATTATTTGTTTAAATCGCCGGTTAACTCACCGGAAAATTGATTCCGGTGATTAGGGTTTCAATTTGGGGGTTTTGAATTAGGGCAAAATTGGAGGAATTGCGTTCTTGGAGGTGTGTGGGTGGTAGCTTAAGGTGGCAATGGAGGTGTGTGGGTGGTAGCTTAAGGTGGTGATGGAGGTGTGTCGAGGGGTAATGGAGGTGTGGTTTTAAGGTGGTGCAGCTGTGGTGATGGAGGTGGTGCAGTTGGTTTGTTGGTTCACGAAAGAAAGAAGAAAAAAATGAATAAAATAAATAAAATGAATAAATAAAAAAATAAAGGTGTAAGTGATGGGCCCCAAATGAGTAAGTTGAGGTTAGTTATGAGTGAGGAGGGGTTAGTTGAGGTTAGTTGTGAAGAGGTGTTGGGGTGATGTGGCACCCGTGGGCCCCAAATGAGGAGGTAATACCTCCTCACCACACCTCTCACTCTAATGTCACAAGTTAAACACACAAAAAGTACATAAAAGTACTCAGGGACCCACATAAAAGTACAGACAAGTGTACTTTTGCGTGAATTCTGATGTCTTTTTTCATGGGCCATAGTACTTTCAGTGTGTTTAACTTATGCCATAGGGCACATGTTAGAAAAACCATCTTTCGTGGGCCCCATGATACTTTTGGTGTGCTTAACTTGTCCTTTTTCATGGGCCCCATAGCATTGATACAACAAAAAACAAAAAAATAAATAAATAAAAATAAAAATAAATAAATAAAAAATTACTTTAGTGACACATGAATTTTTGTCTAAGAGACCTAGGTGCAATGATGTACCGATAACTATTATTGGTATGTCATTTCATTATCCATCCAATAATACTACATCAAGTAAAACTCCATCTGAAAAAATAAATAAATAAATAAAGAAAAAAAAATGGCGAGATGTGAATTGCCTGACGAGGACACGAATGGCGAGCACCACTGTTCAGAATGGCGGCGCCACTGGGGAACAAAACCAATGACGTGTTGTATGTACATAACACCGCGCTCTCTAAGAGTAGTGCTTACCCGTGCATTAATATTGCAAGACCAAGTATCTACGAACATGGGTTAAGAATTGAGATATTCGGTATATATTTGATATTTTGATGAATCATATTCTTTTTCTTTTAGTTTTGAAACTTTAAAGGGACAATAGTATGTTGTGTTCTTTTGACTTCAAAAATAATTATGTAATATGATGTATGTGCGTTTAATGAAAAAATTATGCTCACAAGCATTTTGAAAGGTATATTTATATTGGGTGTGATGTGTTAGCAAATCAGGTTTACTCGCGATGACTATACATTACCCGCTACCCGCCCACCAATTTATTTTTTCACCAACGATCCAACCGCTTTTAAAAGTTGACGTGGATACCACTCATACTTGACCGACTTAAACGATTAAAAGAGGGTTTCATAAGCGCCTTAAATAAACCGACATCGAAAGACATACTTGACCGACTTAAACACAATTATAAAGGAAATGTCATAAAGACGATATAGAAACTTAACCCAATCATTCTGTGTAGATTTTATTTTTCAGAAAACCTAAAAATCAAACAATGGCATCGTTAGGTTTTCCCAAACGTAACGAAACAAACATTAATATTCCACGATCAACTAGGGTTAAGAACAAAAGCCATGCACCTATTCAAATCACCGCCGAACATATTATTCAAGAAGCTAGAAAACTTCAAGAACCCGAAAACCACCACCATGCAAACCACAAAATCATCGACTCGGTAGAACTCCAAGAATATCGTCTACGTAAACGTAATGAATACGAAAATCAAGTACGTAGAGGAAACAAGAACAACGTGTGGGTCGAGTATGCAAAGTGGGAGGAGTCACAAAAAGATTTTGAACGTGCAAGATCGGTATGGGAGCGAGCACTTGAAGCTGATTATAAAGATCATACTATTTGGTTGAAGTATGGTGATTTTGAGATGAGGAATAAGTTTTTGAATCATGCGAGGAATGTATTTGATCGCGCGGTTACTTTGTTGCCTAGAGTTGATCAGCTGTGGTCTAAGTACATTCATATGGAGAAAAGTCTTGGCAATGTTGCAGGTAGTTTAATCACTTTCTAAAACTATTTTTACTAGTTATAGCTAGTTTCTATTTAGTATTTTTTTTTAGTTGCGTCGCTCAACAAAAGAATGCTTATGATCCTTAGATTAAAAACTTTAGGGCCTTAGATTCAATTCAATTCTTTTACATTTTAATTAACGGGCCTTCGTTTTGGCTTATTTGTTGGGTTTATTAGGTTATTTAGAATAAATAAGCCCATCTTAGTGTTTGGACAAGCTTATAAGCTTATTTAAAGGGGGTTTGATAAGCTCCTTTTGTGACATACACATATGAACTTAATTAAAAACATATTCAGATGTGGGTTTGATAAGCTCCTCTTAAGTCATTTATAGTTCTTAAAAGAACTCCACCCCTTATAGCTGCATAATCCGTATTTACACATATTTATATCAACTTTTTGCAGGTGCCCAACAAATACATGAAAGATGGATGACTTGGAACCCTGACCAGCAAGCATGTCGCACTGAAGTCACATGTAAGGAGCAATACGTTAACACAGATGAGAGTGAAGATACAATAGTCAGCAAGAAGAGGTTCAAGTATGAGGAACAAGTAAAAAACAATCCATTAGACTATGACTTGTGGTTTGATTATCTTAAATTGGAAGAGAGTGTAGTGTTGGGAACGTAGTTTTACTATTTATCCAAGTCTCGGTCATTACATTTTGTAATAAGATGATCACAACTACATCAACTAAGAACAAAGAACGATGAATGATTTAGAAGACGTCTAAAGCATTGAAAGTCAAAGATTAAGACGAAGACGTCAAGCAACCTTGATGACCGACCCTTAGGGGGAGATTGTTGGGATCGTAGTTTTACTACTTATCAAGTCTCGGTCATTTAATTGTAATAGGTTGCTAAGGCTTGTATGTTTATTTAATCTTAAGGCTTATGAAGCAAGCCCATGGGCCTTAAGCCCATTTCTATTCACTAGATAGGGAGGAAGGGAGTGTTGCTCTATTCCTTCCCTATATATAGTCTTGTAACCCCTTCTTAGAGGGGGTTGGTTCCTCTAGTAATTTCATCTCTTTCTTTTCCATTCCTAGGTGTTCCTTCCACTCTCTCTCTCTACCTACTTTCTCTCTCTAGATTTCTTAAGTGATTATGTTGTAAAATCATGACCTAACAAGTGGTATCATTCGCCTAGGGATTATAGAGGTTGCTTTAGGTTGATTTGGTAGAAAAACTAGGTTTTACAAGAATTTTTTTTTAATTCGCTACTGTTCATCGTGTTTCTGCCGAGTTAGGGGGAAAACGAAAACTGCCGAGTTAGATTTTATTCTTGTTTTTGCCGAGTTAAGTGATTAATTCTGCCGAGTTAAGTGGTAGATTCTGCCGAGTTAAGTTCTATCTATTCTGCCGAGTTAAGTTACTTAAGTTTCTGCCGAGTTAAGTAATATCTGCCGAGTTTGGAATTTTTTGGGATTTTGGCGAGTTAGCCGTGTTTCTTCCTAATCGTTTATCGAGTTAGGACCAGTGTTGCTACCTTCTTAAACGTTACTCTGCCAAAATTTACTAAATTTTCCGAGTTAAGTCTCTAACTAAATTTTCCGAGTTAAGTTTCTAACTAAAGTTGCCGAGTTAAGACACTACTAAACTTGCCGAGTTAAGTCACTAACTATAAATTGCCGAGTTAGAGACCTTACATAAAACTGCCGAGTTAAGACCTTCTCTTATACTTATCGAGTTAGAGGAATTCTGGACTTATCGAGTTTGGTAACTTCTCTAATAAATACCGAGTTAGGGTAATTTGAACATATCGAGTTTGAGAACTTATCAAAACATACCTAGTTTGTTTTCGAATCTAATCACAACCTTTATTAATCTTTAACGATCCAAGTTTTTACATAATCACATCATTTCAAAAAAAAAAAAAAAAAAAAAAAAAAAAAAAAAGAGTTTTTTGGCGGGAAATTTTGAGTAAAATTTATTTTTTACCAGAGACTAAACGTTCAATTTTTACGTGAAATTTAAATTTTGGAATAACGTTGAAAATTTTGACCCAAAATTCAAAATTTTCGGCCAAAATTCAAATTTTTTCGGTGAAATTTGGCGGCAAAATTTTTTAAACTCAAAATTTTCCTGTGACATTAGAATGGCATTTTAAAGTGTTTTTCAAATTTTTGGAACAGAAAATTTCTCAAATTAATTTTGGAGGGAAAATCTGAATTCACTATTTCGACCTTGAGTGTGACATTTTGTTTGATTATTTCGATTACGTCGCAACAATCAAGGGGGAGAGAAATGTCTTCTACAACGTCTCAAACACCTTCTTCCAACTACCTTCCTCACCATTATTCTCATCAGCAACAATCATCAGCAACAGGACCTTCTTCCAACTACCTTCCTCACCAATATTCTCATCATCAACGGTATCATCAACAACAAAGTCACAGCTCCCTCATTGATCATGTTCTGCTCTTTGGCAATGAATCAAGGCCTCCAATGTTGTTACCAGGAATGTTTACTTGTTGGAAACGGAGATTTCTTCAATGGCTCACTTATCGTCCTGCTGCAGATCTCATGCTTAAATCCATTCAAGATGGTCCATACAAAATGATATTTCTTGCTGACTCAACAGGGATTGTCAAACTACAATCTAATGAAGATTTGAATGCTACTGAACTTGATCAGTACTATGCTGACAAACAAGCTGCGTGGTTCATGACATTAGCCCTACCGTGTTCAATTTACATGAATATGGACTTTCAAGCTAGTGCTTATGAAATGTGGAAATATCTTGAAGCTATGCATCGTACAGAAGAACTTCATCACATCAGAATGAAGCAAATTCTTGAATCCTGTTTAAGCATGAATCCTCTGAAGACCATTCTCCCTTCTTCACCATCTCCAGCTGTTGACCATGGATCCTTAATTTACACTCCAAATGCTCTCTTCTTCAATCCTCCAAATGCACCTGAGCCGTTCTTCATTCCTCAGTACCATCCTGCTACACTTCATAACTATGTGCAATCTCTTCTGCAAAATCTAGTGAAGCTTAGTCTAGTATCTACTGAGAAAGGCAAAGGCGTAATGATGTCTAGTTCTGAATGGTTAAACACAATGGAAGATACTAATGATGAAGAAGATCTTATCGAACCGAGCATGGCATTTTTGGCATATCTGGAAAATATTGCAGAAGAGGAAGATCATGATTATGATTCAACCTCACTCTCTGATGCTAATGTTGAATACAATGCCACACTTAGTCAAATGGAAGTTGAAGGGGGTAATGTCAATGATGTTTTGCTAAGTTTCACGGAAGATATTCCAAATGATGACGAATATGCTGATTTGGAATCCAATACTGCAGATTTGGTAACCGATACAGCAGATGTGATGTTAATGGCAAACATGCAGGAACTTCACATGATTTATACTGGCTCAGAGTATGAGTCTGATAATTCTGTAGATCCAGTTGTGAGATTAAACAAAGAGAAAATGTATCAATCAAGGTCTCAAATGCATGAACTAAGTCACAGCAGAATCATCTCAGACTTCATACAAGTTACGAGTCAGGCTTTATCAAATTCCCGAAATTCCCGAAATCGAGCTGTCAAGCAAGGTGAAAGAGTTGTGATACAAGGAAGTATTACTCAAAGGCTGGTTGGGAATGTTGAGAATACTGCAAATGTAGTTAATGTATATAATGAGGTTAAAATATTGGATGATAATTCGGGTGTCATGGATGATACTGAACCAGTATACGACACAAATGCTTCTGATGACTCTAAAGACCCATTTGAGAGAAAGATGACTGAAGCTGAGATAAGAGCCATCAATTCAACTGAAAATTGCTTAGCTCATTTTGAATCAGTTAAGACTCAATGCAAGATTCTCTCAGATGCATGGTTTCCTACGGGGGGTACCTTTAATGCATTCTTCGGAACTGGAATGGATCGTCTAACCTTCCAAAGGCAACTCCGAGAAAACATTGTTCAAATTGAAAAACAAATTAAACAGGGAAGTGATTGCATGGCAGGATTTAGAGCGCTCAAGGCTCAGTTCAAAGTGTTCATGGCATTGCATTTTAAATCTCTCATACACTATAATCATGAAAGCAATGTATGGAAAGAGAACATCACAAGTATGGAGGTTGAAGATTTTAGAGATCAACTTGTTTCACGCCTTAACCGCTTAGAATTTATGCTTAATGAAAGATCACTTCATCTGAGTGCTATCAAAGAACAGAAGTTGCAGATTCAAGAAGAGCAAGTTCATAAAGATGATTCATTGAAAGCTAATGTGGTTTTCATGGAAAGCAAAGGGACAGAATCAGAAGTGCAGGATGACAACAACAGATTGGGGAATGATACAGATGCAGATTGTGCAGAGATCAGACCCTTCTATGACTCAGAGCCCAACTTTGACAAAGGACCGATGGATGAGGAAGATGTCATACCCATCTACGACAAAGAACCGAACTTTGACAAAGAGCAAATGGCTGAGGTACAATCTACTTTTGATCATATTATGCCTGCAAATGAGAAACAACAATCTGAGCAAACTAACTTCAGTAATGAAGGAGAGGTTGACCAGGATGTTGTTCAATGTCTAGTAATACATTCTGAGTCTGAGTCCTTACCTGATAATCTAATGACTGAAACATCAAATCAAACTCTTGAGTCTGAAAACCTTCTTCTCAAAAAGACCATTGCCCAGTGTCATAGAAATTTTTCAAAACTAGAGGCACATTGCATCTCACTTGAACTTCAAATGCAAAACGAATCTATAAATTCGGGCAACAATGGTCAATTTTTGAATGAACAAAGTAAACGTGTGGATACATTAGTTAAAGAAAATGAGCTTTTAAAAGGTCAAATTCAAGAAAAGGTGTTTGCACATGCTGCATTACAAAACAAATTAAGAAGACTGACTGGCCAGAGTGTGGATACTAAGTTTGCAAAACCATCAATCTTGGGGAAACCGCCTTCTCAAACAATCAGAAAACAATCAGTGGTTAGACAACCTACTGCATTTAAATCTGAACGACCCAAATTTTCAAAATCTCGGTTTGCCTCCCAAGTTGGTGAGAAAAACAATTTGACAAAACCAGTCAATCCACATTCTTGGCCTAAGGAAAATGCATCTGTGTTTGCTAAATCTCAACACGTGATTATGCCTGGCTCATCTAGGATTAGTTCGAAAACAGTGTCTAAAACGAGCATTAAAAGTAAAGAGTTTTATGGCAAATATGACATGTACAAGAACTATGATCTAGAAAAGGCTAGGAAAAAGGCGCTACTTCAAAAGGATGGAATTCTAGGTTCTAAACCTCATGTGATGCCTTCCACTGTAGTACAGAACACTGCTTGTAGTAGCACACCAAAACCTAAGAGTAATCAACAAACTAATAGGAATTGGATAGCTTCTAAGAGTAGTTGCGTAAATAATCATGTTGTTTGTGCTTTAAAATATCTTCAAAAGGGAATTTCACTTGAAAAGGCACAATCGACTAAGACAAACAAACTCGTTGAACCAAATGTCATAAGTCAGAAACCTAAGAAGTGGATCAATATAGGACGTAGGTTTTCTCAACGAAGTGATGCTCCCACATTTCATTCCAATGCATCTAAAAAGAAAACATCTCCTAGATCTAACACTAGGTGGGTACCAACGGGTAGAATTTTCAAATCAATTGGTCTTAGGTGGATTCCTACAGGAAAGATTTTAGACAGTTGCACCAAAACTAATGTGATCTCCACAACTTCTACCTCTGAGACTAGAATGAAAACTGTGTGTTCGAGTGTCAAGAAGATAATTGACACTACATCTTTAAGCTTCTAACATTTGGAACCCAGTTACTCTTGGGGATCCTTGTTCTCTGTTTTCTTGTCTCTTCTTTCTTTCTTTGTAGATTCAACAGGAATGGCTTTCGTATACTTCAGTGCGAAACCCGGACTTAATCAGATGGCTTCGGAACAAATCAGTTTCGGACCCGAGCTTAATGTTATGGTTTCTGAGCACAACAGCTTAGGACCCGCAACCAACCGTTTAAAGCAATTCTGCAATGGCTTCTGAGCACAACAGCTTAGGACCCGCATCCAACCGTCTAAACTTTCCGGAATCTTCGGCTGAACCATTGTATCTCACCCGTAAAGAAGTGGAAACCTTGTTTGCTCCATTGTTTGATGATACGATTGTCAACCGTCCCTCTGAGGTCTCACCAAATTCCGCTGCACATCTTGATCTACATGAAGTACCTGATTCACCTCAACAAACAACAACAACTGTTGGGAGAGACGGTCCTCCAATTGCATCTCCAACAACCACAGAACAAACCGTGTCCAACTCACGACAATCAGCTGAAGACTCCATACCTTAATCAGTTCCACAAACCGCAGAGCATGACCCAGAGGCTTTCTAAAGTGTTCTTTAAACTGTTTGCATCGGCTCAACTCATTCCTGACATTATTGAGTCGTCTACACGCAAGTTGGATCCTGCTCACATGCGAGATAATTACCAATATCACCCTTCGACACAACATTGGAATTAAATGGAACTGGAAAAACAAGCTGGATCCAGAAGGCACAATGATTCGCAACAACTCGTGTTTAGTTACAAAGGAATACAGTCAATGAAGCAGGATTGTACATCAATGTCATCATCAAAAGCTTAGTATGTAGCCATGTCTGTTTTCTATGCTCACGTTAATTGGAGGAGAACTTAGCTCACGGACTTCGGCTATGTATTTGACTAGATCTCAATGTACTGCGACTCAAAGTGTGCCTTTGCAATCTCTTGCAACACCATTCATCATTCCAAAGACCTACAAAGTGCTCTCCGCTACCATTTCATCTCAGAGCATGTCGAGAAGGGTATAATTGAATTAGATTTTGTGGGAACTACATACCAGTTGGCGGATGTGTTTACAAAGTCATTACCTCCATCAAGGTTTGTTGATTTAGTTCACCATATTGGTATGCGGTGTTTGACTCCAGATGATTTGTAAAATTTTCTTAAAACCTAAGGGAGTCAAACATCAAACTCTTTTTGTAAATATTTCATCATTAAAAAAAAAAAAAAAAAAAAAAAAAAAAAAAAAAAAAAAAAAAAAAACTACAAAAAGAATCCTCTTTCTTTGTGTACAAACTTCAAATCTTCAAAACTATGTTCCTCCATTAAAACATATTTTGCTTTACACTGTCAAAATGGAACATGTTTTGAGGGGGAGAAATTTTTTCACAAAATCATGAAGTTTGCACACCTCATTTTTATTCATCAAGGATAAAATGTTTACTCATCATTTGGATTTAAACTCATTTTCAAAAACGTCTATCATCTCTCGAATTAAATTGTACAAAAAGTTTTCACAAAGTATATGCTAATTCGAGGGGGAGAAAAGGAATTTTTTTTCTGCAACGATCCCAAATTAATCTAGTTTGGACTTCAAATGGAAATGTAATTAACCTTTAATGAGTAAAGATTCACAAAAGTCTTAAACTTAGGTAAAAGGACCTTGCATGGAAAATAAAACAGGCTCTAATCAATGTTTTCACATATGTTCTCAAAAGTTGCACACATGATTAAAACCTCAACGAATCAGACTAACGATTTTTATCCTCGAATGTTCCTGATTGTGTGTTTCTAATTTCTCCATGGTTGTTGTCTAATCGTTCCCTAAATGTTTCTAGTGTTTTCAACGGTCAAAAAGGCATAATCAGAAACTAAGGTTAATGTAATTATCGATCGGGGCATTTCTTTTTTATGTGTTTAGTCTAATTTATTATTTCATATAGCTTTAGAGAACACTAAAGTATGCTCGATTGGTGTGTTTGCACGATTAGAAACAACATAGGTTTGAAATCAAGTGATTTAGGGTTTAAGATTTCGACGTCTTTGCTGCTACTAGGATGTTTAGTTGTACAATATTCATGCATTATGATGCTAACAAGTGTGCATAGACTCTAATCATAACCCCTAACCATTATCATAATTGGAAAATCTCGAGTGATAGGATGAATTAATCTGTGATCTTGTGTGTTAAATTGAGAATTTTGAGCATTTTGGTAGATTTAGAATGAGTTTCTTGATTCATCTGTATACTTGTTTATGCCTGATGCATTTTCTCTGTGTGTAAGTACATGTCTTCCCATTGAAAGTCAAAATTTCAACATTCGACAAAATGTTTCTTATGGAACATATTTTGAGGTCAAAGGACAAAATGTGTTTAAAGGCTAAACTGGTAAATGGATTCAAAATGGTGAGAAACAAATTTTTTCCAAACTCTACACTCTCGTTTTACACCGGTAAAGCAAGTGTGGAGTCCAAAGCAAAGTTGTTCAAAACCTTTCAAATTGTCAAAATCTGGAATGCTTTGGCTTCAATAAAAGAATGTCTCTGATTTGGGCATCCCAAATACCGGAAGTTTTCCATGCATCACAAAAACGAATCTTCAAAAAGAACCCATGAGGTTCAACTTTAGAAGGAAATCTTCTTCTTCAGATTTTTTGAAACTCAAAAGAGAGACTCCGGGTCTCAAACAATTTTCAACAGTAAAAGAGTTTTTAAATTTCAATCATTCTTTGTTGTATAATACTTGATTATGTTTTCTAAAACCTTGAGCAGAATCATCTCACGAATTTTCAAAAAGTATTGTAAAATACAATTCAAAATTCTGCTCAAGAAGACTATCTCTTGAATAAACTTCATTATTTGAGGGGGAGTATTTCGTTTAAAGAAAACTAATTTTGTATCAAAACAACGACTTGTGCACACATTTCAGTGTACAACTCGGGTTTCAAAGAAAGGAAAGTGCCTTGCTAAACCGTTTTTTTTTAAACCAAACGCGCACTTATCCTCAAAAACAAGAAGAAGTTTTCATGCAAAGCTTATCTAAAACTTCTTAATCTTGAGCAAAATTTATTCAAAATTTTTCAAAAGGTTTTTCAAAACTTTTCAAAATTTTGCTCAAGAGGTTTCAAAACATTTACTCCCCAATTCGCTACAAAGTTTTAAAATGTCAAAACACATGCTCGTTTTGAGGGGGAGTATTCGATATCAAAATGTTTTGTCAAAATCATGTTTTGATGGCTTGTACACACATTACAGTGTACAACCCGTTCTTGTAATTAAAGGACCCTGAGGTACGCTTCAGTGCCTCAATCCTTAGATAAGGAGCAAAGGCTTCTTACTTTTGAGTAGAATTAATCAAACCTTTTCTGATTTTCAAAATTCTGCTCAAAAGACAAGTATTTCACCTCAATAAGTATTCACTTGTTGAGGGGGAGCACTTGTACCAAAATCATCGTTCTTGAAATCAAAGGTTCTTGTTGAATTCTCCCCATAAGACTCAAAAGGCATATTTTAATCAAAACGTTTGTCAAAAACACCATTTGATATGCTATTTTTGAGGGGGAGAAAATGAAAAGTGATTATAAATATGAAAGTTCAAAGTTGTTCAAAGTTGTATCTCATGCGAGCTAGACTCAGATTGACCCAAGAATTGACGAAACAAAAGTTAGTAATCTCGAAAAAACTTATCCTCGACGGGTAATGACATCAAGTTAGTTACCAGAGCTAGTTGTCACCTAAAAGCTGACAATGGAACTCTTTAACTAGCCACGTAAGCGTGTCTCGAAAAGGATTTGTCTTAGTAGAAATGTACCGTTTCGAGAAACTTTCTGTGGACTCGACCAGGCCGGGTAATAACTTCAAGCTAGTCTAACTAGTGATGTAAGCGTGTCTCGAATCGGTCTTGTTCACCGAAAGTGGATCAATTCAAAAAGTGCTCGCTCCTCCCGCATGTGCAAATTTATTAAATACATATGAGCACATGTGAAGGGGGAGCCCTTCATAAGAAAACACAAAACTCTCAAAGTGTTAAACAAAATGTTTGACAAACACAAACACTTTGAGAGATTTTTCAAAGGTTTCAATGGCAATTATAGGATAGTCATGGAGTTATAAGGTGACTAAGGTTAGGAAATAACCGTCCTATGATCCGCCTAAGCCGGAGGGATCTACCCAAGGACATCACCAATAGTTAGAACTAGAAGTCCTTAGGTATGATACGAAAAAGGAGTAAAGAATGAAAGGAGAAAGAAGGGGTTGAAGAATTAAAAAGAAAAGTAAAGGAAAAGGGTGAAAAGAAATAGCCCTCCATATGATTCAACCTTAGGGCAGACACCGGGTTCAATTCGTATGCTACTGGTTGTTGCTAAGGCAACGCCGGTATTGAAGATAAAGCCGTCATGGACCCAGTGACGCACTGCACTTAACCTTCTAGCCACTCAAGTTCTCTTAAAAGAATTTGTTTCATTCTCACGGGGAACCGGTGTAATCTATCGACTTATCTCTTAGAGATGGTTGATATTGAAGTAGGAGACCCCTCCCTAGTCTCCGCATAGGAAACCTAAGTGTGCATTTTTCGAGTCTAGAGCCACGAGATTCATCAAAAGATCTCTTAGGAACACTTAGTATTTCTACATCTGGTGTTCTACATCAATGAACACCAGATGTAAATTATCGAGTCCTTCGCAGATCTTAGCAATCTGCCTAGAACGTTTATGAGAGAATTGCATAAGTATTTCTCAATGATTGAACGGAAACTCCTGTCAGGGTCATCTTCTAACAGCCTTGACAGGTCACTTCGGTAACTCCTCGTGAGTTACGCTTAGTGTTTGCGGTGGTTTCTTACGGTCTACAGTCGTGGAGTGATCCCCAGCGACTCACCCAGTCATTGAGCTACCTAGTAGGTCTCGTAAGCTCCTTCGAGAGTATCTGATATGGGAACGGCCTTGATAAGGATTAGAAGGAGTCTTCACACTATGCTGTTGACGATCTCTAATTCCTTATCTGTAAGTACCGGATGTTTTATTGCTAACTGTTTACATGCAGGGACACATCATTTCCATGGAGACGGATTCCACATGCTCATACATGCATCTTGAAGTCATCTAAAAGCTCCCTCAAAGATCTGTGCAACACATAGTTCAAAGAAAGATTCTACGCCAAAAAGAAGAATCTACAAAGTATAAAGACTAAAGATCTTAAGTCTAAGAAAGGGAACTACGTGCATGTATAAGTCAAAATTCAAAGATGTATGAGCATGTTGGAATGGACGACGACCACCACAGACGCAGAAGTGACGATCGGCAGACAACTTCATAAGATGATTACTACCACATCTATTACGAACAATGAACAATGAAGCAAAAGAACACCCACTCTCTTTTGAAGACGTCTTAAGTTATACGAGTCAAAAGTCAAAGACAAAGAAGAAGACGTCAAGCAACTGTGATGACCGACCCTTAGGGGGAGATTGTTGGGAACGTAGTTTTACTATTTATCCAAGTCTCGGTCATTACATTTTGTAATAAGATGATCACAACTACATCAACTAAGAACAAAGAACGATGAATGATTTAGAAGACGTCTAAAGCATTGAAAGTCAAAGATTAAGACGAAGACGTCAAGCAACCTTGATGACCGACCCTTAGGGGGAGATTGTTGGGATCGTAGTTTTACTACTTATCAAGTCTCGGTCATTTAATTGTAATAGGTTGCTAAGGCTTGTATGTTTATTTAATCTTAAGGCTTATGAAGCAAGCCCATGGGCCTTAAGCCCATTTCTATTCACTAGATAGGGAGGAAGGGAGTGTTGCTCTATTCCTTCCCTATATATAGTCTTGTAACCCCTTCTTAGAGGGGGTTGGTTCCTCTAGTAATTTCATCTCTTTCTTTTCCATTCCTAGGTGTTCCTTCCACTCTCTCTCTCTACCTACTTTCTCTCTCTAGATTTCTTAAGTGATTATGTTGTAAAATCATGACCTAACAATTGGTATCAGAGCTAACCGGGGGCGAATCGTGGTGTTTTGTGGTGAAAAATCGTGTTTTTGGGTGAATAAAACGGATCTGGTACTGTTCATCAAAGGTTTGCCGAGTTAGGTAAGTTGCCGAGTTAGGTAAGTTGCCGAGTTAGGTAAGTTGCCGAGTTAGGTAAGTTGCCGAGTTAGGTAATTTGCCGAGTTATGTTTTGCCGAGTTAGGTGTTTTGCCGAGTTAGGCTGTTTCACCTAATCGTTTATCGAGTTAGGTTTTTCGTGGCTTACTCCTAAGTCGATACTCGGCCAAATTTTTCCGAGTTTGCCGAGTTAGGATCTTGCCGAGTTAGGATCTGCCGAGTTAGGATCTGCCGAGTTAGGATCTGCCGAGTTAGAAAAACTTGCCGAGTTAGAAAAACTTGCCGAGTTAGAAAAACTTGCCGAGTTAGAAAAACCTGCCGAGTTAAGTTTCTTTTTCTTCTAATTTTGCCGAGTTTGGTATTGAATTTTGCCGAGTTAGGCTGTTCCAACCTTATCGTTTATCGAGTAAGGATTTCTTTTGGACTAATCTAAACGAAACTCTGCCAAAATTGACTTAGGATATCGAGTATCGAGATGGGTTTTTGAGCAAGGACACATCAAAGGATTATTATATAAACAAAACCTTTACCTCATCGATTAACCTAATGTCTATATACCCTAAAACCTAACTTTCATCCTCACCTAAAACACATGATATTATTGGTAAACATCTTATAGAACATGATTCATTTTAATGTCTCATTATCTAAATACCAATATATCACACACCAAAAACACACCACGTTTTGCTTAAACGATCCTGATCAAGAATCACAATCAAATAACAACAGCTTGTATCGGATTTTGTGATATGGGGATAATTCGTTATTATTTATTCGGGTTTGAAGTAACATTTTACGGGCGCGTGTACTTATTTCATCTTCTTTCTTTCTTCACTACCGCGAAGATGACTTGTTTGGGCATATATTAATGGTGACGAAGACTTGGATATCTAGTTACTTCTGTGATTCTTTCTCTCTATACCCACAGAGTAGCTATCACTTTAAGGAGTTACGTTGTAGTGCTCAGTGTCTCACGTAGTTGAGGATATGTCAAGATGGATTGTGCTTATTACACTTCTTTAGGGGTATAAGGTACACCGTTCTTAGTCACAGGATAGTACAAGCTTAAGTCACAAGTCTGGGGGATTTTACTTCATTCTCAAGTTCATCATATCAGGTTATCTTCATATGGGGCTACTACAGAGAGCCGTTGTTGATTCAGAGGTTGATAAAGAGTAAGACAGTTTCAAATGGTATTGTTAGTAGATTGGGATTATCGACATCTTCTCACGGGCTTATGTGATTAATGATAAAGTGCTTTTAGTTAATACTTCAAGTACACAATGTCATGCTGATTCCGATGAGATCGCAATCATCAGGGGAGAGAAATGTGTACATCGAGGACGCACAACAAGTTCACGAGATCGGGCTTAATGATTTATGAAATGGTTTGTGTCGGAGATTGGTTGATTCTATATCCTTATCCTCTCAACTTTTTCTACGTACTTCTACCTTATCCACCTTCACCAATTTCACTTATCCACCTTCACCAATTTCGGGCATCAAATTCAAGATGATCGGTGTTTCAACTTGTTACTTTGGTGTTATCATTTCATGTGTACGTTATGGGCTGATTTGCTTTATGCAAGATAACTGGAATGCATTTGGTGAGATGAAGATGTTGATATTCAGTTCCCCCGAATGGACAATCTTGAAGAAGGTCGAGTCTACAGTCTGTTCTACATTTTCCGCTGTGTGTTTGAAGACTAAAGACGGTTTGCAGTTAATTATCAAAAGACTTCTTCAGTTTCAGGGCATTCATCAGAATGGTTGTCAGTTTGGGGGAGAGCACTAATTAGGGGAGAGTGTAAAGCCAGATTTAATCCCTAATTAGATTTGCTCACATTGTTCTTCTGCAAGTAAAAAGATGGCAGCTGAGAAGATTCAGGAAGCTGAATGAAAGAATGAAGTTTGAAGACCACTCTCAGAGCTGCTGCGCTTATGCTTTGTATTTAATTTTACTTATAGGGAACATTGTAAGCAATTCCCATATAACTTCACTTTGGGGAGAGATTGTTAGCCTTAAAGTTTTGTTATATTCGGGAATTGCATTAGTCTTTTACTACAAGGACTAGTCTTGCCATTAGTGTATAGATTACCTTGTATTCTTGTATAAATACCCCTCCTAGTCCCAACTAGGAGGGTGGATGTCTCTTTGTATTCTCTAGGTGTGTGTGGTTTCCTTCTTTCTCTCTCTAGAAAACACACACACCTTCCCCATTCTTTTAATCTAATAATACCATGTTTATTCTTTATTTCGAGCATCCCCGACCTCCTGAAGGTGTTTCTTGGTCATTACATGTAGGGAACAAACAAATGATTCGAGAGGTTTACGAAAGAGCAATTGCTAATGTTCCTCCTGCTAAAGAGAAGAAATACTGGCAACGATACATTTACTTATGGATCAATTATAGTTTGTATGAAGAGCTCTGTGCACAAGATATTTCTCGAACAAGAGACGTTTATAACGAATGTTTGAAGCTAATTCCTCATAAAAAGTTCTCCTTTTCGAAAATGTGGTTACTTGCAGCTCATTTTGAAATTAGACAGTCAAATCTTTTTGGTGCACGGGCAATTCTCGGGAAAGCAATTGGTCTTGCTCCTAAACATAAGGTATGGTTAAATTGAGACTTTCAGTTAATTATTTATGTTGACTTTTGCTCTTATGTTTTTGGTTTAACCATGGTTTTTCTTTATTATTATAAATTGAACTAACAGATTTTCAAGAAGTACATTGAGATGGAGTTACGGCTTGGCAACATAGAGCGTTGTCGGAAGCTATATGAAAAATATCTTGAGTGGTCACCTGAAAATTGCTATGCGTGGTGCAAGTATGTGGAACTAGAAAGATCTCTGAGTGAGACTGAGCGAGCCAGAGCCATTTTTGAGCTTGCAATTGCACAAGCAGCACTCGACATGCCAGAGTTGTTGTGGAAGGTACTTACTTCTTTTATGTGGTTTTATATAACTGTCATCTCAACATTATGCTTGAAGCATAATACTCGTATTTGATTTGATGTGTCCAAGTGATTTGGTTATACAGGAGAGGAGTTGCATGTAGTTTATTTTTGCTAATATCCTTTCATTTATTGCAGAAATATATTGACTTTGAGATAGCAGAAGGTGAATTTGAAAGGACTAGACGCCTATACGAGAGGCTTTTGGACCGAACTAAGCATTTAAAGGTGTGGATCAGCTACGCCTTCTTTGAAGCATCTGCCTTTGAAGAGGTACAACAACAAGGAGACGGCCTTCAGGAGCAGAGGCAACTTTGTGTCCAAAGAGTCAGAAGTAAGTATCTGATGTTCCTACCTTGTCTTTGTTCAAGTCTTTGTCTTGAGATTTTATGTAATGATTTAATTTATGGTTTCATGAATGAAGTGGCAAACGGTTATGGTTTCTAACATTTATTGTTTTACTTTGTGATTAGGGGTATTTGAAAATGCAATCGACTACTACAAAACATCGGCCCCTGAGCTTAAAGAAGAGAGGGCCATGTTACTAGGAGAATGGTTTAAGATAGAGTGCAGTTTTGGTGAGCTGGGTGACATGGAACTTGTTCGTGCTAAGCTTCCCAAGAAACTGAAGAAGAGAAGGCACATAGAAATAAATGAATGTCCTGCTGAAAGGTACGCTAATAATTCATTAATTAACTTCTTTGATGCAAACTTTGCAACTGCAATGCTCAACTAATTTTGATATTTCAGATATGAGGAGTACATGGATTACATCTTCCCAGAAGAATTACAAGCATCCAATTTAAAAATCTTGGAGCAAGCATACAAATGGAAGAAGAGAAAGGTAGCTTCGGACAATGATGAAATTATTGATCATTAGGCGTGATCGCAACTCTTCTTGTTTCCCTTTGTGGATTACATTGTTTCCCTTAGTGAAAATCTGACGTATGCATAATATGTATATCATTTCATATTGCTTCTTAGTGTGAGCAATTTCTTGTTTCCAAGAATTTATAAACCTTCCCTAACCATATCTTTTATTGACAAAACTCAAACTGAAAATTCTATTTTAGATTATCTACAAGTATGATTAGGTAGGATGCAAAAGATACATATAATTGTATGAGTTTCCATTCATAAATAAATACTGTTCCTGACAAGTTATACCAATGTTACACACTTTCTCCTAGGGGAAAAAAATTGTAACTAACATATTTAGATCTATGCTACTTTACATTAGGGTCGTAATCGTAGTGCATAAAATAGACGATTATGGTTACAGTGTGCTGATTTGGACATCAGTTGTGGTATAAGTACTTGGACAGAGGAGATGCTTTGTCAATTTTAAGTTGCAGGTATCTGTTTCAATCACCTTTATTGACCTTGACTAATGTGAACATTTTATCTTATGTTACTTTCCAGGGTTCTCCTGTATAACTGATCTTTTTTTTCGAACATTCAGTCGGGATACGACATCAGGGAAACCTCACCGTATAAAGGTGAAGCCTTGCACGAACCCTTAGACAATGAGATGTTGACCAAGGGCCGAAACAAGTATTCGGAAGGAAAAACCCCAAGGCTTGCCATCCCTGAGGATCGAACTCAAGACCTTGGGTAAAACCACGGATGCATCTGTCCAACTGAGCTAGACATCATTTGCCTGTATAACTGATATATCTCATTAGATCCAAGTTTCGTATGTTGAATGAAATCTTTTTTATATAATAAAATAAAACCCCTATTGGGAATTTTGCATTTCAAAAAAATCAATTCATACCTGATTTAGTAATAATTTTATTAAAAAAAAAGATTATTTTCTTATTAGATAATATTTTAAACTAGTTTCAAGACCCGGCCGATGGCCGGGCTAGCTCTATAATTTATTTTAATTCACATTATATTAATAACATAATCAAAAAAATAATATGAAAAATAACACATAAAAATATGTAACTACTAAAAAAAACTTAATATGACAAAAAAATGTATAATACACTACGACAAAATTCGTGTGAATAAAAAAAAGAGTAAACTGCAAAAATCATCCCTGTGGTTTGTGTAAATTTGCAAGAATCATCCCTATCTCAAACGTTCAGCATTAATCATCCCCAAGTCCATAAACGTTCAGCAATAATCATCCCTGAGCACTAACGACGTTAGTTTTATCCGTTAAGTGTTAAAACAATATTTGCCCGTTAGTCCCTCCATTAATAGTTTTTGCACCGTTAATCCTCATTTTTTAAAATGAATTATAAGTTTTCGTCCGTTTTTTACGTTTTCGTCCGTTTTTATCCATTTTTTTTTACAGTTTTTGTCCCTTTTTTTGTTACGTTTTCGTCCGTTTTTCACGTTCTCATCCATTTTTTACGTTCTCGTCCGTTTTTTAATGTTCTCGTCCTTTTTTTAATGTTCTCCACCGTTTTTTTTGTTCTCGTCCGTTTTTTTCGTTTTCATCTATTTTTTTGACGTTTTTGTTCGTTTTATCTATTTCCCACCCACCTCCACCGCCGCCACCCACCACCTCCACCCATACCCACCACCACCCACCACCTACCGCCACCACCACCACCACCACCCACCCACCGCCACGCACCAACACCCACCGCCACCACCCACCACCTCCACCCACCACTGCCACCTACCGCCACCGCCATCCACCTCCACCACCGCCACCCACCACCTCCACCCATACCCACCACCACCCACCACCTACCGCCACCACCACCCACCAACTCCACCCACCACCACCTCCACCCACCGCCACCTACCAACACCAACCGCCACCACCCACCATCGCCACCTACCGCCACCGCCACCCACTTCCACCACCGCCACCCACCACCACCACCTCCACCCACACCCACCGCCACCCACCCACATCCACCGCCACCAACACACGTATAAAATCATGTATAAAAATGTGGTGATGGGTGGTGGTGGCAGTGGTGGGTGGCGGCGGCGGCGGTGGTGATGGTGGTGTTGTGTGGTGGTGGCAGTGGTGGGTGGTGGTTGGTGGTGGCAGCGGCGATGGTGTTGGTGTTGGCAGCGGCGGTGGTGGCGGCGGTGTGTGGTGGTGTCGATGGTTGGTGGTGGCAGTGGTGGGTGGTAGTGGTGGTGGTGGGCGGTGGAGGGTGGAGGTGGTGGGTGGTGGGTGGTGGTGGGTTATGGCGATGGTAAATGTAACAAAAAACGGACAAAACCGTAAAAAATGGATAAAAACGGACAAAAACGTAAAAAAAAAACGGACGAAAATGTAAAAACGGACGAAATGTAAAAACAGACGAAAACGTATAATTCATTTTAAAAAATGAGGATTAACGGTGCAAAAAATATTAACGGAGGGACTAACAGGCAAATATTATTTTAACACTTAACGGATAAAACTAACGACGTTAGTGCTCAGGGATGATTATTGCTGAACGTTTATGGACTTGGGGATGATTAATGCTGAACGTTTGAGATAGGGATGATTCTTGCAAATTTACACAAACCACAAGGATGATTTTTGCAGTTTACTCTAAAAAAAATGTGAATAACATTAAAGTAAAACTAATATGCTAAGTCGGTGTAAGATTTCCTTGTAGACAACATTAGTCGTTTCATCTGCGTAGTTGCCGTCTCTATCACAACAAATAACTTCAAGACCTCGATTGCTTTTAACTCTCGAAACAACGACATATAATTGACCATGTGAAAAGACAGGGCGTTGTAGCAATAAACCAACCTGAGACAAAGTCTAACCTTGGCTTTTGTTTATGGTCATAGCAAAACAAACACATATTTGATATTGCCTCCTATTTAACTTGAATGGCATTTTTGTGTCGGAAGGGCTTATGAGCATCCGCAGTATAGCACAAATTTTTCCAACCTTGCCACCTGAAATGATTCGTCCTTCAATATTAATAGTTCCCATCCTTAAAACCTGCAACCTTGTACCATTGCAAAGACCAGCCCTTTGGTCAATGTTTTGCAAACACATGACAGGGGCACCCACCTCCAATACCAACTTATGATGTGGGATTCCTGACATATGAATACTATTCAGAAATTCGGTTTTGTACAAAGACCCATCATAATTAAAATCCACATCCGTATCGCTGACCGTGTCAGAACTATATTAAACGCGTTCCTCTCTATCAAGCATAGACAACATATGCTCGTTAACTTTATCCACTTCGTCATGCGTAGGCGCAAGTATAGCTCTTTCTTGAAAATACTCTGGGTTCCATAAATTATGGGTTCCATAAATTAGGCAATATGTTAGGATAAATATGTTGTGTAATAGCATGCACATGGTTATCGGAATCCAAAATAAGCATTTCTTTAGGAAATTTGACAACAGATTCACCGTCATTTTGCCCACCCACTTTCCATCACCTATGTCAAGGATCCAATCAGCAAACTCTTTGGTTTCTTGAGCGTGTGCAGGGTCACTATCTACATGTAACCTCCTATTAACAGTTAGCTTCAACACCGTACAAGATCGCCAAAGATATGAGGAATTAATTGACGCGCGTACGACATCATGTCTACTGCCATTTGGGACTACATGAATATTTGTCAAAAATCACCACCTAAGACTACAACCTTTCCACCAAAAACCTTATCTGCAACAAAAGGTGTTTCCGATGATACTATATCGCGCATTGTCCTATCAAAAGCTTCAAAACAATGTCTATTCATCATAGGAGCTTCATATCAAATTATAAGCTTAGTCATTCGTAGTAGTTCTGCAAGATCACTATCGACACTGATGGAACACATCGAGTCTTCAACCACATTAATAGGGATCGTAAATCGAGAGTGAGCAGTTCTCCCACCTTCTAACAGAAAGGCTGCTATACCACTCGATGCAACATTTAAAACGGTTTTCCTCATTTGAACACAAAGAAGCGGTCAACGTCTTGTACAAATATGTTTTCCATGTGCCTCCGTATCCATAGACGAAAAACATGCCTCCTTTATCATTGTCCACAACATCAATGACAGTTGCATACATGCCTTTCTGATTATCTATTAAACTAATGTATAAAGTCTGATGTTCAACTATGAGGGTCGGTATGTCTTAATCGAGCTCGTCACATACCAAACGGTTGTATCCTACCATTGTGTAAAGTTCGTCCGGAATCAACATATTTACTTTATTTTGCTGACTTCTACCGTTACTAAGCAATAAATCTTCTATGTATGTAAGACATATGTTTTCTCTCTGCTTATCTGATAGCTCAATCTCTGTAGTAAACAAATTGAGATTATATAAAATTAATAACATTCAGATACATTACGAAAAGCTTAAAATGTGTATATAAATATAAATTTATATGTAAAACATATTTATGCAATACAATCCGATCATGTTAAGAAGTCTTGCAAAACAAACATGTGTATTCGCTAAATGCTAGCGACATAATAGCACAGAAAGACTTATCATGCGACCTTTTATTTTAAAAATTACATAGTAGTTAAGTCTGATTGTCATGTTTTATAACAAATGGTATGCTTAGAAAAGGATCAATCCTTATCTAAATTAATTACATAGTAGTTAAGTCTGATTGTCATGTTTTATAACAAATGGTATGCTTAGAAAAGGATCAATCCTTATCTAAATTAGCGGAAAACATAGGCTTTATCTTCATCTAGCCTTTTTCATTCAGATCATCGTAGCCGTTGTCACAAACAAATAAATATGTGTTAACAAATACAAATAAGAATAACAGACGTATTGCACAAAAAACATAAAATGCAAATAACAAAATCACAAATATAAAAAATAAAACCATAAACATAGATTCATATATAAACCATCTTCAAAACGATGCAAACCAAACATATGTCTTGTTTTTGAACTTGTCAAAAAATGAAAAATTGAAATACGGAAATGAAACACGACAAATGGAACAAACCTAACAATTGTTCAAATAAGATCCTAATAATGATAAAATGAAAGACGATGAGATGATTTATATGTTTAGAAAAGGTCACTCGTTATCTAAATCGGTGGAAAACATAGGTTTCTTTCCTTTAGCCTTTTCATCCAGCTCCTCATTGTCCTTATCCAAATCAACAAAAGCCCCTTTTTCGCTCGCATTGCTTCCAGGTGTAGTTCCAACACTTTCATTGTGTTCACGAATAACATCATTTTCCTCAATATCAAAAGATACGATATCAACGTACCTAAGCATGGACTTCGACGAAGACGCAACTTGGGACTGAGGTGTCACAAAATCATCACTCGAATCTTGCATTAAGATAATCAAATGTATGACACTAATGTAATAATCTTTATGGTAATTTTAAAAGTTTAACAAATATTGGACATATAACCTCACTCACAAAATCATTCTTAAAGATGGCAATCAGCTCTGAATCATCAGACATAGCCTTGACTTGATACACATGATTGTTTCTGCTGATGTTGTACTCAGAGAACAGAAACTTGAACAACATTTTCTTGCCCAACATGATGATCAATTCCTTAGGGAAGCCGTCAACATCAAGGTTGGAAGTTTTGTTGTGAACTTCAACACAAGTCTTATCAACCAACTTATGAACCTTACCATCAAAGAGGACCAAAGAGGCCGAACCAGTATCATCAATCACGCGAACGATTACCTTGTACCTAATAGTACAATAAAAAAACATTAGTTATATATATTGTTAATTTGCACACTAATCATATAATATTATAAATAAACTGGTAAATACTTTGAAATTAGGGTTTGAACAACATGAGTATCACACTTATAGGTTGGCTTCTTAATGTTAGACTGCCTTGTTGATGGCTTGATAGGCTGCTCTTTCACAGATCGTTTACACTTCCTGTATGCAAAATAATTCCAACCATGCTCCTTATGTATTTTGTGTATTTTGGCATAGACAATCAAAGTAGTTTCATGAATACACATAAAAGCAAATTACACCAACATAATTATCATACAAAATAATATTATAACATACTTAATTTATAATAATCATATTATATTAACATACCATTACATTTGACAACATGGGCAATTTGTAGTATAACAACCACTATTTATAGAGTAATATTGATTATATCATAATATGTAATACATATAAAATTTATATTTAATATCAAAGCATTACGACTTATAGCGGAGTCCCTTATCGCTCCAATAGTTTTTTTGACTGATCGTTCAAAGAATGATTCTGCTGTCACAACTGTCTTCACAGGTGAGTAATGGCTAGTCTTAGAACTGCTTTCATCATATCCATCTTTATTCTTATACCTACACCAAAATATTTTGTTCATGGTCATAGTGTATAACAAAAGTTACGTACACATATTGGAAAAAAAACACATAAATGAACACACTTAGCACACCTTTCTTTGAATGCTACAATTTCTAGCAAATCCGCATTATTGTAAATCTTCGTGCCAAAAAGAGCATTTCCAATTTGTGGTTTATCTAAAAAATGGAAAACATCATAATAATCATACCAATTCATGCAAAAAAAGAGCATTTCCATGTAACTTATTCAAATGAACTATATATGCATAAACATACCATTCAAATACTTGACCTTTGTCAGTTGAAGTATGATGACAACGTGACCAATTAATTCACGGTTGTTTGTTATGTCATTGAACATGTCTGACCAGTTGTCAAAAAAGGTGCAATCAAGTTGATGAGATCTGCACCAAAAATTTATTTTTTACGACTATTAAGTAACATACATGATTTATATTATCATATTAACATATACACATCATAAAAAAAAAAAAAAAAAAAAAAAAAAAAAAAAAAAAAAAACCTTACTCAGCATCCTCAAGCATGACAGTTCTCTTTTGGTTGTCACCAAATGGTATAGGGTCACCAATTGACACAATGGTTCCAATGATATTTGTAACAAAACATTGTCTAACGTTGCATAACCGAATAAAAATGGCTAATTTATGTATATGTAAAAATGTGATACGAAAAAAGGAACTCATACAACAGTTTCCTGTTCAGACCATCTTCATGTTGTGAACCTGAGAAAAGGTTCGAACTTGAAACCATTATGGTTCGTGTCAAACCTGTTCATCCTAGTGAGAGTAGTGCTCTTAAAGAAGTTAATCTTATACTTGTGTGGGAGAAGGGGAAACTTGCCGCAACTCCAAAGTTACGTATACGATAGCAAGAACCTTCCTCTATAAGCCCTCAAAACTTAGCCATACTGTCCCTCCTGATAGTAGCTTGCATTGCCCTGCAACGATTATAAGGAGCATATCATAATCATACATTGTTCAGAAAAAGAATACTTAATAAAACGTATGTGTATATTATCATCTGAGGGTCCAAAAAAACAGCATCCAAACTTGCTATGATATATAGGATTAGATAACCATAAAATGTTTGTTATTTTTTTACATGTTTATAGGGATTGCTTTTTACATTTGAATATTCCATCCGAAACTATTTAAAAAAAATTTGATAAACTTGCTATGATATATATGTAACAAATTACATGTACTATATTTTTTTGTGAAATAAATAACCAATTGGTATATCAGTATGTTATTGTTGCAAAATTATACTTGAGGTGCATAATAAGAAGGTATCAGCATACATTAAAAAATTTGTTATAAGACTAATAGTTCATATATATGCATTTGGCAACCTAACTGCATGTAATTTCCATGAGCTTAAATATATTTCATATCAGTTAACTAATCATAATCACTCAATATAGTTTCGTCACATGACATTGATTTACAACTTTGTTCTTACTTTGTTATGGTGTCAAAAAATGTTATTTTATAATTTTTATTTGATTACGTTTAAAAACACATGATATTTGGTTGTATGTTTTCTAATTAAAAGGTATTTTCTTTTAAAATTGCAACAACCAATCAGTTGACCATTCAAAACAAAATTAATTTCAAAAAAATTTCTAAACTTGCTATTTTGGTGGTTAATGTCACGTGTAGTTTTTATAGAGTTTTGAGGGATTTTTTTTTGATTTATTGTTTCTAAATATAGGAATCAAACTTGTGCTTTATATAGGTTGTGATTTATCCATAACACAAGTAGAAGATAAATACAAAAAATATAGATAAGATATTTTAAAAAAATAAATTTATTTATTTTATATTTATCCACAACACAAGTAGAAGATAAATACAAAAAATATAGATAAGATGCAATTAACAATAGGATTAAAATTTTTAAATAATTATTTCAAAAAATTAAAAAAAAAAACCCGCGCGTGCGCAGGTATTATAACTATTAAATATGTGATAACTTTGCCAATAGTTACTTTCATACTGATATGGACTTTCATTTGACATCCTTTATTAAGTATATTGTTGGCGTATGTGTCCGAACGGCGCGTACCATTCGGATCTTACATTCGCCTTCTGGTTTCTGGCCGAAAGACTTGGCCGAACGATTTATACGGAACCTTCCTTTTATCCAGAGGCTACTCCTTTAACCCTTGGGTAAAACCATGGACCGTCGCCGCGCCGCCTACTCGGATTTGGCGTGATTAGGGCACCACACGTAATTCTGACAGCTATCACTTAGGACAAACCTAGGTCTGCTCAGCTACTCCCGAGGCAACACAGGTATCCAGGTGAGGGTAGTATAAATACCCTCACCTCATTTATGATGTGCTACTAACTTTTCACATAGCATTTACTACCATCATTTACTTATACTTATTTGATATCCCTCGGATACTCATTCTCACGCCGGAGGTTGGTCTTGGGTCGAGCCCCAAGGCGAGTCTAACGTGCGTGGTTTCTTGTGTGTAGGAGTTCAGGAGTTATTGTTGAGTCAAGAGCTGAAGGTCTTCACGTCACATCGTACGGTCTTTGGGTTTTTACCTCAACAAATTGGCGCCATCCGTGGAACCCGTTATTCAATCTACCTAAACGTTAGAATGACCGGTCCTCCTCCTCCTCCTCCTCTTACCTCTTGCTATCAAAACTCCTCCGGTAGAGGCTGGGGGAAGTGGAATCAATAACAATAATGACCAAGGCAACAGCAGTGGTCCAAACCACGACTCTCCCAACTTGCAAGAAATGATTCTCAGTCAAATGGCGTCACTGACACAGCTGATCAAGCAACACAACGCCTAGGGGGAAGTGTTCTTAGACCCATTCGGTTAGAGTTCAGAGACGAAAGGAATGAAGGTAAAGGAAAGGAGAAAGTTGATGAAGGGGCAAGCGCCGACTTGTGCAGGCCATTCAAAGAAGTGCTCAGATCCCCGTTTACTCGAAAGATAGTGGAGTTCTCCGGGTCCAGTTATGTTATGCCACTTCACATGAAGATCTATGATGGATCAAATGATCCCAATGACCATCTCACTCGGTTCACTGGGGCTGCCAAAGGGGGAGAATGGCTGATGCCAGTTTAGTGTCGCATGTTCCAGCAAACCCTTGATGGGGCAGCCGAAGGGTGTTCGAACGTCTGGAACCAGGTAGCATCGATAGTTGGGAAGAGTTGAGAGAGCAGTTCATCAACAGATTTTCTCTCCGGAGGAAAGGTACGAAGGACCCAACGAAGATCACAGAAATTGTCGCAAGGGCACACGAACCATTGTCAGATTTTAAAGAGAGATGGATAGACGAGGCCAGTTACATCAGCGGCGTGCCGGAAATCATGAAAATCTCGGCTTTCATGAATGCGCACAAATGTCCGGCCTTAGCCAAAAAATTCTCTGACAGGGTTCCCAGAACTGTGACCGAAATGTTCACAAGGGAGGACGATTTTATCCGATTAGAGAAGGCGTACCGAAGTACAGAACTACCAAGGGGAGTGATGAGGCGAAAAATGAACCATTTTTAGGGGGTCATTTAAGCCCGGAATTGAATTTATTTGATCAAATATTGCCCTAAATCGTTCCTTTTGTGATTTTAGGTACTTTGGGAGTGAATTCTGGAAAAGGAAGCATTTTGGACGTTTTTGGAGCATAAAAGTGAAGAAAACGGCAAAGACTTAATTTTTCATGCTGAGAACAGTACCTGACGGCGTCAAGAAGGAAAATGTGACGGCGTCAGGAGTAAAATCCATGACGACCCAGTGAAAACCTGAAGGCGTCAGAAGAAGGGCGTCAAGAGTTATTTTGGTGACGGCCTGAAGATGGATTACACGTGACGGCGTCAAACCTAGATCTAGGCAGTCTGAGAACTTTATTGGCGGCGAGATGACGGCGTCAGACATTTACTCTTGACGCCGTCACCTCACAAAATCTATATATACTTTTCTATTTTTCATTCATTAAAGAGAGGAACTTGTGTGGAGAATACTAGGGTCGAACCTAATAAACCCTAGGTCGTTTGTAACAGTATTTTCAAGGGTTTTCACCCCTTGAAACCTTTCATGTTCAATTAAGATAAGTCCTCTTTCAATTCAATCAATATGTCTATGTGTTGTTTGAATATATCTTATGCTTGTCTTGATTACAACATGCCAGGATAGATCTTTTATGTGTTTGCTTAGATGTAATGAAACCTAGATGTTGATTATAGGTTGATTGCTTGTTTATAGTTGTAATGGATGAATGATTTCAATGTTAGGCTTAAGAAAACTGGCAGATCTCCATTGTGTAACTTGCTTGAACGTCTTAAGAAACATGAACCGATGTGTACTAGGTTTTTATGGTTGTATTTAATGCATGAGCGAATTCTAGTGATCCCATGTTAGGAGCTTCTTAGCCGGCTCGACATAGGAGTGAAGTAGGAGCTTATAGGATTGGGGAAGTAAGTACGCCACCCCATGAATGGTATTAAGGAATACAATCCGTCATCCACGCAACTGTAACAAGTAATTAACCTGTAAAAGATATCTATGGAGTAGTGAAATCTAAGTAAACACAATTCTCCCATATATTGCTCACACCACTAGTTAATTTAGTTTATTTTCATTTTTATTATTTTATTTTGGTTGCATCTTAGTTATTGGGTTAGTTGACTAGCAACTAATTCCGCCCACTCCTTCAAAAACCGAGATTTTTATTTGCTTTTCTAAACACATAAAAATACAAAAAGAATCATCCCTCACCTCTAGACCTAGTTCTTAGGCTTTCTAATCCTAGCGACACTATTCCTAAGTTGAACGATCAATCCCCCGGTACTTGTCACTATACTATACTACAACGATCAGGTACACTGCCTGGTGGGGGTTGTAAGCTTCTCGAGATCCCTCGAGAGGTAAATCCTGGTGCAATTCCCACGCATCAAGTTTTTGGCGCCGCAGCCTGGGAATAGTTATTGTCTAGGTTAGGATTTCTTTTTATCAGGTCTACTTGCTAGATTCCTTTCTAGTAAGATTTTATTTTTTTTAGTTTTCTTTAGTCTATCTTATTTCTTCGTGCCTTTGTTCGTACTCTTTACCATCCGACATCATGGAAGGTGGTAACATCTTTGAACCCATCAACCCACCACAACAAGACCACCCACAAAACCCACCACTAGCTAACCAACCTATTAGGCCCCGAACCCTAGGAGAGTACTCCCGACCTAGCCACCAAGGCTACCGAAACACCATTGAGCTCACCCAAGGAGCCAATGTGTCTCCCTTGCGATCCGACACCATTCGGTTGGTGCAAAGCGGATGTGCATTCCATGGACTTTGTTCCGAAGATCCAAATCAACATATCAAGGACTTCCTTAAAATCGTAGATTCTATACACCTAGATGTTGCAACTAGAGAGACAACCCGATTACGCCTATTCCAATTCTCTCTACGTGATCAAGCTAGTCAATGGCTTGAACGTTTACCCGCGGGATCCATCACCTCATGGGATGATCTCACCACTCGTTTCCTTGCTCAATTTTTCCCACCGGGGAGAACTACCAAGCTTAGAAATGATATCTTGATGTTCCAACAACGTCAAGGTGAAACTCTATATGAAGCATGGACTCGTTTCAAGGACTGACTCCAAAAAGTCCCTCATCATGGCATAGATCTTTGGCTCCAAGTTCAAATCTTCTATGACCATATCGATCTCTCCACAAGGCGAACCATTGACCAATCGGCCGGTGGCAATCTACGTGATCTAAGTGCGGAAGAATCATGGGAACTCATAGAAGATCTTGCTCTCTATGACAACGAAAGTTGGAATGATCCCCGTGATTTGAACAAAATGGTCAAGGCAATATCTTTGCCTTCGAACAATTCTAGCACTCCCGACAGTAGGATCATGGAACTTGAAGATCAAGTCAAGTTTCTCATGAAATCTTACAAAGCTCCTAAGCCTACAAGCCAAGTGAACAAAATCACTTCTTCATGCGAATTATGTAATGGTCCCCATGACACTCGTGATTGCGTGGAACTCCCCGGAACAGCTTTTGCGGACTACGCATCCTCGCGTACCGAGGAAGCGGGAGATAAATGGTACACTTTCAAACCCGAGCCAAACCCGTATGGTGATTCCTACAACCCTTCTTGGAAAAATCACCCAAACCTTAGGTGGAAACAAAACCAAACCAATTCTTCCAATCCGCCTAATCGTTACCAACCAAACGGTCCGCCCTCCAACCGTACTTTCAACAACAATCCTTCTAACAATTATGGTTGTACCAACAATCTTGAAGGATTGATGTCCAAGTTTATGGCATCTCAAGAAGCACGCATAGCTAGGTTTGAAACCGAATTCAACCAACAACAAACGGAGATGACCAATAAGATTGAAAACTTGTTGAAAGCCCTCAACAACCAAGCGTTAACTACACCTAGGAAGGACACTAGGGACGCCAATAGCGGAATCCAAACTAAGGACCCCTCGTCATCCAAACACGTCCACTTTGTCAATGTTGTCACCATTAAGCCAATAGATAAGGAGATAGAAGAAAGTGACAAGGATGAAGTTGGAGTAGAAACCGAGACTAGGGATGAAATTAGGGAAGTTGAGGTTAATAAGGGAGAAGAGTTAGAGGAAGTAGAAACTGTAGAAGAGTACTTTGATAAGTTGCCCACCAAGGAAGAACGGGAATATCATAAGGATTTATTCGATGACCCCGAGACACCATATATCCTTGGCTCACCCCTTATCAAAATGGGAGACCCCTCTAACATCAACATACCATGCAACATTGGGCATATGCATATATGGAAAGCTTATATCGATCCCAGATCTCCTATAAACATCATGACTAGGACTTATTATAATTGCGTAACGAAGAAACAACTTGGTTATAGGATGATGCCCAATAAAAATTTGATAAGTAATTTTGTAGGAAGAGTGAAGGGATTGCATGTGATTGTCAGAAATTTCACTTATGAGACCGATTTTATGATAGTAGAGGATACTCGTCCGGTGATAGATGCTTGCCTAAGTCAAGTAGTGTTCGGAAAACCATTCGTTGAGGCCACTAAGATGAGTTATGATCTGACTCTAGGGATAGTTAGGTTCAAGGAAGAGAATGATGAGATTGCCTACCAAATGCCCTATAAGATTGAGCAGTACCTCCTTCTGTCAAACATAGAAAAGGAACACAAGCAAGCAGCTTATTATAGGAATGATGAGGATAGACGTAGAGGAGTAGAGTATGTGATGAATTGGATGCTTGGTTTCTATAAAGAATGCTTGCAACTAGGTCCGGAATACAAAACTGGTATAGGAGATGACCTAGAGAGTGAAACCAACGATGAGGTCACGTAGTAACCCATGACCTTGAGTCTAGCTACAAGACTCATAAATAAAGAAAAGCGCTTCTTGGGAGGCAACCCATGTTTTGTGTGATTTTTATTTTTGTGTGATTGTTATTTGTTTCCGTATGCATGCTTTATTTTTATTGTTGGTAAATCATGTTTCAAAACTAAAATGGTGAAAATACTTTATTTTGTTGTTTGGCTTAGTCTTAACTTCATCCAAAGGTATTTCGCAAAAGATAAGTGTAAGGGGAAACCCCAAATATGTTTTTAAGAAACAAACTCGATCATGATTCTCCACAATATTAAGTGAACATGTATAATCGTATTTGTTAGAGTCAAATCCTTGTATCGAGTCATAATGATGTTTTGCAGGATTTTCCAGGAAGTAGGACGAAGTTTTTCCAAAAATTTTCCGGAAACTTAACATAAGAATTTCTGCAGGTCACTTCTGACCGCGTCAGGAAGAAATTCCTGACGGCGTCACGTTTAAAATTCTGGAAATTTTACCAGTTTTGTTTTTCTAACGGAGTCTTAAAGTTTTTGTTGAATCTTTAGTTTTATAATCTCCAGGAAATCTGCAAACATCATTCCACAAGCATTATATCTTACTTTGCTTTCTAGGATTCGTTAGCATATATAGATTGCCGCCGATTTTATGTGAGGTTGCCTTGTCTGTTTTCTCTGGTTTAACAGGTTATATATGACAAGAAGATGATTTATATTCTGGAAGGGAAGCTTTGATTGTTCATTTTCTTGGAGGAAGATCTAACCTGGTTATCATATTATCCATACCGAGCGAATTAGGGGAGTATTTGATTTCATCCTTTTACTTATTTCACTTTTACATTCTTTACTTGAACATTGGGGACAATGTTCATCCTAAGTGTAAGGGGAGGGTAAAATGATGATACCTTACAGATACACTTTCGCTTGAGTTTGTTTGTTTGATAGTAGATGTGTAATAAAACTACGAGAAATACTTGTTAGTGTAATTTTAGCGCCGAATTTACAATTTTTTACAACATTTAGGAGTGAAACTTTAGCCTTAGCAAGCGTTTCATGGATAGGAGATTGTATGTCTAGCACAAAACCGTACCATTCAGAAAAATTTTCCACCCAAATATGTGAGGTCCGCCTTTAGATTTGATAAGAAAAGCATTTACTATTAGTGCTTATGAGTGTACCGGTAGCATTTAGATTCTAGAACTTGCGTTAGTGATGCATCCCGAGACCGCTAGTGAGACTACATTCGTGTAGTAGGATTTACTACATGATAAGAGGCATTAAGATTACCCTTGTGTTAAAACCGTATCATAATTACTTGACCATTTAAGTCATATTACTTGGCTAGTTAAGTCAATTATTTTTTCCCTCACCCTTAGCGTTGTACTCATTTTTAGTACACGAAACCCCTAGTACACCCCTCCGAGCCTATCTTTTCGTTTCTAACTTTATGCATCTTACTTAAAGGAAGAATTTGTTACACCCCACTTAAATGTACAACCAAATCGCCTTAGCCTTCCGTGTATGCACTCATCTTTAGTGCATTATTGTTATTTGTTTAAACCCTAAATTAATTATCTAATTGATTACATGGTTGCTAAGTCGAGTCATATCCTTGTACATATTGTTTTGGGACGATTGGGACTCATGGCTAAAGTACTTGTGTTATGGAGTAATGGGGAAGAACATCTATTATTACCCCCATATGTGCGTTAATCTTAAAAGTACTCCAAGTGTTTTGATTATCTTAATTCGAGTCATTAGATTAGTTTATTGTAAAGTATGTAAAAATTCAAGTGCAAGGGGAATGTTCATTCCCTATGATGTATTATTTTGGATGGTAGGGTAAGAGTGTATGCAAAAAAAAAAAAAAAAAAAAAAAAAAAAAAAAAAAAAAATCAAGAAAAAGAAAAAAAATAGAAAAAGAAAAGAGAAAAAACATACGGACTACCATCCCGTTTCATTCTATGTTTATTTTATGTTTTTGTTATTTTTCATTTATTAGCTTAAGTCGAGTCTAGTCTTGGCTTAGCAATGCCATATTGTACATGTAATTAACCAAGATTATTAACTCACCACCAGTAAAGATTGCCTATATCCAACAAAACCGTGTATTCCATATCCCTATACCTAACGTTACAACCCTTTAAAAGACTTTTTTGATAGTTTATCCTAGGTGCTTACGCCATGTGGTGGAGGTTTGATCCTTTCCCAAGCCTATGGTAATCTATTTTGCTATGACAGGTAGTGAGAGATATTTTCCATTTCCATATTACAATATTACTTTATTACACCCGAGAGATGTGAGTATCTAAACACTATTTGTGAGGTGCTAGTGTATGACCTCCGTGCTTGTCTTTGGTCTTTAGTGGAACGATTATTTGTTGTAATTACTTTTATATTAGTGTTAAATGACCCCTAACTTGTATTTTGATTAGAATAAAAGCGCATTTGCTTGAGGACAAGCAAATCTCAAGTGAGGCAAAAAATGAACCGTTTTTAGGGGGTCATTTAAGCCCGGAATTGAATTTATTTGATCAAATATTGCCCTAAATCGTTCATTTTGTAATTTTAGGTACTTTGGGAGTGAATTCTGGAAAAGGAAGCATTTTGGACGTTTTTGGAGCATAAAAGTGAAGAAAACGGCAAAGACTTAATTTTCCTTGCTAAGAACAGTACCTGACGGCGTCAAGAAGGAAAATGTGACGGCGTCAGGAGTAAAATCCATGACGACCCAGTGAAAACCTGAAGGCGTCAGAAGAAGGGCGTCAGAAGAAGGGTGTCAAGAGTTATTTTGGTGACGGCCTGAAGATGGATTACACGTGTCGGCGTCAAACCTAGATCTAGGCAGTCCGAGAACTTTATTGGCGGCGAGATGACGGCGTCAGACATTTACTCTTGACGCCGTCACCTCACAAAATCTATATATACTTTTCTATTTTTCATTCATTAAAGAGAGGAACTTGTGTGGAGAATACTAGGGTCGAACCTAATAAACCCTAGGTCGTTTGTAACAGTATTTTCAAGGGTTTTCACCCCTTGAAACCTTTTATGTTCAATTAAGATAAGTCCTCTTTCAATTCAATCAATATGTATATGTGTTGTTTGAATATATCTTATGCTTGTCTTGATTACAACATGTTAGGCTAGATCTTTCATGTGTTTGCTTAGATGTAATGAAACCTAGATGTTGATTATAGGTTGATTGCTTGTTTATAGTTGTAATGGATGAATGATTTCAATGTTAGGCTTAAGAAAACTGGCAGATCTCCATTGTGTAACTTGCTTGAACGTCTTAAGAAACATGAACCGATGTGTACTAGGTTTTTATGGTTGTATTTAATGCATAAGCGAATTCTAGTGATCCCATGTTAGGAGCTTCTTAGCCGGCTCGACATAGGAGTGAAGTAGGAGCTTATAGGATTGCGGAAGTAAGTACGCCACCCCATGAATGGTATTAAGGAATACAATCCGTCATCCACGCAACTGTAACAAGTAATTAACATGTAAAAGATATGTAGGGAGTAGTGAAATCTAAGTAAACACAATTCTCCCATATATTGCTCACACCACTAGTTAATTTAGTTTATTTACATTTTTATTATTTTATTTTGGTTGCATCTTAGTTATTGGGTTAGTTGACTAGCAACTAATTCCGCCCACTCCTTCAAAAACCGAGATTTTTATTTGCTTTTCTAAAAACATAAAAATACAAAAAGAATCAACCCTCACCTCTAGACCTAGTTCTTAGGCTTTCTAATCCTAGCGACACTATTCCTAAGTTGAACAATCAATCCCCCGGTACTTGTCACTATACTTGATACGTGGGGATCGCACCAGGCTTTACCTCTCAAGGGATCTTGAGAAGCTTACAACCCCCACCAGGCAGTGTACCTGATCGTTGTAGTATAGTATAGTGACAAATACCGGGGGATTGATCGTTCAGCTAGGAATAGTGTCGCTGGGATTAGAAAACCTAATTACTAGTGCTTAAGATGACGGAAGATTATTTTTGTGTTTTTATATTTTTTAGAAAGCGAATTAAAATCTCGGGTTTGAAGGATTTGGGCGGAATTAGTTGCTAGTCAACTAACCCAATACTAAAAATGCAATTAAAAGTAAATACTTGAAATGAAAATAAACTAAATTATACTAAGGTTGTGAGCAATATGTGGAGAAAATGTGTTTACTTAGATTTCACTACTCCCTAGACATCTTTTACACGTTAATTACTTGTTATAGTCGCGTGGATGATGGATTGTATTCCTTAATACCATTCATGGGGTGGCGCACTTACTTCCCCAATCCTATGAGTGCCTACTTCACTCCTATGTTGAGCCGGCTAAGAAGCTCCTAACATGGGATCATTAGAATTTACTCATGCATTAAATACAACCAATAAAACCTAGTGCACGTCAGTTCATGTTTCCTAAGACGTTCAAGCATGTTACCATTTGGAGATCTGCCAATTTTCTTAAGCCTAACATCGAAATCACTCATCCAATACAACCATAAACAAGTAATCAACACATAATTAACATCTAGGTTTCGTTAGATCTAAGCAAACACAAGATAGATCTAGCCTAGCATGATGGAATTAAGACAAGAACAAGATATAGACAACCAACACATAGACATATTGATTGAATTAAAAGAATACTTATCTCAATTACACATGAAAGGTTTCAAGGGCTGAAAACCCTTGAAAAACCTGTGAAAATCGTATTAGGTTCGGCCTTAGGGTTTCTCCAAAACTTCCTCTCTTAATGTGTAAAAATTAGAAAACTATATATAGGAAATAGGGTCTGACGGCGTCAAGACCAAATTGGTGACGCCGTCATCTCACCGCCAAAATACTTCTCGGACTGCCTTGATCTACTTCTGACGCCGTCAAGTGTTATGTGTTTCCAGGCCGTCATGCATTTTACTCTTGATGCTCTACCTTGTGACGCCGTCAATTCTGTACTGGGTCGTCATGGAAATTACTCTTGACGCCGTCAAGATTTTCTTCTTGACGCCGTCACCTACTGTTCCCAGCTTGGAAAATTGAGACTTTGCCGTTTTCTTCACTTTTATGCTCCAAAAACGTCCAAAAAGCCTTCTTTTCCAGATTTCACTCCCAAAGTACCTAAAATCACAAAAGGAACGATTTAGGGCAATATTTGATCAAATAAATTCAATTCCGGGCTTAAATGACCCCCTAAAAGTGGTTCATTTTTTGCCTCATCATATACCCTTACACTTGAGATTTGCTTGTCCTCAAGCAAATGCGCTTTTATTCTACTCAAAATACAAGTTGGGGGTCATTTAACACTAATATAAAAGTAATTACAACAAATAATCATTCCACTAAAGACCAATAGACAAGCACGGAGGTCATACACTAGCACCTCACAAATAGTGTTTAGATACTCACATCTCTCGGGTGTAATAAAGTATAAATTACAATATGGAAACGGAAGATATCTCTCACTACCTGTCATAGCAAAATAGATTACCATAGGCTTGGGAAAGGATCAAACCTCCACCACATGGCGTAAGCACCTAGGATAAACTATCAAAGAGGTCTTTTAAAGGGTTGTAACGTTAGGTGTAGGGATATGAAATACACGGTTTTGTTGGATAAAGGCAATCTTTACTGGTGGCGAGTTAACAATCTTGGTCAATTACATGTACAATATAGCATTGCTAAGCCAAGACTAGACTCGACTTAAGCTAATAAATGAAAAATAACAAAAACATAAAATGAACATAGAATAAAAAGGGATGGTAGTCCGTATGTTTTTTTTCTTTTTTCTTGATTTTTCGATTTTTTTTTTTTTTTTTTTTTTTTTTTTTTTTTTTTTTTTTTTTTTTGCATACATATTACCCTACCATCCAAAATAATACATCATAGGGAATGAACATTCCCCTTACACTTGAATTTTTACATACTTTACAATAAACTATTCTAATGACTCGAATTAAGAAAATCAAAACACTTGGAACTTTTAAGATTAACATACGTATGGGGGTAATAATATGATGTTCTTCCCCATTACTCCATAAAATAAGTACTTTACCCATGAGTCCCAATCATCCCAAAACAATATGTACAAGGATATGACTCGACTTAGCAACCATGTAATCAATTAGATAGTTAACTTAGGGTTTAACAAATAACAATAATGCACTAAAAATGAGCGCATACACGGAAGGCTAAGGCGATTTGGGTGTACATTTAAGTGGGGTGTAACAAATTCTTACTTTAAGTAAAATGCATAAAGTTAGAAACGAAAAGATAGGCTCGGAGGGGTGTACTAGGGGTTTCGTGTACTAAAAATGAGTACAACGCTAAGGGTGTGGGAAAAATTAGTTGACTTAAGTAGTCAAGTAATAAGAACTTAAATGGTCAAGAAATTATAATACGGGTTTAACACAAGGGTGATCCTAATGCCTCTTATCATGTAGTAAATTCTACTACACGAATGTAGTCTCACTAGCGGTCTCGGGATGCATCACTAACGCAAGTTCTAGAATCTAAATGCTACCGGTACACTCATAAGCACTAATAGTAAATGCTTTTCCTATCAAATCTAAAGGCGAACCTCACATATTTTGGTGGAAAATTTTTCTGAATATACGGTTATGTGCTAGTCATACAATCTCCTATCCATGAGACGCTTGCTATGGCTAAAGTTTCACTCCTAAATGTTGTAAAAAATTTTAAATTTGTCGCTAAAATTGCATTAACAAGTGTTTCTTATAGTTTTATTACACATCTACCATTAAACAAAGCAAACTCAAGCGAAAGTGTATCTGTAAGGTATCATCATTTTACCATCCCCTTACACTTAAGATGAACATTGTCCCCAATGTTCAATTAAAGAATGTAAAAGTGAAATAAGTAAAACAAATGAAATCAAGTACTCCCCTGATTCGCTCGGTATGGATAATTAAGGTGGCCAGGTTAAATCTTCCTCCAAGAAAATGAACAATCAAAGCTTCCCTTCCAGAATATAAATCATCTTCTTGTCATACGTAACCTGTAAATCCTGAGAAAATAGACAAGAAAACCTCTCATAAAATCGGCGGCATCCTATATAAGTTTCTAAATCCTAGAAAACAAAGTAAGATATAATGCTTGTGGAATGAAGTTTGCAGACTTCCTGGAGATTATAAAACTTAATAATTCAACAAAAACTTTAAGACTCCGTTAGAAAAACAAAACCGGTAAAATTTCCAGATTTTTACCCGTGACGCCGTCAAGAGTAAACTTATGACGCCGTCAGGATTGACCTGCAGAAATTCTTATGTTAAGTTTCCGGAAAATTTCTGGAAAAACTTGGTTCTACTTCCTGGAAAATCCTGCAAAACTTCATTATGACTCAATACAAGCATTTGACTCTAACAAATACGAATATACATGTTCATATAATATTGTGGAGAATCATGATCGGGTTGTTTCTTAAAAACATATTTGGGGTTTCCCCTTACACTTATCTTTTGCAAAAATACCTTTAGGTGGAGTTAAGACTAGGCCAAAACAACAAAGTAAAGTATTTCCACTTTTTAATTGAGAAACATGATCTACCAACAATAAAAATAAAGCATGCATACGGAAGCAAATAACAAACAAACAAAATAAAATCACACAAAGCATGGGTTGCCTCCCAAGAAGCGCTTTTCTTTATTTACGAGTCTTGTAGCTAGACTCAAGGTCATGGGTTACTACGTTATACGGGTGAGTTCCTCATTGAGGACATCTTTGGGATGAAACTTAGGTTTCAACTTTCTATCGGTTTCCTTAGTATGGTATGACCTTTCAAACATCTCTCCATCCGGATCATACAAAGTCATCCTCATGTGCCATGATCCGTCTCCTTCTTTAGGTGGCTTGTCCCACCTCCACTTACACTTATCTCCATCTCTTTTCCACTTATTCATCTCTATATTAATAGGCATTACGCTCAAGAATTCAATCATCTTCCTAAAGACTAAGGGGTCCTCAAAGGGGTCTAGCTCCTCATCTCTAGCTATGAGTTGTTCCACCGAATGTGTCTTCTCAACAAAATCTTTTTCTAGATAGAATGGGCATTGAGGTCCTATAAAGTTCCTTTCTATCCAAGGTCTATATCTAGATGGTCTCCTATTCATCTCTACCCAATGCGGTGTTGGTTCATCATCACAATCATAACTATGTTTCTTAACATCGTACACCGACCAAGTATCACCTTCACCTACCGCTATCTTAGACTCCTTACAATCTATCATGGCACTAGCGGTTGCTAAAAATCCTCTTCCTACCAATAATGGGCATGTAGTGTCACTAACCATGTCTAGGACGTGAAAATCTGCTAAGATAGTTAACTTTCCTACGTGAACAACTACATCCTTAATCATTTCGACCGGGTGGGCAATACTCCCATCTGCTAGACCTATCAATACCTCCATTTCCTCTAACTTTCCTAGCTTAAGAGTTGTGAATAAGGATAAGGGAATCAAGTTGAGGCTTGACCCTAAATCGGCTAGTGTGTCGAAAGCTTCGGATCTTCCTATCTTACAAGGCAAAACAAATATACCCAGATCATCAAGCTTTTTAGGCAACTTGTTTTGAACGAAGGCGGTCCCATTTTTACCTAGTTTAAACTTCTCATATTTTTCTAGGAGGGCACTATAGTAGGGAGCACGGGCTAAGACATCAATGACGGGGCGTTCAAGGTGAAGTTCCTTGAATTCATCGTCAAGGTTTTGCGTAGGAGGTGTTTCAACTATACTTTTGACCGGTTCTACTTTGGGTGTTTTATTTGGTTGATCCTTTTGAAGAATTTGGTTTTGTTTGAAACACGTGCTTGTTGATTTAACCGAGTAGTATTGTGGACACGAAGTGGGTGACGAAACCGAAGATATGGAGTTAACGTTTAGTTTCAGATTCTTGACCGTGTCGCTTGGGAGTGCTCCCATTTCTCGGTCATTGAGAACTTTCAATAATGCGTCAATTTTGGTGGTCATCTCGCTTTGCTTTTGTTTGAAATCGGCTTCAAACTTAGATATGCGAGCTTCTTGAGATGCCATGAATTTTGACATCAATCCTTCAAGATTGTTGGTACTACCATAGTTGTTATAAGGATTGTTGTTGAAAGTACGGTTGGAGGGTGGACCGTTTGGTTGGTAACGATTTGGCGGATTGGAAGAATTGGGATGATTTTGTTTCCACCTAAGGTTTGGGTGATTTTTCCAAGAGGGGTTGTATGAATCACCGTAAGGGTTGGGCTCGGGCTTGAAAGTGTACCACTTATCTCCCGCTTCGTTGGTACGCGAGGATGCGTAGTCCGCAAAAGCTGTTCCGGGGAGTTCCACACAATCACGAGTGTCATGGGGACCACTACATAATTCGCATGAAGAAATGATTTTGTTCACTTGTTTTGAAGGCTTAGGAGCTTCGTAAGATTTCATGAGAAACTTGACTTAGTCCTCAAGTTCCATGATCCTACGGTCGGGAGTGCTAGAGTTGTTCAAAGGCAAAGATATTGCCTTGACCGTTTTGTTCAAATCACGGGGGTCATTCCAACTTTCGTTGTCATAGAGAGCAAGATCTTCTATGAGTTCCCATGATTGTTCCGCACTTAGATCACGTAGCTTACCACCGGCCGATTGGTCAATGGCTCGCCTCGTGGAGAGATCGATATGGTCATAAAAGATTTGGACTTGGAGCCAAAGATCTATGCCATGATGAGGGACTTTTTGGAGTAAGTCCTTGAAACGAGTCCATGCTTCATAAAGAGATTCATTTTGACGTTGTTGGAACATCAAGATGTCATTTCTAAGCTTGGTAGTTCTCCCCGGTGGGAAACATTGAGCAAGGAAACGAGTGGTGAGATCATCCCATGTGGTGATGGATCCCGCGGGTAAACGCTCAAGCCATTGACTAGCTTGATCCCGTAGAGAGAATTGGAATAGGCATAATCGGGTTGTCTCTCTAGTTGCAACATCTAGGTCTATGGAGTCTACAATTTTTAGGAAGTCCTTAAGATGTTGATTTGGATCTTCGGAACGAAGTCCATGGAATGCACATCCGCTTTGCACCAACCGGATGGTGTCGGATCGCAAGGGGGTCACATTGGCTCCGGTGAGCTCAATGGTGTTTCGGTAGCCTTGGTGGCTAGGTCGGGAATACTCTTCTAAGGTTCGGGGCCTAAGGAGTTCTAGTGGTGGGTTTTGTTGTGGTTGGATGACGGGTTCAAAGATGTTCCCGTTGTCCATGATGTCGAGTGGTGAAGAGTTACGAACAAAGACACAAAGAATTGAGATAGACTAAAGAAACCTAAAAATAAAAATAAAATCTTACTAGAAAGGAATCTAGCAAGTAGACCTAATAAAAAGAAATTCTAACCTAGACAATAACTATTCCCCGGGCTGCGGCACCAAAAACTTGATATGTGGGGATCGCACCAGGCTTTACCTCTCAAGGGATCTTGAGAAGCTTACAACCCCCACCAGGCAGTGTACCTGATCGTTGTAGTATAGTATAGTGACAAGTACCGGGGGATTGATCGTTCAGCTAGGAATAGTGTCGCTAGGATTAGAAAACCTAATTACTAGTGCTTAAGATGACGGAAGATTATTTTTGTGTTTTTATATTTTTTAGAAAGCAAATTAAAATCTCAGGTTTGAAGGATTTGGGCGGAATTAGTTGCTAGTCAACTAACCCAATACTAAAAATGCAATTAAAAATAAATACTAGAAATGAAAATAAACTAAATTATACTAAGGTTGTGAGCAATATATGGAGAAAATGTGTTTACTTAGATTTCACTACTCCCTAGACATCTTTTACACGTTAATTACTTGTTATAGTTGCGTGGATGACGGATTGTATTCCTTAATACCATTCATGGGGTGGCGCACTTACTTCCCCAATCCTATGAGTGCCTACTTCACTCCTATGTCGAGCCGGCTAAGAAGCTCCTAACATGGGATCATTAGAATTTACTCATGCATTAAATACAACCAATAAAACCTAGTGCACGTCAGTTCATGTTTCCTAAGACGTTCAAGCATGTTACCATTTGGAGATTTGCCAGTTTTCTTAAGCCTAACATCGAAATCATTCATCCAATACAACCATAAACAAGTAATCAACACATAATTAACATCTAGGTTTCGTTAGATCTAAGCAAACACAAGATAGATCTAGCCTAGCATGATGGAATTAAGACAAGAACAAGATATAGACAACCAACACATAGACATATTGATTGAATTAAAAGAATACTTATCTCAATTACACATGAAAGGTTTCAAGGGCTGAAAACCCTTGAAAAACCTGTGAAAATCGTATTAGGTTCGGCCTTAGGGTTTCTCCAAAACTTCCTCTCTTAATGTGTAAAAATTAGAAAACTATATATAGGAAATAGGGTCTGACGGCGTCAAGACCAAATTGGTGACGCCGTCATCTCGCCGCCAAAATACTTCTCGGACTGCTTTGATCTACTTCTGACGCCATCAAGTGTTATGTATTTCCAGGCCGTCATGCATTTTATTCTTGACGCTCTACCTTGTGACGCCGTCAATTCTGTACTGGGTCATCATGGAAATTACTCTTGACGCCGTCAAGATTTTCTTCTTGACGCCGTCACCTACTGTTCCAAGCTTGGAAAATTGAGACTTTGCCGTTTTCTTCACTTTTATGCTCCAAAAACGTCCAAATTGCCTTCTTTTCCAGATTTCACTCCCAAAGTACCTAAAATCACAAAAGGAACGATTTAGGGCAATATTTGATCAAATAAATTCAATTCCGGGCTTAAATGACCCCCTAAAAGTGGTTCATTTTTTGCCTCATCAATACTATACTACAACGATCAGGTACACTGCCTGGTGAGGGTTGTAAGCTTTCTCGAGATCCCTCGAGAGGTAAAGCATGGTGCAATTCCCACGCATCAGGGAGAAGCCCAGATCAGAATAGGAGGGGATTTGGGAGTTTCAAACAGGAGAGGCAGGCGAAGGGAACTTATGGGGACAGAGTGAGAGGGGAATGTCGGGGTGGTTACAGGGAGAAGGATGCCTACCACCCTTACGTCTCTCCCAGAAACAACTACAACCGAAACGATCATCGCCGTAATGAAGTACCTAGATATGACGCCCACCAATCCGGATTAGATTCATTGGTCAAGCTACCCCGTGAAATCTTGGCGATGGAACGCCATTTAAACCTACCACCACCTCCTCCAATAATCGGAAGACCAAAGAGGGAAAATATGGATAAATACTGTGAGTACCACAAAGAAAATGGCCAACTCACCAATGATTATCGGCAGCTCAAGAAACAGCTGGAAGTAGCTCTGGAGTCCGGAAAACTCGATCACTTTTGGAAAGATTTCAAGCAGCGAGATAATGGAAGATGGAGAGATCAACCGAGGAGAAATGACGTAGGTAGGGGGAAAGTGATCAATATGATCAGGGGATATCCGGAGCAAAGAAAACGAAAGTACGGTGGTCAAAACGAGGCATGGATGAACGTCCCCATCACCTTCGCCTCGGTTTCGACCGGAGATTTGTTGGATGAACCGCTGATTATAGAGGGTGATATAGAGGGGTATTTGGTTCGACGTATATATGTGGATGAAGGGTCGTCAGTGGATGTCATCTATGAGCATTGTTTCAATAATCTGGCCCCGGCAATCAAGGCACGGCAAAAGGAAACAAGTACATCCTTGGTAGCATTCTCAGGCGAAACCAATAAGCCCCTGGGAAAGATTGACCTACGCGTACGGTTCGGCGACGATGGCATGTTCCGGTCCACAACTATGACTTTCTGCGTGGTAAGATCGCCATCTCTATACAATGTGATTCTGGGACGCACCGGACTGAAGGAATTAAGAGCCATACCATCTACCATCCATTTTATGATGAAATTTCCCACTCCCGGAGGCATCGCAACTCTTAAAGCACGTCCTTCCGTAGTGATAGAATGCCGAAAGTTGGAAGAAGAGCAGGATCTACAGAAACATGAGTCCGTGGGTCCACAGAAGGAAGAGAAGGTTAGCTCACAAGAAGTGGGGATGACCGAAGAAGTGTTGATAAACCCAACGTACCCAGATCAGTTGGTAACAATTGGGAAGGGATTCCCAAATGAGTTCCGGAGGCAGCTGGTCGAGCTCTTGAGAAAGAATAAAGATGTGTTCGCCTGGGAACCTTCGGACATGACCGGAGTGCCTCGCAGACTAATTAAGCATCATTTGAATGTCAACGTATCAGACACCCCAGTAGCACAGAAGAAGCGTACCTTGTTTGCTGAAAAGAGTCAAGTAGTGCTGAAGGAAGTAGAAGAGAGGTTAAAGGCCGGAATTGTTAGGCCAGTACGATACCCTACGTGGATTTCTAATCCGGTTTTGGTTAAGAAGTGTGATGGTAGCTGGAGGATGTGCATTGATTTCAAAAACCTAAACTCTTATTGCCCAAAAGATTATTATCCTTTGCCGGAGATTGACTGGAAGATAGAATCAGTAGTGGGATACAAGTACAAATGTTTTCTGGATGCTTACAAGGGTTATCACCAAGTGCAGATGGCTGAAGAAGACGAGGAGAAAACCGATTTTTATATGGAACAAGGGACCTATTGCTACATAAAAATGCCTTTCGGTCTTAAAAATGTGGGAGCCACGTACCAACGACTTGTCTACTCGGCCTTCCGAACACAGATAGGAAGGAATCTAGAGGCATACGTTGATGACATGGTAATCAAAAGCAGAGGGGAAAAGGAGATGTTGGCCGATATATCCGAAACCTTCCACAACCTCCTGAGGATTAATATGAAGTTAAACCCCAAAAAATGCTCCTTCGGGGTGGAAGAAGGCAAGTTCCTGGGACACATGGTTACCTCTGAAGGCATCAGGGAAAATCCGAAGAAAACAAAAGCAATTGCCCAGATGAAATCTCCCGTGACTTTGAAAGACATGCAAAGCCTTAGCGGAAAACTGGCAGCTCTTAATCATTTCCTAGCAAGATCAGCCTAGAGGTTTTTACCTTTCTTCGAAACTTTGAAAAACATCACAAAGGAAAACAAAAATGAATACCGTTGGACTTAGGCAGCCGAAGAAGCCTTCCAATCTTTGAAGAAATTGATACTAGAACTCCCATCATTGTCAACGCCTAAAGTGAAGGAAACCCTTTTTGTTTACCTAGCGGCTACAAGGGACGCAATCAGTGCGGTCCTCCTAGTGGAAAGAAATGGAAAGCAACTTTCGGTTCACTACGTAAGCCGAACGTTGCAGAAAGCCGAAAGGAACTATGCCCCAATCGAAAAACTAGCATTATCTCTGCTCCGCATGTCCCGAAGGTTGAGAATGTACTTTGAAGCGCATCTGATAAAGGTAATAACTGACCAACCTATAAAAAAGATCTTGAACAGAGCAGAAGCGTCTGGAAGAATGGCCAAATTCGCCGTGGAACTGGGAGCTTACGACATAACGTGCGTTCTAAGGAATGCAATGAAAGGGCAAATTTTGGCAGATTTTATCTTAGAAGTTCCGGTGGACGACAGAGTAAGCTGGGGTAAACGAGTGGAAGAGATCTGCGATATCACTCAAGATGAAGAATGGATCCTATATACGGACGGTGCGTCAAGCAAGAGGGGGTCTGACGTAGGTCTTGTTTTGATTGGACCCTCCACCACGGAGCATACGTATGCCCTCCGACTCAACTTCAATAGCACTAAAAACGAGGCAGAGTATGAGGCCGTACTCGCAGGGTTGCGAATTGCAAAGACAATAGGGTCTAGGTGCTTGATGTTAGGGTGGATTCTAAATTGGTGGCTAGTCAAATTAATGGAAGTTTTATGACCACGAAAGAAAGCATGATTCAATACTTGGCTAAGGCGAAGGAACTCATCAAGGGTTTCAGAAAGTTCTCAATCAGAAATATTCCCAAGTCACAAAATCAGAAGGCAGATTTTTGAGCAAATTAGCTTCGGTAGCTTTTAACCATCTAACTAAAGAAGTCTTGGTGGAGGTGTTAGAAAAACCGTCTACCGAAGAGAAGGAGGTCGGAGCGATTGTCAAAGAAGAAGAGGAGAATTGGATGACCCCAATCATCTACTGCTTAGAAGAGGGAGTCTGGCCTGCGGATCCAAACGAAGCTCGTGCTCTCCGAATGAGAGTCCCCCATTATATTATGGAGGATGGTATATTGTTTAAAAAAGCATACTTGAGCCCAATGTTACGTTGTGTGGGACATTTACAGGCAAACTATATCATTCGAGAAGTCCACGAAGGAATTTACAGAATGCACTCCGGTCCGAGGTCCGTTATGGCTAAGCTTATGAGACAAGGTTACTATTGGCCAACCATGCACAGGGATGCTAGAGAAAAGATACGGAAGTGTGATTCCTGCCAGATCCACGCTCCAGTACCTAAAATGCTGAAGACCATCTTAACATCTATAATGGCTCCTTGGTCGTTCTATCAGTGGGGAATGGATGTGCTTGGTCCACTTCCGGAGGCACCGGGGAAAGTGAAGTACGTAATTGTTGCCATTGATTATTTTATAAAGTGGATGGAAGCAAAACCCTTAGCCCAAACCACGGGTAAAGATGTAAAAAAATTCATGTGGGAAAATATCATCTGTCATTTCGGTCTTCCGGGAGTCATCGTCACCGATAACGGAACAAACTTTGTAAATGATCCGTTCAAAATCTGGTGCGCGAAGTTAAAGATAAAATAAATGAACACATCAGTTGCACATCCCCAGGCCAACGGATTAGTAGATAGGGCCAATAAAAGCCTCATGCAAGGGATTAAGACAAGATTAGGTCGGGAAAAAGCCGGATGGGTTGATGAGCTCCCCAATGTTCTGTGGGCCCATCGGACCTCATTAAAAATGAACAACGGAGAAACACCGTTCAGTCTAACCTACGGGAGTGAAGCCGTTATCCCAGCCGAAATTGGTATGCCAACCCACAGAACGATGATGATGAACCCGGAGGATAACGAAGAAGAGCAACGGTTGAACTTGGATTTACTCCAAGAAAGGAGGGAAATGGCAGCTATCAGGGAAGCGAAGTACAAAGCTAAGGTAGAACAATACTATAACCGGAGAGTCAGGCCGGTCGTATTCAAAGTTAGGGACTTCGTGTACCGTAGGAACGAAGCTAGCAGGGTCGAAAACCAGGGGAAATTGGGTCTGAATTAGGAGGAACCCTACAGGGTCAAGGAAGCATACCCCAACGGCTCCTATAAACTTGAAACAATGACGAACGAGAAGTTCCCCATACCTGGCATGCTATAAACTTACATAACTGTTTCTTGTAAGTCTTTAAAGACAAAATTTTAACTCTTAATTAATGAAGCTCGTTTACCCTCGGTGTCGAAGAGGGAAAATTTCATCACTTCACTTACGTATAAGAATTTTTCATGACTATGGGAAGAATGACAAACGGATAGTGTAGAAACACTCCGTCATTCATTATTTAAACGGATACTGCAGAAACACTCCGTCATTCATTATTTGAACGGATAGTGCTGAAACACTCCGTCATTCATTATTTGAACGGATAGTGCAGAAACACTCCGTCATTCATTATTTAAACGGATAGTGCAGAAACACTCTGTCATTCATTATTTGAACGGATGGTGCAGAAACACTCCGTCATTCATTATTTGAACGGATGGTGCAGAAACACTCTGTCATTCATTATTTGAACGGATAGTACTGAAACACTCCGTCATTCATTATTTAAACGGATAGTGTTGAAACACTCCGTCATTCATTATTTAAACGGATGGTGCAGAAACACTCCGTCATTATTACGTAGCCGGATAGTGCAGAAACACTCAGTCATCTATTACTTAAATGAATAATGCATAAACACTCCGATTCATTACTTACCCATTTAGTGCAAAGACACTCCGGCATTACTATTTTAACGAATAGTGCAGAAACACTCCGTAATTGCTATTTAATAAAAACAAGTGCAGAAATGTTTCGGCATCGTTATGAAAATGTGTCGTGAACAATGCCTCGTCCTCATACAGATCATGATAAACAATTATACAAATACGATGGATCAAAAGAGTAGAACTCAAGGCAAAATATCAAAAGCTCCGTTAGACAAAGGAGACTAAGCATAATTACAACACCGAATTGTCATAATACAATGATTACACAAAGCAACAAATAAAATTCAGAACATTATGTCAGTACATTCATCCAAACTACTTAGCATTTTTGTCAACTCCAGAACCTGAAGGAACTAAAGGAGTTTCTTTTGGGGGCACTGGAGTTGCCTCTTTTGGCTGAACAGTTTTGGTGGCTGGAGGGTCAGGCAGAAGGTTCATCAAGTTACCCAGGGGGAGATGATACGCCTTAGCGAGCTTCCAGACATACAGATACTCTGCTTCAAAAAGCTTATGATATTCTGGCTTCCATAAGGTCGGAGCATCTAGACTTAACCTGTTAACCTTTTGAAGGACTTTATGGGCATCCTCCAGTTTCCTTTCTGCCCGGACACCATCAATGAAACCCCCGGAATATGACAAGCTGTACACCCGACCCAAACTTTTCTTATATTCAGCACTTGTGAAAAGTCTGCGAAAGGCTGCTGGGATAAGTTCCTTGACGGTATTGTGATGAATGACTTCGGACGAGGCCAACTCAGCGACCCGTTGCTTGTTTTCCGCAGTCAACCGGTCGACTTCCAGTGATTTGTCCTCCAACTGTTTCTCCAGCTCCTTGATTTTAGCAACTTGTGAAGAAGAAACCTTCATCCAGATGTTCCGGTCCTTCTCCATTTCCTCCAGTTGATCGGTCAAACCCTCCGTCCTATTGGATGTAGCAACCACCTCGTCCTCCAGCTCCCTAAACTCCTTCAAAAGCTGAGGAAATGTTCCCATGGAAGTGTTACGCTCCTCCTCAGCCTCTTGCAGCTTCTCAGTCAAAGTTCCATAACCCTGATGAATAACCTCCAGCTCACAAAAATCTCTGTTCAATTGACTGAAACATTTGAACAACTCACCCAAAAGAGCCACACCGGAGCCTACATTAACGTTCGCCTGACGAAGCAATTGATTATTGTTTAGCTCAGAGAGAGCTTCCTGCTCAGCGGGTGTGGCTAGGTTGTCAATCATTTCTCGGCAAGCCCGAAAAGAGTTCATGCGAACATCATCACGTAAAATCCAGCCGGGAACAAAATACCCTCCGGTCTGTTTGGTATGACCCTCTGCGAAAAACAAGGCAAAAGGTTAAAAAGATAGTTAAAGGGCACAAACCGAAGGAAGAAAGGGAGAATACCCATACCTTCAAGTACAAGATGTTCTGTAGACGGACCACCAATATGAGAAGGATTGTGTTGAGAATGAGCAGTTTGGACGGAGAGATCTAAAAAGTAATAATGATAAGGGAAATTTAGAGAAGTAACAGTGATAAGGAATAAAAGAGTAGCAACTTTTCTTACCATCGGAGGGAGGCTTCTGACTATCATGATGATCATTTTCAGCGTGATCCTCCGGTTTGTCTTCATGACCAGAACCACCGCCGGCATGGTCATTTTCGGCCGTTCTCTCCTCGAGATTAACTCCCCCGGCATTCTCGTCCTCCAGTTTTGTTGGCTCTGATTTGCCATCATTATTGGGGTCAGCTTGGTTCAACGGAGTAGCATCAACAGTTTGCTCATCTGAGGAGATGACCTCTTCATCTGCTTGATTTTTTCTTCTCTTCTTTGGACTTGCAGTCGCCCCAGCAGCAACTCTCTTCTTGGTCACCGGCTTTTTCTCCAGCTTTTTTCTCTCCTTCTCCTGACGAGCAGCAACAACCTCCTTATCCTCTTTTTCTACAGCCTTTAAGGCTTTAGTCTTCTCAGGGATCTTTTCTTGAGGTTCCAGGGGTGGAGTGGTCCTCTGCAGCCTTTGGTGATTGTCCGGTAGCACATCACCCTTGCTAACGACTGTCCCACCCAAACTAGGAAGTTCCAAGTAGTCTGACATAGTAATCACTGCAGAAGGGCAGCAGAGAAGCAATGTGTTAGGAAAAAAAAAGAGAAGACGAAATAACATTATATGCCTAAAACAGGGCATTACCGCGCCCTTCGGCATCCCTCAGAACGACCTCATGCCCCGGATTCTTGAAGATGGGGGAAAGCCCAGTGATCCAAAGAAGACTAGTAGGAGGTTTCCGAAGCATAATGGTTTTCCTGGCTATTTTTTGAGCATCTGCATCGGAATGAGTTTCCGAAAAGGGGTCACTGACATTGGAATCTTTGTGCCTCCAAGCCATCGGAATGGGCACCGCCCTTTGATCTACCAGAAAGAAATGGTCCTTCTAGTGTTTGAGCCCTGAAAAGACTTCCTCAAAGCATTTTTTAGCCCTCTTACCAGTACGACTCTCAAAAGAGAACCAGTTACCTTGCTTACATAAACGGTAAAAAACCCTGAAAAGTGGAACGGTAGGACGGACATCCAAACTATAGCACCGAAGCTCGAAAAGTGTCACTCTTTTCAGACCTATCGGTACTAATTGAGAAATATGAACCTTAAAGTAAAGCATCACAACCAACAGGAAGGTAGAAAAGGTGATGAGGCGAAAAATGAACCACTTTTTGGGGGTCATTTAAGCCCGGAATTGAATTTATTTGATAAAAATTACCCTAAATCGTTCCTTTTGTGATTTTAGGTACTTTGGGAGTGAAATCTGGAAAAGGAAGCAATTCGGACGTTTTTGGAGCATAAAAGTGAAGAAAACGCCAAAGACTTAATTTTCCATGCTGAGAACAGTGTATGACGGCGTCAAGAAGGAAATCCTGACGGCGTCAAGAGTAAAATCCATGACGACCCAGAAGAAACCTGAAGGCGTCACAAGAAGAGCGTCAAAAGTTAAAATCATGACGGCCTGCATAAGGGGACTACATGACGGCGTGATACATGGGAATCGCACCAGGCTTTACCTCTCAAGGGATCTTGAGAAGCTTACAACCCCCACCAGGCAGTGTACCTGATCGTTGTAGTATAGTATAGTGACAAGTACCGGGGGATTGATCGTTCAGCTAGGAATAGTGTCGCTAGGATTAGAAAACCTAATTACTAGTGCTAAAGATGATGGAAGATTATTTTTGTATTTTTATATTTTTTAGAAAGCAAAGTAAATATCTCGGGTTTGAAGGATTTGGGCGGAATTAGTTGCTAGTCAACTAACCCAATACTAAAGATGCAATTGAAATAAAATCCAAAAAATGAAAATAAAACTAAATTAACTAAGGTTGTGAGCAATAAGTGGAGAAAATGTGTTTACTTAGATTTCACTACTCCCTAGACATCTTTTACACGTTAATTACTTGTTATAGTTGCGTGGATGACGGATTGTATTCCTTAATACCATTCATGGGGTGGCGCACTTACTTCCCCAATCCTATGAGTGCCTACTTCACTCCTATGTCGAGCCGTTAAAAACTCCTAACATGGGATCATTAGAAATTACTCATGTAGTAAATACAACCAATAAAACCTAGTGCACATTGGTTCATGTTTCTTAAGACGTTCAAGCATGTTACCAATTGGAGATCTGCCAGTTTTCTTAAGCCTAACATCGAAATCATTCATCCAATACAACCATAAACAAGTAATCAACACATAATTAACATCTAGGTTTCATTAGATCTAAGCAAACACAAGATAGATCTAGCCTAGCATGATGGAAATTAAGACAAGAACAAGATATAGACAACCAACACATAGACATATTGATTGAATTAAAAGAATACTTATCTCAATTACACATGAAAGGGTTCAAGGGCAAAGAACCCTTGAAAAACCTGTAAAATTCGTCTTAAGTTCGGACCTAGGGTTTCTCCAAAACTCCTCTCCTTTTAATGTGAAAATTAGAAAACTATATATAGGAAATAGGGGCTGACGGCGTCAAGACAAAACTTGTGAGGCCGTCATCTCGCCGCCAAAATACTTCTCGGACTGCCTTGATCTACTTCTGACGCCGTCATGTGTTAGCATTTTCCAGGCCGTCATGCATTTTACTCTTGACGCCCTACTTCATGACGCCGTCAAATCTGTACTGGGTCGTCATGGAAAGTCATGGAATTTACTCTTGACGCCGTCAGAAATTCCTTCTTGACGCCGTCACCTACTGTTCCCAGCTTGGAAAATTGAGACTTTTCCGTTTTCTTCACTTTTATGCTCTAGAAACGTCCAAAATGCCTTGTTTTCCAGATTTCACTCCCAAAGTACCTAGAATCACAAAAGGAACGATTTAGGGCAATATTTGATCAAATAAATTCAATTCCGAGCTTAAATGACCCCCTAAAAGTGGTTCATTTTTCGCCTCATCATATACCCTTACACTTGAGATTTGCTTGTCCTCAAGCAAATGCGATTTTATTCTAGTCAAAATACAAGTTAGGGGTCATTTAACACTAATATAAAAGTAATTACAACAAATAATCGTTCCACTAAAGACCAATTGACAAGCACGGAGGTCATACACAAGCACCTCACAAATAGTGTTTAGATACTCACATCTCTCGGGTGTAATAAAGTATAAATTACAATATGGAAACGGAAGATATCTCTCACTACCTGTCATAGCAAAATAGATTACCATAGGCTTGGGAAAGGATCAAACCTCCACCACATGGCGTAAGCACCTAGGATAAACTATCAAAGAAGTCTTTTAAAGGGTTGTAACGTTAGGTATAGGGATATGAAATACACGGTTTTGTTGGATATAGGCAGTCTTTACTGGTGGCGAGTTAACAATCTTAGTTAATTACATGTACAATATGGCGTTGCTAAGCCAAGACTAGACTCGACTTAAGCTAATAAATGAAAAATAACAAAAACATAAAAAGAACATGGAATAAAAAGGGATGGTAGTCCGTATGTTTTTTCTCTTTTTCTTTTTCTATATATATATATATATATATATATATATATATATATATATATATATATATATATATATATATATATATATATATATATATATATATATATATATATATATATATATTGCATACACTCTTACCCTACCATCCAAAATAATACATCATAGGGAATGAACATTCCCCTTACACTTGAATCTTTACATACATTACAATAAACTAATCTAATGACTCGAATTAAGATAATCAAAACACTTGGAGCACTTTTAAGATTAACGTACGTATGGGGGTAATAAATGATGTTCTTCCCCATTACTCCATAAAATAAGTACTTTACCCATGAGTCCCAATCATCCCAAAACAATATGTACAAGGATATGACTCGACTTAGCAACCATGTAATCAATTAGATAGTTAACTTAGGGTTTAACAAATAACAATAATGCACAAAAAATGAGCGCATACACGGAAGGCTAAGGCGATTTGGTTGTACATTTAAGTGGGTGTAACAAATTCTTCCTTTAAGTAAAATGCTTAAAGTTAGAAACGAAGAGATAGGCTCGGAGGGGTGCACTAGGGGTTTCGTGTACTAAAAATGAGTACAACGCTAAGGGTGTGGGAAAAATTAATTGACTTAAGTAGTCAAGCAATATGACTTAGGTGGTCAGGAAATTATAATACGGGTTTGACACAAGGGTGATCCTAATGCCTCTTATCATGTAGTAAATCTTACCACAAGAATGTAGTCTCACTAGCGGTCTCGGGATACATCACTAACGCAAGTTCTAGAATCTAAATGCTACCGGTACACTCATAAGCACTAATAGTAAATGCTTTTCCTATCGAACCTAAAGGTGAACCTCACATATTTGGGTGGAAAATTTTTCTGAATATACGGTTATGTGCTAGTCATACAATCTCCTATCCATGAGACGCTTGCTATGGCTAAAGTTTCATTCCTAAATGTTGTAAAAAATTTTAAATTTGGCGCTAAAATTGCACTAACAAGTATTTCTCATAGTTTTATTACACACCTACCATTAAACAAAGCAAACTCAAGCGAAAGTGCATATGTAAGGTATCATCATTTTACCCTCCCCTTACACTTAAGATGAACATTGTCCCCAATGTTCAAGTAAAGAATGTAAAAGTAAAAAAGTAAAAAGAATGAAATCAAATACTCCCCTGATTCGCTCGGTATGGATAATTAGGTGGCCAGGTTAAATCTTCCTCCAAGAAAATGAACAATCAAAGCTTCCCATCCAGAATATAAATCATCTTCTTGTCATACATAACCTGTAAATCCTGAGAAATAGACAAGACAACCTCGCATAAAATCGGCGGCATCCTATATAAGTTACTAAATCCTAGAAAACAAAGTAAGATATAATGCTTGTGGAATGAAGTTTGCAGATTTCCTAGAGATTATAAAACTTAATAATTCACAAAAACCATAAGACTCCGTTAGAAAAACAAAACCGGTAAAATTTCCAGATTTTTATGCCCGTGACGCCGTCAGGATTGTCCTGCAGAAATTCTTATGTTAAGTTTCCGGAAAATTTCTGGAAAAACTTGGTTCTACTTCCTGGAAAATCCTGCAAAACTTCATTATGACTCAATACAAGCATTTGACTCTAACAAATACGAATACACATGTTCATTTAATATTGTGGAGAATCATGATCGAGTTTGTGGAAAACTAGAAGGGGGTTGAATAGTTTACCGCTTTTTAGACTCTTTTTAACTTGAATATCTTTTACGTTTGCTTAAAGATATAAACACAAAGTTATATGTTTGATTCTTTGAAAAGCGTTTTATGTGAATATCAATTCTAACTTTACTAGTTTCATACATTGAAAAGCTTTGCTTGTAATAATCTTAACTTTGCTTGTTTAGTTATTTGGAAAGCTTTACTTTTGTTTGAAGATACAAACACATCTTTACTTGTTTAGTTCTTTGAAAATCTTTATATGTAACTAGCAATTATAACTAAAGAACAACATGTAATAAGCAAAGATAAAGAAAGAAACGATCAAACCACAACACGATTGTTTATCGTGGTTCGGCTACAAGGACTCTTTTTCCTTGCCCTACATCTACGCCCCGAGTTTCCAACTCGAGAGTTATAAGCACTAATCAACAAACTCCTTTCACCGGCGGAGAAAACCTTTACAACGTCGCTTACACTTTTACCGACACTAAGCTAGATGTCGAGTTCTTTTACAAGGGTACAACCACTCCCGTTCGTCGCTTACACTTTTACCGACACTAAGCTAGATGTCGAGTTCTTTACCAAGGGTACAACCACTCCCGTTAGTTCTTTTACAAGGGTACAACAACTCCCGACACACTACGTATTTTGAGGCCTAAAATACTAACCACTTACTTCTACATACATGACACACATGAAGTATAAACTACCAAAGCTTATACATGACCAAGCTACCAAGACTTGCAACTTTAGAGTTGAAGCTTGTAACTTCTTGAATGATCTTGTGAAGTCCCTTGCTACATAAGAGAATCACAAATCAAAAGGTTACTGAGTTAGTTGAGAGAGTATGTGAATATATGTCCTAAAAGGGTTACCAAAAACTAACAAATGGTTTGGTATTTATAGCAAACAACTCTGCAGGTCTGGAGGATCAGGCGGACCCCTCAAAAGGGTTCCGCCCGTGTACCCCCAGGGTACCGCCAGGGCTGCAGCTGGTTTTGCAATAAATCTTGCAAACCAAACAAGGTCTTGTCTCATAACTCCTAGCAACCAAACAATTTCACATCTCATAATAACAAGTCAAATACAAATCTTGCAAGCAACAACAAAGTTAGTCAAACACATTTCTTTCCATAAATGCATAATGACAAAACTTGCCCTAAATGTGATGTGACCTTACTATATTAAGAAATAAATATGATGTGACAAGACTCATTTTAGTTTAAGAAGTAAAAACAATGTTTTGTTTAAAAGGAAATGTTAACCTTAGTTAAACAAGACTTAAACACTTAAAGTGATGATTTACTTATAGCTAAACTTCATACTTTGTCATTAACAAAACTTAGCAAAGATCGTAAAATATAAATAACGTTTTTAGGCGATATTTGTATTAACAATCTCCCCCTTTTTGTTGATGACAAAACATAAACTTTATTTGTAAGTAAGTCACTAGTTTTAGTATTAAGTCTTATAAAGTTAGGTATAAAAACTTGTTTTTGCTAAGATGATGTGATATACAAAAAAAAAAATTGAAACAAGTTTATATCTGAATTCTCCCCCTTTTTGTCAAAACAAAAAGAAGAGTAGCGAAGCGGAAGTAACCACTTGCTCCCCCTTGGACGATACTCCCCCTAAATGGAGTGCCAAGAGAGGAGACATGGATTTTGAACCTACAAGAAAGAGGTTAGTTGTTGGACAAGATAAGTCATGAGAGTATTTCATGTTTAAACACAATGAAGTGAAATAGTACAACACTCATGCTCCCCCTTGAATATTACTCCCCTAAATGGAGTATCAAGGAAGGAAAACATGGATAATGAACCTATAAAAAGAGAGGTTAGTTTGTAAAGCACAAGATTTATGTATGGTACCATAACAAGGTATAGTTCACACATCATACCTAAATGGTCATCAAACAATTCAAACCTTGTTGTAGAATGAATTTCATTAAATTGTAAAATTTTGACTCTTAGAGAGTCAAAGACACAAAATTAAGATGACAACATCCTACTTTTAAAAACAAAGAAAGACTAAAAATAAACTAAGACCATAAAATGCTACAAGGAAATCATCATTTTCCTTTGTGAGAAACATTTTCCAAAAACAAGGCTAAGGTTGTTTAAGGATGAAAATGTGGGTTGTGGTTGTAGCGGGCTTTATTTTGAAGGTTGAAAGGATGACATGGTTTTGGTTTGTTGGTTTAGATGGGAAACATTTTCCAAAAGAAACGGCTTTGTTTCATTTTGGAGACTCTAGGGTTGAGGTGTGTGAGACGAGGATGGTAGAAGATCCAAAATGTGATTTAGTATAAACCTCATTTCTTCGGATATCTCACGAATTTCCCTTCGACACCCTTCACTAATGTGAGCGGTTCTTTCGCAATGATTGCAATCATGGCGGGGAAAGTTTGGTGGAAGGGTGGTTTGATATGTTGGTGGTGGATGGTTTGAACTTGAAGGAGAAAAGGTGGAAGGTTGAGTAGTGTTTTTGCTTCCTTCATTTGTTGATTGAAGTGTTGTTTGTAAAACTATGATATGGTTGATTTGAGAGTCAACCATACGTTTGAAGGCATGAAGGTGGGTTAAATGAGTGTTAATTTCCTCATTCATGTTTGGATGTTTTTCCCACATGGATGCTTCTATTTTCTTATAGGAAGAAAGTAGGGATTCAAATTGTTGGGAAGGTGGTTTAAATGATTGTTGTTGTTGTTGTGGTTGTGGTTGTTGATTTTGAACAAAATGGCGGAAACTAGGTTCGCCGGAAGGATTGCCATGAAGGTCTTTGTAAATTGGGTGAAACACAAATGATTGTGAGTGGGTATGACCTTGATCATTTGGAAAAATGGATGGTCTAGCATAACGGTAAGCCAACCGTTCTACTAATGATGGTTGATGGGGTTCATCATCTAGTTGCTCACTAGGGTGTTGTTGGGTTTCCATTTGGGCTATGGTATCAAAAAGTGAGAAGGATGGTGGACTTGATGATAGATCATCAAAAGTTTCCAAATTGGGTAATGGTGATGTTGGTGGTGTATGGAAAAGTTCCATTGGTGTAGGTGTTGGTGATTGAGGTGAAGTAGTTTTTGATTTAAAAGCTTGTTGAGAAGGTGAAGTTGACTCACTCAAAGGTCTAGTTGGTGATGGATTAATGGCTAGGTTTGAGTTGCAATGTGAGGGAGAAGGTGATGGAGTAGCAAGATTAAGCAAATCTTGAATGGTGATGACATTGGTATTACAATGTGTTGGGGATTGTGTTGAGGTAGTGAGATTTAGGTAATCTTGGATAGGTGAAGAAATGTTAAGTGAAGCATTACTTGAAGAAGATGAGCTTGACTTGATGGTTTTATTAAAACAACAAGGTTTAACACTAATCCTAGTAATTCTTGAAAGGGATTTTGATGACTCGGATGATGTGTTGGATTTGGTCATTTTCAAAGGTGTGGTTTTGATGGTTTGAGAGAAGAAGTTTTAATGGTGATGGTGTGATTTGAATTGTTGCAAAGATTTAAAATTTATAGGATGAAGAAGATGTTGAATAGGGTGTTTGGATTTAATGTTCTACCATTCAAAGGTTGAGGTTTCAAATGATTTGCAAAATTTTCATGAAAATGTCAAATCAATGCATGTTATTCCAATGGAATAAGGTGGAGTGAAAGACCAACAAATGTACTCAATGCTTTGTGATCATGAGATGTGATTTGGTTGAAAATGTTTCAATGGTTTTGAAGGATCCTTTAAAAGGGTTCCTTGGGTTGGTTTTGTTTGAATTTGAATTTTTGGAGGGAAGTGTCTTCCTAATTGTTTTAGTGAGTGAAAGTTGTTCTAATATGGTTATTGGAGTTAATGGAAGATGTTTCTCACTTAGGATAATGGTTTTGACACATTACAAGTTTTGGACTTTAGAAAAATGGAAAAAATTTCTGCAGGTGTCTGGCGGAACCCTCAGAAGACACTGGCGGAACCCATTTGAGGGTACCGCCTGGTCCGTTGGGTCATTTCTGGAATTCCCAAAAAATACACTGGCGGACCCCAATTTTGGGTACCACCAGATCCGCCAGGGATAAAAAATTAGGCAGTCCGCGTTTTTGACCCGTGAGACGATTTTCAAAATTTTCGAAAACTCCTAAAATAAAAAAGATAAGGTATTACTGGTTAGGCAATGCAAAAATTAGACACGTAAACATACATATCATGGGACTTTGACCTTGAGGTCGAGGATTTTACTATACTTAGTAAGAATTGTCATAAGCATAGAAAAAAAAATGACAAACACCTTAAACATTGTCATTATGCATAAAAGTTCATACAAACATAATCCAACAAACATAATAAACCATGAAAGTGAAAAACACATAATTCACGTAGTTTTAACACAAAGATGATTCTAAAGCATTCTTATGCCAAACACTCCTTAATCTTCTCACAACAGGTCTATCTTCTTTTTGAACTTGTTTAGGTACCTTCCAAAACACTTGAACATTCCTTTGGTTTGCTTGAATTCTTCGGAAGCATTGTCAATGATGGGGAGAGCTTGAAGGTATTCTAAAGGAGGTAACTTAGAGTTGGGAAGTTTATCATCCTCGCTCATTCCGGATGATGATGATGATGATGTAGGTGATCGAGTACGTTTGCCCTTATTTTTGTAAACTCGTTTATCACTTAGGGGAACGAAGGTGTGAGGAACGAGAAAATAGTCAAGGCGTATTCCATTTTCGTTAGGAGAAAAGGGTGAGATTGCTCTAAGAGGTGGGTAAGAAACATGCCATAGGGAAGAGCGGTTGTTCCAACTAAGGATATGTCGGCCATTCTTTTGGCAAGGTAGTAGGCTAAGTTGAAGGGTTGACCGGTGGAAATGCTATATAGCATGTAGCATAGGCATGTGTTGATGTGATCTCTATTTCCTATGGTACTTATGACGTTAGCCCTAAGAATTTCTTCCCACTTCTTAAATTGTGGTTTAAGCTCATTGAGCTCCATACCAAAAGGATCCTTATCTACAATGTTCCCCGAACGATTCACCCTAGTGGTAGAGGTTCTAACAAAGAGGTGTTCCTTAATAGTTTCTTTACTAGCAAGAGGTGTATCGTATGGATAAAAACGATCAATAGAATCAAGAGTTGAAATGGGCCACTTATCCGTGTAGAGGCAAGTTCCCTCATTTGGTACACCAAGAATGATAGCTAAGTCTTTTAAATCTATGTCATGTGATATTTGATTGGTTGTGAAATTTAATGATATCCTACCACCAGCACATGAGGAAAGGTTTACGGTTGCATAAAATTCTAAGATGAACCTAGGACAAATTGGTTCATCTATATCAAGGAGACAATCAAAGTTGATTGCGGCAAAGTTTTGGCGAATAGATGTTCCTTCTAGAAAGGATGGATCAATGGTTCTACCTTCGTGAACATAGCGTTTTTCTAATGCCTTAAAGGTTTCTACTTGAACCGAGTTGAGACCTTTGGTCATATGGTGTTTGGGCATGTATTTAAGGGTTTCTTTGTGATCGGATTTGTTTGCGGGAGGCATGTTGATTCCTAGAAAACATAAAATTGTATGTTAATGACTTTCAACAACGAGGATGTTCTAATATATTCCTATATGCAAGACAATGTGAAGACATGGTTATCTTGACTCTTTTTTATTCCTAAATCATTTTGTTATGCAAATTTTGTTGTAAAAACAAAAGATAACTGACACTCTCCTAATTGAATGTGTCTTCGATTGAATGTACCCGAAAATACATATTAGTTATGTATCCCCTTTAGCATTCAAGAGATAGTATGCAAGTGATGTTTAAATGATGTTTTTCATTTGTTTTAACAATGTAGTGATGAATCATGTTGCAATTTGAAAAATAATGCACTTGGTGTGTTTGGAAAATCAAAGTAACAATGAAAAGATACATTTCTTAACTAATGAAATACATAATTGACTAGCCACCAAGTTTTTCATGAATCATGAAGTTTTATGCAAAAGCCCTAAGATTCTAGTTAATGATTGTAAGCAAGAATGTTATAATTAAATTAAAAATGCAATTGTGATTAGAATACTTACAAAGTTAGTTGGATTGGAAGAGATTGGATTAGAAGCCCTAAAATTCGTGAGGATATGTGTTTTAGAGAGGGTGATGTTGTTTGAAAGTTTTTGTTAAGATTTAAGAGGGTGTTTGGTTTTGAAATTACAAATAATACACTCTGAGGTTTGGCGGACCAGGCGGAACCAAAAAATGGGTTCCGCCCGTATGGTCTGAAGGTACCGTGGGTTCTGCAGGGAGAAACTCAAAAAATTATTTGTCTTGATTTTTATGGTTTTATCCTAACGTTCAAACCTTAAGGTTTTAGGTCTTATGAGTCTTTGACTAAGCCTAGGAATTATGAATGCTTCACTTTCAAGAGATTTTGTTAACGCGTTGATGAAATAGTTAACGTAGAAGACTTTCTTAGATAAGACGTTCCTCAATGAACAATCTTACCAAGGCGATGATGATGGATCACAAATATGTCTATTAAGAACATAATGAATTGAATTGTCGCTGAAGTCGATGCTTCCTTTGTTGAAGGGATAATAACGTTGATGAGATGAATTCCGTTGTTGACGCGAATTTGCTTGTTCAAGCGGAGCTTGTTGATGTGCTTCTCCATCCGATACTAATTGGAGAATCTTACGCGTTTTGGAGAATCATTGGGTAAGTAAGTATAAAAGTGCAAGTACCACTTGGGCTTTTCTTATCAACTTATTACCGACATAATTCCATTTGGCATACACTATGGTTTCTATTCCCGTTCTTTTGGGAGACCATAATCCTAGTTGTGTAGTACCTTATGATGTATCCAAATAGGCTCAATAAAAGAGTTGTTTTAGGATCTTCTTTAACACGAGCACATAGACAAAAGCTAAACATAATGTTGAATCTAATTGTTATGAGAACAAGTAGTCTTCCAAACATTTCTCTACGTTTAGTATTACCTACGGATTTACTAATCTCATTCTTGATAAGTCATCAATAACTTAACAATTGAGAACAAGAGAGCAACTAGGAATGTCTTTAAGTTAAAATCCCTTGCTTTTGTGGCTTGCTTTTATTATCAAAAGGTCTTTCAAATATTGACACTATACTCACTTGATTACTTTGAAATATCAATTTCGTTTCACTAGTGTTTTATTCTAAATTCCAAAAATTGTTTTTGTTGAATTTGTTTAGACACAACTAATGACCAATAAATCAAGTTTTATAACTTGTGTCAATTTTACTTGATTCAATGTTTAACTCAAGGTGAGAAGATGTTGTTTTGTACTTTTACTCCATGCTTGTCTTGCCATCATTGGACTTTCGACTAAGTTATCATCTACCAAAGATGATATCATAGAAGGAGGAGATTACTCGTTAAATGTCATATTCAACGACTCCTCGACTCTTTGGGTTTTCTTACTTAAGACACTATGAACTCTATTTATTTTTAAAAAGTCCAAGAGGTACAACATCATTAGACTATGTGTCACATTTGATGTGTAAATCCTAGATGTTGAAAACTTATTTTCTTTCACACATCCTAATATATGCTAATGTGATTTATTTCACCTTGTGTGTTTTATGTGAGATTATTATAAAGGAGTGATTGAAGAAAGACACAATTAAAGACTTAAAGTATGGTGTTTGAGAAAATTGTTTAACAAAGGTTTGTTTTGCAAGCATCACAAAAGTGTTAGACATTTTAACACTTAGGAAATTCTTAGTTAGCTCACATGTAAGCAAGGGTTGAGTGAGACATACTCAAGAGTTTTTCGTGTTTATCTCTTGATGGTTAAATAACCAAAACACCTTATATCTCCTACTAGTACTAAAGACTAAATTTCTTGTTGCATAGAATCTAATCTTAGTTATTTACAAATAGCAGGTAAACACTCTAGAGTATTACAAATAACACATATTTGAACACATAATGCTAGAGACAAGATATAACCAAAGTCAAGTTTAAGTAATGCGTACCTTTTAAATTGCATAGAGATGCTATCAAGCGAATAAGCATTATGCGTAAAAACTTGGTTTGACGACATGCTTTGAAACTCAATAACTCATGTATCCAAGAAGGTTAGACAATCATATAAAAGCATAGAGTATGATAATCTTAATTCCTTTATCATGAGTTTCTATTAGAGATAGAATTATCTCTAAATCTCTCTTCTAGGTTAGACAAATTTTACTTGCTTTGTTTTATTAGTTAATGGTGCTTTTGAGTTAAATCCTAATCCAGTTTTATCTTTAAACAACCTTTGACTCCTCAACAATCTTTCAAGAGATTTTGAGCTTTCATCAAATTTAACTAATAATTTTTCCTTTATCATTTTGCATTTTAATCTCATGTTTGTAATCTAGACATAATTTACATTCTAGATTAATTTCAACATTACTCTTAATTCTAGACATTTTATCTTCCAATAAGATTTCCTTAAGATATTCTTAAGAGATTCTAAAGACTCATTCTTGAAGATAGCTTTTAGGTCCATGTTGCACAAATGTTTAGACTCATTTTCTAGTTTAGAAAACTCTAGGATAAATTAATCAAAGCAAAAGAGTTTGGTTTCAAAGTGTACCTTGCTTGATGTTTTATCTAGTTTAGAATCACAAACCGGATGATTGACTTCATCTTCATCCGAGTTATTCCATGAATCACAAGCAAGACTACTACGAGCTTGACACGAGTAATCACCTTTACTTACACCTTGCTTGTTGTATCAATAAGTTGACAATAAACTACCGGATCATTGTCTTCATCAACATCCATTACATTCCAAGATACGCAAGCAGGTTCAACAAAACACACGTACTCATCTTCACTTGTACCTTCATTTAAAACATTTAAACTAGTAGCACATGTATTAACTTCTACTAAGTGTCTATCAATTAGTTTTTCTAAAACTTCTAATTCATATGTAAGATCAAATTGATCATCTTTGACTTGACATATTCCTTGATGAAAGTTTACCATATTTTTCAAACATCATTAGCCTTTTGACAAAAATACATTCTTTCATATTTGGTACTAAAGCTTTGTAAAGCATTGTTTTAGCTTTAGTATTTTTATCAAGTTTAAGATAGTTATCTTGGTTTTCAAAAACTTGTTTTCTTTGGTTTGAAATTACCAAAAGAAATAATATGCCAAAGATCTTGATCAATTGATTTCACATAGTTTTCAAAATTACTTTTCCATTCAAGTAAGTTTTCTTTTTCAAATAGCGGTTGGTTTTTAATAGGTTGCCCTTCTTTGAGATTTTCAAAATCCATGGATCGATCCAAGTTTTAAAATAAATTCTATTTTAAAGATCTTGAGTAACGTAGCTCCTGATGCCAATTGTGGAAAACTAGAAGGGGGGTTGAATAGTTTACCGCTTTTTAGACTCTTTTTAACTTGAATATCTTTTACGTTTGCTTAAAGATATAAACACAAAGTTATATGTTTGATTCTTTGAAAAGCTTTTTATGTGAATATCAATTCTAACTTTACTAGTTTCATACATTGAAAAGCTTTGCTTGTAATAATCTTAACTTTGCTTGTTTAGTTATTTGGAAAGCTTTACTTTTGTTTGAAGATACAAACACATCTTTACTTGTTTAGTTCTTTGAAAAGCTTTATATGTAACTAGCAATTATAATTAAAGAACAACATGTAATAAGCAAAGATAAAGAAAGAAACGATCAAACCACAACACGATTGTTTATCGTGGTTCGGCTACAAGGACTCTTTTTCCTTGCCCTACATCCACGCCCCGAGTTTCCAACTCGAGAGTTATAAGCACTAATCAACAAGCTCCTTTCACCGGCGGAGAAAACCTTTACAACGTCGCTTACACTTTTACCGACACTAAGCTAGATGTCGAGTTCTTTTACAAGGGTACAACCACTCCCGTTCGTCGCTTACACTTTTACCGACACTAAGCTAGATGTCGAGTTCTTTACCAAGAGTACAACCACTCCCGTTAGTTCTTTTACAAGGGTACAACAACTCCCGACACACTACGTATTTTTAGGCCTAAAATACTAACCACTTACTTCTATATACATGACACACATGAAGTATAAACTACCAAAGCTTATACATGACCAAGCTACCAAGACTTGCAACTTTAGAGTTGAAGCTTGTAACTTCTTGAATGATCTTGTGAAGTCCCTTGCTACATAAGAGAATCACAAATCAAAAGGTTACTGAGTTAGTTGAGAGAGTATGTGAATATATGTCCTAAAAGGGTTACCAAAAACTAACAAATGGTTTGGTATTTATAGCAAACAACTCTGCAGGTCTGGCGGATCAGGCGGACCCCTTAAAAGGGTTCCGCCCGTGTACCCCCAGGGTACCGCCAGGGCTGCAGTTGGTTTTGCAATAAATCTTGCAAACCAAACAAGGTCTTGTCTCATAACTCCTAGCAACCAAACAATGTCACATCTCATAATAACAAGTCAAATACAAAGCTTGCAAGCAACAACATAGTTAAACACATTTCTTTTCATAAATGCATAATGACAAAACTTGCCCTAAATGTGATGTGACCTTACTATATTAAGAAATAAATATGATGTGACAAGACTCATTTTAGTTTAAGAAGTAAAAACAATGTTTTGTTTAAAAGGAAATGTTAACCTTAGTTAAACAAGACTTAAACACTTAAAGTGATGATTTACTTATAGCTAAACTTCATACTTTGTCATTAACAAAACTTAGCAAAGATCGTAAAATATAAATAACGTTTTTAGGCGATATTTGTATTAACAGAGTTGTTTCTTAAAAACATATTTGGGGTTTCCCCTTACACTTATCTTTTGCAAAAATACCTTTAGGTAGAGTTAAGACTAAGCCAAAACAACAAAGTAAAGTATTTCCACATTTTAATTGAGAAACATGATCTACCAATCAATAGAAACAAAGCATGCATACGGAAGCAAATAACAAAACAAACAAACAAATAAAATGAAAATCACACAAAGCATGGGTTGTCTCCCAAGAAGCGCTTTTCTTTATTTATGAGTCTTGTAGCTAGACTCAAGGTCATGGGTTACTACGTGATTTCATCCCGTGAGATGATGTACCCCATATAGTTGTGATCATTACTATTGTGGTGGTAGTGTCGTAATCTGTCGACACTTGCAATCACCTCTCCACCTACTTTACTTCTTAGGGTAGCCATCCCATCTTGGCTCACGCCTTCAATCGTGAAAGGCCCATACCACCAAGGACTTGGTTTATTGGGTGGTATTGTTATTTCTGAGTGTCTTAGGAGTACCAAGTTACCTTCCTCAAATGGTACATGATTTTCTGCTGGTTGAGTATGTTCGAATTCGACCTGAACCTTATCGCTTTTGCTTCTTTCATACTTACCCTCCTTATAGCTTTTGATTCTTGCCTCCCATGCAAGAATTTTATTCTGAACGCGTATGGCTGTCGTGTCAATGTTGTTTTTGAGCTTTCTCCAACTCACATTCTCATGCCCATTCTGTGGGGTCATGGGGAAGCTAATCTTTCTTTTCCCAGATTTAAGCTCAATTTTTCTCCCTTCATACTTAATGGCAGCTCTAGCGGTGGCAAGGAATGGTGCCCCGAGGATTATTGGCATGTATCCATCTCCCTTATCATCGATGATCATGAAATCAACATGGTACATGAACCCTGCGACATTAACTAATACATCTTCTGCGATTCCTAGGGGATATACATATGAGTGTCCAGCGAGGGACAACCTAACACGAGTTGGGGCCGGCATTTTTGATGTTAGTTGGATATAAATAGTGAGGGGCATAAGATTTACTTCCGATCCTTGGTCGGCGAAAGCATTAAGATATTTCAAATCCCCGATGCTAGCTGGTATCTCAAAGTTCCCACACACCACCTGCTTAGTAACCACCTTTTGTATCAATAGTTTCTCGAACATTGGCCCCCCAGGTAACGTATCATACTCATCTTTTCCCCCTTCCTCGTCCTCTGAACCCTGTTTGGAAGGTTGGTTACGCCCGTTACCCTTTATCCAATTTGTTATGGTGTTTTCGTTTATATCATGTTTTAGGTTTTGACTCAAGGGTTGGGATCTTGGTGGCTCTTCCAAGGTCTGTTTAGTAGAGGTTTCCACCTTCTCGTCATCCTTGTGGACAATTGTGATGGAATTAACAAATTGGGTAGTGGGGGTGACGCTTTCTTTCCTTAGTAGCATTCTTTCGGGGGTTTTCTGGTTGGCATACTCCTCCAATAGACTCATCATCTCATTCATCTTCTCTTGAATCTCCTCTTTTTGCTTATACACTGCTTCCTCGAATCTAGCAAGCCGATCAGAATGAGCTGCCATGTATTCTCTCATCCTAGCTTCAAACTCCGAGCTAAGCTCCTCGGGTGGGGAATAAGGTGGGGCATAGTTTTGAAAAGTCTCGATGTTTTCTCTAGAGGGTGATTCTGATAATGGGTTTGAAGTTGGTTTCGAGACAGAATTAACAGTAGCCCGTCTAAGACTAAAAGGTTTTCGTTGCCTTTCCTCAAAATAGTTAACCTTTGCCTCGAGTTTGCATAGGATTTCATCGGGTAGCTCGGTGGGTCCTCCAGGTGTTGAGACTGCATTAATGGCCGCATTAATTGCATGCTTAAATTCCCATACCTCTTGATTATCGGCGGCGAGCTCCTCAATAATTGCCCAGGACTCCTCGGTGTTGTTATCACGCAGTTTCCCTCCTGCGGCCCTATCGATTGTACGTTTAATGTGATAGTCAACATGGTCGTAGAAAATCTGAACTAATAGCCAAAGGTTTATGCCATGATGAGGGATCTTGTGGAGGAGATCCTTAAAGCGGGCCCATGCTTCGTAGAAAGTTTCACCCCGATGTTGTTCAAACATCAAAATGTCCCTTCTAAGCATTGCAGTCTTTTCCGGTGGGAAGAATTGGGTAAGGAAGCGATTGGCGAGATTATCCCATGTGGTGATGGATCCCGCGGGTAAACGCTCAAGCCATTGACTAGCTTGATCTCGTAGAGAGAATTGGAATAGGCGTAATCGGGTAGTCTCTCTAGTTTCAACACTTAGGTCTATAGAATCTACGATTTTAAGGAAGTCCTTAAGATGTTGATTTGGATCTTCGGAACGAAGTCCATGGAATGCACATCCGCTTTGCACCAACCGGATGGTGTCGGATCGCAAGGGGGTCACATTGGCTCCGGTGAGCTCAATAGTGTTTCGGTAGCCTTGGTGGCTAGGTCGGGAATACTCTCCTAAGGTTCGGGGCCTAAGGGGTTCTAGTGGTGGGTTTTGTTGTGGTTGGATGACGGGTTCAAAGATGTTCCCGTTGTCCATGGTGTCGGGTGGTGAAGGGTTACGAACAAAGACACAAAGAAGAAGATAGACTAAAGGAACCTAAAAAAGAAAAATAAAATCTTACTAGAAAGGAATCTAGCAAGTAGACCAAATAAAAAGAGATTCTAACCTAGACAATAACTATTCCCCGGGCTGCGGCGCCAAAAACTTGATACGTGGGAATCGCACCAGGCTTTACCTCTCAAGGGATCTTGAGAAGCTTACAACCCCCACCAGGTAGTGTACCTGATTGTTGTAGTATAGTATAGTGACAAGTACCGGAGGATTGATCGTTCAGCTAGGAATAGTGTCGCTAGGATTAGAAAACCTAATTACTAGTGCTAAAGATGATGGAAGATTATTTTTTGTATTTTTATATTTTTTAGAAAGCAAAGTAAATATCTCGGGTTTGAAGGATTTAGGCGGAATTAGTTGCTAGTCAACTAACCCAATACTAAAGATGCAATCAAAATAAAATACTAAAAATGAAAATAAAACTAAATTAACTAAGGTTGTGAGCAATAAGTAGAGAAAATGTGTTTACTTAGATTTCACTACTCCCTAGACATCTTTTACACGTTAATTACTTGTTATAGTTGCGTGGATGACGGATTGTATTCCTTAATACCATTCATGGGGTGGCGCACTTACTTCCCCAATCCTATGAGTGCCTACTTCACTCCTATGTCGAGCCGATAAAAACTCCTAACATGGGATCATTAGAAATTACTCATGCAGTAAATACAACCAATAAAACCTAGTGCACATCGGTTCATGTTTCTTAAGACGTTCAAGCATGTTACCAATTGGAGATCTGCCAGTTTTCTTAAGCCTAACATCGAAATCATTCATCCAATACAACCATAAACAAGTAATCAACACATAATTAACATCTAGGTTTCATTAGATCTAAGCAAACACAAGATAGATCTAGCCTAGCATGATGGAATTAAGACAAGAACAAGATATAGACAACCAACACATAGACATATTGATTGAATTAAAAGAATACTTATCTCAATTACACATGATAGGGATCAAGGGCAAAGAACCCTTGAAAAACCTGTAAAATTCGTCTTAAGTTCGGACCTAGGGTTTCTCCAAAACTCCTCTCCTTTTAATGTGAAAATTAGAAAACTATATATAGGGAATAGGGGCTGACGGCGTCAAGACAAAACTTGTGACGCCGTCATCTCGCCGCCAAAATACTTCTCGGACTGCCTTGATCTACTTCTGACGCCGTCATGTGTTAGCATTTTCCAGACCGTCATGCATTTTACTCTTGACGCCCTACTTCGTGACGCCGTCAAATCTGTACTGGGTCGTCATGGAAAGTCATGGAATTTACTCTTGACGCCGTCAGAAATTCCTTCTTGACGCCGTCACCTACTGTTCCCAGCTTGGAAAATTGAAACTTTGCCGTTTTCTTCACTTTTATGCTCCAAAAACGTCCAAAATGCCTTCTTTTCCAGATTTCACTCCCAAAGTACCTAAAATCACAAAAGGAACGATTTAGGGCAATATTTGATCAAATAAATTCAATTCCGGGCTTAAATGACCCCCTAAAAGTGGTTCATTTTTCGCCTCATCACGGCGTCAGATCCAGATCTAGGCAGTCCGAGGAACTATTTGGCGGCGAGATGACGGCGTCAGACATTTGTTCTTGACGCCGTCACCTTCTAAAATTTATATATAGTTTTCTATTTTTCATTCATTGAGGGGAACTTGTGTGGAGAAACCCTAGGGCCGAACCTTGTACGTATTTTACAGCTTTTTCAAGGGTTTTCAGCCCTTGAATCCTTTCATGTGCTATTGAGATAAGTCTTCTCTTAATTCAATCAATATGTCTATGTGTTGGTTGTCTATATCTTGTGCTTGTCTTGATTTCATCATGTTAGGCTAGATCTATCTTGTGTTTGCTTAGATCTAATGAAACCTAGAAGTTAATTATGTGTTGATTGCTTGTTTATGGTTGTATTGGATGAATGATTTCAATGTTAGGCTTAAGAAAACTGGCAGATCTCCATTGTGTAACATGCTTGAACGTCTTAGGAAACATGAACCGATGTGTGCTAGGTTTTATTGGTTGTATTTAATGCATGAGTAAATTCTAATGATCCCATGTTAGGAGCTTCTTAGCCGGCTCGACATAGGAGTGAAGTAGGCACTCATAAGATTGGGGAAGTAAGTACGCCACCCCATGAATGGTATTAAGGAATACAATCCGTCATCCACGCAACTATAATAAGTAATTAACGTGTAAAAGATATCTAGGGAGTAGTGAAATCTAAGTAAACACATTTCTCCCATATATTGCTCACAACTTTAGTTTAATATAGTTTATTTTCAATTTTAGTATTTTATTTTGATTGCATCTTAGTATTGGGTTAGTTGACTAGCAACTAATTCCGCCCAAATCCTTTAATACCCGAGATATTTATTTGCTTTCATAAAAATATAAAAATACAAAAAGAATCATCCCTCATCTCTAGACCTAGTCTTTAGGTTTTCTAATCCTAGCGACACTATTCCTAGCTGAACGATCAATCCCCCGGTACTTGTCATTATACTATACTACATCGATCAGGTACACTGCCTGGTGGGGGTTGTAAGCTTCTCGAGATCCCTCGAGAGGTAAAGCCTGGTGCAAACCCCACGCATCAAGTTTTTGGCGCCGCAGCCCGGGGAATAGTTATTGTCTAGGTTAGAATCTCTTTTTATTAGGTCTACTTGCTAGATTCCGTTCTAGTAAGATTTTATTTTTATTTTTATAGGTCTTCTTTAGTCTATCTTTTCTTTGTGTCTTTGTTTGTAAAAACCTTTCCATTGACTATTCCGTTAGCCATTATGGAGAACGCGAATCCATCATACTACCAACCACGTAATTCACCCACTCCAAATGACATCTTGATGTTTAAACAACATGAGGATGAACCTATTTATGATGCATGGGCTCGTTTTAAATATTTACTTCGAAAAGTCACTCATCATAATTTCGATCTGTGGTCCCAAATTGAAATATTTTACCATCGTGTCGACCACTATACCAAAATGGACATTGACCATGCCGCAGATGGGGACCTTTGGGGATTAAGTGCTGATGAAGCATGGGAAACCATAGAGAATTGTGCCATACTTGCCAAAAAAATGGACAACCCAACAAATGCTGTTACGGATCAATTGATAGCAACTTTGAGGGAACAAGCAAGAAGTTTGTTTGGGGATAAAACTATAGATGAGATAACTGGGCATACAGAGTGGTTTGATTTCACCACAATACAAGCTGAACACATAGGTGACCTTGATGTGATGGTGGATTTAGCCGAACATGATCACATTGATCAAAAAGACCTAGGTTTTATGATCGATGATGATGAATCTCAAGAAACAGATGATGAATCTTTTGGGCAATTTGTATATAGTAGTCATAATATTGAGGATGATCCTTATGATTCGGATATAGAAGTTGAGATGCCTAGAGAAGTACGTGAGATACTTGGGAAAATGTTAGGGTTAGATTATAATGAAACACATCTTGAGGATATAGGTGATCTTGACACAAGGAAGGATGAGGTAAATAACACAAACCTACAAAGTACCCCACAACTCCTATCATCACTTGAGGCACACACACCGCCCGTGACTTACCCGGAAGAAGTAGAAGAGACTATGTCACAACTCGTAAATTCTGGTCTTTTCCCGAACTTTCACATTTACTATTCATCGATCACTATTCATCATTTTACTATTCATCATTTTTGAGGTCAGTTTGATATTCTGAGAAGCGTTTTATAATTTTACTATTCATAAAACACTATTCACCTCCGGAGAAAATTTGTCATTTATACGTGGGTTGCGTCATTTTTGTAAACGTACGATTTTTAACCTAAGAAACGTTATCTTATGAACTATTATTTTAAATAATTGATCCGTTAATCCCAACTATGGTCCTAACATATTTTTATACTCATCATAATAATATAAAAATTATATTATTAAATTACCCGATATTTTGGAAATTTATTTAACTTATATCATACGCCTAATTTATTTATGACGGTTTTCGTAAAAACTAAACAATGATCACCCGAACACCCAATATTTATACCCAACATATTTTCACAATTTTTATAACTTTATTATGTCCCAATTAACTTCATCATATTTTACTTGAACTCGTCACGGTTTATTTTTAGTTAATTCGGTACTCGGTACACCTTAAAACTACAAATAAATACACAAAATCACACATTTCTTCCTACTCTTTGACAATTGCCGCCCCCCCTTGTCTAATTCCTCTTTTTGTGGATCTTGTCCCTAATTAAATATCTACTATCAATTATATGCATACATATCTCTATCATTTCTCATTCATTCATTTTATATACTTAAAGATAAACTAGCAAAAGCTCTCATTTTTTTTTCTTCTCTCTACAAATTCAGCCAAGGCAAGAACACAAGGGAGAAACCATAATTTTTCAAAGATCAAGTGTTAATCTTGTCCCTTTTGTTGTTCTTGTTTGGGTTTTGTGATAAAAACCCAAGGTTTTATAAGTTTTCATCTCCATAAGCTCACTAATCTTTCTATGTAAGTTGTTAAACTTTTGTTCATAATTTTCTTCATGTTCTTATTATGTTCATATGATTTCATACAAGGTTTACATGCATATGTTAGTATATACCACTCATTTATATATATATCTAGCTTTTGAACTCTAGAAATAGATTATTGTTAGATCCTTGTTAGAGTAGCTTGGTGATGATGTTTAGGAACCCATGACACCCTAAGAAGGTGTATGGTAAGATTATACTAGATTTGTGGTGATTGAAAGTGGTTTGGTTGGATTAGAAACTAGATTGGAACATTAGAAATGATTTTTGAAACAATATATTAACCTACTGTCCTTAAAATGAAAACGTGGCAAAATCAGTAGGTGGTGGGTAATTTTTGACCAAAGATTTAGAAAATACTTTCAAAAACGAAGCCGTGGGCGAAAGAACGGATTAAAACGAGTTTATAACGAAGGAGATATGAATTTTTCAATATTAACGACGAAAACTATTTTTCTGAAAACTGCATGCTGTTTGACATTTTTCGTTGGACAAATAGAGGCGTTAGACGTAACCTAGAGGTGCCGAACTATCAAAAATATATTAGTATATACTAAAACGAATTCGTGGATATAAAGAACGAGTAAAATGAGCTTAAAACGACCAAGATATACACTTTTGAAACTAGGCGAACTATATATATATTTGACAACTTCTAATAGCACATATTCTCTTAAGTTATGGAAACACTATAAATCAACGTCAACGCTTATTTTTAAACTACGAGTGGTATAGGCTTCATGTGCATGTACATTCATCGCATCCCCTCATAATTTAAGTAGATCGTATCATTCGTTCGTTATAGGTCGCGGTTAGAGATCGAACCTCATTTCTGTGTAACCACCTTTGTCTTCGTAGCTATTCGTACCAGGTGAGTCATAGCCCCTACTCTTTTAAATTGTTTTGTCAACTTTTGGGGGAGAATACATGCTCGTTTTTACTTGAACTATTACTTGACTCTTTAAACATGGTTTTGACTTGAACTTTATTATGAACTTATGACTTGTCTTGACCTTTTGAACTTGACTTAAACTTTTGGACTTATTGTACTGTATGTTCTAAGACTTAAAGTCTCCCTTGTTCGGAGCAACGCTATAAAGTCTCCCATGTTCGGAGCAACGTTAAAAAGTCTCTCATGTTCAGAGCATCCTTAATAAATCTCGCCATGGTGGAGTGACTAATAAATCTTTGCCAAGTCGGTAAAGTGACTAATAAATCTCGCCTAGGTGGTGGAGTGACTTAAAGTCTCCCTTGTTCGGAGCAACGTTATAAAGTCTCCCTTGTTCGGAGCGGCATTGACTTATTATTGACCACGGGTATTTGACTACTAGACTTAAACTATTTTAGCAGTGGGTTGTGAACACACAGGTTACAAGTCTCTTATGGCGGGACTTGTAACTGAGTGGATTTACGATGCCTTTGCTGTGTGATCATTTTCTATAAACTTTATTTGTTAAACAAACTCTATGAACTCACCAACCTCGTGTTGACACTTTAGCATGTATTTTCAGGTTTTAACCTACGGCACGCTACAGGAGGTTTTGGCAAGGCATGGCATGGTCATAGAAGACTCTGATTGTTAATTTGGGGACCGTTTTAAACTATTTTAAGGGCCTACTTCCGCACTAATTTTAACAATGTAAATTTAACATTTTGATTAAACGATTTTATTCTAAATAATTAAAGTGAAAACCATTTTTGTACTTGTGTTGTGTTACCGATTGAGTTACACCCCAGCTACACGTATGCTTCCGCTGGACACGATTTTGGGGGTGTGACAGATTGGTATCAGAGCTCTGGCTATAGCGAACTAAGTGTTTTTAAAACCTAGACTATAGCTACTTTTACGAAAAACTTAACCCTATGACCGTCACGTGCCTGCCTGCCAAGATGATGCCTCACTTGTGGTTTGTTGCTGACTTAGGTGATGAGATTTGTGTCTCATTATCTGGTATATTATGTTCATTTATTCTAATTGATTTCTATCATTGTCTTTCATATAAGCATGTTCACGTATCATATACGTCACCCTGTTATGTTTCTCCTTGCATAGTTTCATCCTTTGACCTCGAGTTTGGTCACCTGCCTTAGTCTTTCTGTACGTCTTGGTAGTATAACTGAGCTGAGTATTTCAAAATTCATGAAACCTCGGTGGAATATAGACTAGTCACCTATATTCAACCCGGGATAGTGGGACATAGGCTGACTACCTATATCCGACTCAGAAATGAATTTTGCAACACTGAGAATGGTTATAATAAAATTCTGTCTGGATTGAATCCTCTACTCAATTTCCATGTTTCATTCATGTGTGTGTGTACCCTCGTTGTCAGAACGCTTATACTTTTCCTCACCTTGTGAACCGCCGCCTAGAAGCACGTCAACTGGTCATTTCATCTCATGAATCTTCACCTTTATACCACTTCGGAGACCAACGTTAACTGAACTTCGGGACGAAGTTCCTTAAGGGGTAGAGACTGTCACAACTCGTAAATTCTGGTCTTTTCCCGAACTTTCACATTTACTATTCATCGGTTACTATTCATCGATCACTATTCATCATTTTACTATTCATCATTTTTGAGGTCAGTTTGATATTCTGAGAAGCGTTTTATAATTTTACTATTCATAAAACACTATTCACCTCCGGAGAAAATTTGTCATTTATACGTGGGTTGCGTCATTTTTGTAAACGTACGATTTTTAACCTAAGAAACGTTATCTTATGAACTATTATTTTAAATAATTGATCCGTTAATCCCAACTATGGTCCTAACATATTTTTATACTCATCATAATAATATAAAAATTATATTATTAAATTACCCGATATTTTGGAAATTTATTTAACTTATATCATACGCCTAATTTATTTATGACGGTTTTCGTAAAAACTAAACAATGATCACCCGAACACCCAATATTTATACCCAACATATTTTCACAATTTTTATAACTTTATTATGTCCCAATTAACTTCATCATATTTTACTTGAACTCGTCACGGTTTATTTTTAGTTAATTCGGTACTCGGTACACCTTAAAACTACAAATAAATACACAAAATCACACATTTCTTCCTACTCTTTGACAATTGCCGCCCCCCCTTGTCTAATTCCTCTTTTTGTGGATCTTGTCCCTAATTAAATATCTACTATCAATTATATGCATACATATCTCTATCATTTCTCATTCATTCATTTTATATACTTAAAGATAAACTAGCAAAAGCTCTCATTTTTTTTTCTTCTCTCTACAAATTCAGCCAAGGCAAGAACACAAGGGAGAAACCATAATTTTTCAAAGATCAAGTGTTAATCTTGTCCCTTTTGTTGTTCTTGTTTGGGTTTTGTGATAAAAACCCAAGGTTTTATAAGTTTTCATCTCCATAAGCTCACTAATCTTTCTATGTAAGTTGTTAAACTTTTGTTCATAATTTTCTTCATGTTCTTATTATGTTCATATGATTTCATACAAGGTTTACATGCATATGTTAGTATATACCACTCATTTATATATATATCTAGCTTTTGAACTCTAGAAATAGATTATTGTTAGATCCTTGTTAGAGTAGCTTGGTGATGATGTTTAGGAACCCATGACACCCTAAGAAGGTGTATGGTAAGATTATACTAGATTTGTGGTGATTGAAAGTGGTTTGGTTGGATTAGAAACTAGATTGGAACATTAGAAATGATTTTTGAAACAATATATTAACCTACTGTCCTTAAAATGAAAACGTGGCAAAATCAGTAGGTGGTGGGTAATTTTTGACCAAAGATTTAGAAAATACTTTCAAAAACGAAGCCGTGGGCGAAAGAACGGATTAAAACGAGTTTATAACGAAGGAGATATGAATTTTTCAATATTAACGACGAAAACTATTTTTCTGAAAACTGCATGCTGTTTGACATTTTTCGTTGGACAAATAGAGGCGTTAGACGTAACCTAGAGGTGCCGAACTATCAAAAATATATTAGTATATACTAAAACGAATTCGTGGATATAAAGAACGAGTAAAATGAGCTTAAAACGACCAAGATATACACTTTTGAAACTAGGCGAACTATATATATATTTGACAACTTCTAATAGCACATATTCTCTTAAGTTATGGAAACACTATAAATCAACGTCAACGCTTATTTTTAAACTACGAGTGGTATAGGCTTCATGTGCATGTACATTCATCGCATCCCCTCATAATTTAAGTAGATCGTATCATTCGTTCGTTATAGGTCGCGGTTAGAGATCGAACCTCATTTCTGTGTAACCACCTTTGTCTTCGTAGCTATTCGTACCAGGTGAGTCATAGCCCCTACTCTTTTAAATTGTTTTGTCAACTTTTGGGGGAGAATACATGCTCGTTTTTACTTGAACTATTACTTGACTCTTTAAACATGGTTTTGACTTGAACTTTATTATGAACTTATGACTTGTCTTGACCTTTTGAACTTGACTTAAACTTTTGGACTTATTGTACTGTATGTTCTAAGACTTAAAGTCTCCCTTGTTCGGAGCAACGCTATAAAGTCTCCCATGTTCGGAGCAACGTTAAAAAGTCTCTCATGTTCAGAGCATCCTTAATAAATCTCGCCATGGTGGAGTGACTAATAAATCTTTGCCAAGTCGGTAAAGTGACTAATAAATCTCGCCTAGGTGGTGGAGTGACTTAAAGTCTCCCTTGTTCGGAGCAACGTTATAAAGTCTCCCTTGTTCGGAGCGGCATTGACTTATTATTGACCACGGGTATTTGACTACTAGACTTAAACTATTTTAGCAGTGGGTTGTGAACACACAGGTTACAAGTCTCTTATGGCGGGACTTGTAACTGAGTGGATTTACGATGCCTTTGCTGTGTGATCATTTTCTATAAACTTTATTTGTTAAACAAACTCTATGAACTCACCAACCTCGTGTTGACACTTTAGCATGTATTTTCAGGTTTTAACCTACGGCACGCTACAGGAGGTTTTGGCAAGGCATGGCATGGTCATAGAAGACTCTGATTGTTAATTTGGGGACCGTTTTAAACTATTTTAAGGGCCTACTTCCGCACTAATTTTAACAATGTAAATTTAACATTTTGATTAAACGATTTTATTCTAAATAATTAAAGTGAAAACCATTTTTGTACTTGTGTTGTGTTACCGATTGAGTTACACCCCAGCTACACGTATGCTTCCGCTGGACCCGATTTTGGGGGTGTGACAGACTATAGTAGCCCCGATAGAGGTAGAGCCCTTGGACCAAACACAACTAGAGGATATAGGTTTGAATACTTATAATGATAACCTTACTCTTAGTTCTAGGGAAGTTCCTAGTTTTGATGAACCGGAGCCTCAACCAAAACCGTTACCTGATCTTCCATCCTTGGATGAAAATTTAGGAATTGAAATAGGTTCCGATCCACCCGTCAAACCATATAGTCCGGGTAGTCTTAGGAGAAACGTAGTGGACTCTAAGCCTTATAGAGAGGAAGACAATATAGGAGCGGAAAATGACCTTACATGCTTACATCACCCATTTGTGATTGATCACAAGAAACATTATGGGTTTAAACCGGGTTTATTGGGTCAAGATGGATCCCCAACTAGTAATCTTTTGAAGTTGATAGAAAATGATCCCTTTCTAAGAGAAAATCTTAATCCACCCATTAACCCGATTGAATTAGGTAAGGTTATAATGATAGGAGCACAGCCCTTTAAGCATATAATTCATCCACCACACGTTCCTCACGAGGCATATTTCTACCCTAAGGGTATGTATCGCTACTTTCACCCACACTTAATCCTAAGCGTAGGGAAAACCTCCCCTATTTCCGTTAAATAAGGGTAGAGTCAGGCTCGTGACTTGAACAAAAACAAGCGCTTCTTGGGAGGCAACCCAAGCCCGTTTTATTTGTTTTATTTGTTTGATTGTTATTTGTTTCCGTATGCATGCTTTATTTTTATTGTTGGTAGATCATGTTTCTAAACTAAATAGTGGAAATACTTTATTTTGTTGTTTTGGCCTAGTCTTAACTTCACCAAAAAGGTATTTTTGCAAAAGATAAGTGTAAGGGGAAACCCCAAATATGTTTTTAAGAAACAAACCGATCATGATTCTCCACAATATTAAGTGAACATGTATATTCGTATTTGTTAGAGTCAAATGCTTGTATCGAGTCATAATGAAGTTTTGCAGGATTTTCCAGGAAGTAGGACCAAGTTTTCCAGAAATTTTCCGGAAACTTAACATAAGAATTTCTGCAGGTCACTTCTGACGGCGTCACGAGTTTACTCTTGACGGCGTCACGTGTAAAAATCTGGAAATTTTACCAGTTTTGTTTTTCTAACGGAGTCTTAAAGTTTTTATTGAATTATTAGTTTTATAATCTCTAGGAAATCTGCAAACATCATTCCACAAGCATTATATCTTACTTTGTTTTCTAGGATTTAGTAACTTACGTAGATTGCCGCAGATTTTATGCGAGGTTGTCTTGTCTGTTTTCTCAGGATTTACAGGTTATGTATGACAAGAAGATGATTATTTTTCTGGAAGGGAAGCTTTGATTGTTCATTTTCTTGGAGGAAGATTTAACCTGGCCACCTTATTATCCATACCGAGCGAATCAGGGGAGTATTTGATTTCATTTGTTTTACTTATTTCACTTTTACATTCTTTACTTGAACATTGGGGACATTGTTCATCTTAAGTGTAAAGGGAGGGTAAAATGATGATACCTTACATGTACACTTTCGCTTGAGTTTGTTTGTTTGATAGTAGACGTGTAATAAAACTATAAGAAATACTTGTTAGTGCAATTTTAGCGCCAAATTTAAATTTTTTTTACAACATTTAGGAGTGAAACTTTAGCCATAGCAAGCGTCTCATGGATAGGAGATTGTATGACTAGCACATAACCGTACCATTCAGAAAAATTTTCCACCCAAATATGTGAGGTTCGCCTTTAGATTTGATAGGGAAAGCATTTACTATTAGTGCTTATGAGTGTACCGGTAGCATTTAGATTCTAGAACTTGTGTTAGTGATGCATCCCGAGGCCGCTAGTGAGACTACATTCGTGTAGTAGGATTTACTACATGATAAGAGGCATTAGGATCACCCTTGTGTTAAACCCGTATTATAATTACTTGACCATTTAAGTCATATTACTTGGCTAGTTAAGTCAATTAATTTTTCCCACACCTTAGCGTTGTACTCATTTTTGTACACGAAACCCCTAGTACACCCCTCCGATCCTATCTTTTCGTTTCTAACTTTAAGCATCTTACTTAAAGGAAGAATTTGTTACACCCCACTTAAATGTACACCCAAATCGCCTTAGCCTTCTGTGTATGCACTCATCTTTAGTGCATTATTGTTATTTGTTAAACCCTTAGTTAATTATCTAATTGATTACATGGTTGCTAAGTCGAGTCATACCTTGTACATATTGTTTTGAGACGATTAGGACTCATGGGTAAAGTACTTATTTTATGGAGTAATGGGGAAGAACATAATATTATTACCCCCATATATGCGTTAATCTTAAAAGTACTCCAAGTGTTTTGATTTTCTTAATTCGAGTCATTAGATTAGTTTATTGTAAAGTTTGTAAAGATTCAAGTGTAAGGGGAATATTCATCCCCTACGATGTATTATTTTGGATGGTAGGGTAAGATTGTATGCAAAAAAAAATAATAAAAAATAAAAAATAAAAAATAAAAATTGAAAAAATCAAGAAAAAGAAAAAAAAAAATTGAAAAAAGAAAAGAGAGAAAAACATACGGACTACCATCCCGTTTTATTCTATGTTTATTTTATGTTTTTGTTATTTTTCATTTATTAGCATAAGTCGAGTCAAGTCTTGGCTTAGCAACGCCATATTGTACATGTAATTAACCAAGATTGTTAACTCGCCACCAGTAAAGACTGCCTATAACCAACAAAACCGTGTATTTCATATCCCTACACCTAACGTTACAACCCTTTAAAAAGACCTATTTGATAGTTTATCCTAGGTGCTTACGCCATGTGGTGGAGGTTTGATCCTTTCCCAAGCCTATGGTAATCTATTTTGCTATGATAGATAGTGAGAGATATCTTCCGTTTCCATATTGTAATTTATACTTTATTACACCCAAGAGATGTGAGTATCTAAACACTATTTGTGAGGTGCTAGTATATGACCTCCGTGCTTGTCTTTGGTCTTTAGTGGAACGATTATTTGTTGTAATTACTTTTATATTAGTGTTAAATGACCCCTAACTTGTATTTTGATTAGAATAAAAGCGCATTTGCTTGAGGACAAGCAAATCTCAAGTGTAAGGGTATATGATGAGGCGAAAAATGAACCACTTTTAGGGGGTCATTTCAGCCCGGAATTGAATTTATTTGATCAAATATTACCCTAAATCGTTCCTTTTGTGATTTTAGGTACTTTGGGTGTGAAATCTGGAAAAGGAAGCAATTCAGACGTTTTTGGAGCATAAAAGTGAAGAAAACGCCAAAGACTTAATTTTCCATGCTGAGAACAGTGTATGACGGCGTCAAGAAGGAAATCCTGACGGCGTCAAGAGTAAAATCCATGACGACCCAGAAGAAACCTGAAGGCGTCACAAGAAGAGCGTCAAAAGTTAAAATCATGACGGCCTGCATAAGGGGACCACATGACGGTGTCCGATCCAGATCTAGGCAGTCCGAGGAACTATTTGGCGGCGAGATGACGGCGTCAGACATTTATTCTTGACGCCATCACCTTCTAAAATCTGTATATAGTTTTCTATTTTTCATTCATTGAGGGGAACTTGTGTGGAGAAACCCTAGGGCCGAACCTTGTACGTATTTTACAGTTTTTTCAAGGGTTTTCAGCCCTTGAATCCTTTCATGTGCTATTGAGATAAGTCTTCTCTTAATTCAATCAATATGTCTATGTGTTGGTTGTCTATATCTTGTGCTTGTCTTGATTTCATCATGTTAGGCTAGATCTATCTTGTGTTTGCTTAGATCTAATGAAACCTAGATGTTAATTATGTGTTGATTACTTGTTTATGGTTGTATTGGATGAATGATTTCAATGTTAGGCTTAAGAAAACTGGCAGATCTCCATTGTGTAATATGCTTGAACGTCTTAGGAAACATGAACCGATGTGTACTAGGTTTATTGGTTGTATTTAATGCATGAGTAAATTCTAATGATCCTATGTTAGGAGCTTCTTAGCCGGCTCGACATAGGAGTGAAGTAGGCACTCATAGGATTGGGGAAGTAAGTACGCCACCCCATGAATGGTATTAAGGAATACAATCCGTCATCCACGCAACTATAACAAGTAATTAACGTGTAAAAGATATCTAGGGAGTAGTGAAATCTAAGTAAACACATTTCTCCCATATATTGCTCACAACTTTAGTTTAATATAGTTTATTTTCAATTTTAGTATTTTATTTTGATTGCATCTTAGTATTGGGTTAGTTGACTAGCAACCAATTCCGCCCAAATCCTTTAAAACCCGAGATATTTATTTGCTTTCATAAAAATATAAAAATACAAAAAGAATCATCCCTCATCTCTAGACCTAGTCTTTAGGTTTTCTAATCCTAGCGACACTATTCCTAGCTGAACGATCAATCCCCCGGTACTTGTCATTATACTATACTACACCGATCAGGTACACTGCCTGGTGGGGGTTGTAAGCTTCTCGAGATCCCTCGAGAGGTAAAGCCTGGTGCAAACCCCACGCATCAAAAGGGATCCTAACAACCCCAAGTCTTAGCTGATGAACATAAATACCTATCTTATTATCCAGTAACTTATTCATTGTCATGCTGTCCGGCGGAAGGATGGGGTTTAGATCCGCAGGGATCCCATATTCTAATACTATATCATCTAGATCCTCCTGACTTAATTTGGAAGTTTGGACATGCATATCAAATTTTCCAAGACCGACAGGCCTGGAAGGTCCAGGTTTGCTAAATATAGGCACGTTCTCCGACATGTTCATTTCTCCCGGTTCACTGACAGCCATTGCTAGAAGGATACCGGGGGTCGGAAAAGAATAAGATAATTACAAGAGGAAAATGTGAAAACGCACCTTACAAAAACCCTGAACCAGTCGTTCGGCAATGATGCAAATACATGGAATGAAGATTCGGAAAAATGCACAGTAAATAGTAAAAAAATGGAACAGGGCAAGTCTTATATATATATATATATATATATATATATATATATATATATATATATATATATATATATATAAAGGACGCGAAGTGTCGCGTCACACAGTGAAACGCCTACGTGGCTGAAGGAGAGACGTCCGATCTCTACAGACATCCGATTATGGCATCCAATTGTACACGGATAACATTATTTTATTCTGCCCATGGGCCTGGTTTACCAAAGGCCCAACAAGAGGCTCCATACAGAGCCCATTTAACCATTCGTCTACCAAAATGACACAACACCCGACTACGAGAAATAAGTATTGAACTATCAGTCTGGAGCTAATACTCCAATACTGGGGGGGGGGGGGGGGACATGTTGGCATATGTGTCCGAACGGCGCGTACCCTTCGGATCTTACATTCGCCTTCCGGTTTCTGGCCGAAGGACTTGGACGAACGATTTATATGGAACCTTCCTTTAATCCAGAGGCTACTCCTTTAACCTTTGGGTAAAACCATGGACCGCCACCGCGCCGCCTACCCGGATTTGGTGGGATTAGGGCACCACACGTAATTCTGACAGCTATCACCTAGGACGAACCTAGGTCTGCTCAGCTACTCCCAAGGCAACACAGGTATCGAGGTGAGGGTAGTATAAATACCCTCACTTCATTTATGATGCGCAACTAACTTTTCACATACCATTTACTACCATCATTTACTTATACTTATTTGATATCCCTCGGATACTCATTCTCACGCCGGAGGTTGGTCTTGGGTCGAGCCCCAAGGCGAGTCTAACGTGCCTGGTTTCTTGTGTGTAGGAGTTCAGGAGTTATTGTTGAGTCAAGAGCCGAAGGTCTTCACGTCACATCGTACGGTCTTCGGGTTTTTACCTCAACATATATGTTTGTCTATGCATGATGTCAAGAACTTCATTTGTATAGTCCAATAACTTACGATTTATAGTAGTTTTTTTTGAAGTTTGGGAAACCCAATATCTCTCACTCGGTTCCTCTTCTACTTTGTGTTCGACATATCTGCTACTCTTCATAATCCATTTTTATACATGTCACTAACTCTTTTACAGGTAAATGAGCTTTATTACAAAATCTCAAGTTTCATAAAAGGAACATCATATCCAATCACTGTTTGTTAAGGATATATAGACACTACAGTAATTGGAATACTCTAATTTATTTTAGTTATTGTTAGTGATATGATAATAAACCTCTTAGTTTGTTATATCTCATCTTACTCCAATTGTATGTATTCGTACAACAACATGTAACGTGGCTTCGATATTGGGGAACATTTGTAGCTCTTCATGAATTTAGTTTTCTTTTCTTTCTTTCTCAATGCAGGTGGACTTTATTTTCGTTTCATAATGAGTGATGTTTCTAAGAATATAAAGCAATGCAGTGGTTGACGTATTGATTTTCGATGCAACAATCTCTCCCAGCACTTGCCTTTGTTTTATTTCTATTGATCCCGGTTGAGCTTAAACGATCTTATATAGAAGTTAACTTAAAATAAACACTTAAGCTTGAATGCGGAATGTAAAAGCTTAACTTAAGAAGACTTATGATTCTCTTTCAACACTTCAATATTATTAATACGAGCACTCAACAATGCTAGGGTTTTACAACCTTGAAGTGAATAATAATACGTACATAAACTAACCCTAGGATCCTCCTTTTATAGACTAAGGAGTCCTACTAGGTTTACAATACCTTTCTCTACAAGATAAGTATATTCTAGATAAATATAATATTTACACAATCTATTCTATATTTATCTAAACCGTATACATCCTTATCACATTAGCAGCAGATTCTGTCAGCAGTATTTATCCTCAGCAGCACTTTGACATTAGCAGCAGAATCATTACCACTAGCAGCAGTTTCACTTAGCAGCAGTTTTACTCAGCAGTAGTTTCAGACCCAACAATCCTCCCCTAAATTTATTATTTATTTCTAAATAAGTAAGTTTCTTCTAATCATAATCATCACTTAGAGGATGCTTCCAAACACTTCAACTCTTGAGAATTCAGTTGATCAAATATCTTCTTATACTTTGACAGCAAATTGAATGCTTGATCATCAGAATCATAATCTTTCTGCAGCTTAAGTGATCTATCACCATTAACCATCTGATTGACAATATTCCAGTATCTTACCACTGGGTAATCTACTTCAGCTAGCATATACAAAGTAATAGGTCCAATTTCTAGCACATGAACTCCAGAATCTTGAAAGAGTCTCCATTTTCTTACTTTGTATTCTACTATCTCTGTCCATTCAGAATCATCCATTGAAGGTTCAAACATAAGTTTAAGAGCTCTCCACATAACATTATCAGAAGCAGTTAAGATATGATCAATTTGATTTATCTCATACTTTTTACCATCAAATTTCTTAGCTCCAAACTTTGCCTTGTATAACTTCCACAAGTCTTCAACATCCTCTCTATCAAAGTAGTATAGCATCTGTTGAAATCTGAGAAACCTATGAGTCTTACCATCAGATCTCTGGACATCATGAAATGCTCCAATGTTAGTATCATACCCTGTAGTTACTTTGACAATAGGATATTTAACTCCTAATGGTTTGGCATCAATCACTTCAGGATCTTCCATCTTGCCAACCACAGTATAACCCTTCAATTGTTCTTTTTGATGCTCAGAAGGAATGTGATCAAGACCATGTTTAAACTCATCTCCTTCAGGCATAGAACTGCTTCCTTCTCCAATCTTTCTCTTCTTCTTTGCAACTGACTTATAAATAACACCTTTTCTCTTATCACCTTGCATAGAAGAAGTAGTCTTTGCTGCATCACCCTCAAGCTGTTCAACAACATTAGCTTCTTGAATTTGCTCTGCTTCAGCTATCTTTTCAGGTACCAACTTCTTGTTCATCTGAGCAATTTGTTCCAAATCCTCAGCACATCCCATAGCATAAAAAGTATCTGTTCTCTTCTTTGTTTGTTGATACAAGTCAAAAACCTCTTTATCAGAATAAGCTTTCAACTGCACCAATGTCCATCCACCCATATTCTTTAGATACCTTTCATATTCTTTCCTTTGTTGTTTAACAGTTGGACCTTTGAATATCTTTATCTTTCTTCTTGCAGCAGCATTTTCTTTTCTCTTCTTAGAAGTAAAGTCACTATACCAAGATTGCACATTAAAAGTTGGAACTTCATTATCTTCAATCTTGATCAGCTTATTTAGCTCAATATCAGCAACAATTCTGATCTTCTCATCTACCCATTCATCATACCTTCTTAAGCCTTCAGCCTCCTTCTCAGCTATTTGTTGATCTTCCATATTAAACAACTCTTGTGCTTTAAGAGCAGCAGCTGTATCATGTTCAACTTGCAATGGCTTAGGCCAAGAATCAAAAGGTACATCAGTGAAATCAATTCCCCTATACATTATCCTCTCCTTTTCAACTTGCTTACCCGTTCCTTTATCAGTAGAAGATGAAGAAATAATCTTCTTTTGTTGAGCAGCAGGTTCTTTAATAACAATTCCTTTTTCAGGTTTTCTAGAGGCTGATGATTTGATTGTTGTTGTTGTTAATTGTGATAGTGAAGGAGTTGGTAATGGGGTAGTCTTCTTGCTCAGCAATACCATAGCTTCAGCAGCAGCATTGTCACCAGACCCAGCAGCAGAGTCTTGTGCATCAGCAGATCCACTAGCAGCAGAGTTAGTAATTTCCTTAGCAGTAGATTCTTGAGCAGCAGAGTCAAGACTATCTCCCAACTTCATCAATGTTTCACCCATAAACCCTGTTGCCTTTACTAATTGCTCAGGCTCCAAAGTTGTAAGTTGTTCTACCACCTTCTCTTGTGAAGCAATCACCTCTTCCATAACAACCTCATTCCCTGATTTATTAGCAACTACAAAATCTCCAGCATCCTGAGGACTATCAACATCCATATCACCAATCACTGGAGCCTCCCCTGAAACCATTCCATCATTTAAACTCAGAGCACAATCAGCTTTTTCAACATTTTCCTCCCCTGAACCCATTGCCTCTTCATTCCTCCCCTATTTGGAAGCATCATCTTCCAAGTGAGTAGAGACTTCAGAAGAACTAACAACCTGAGAAGTGCCCACTTTCTTCAATCTTTTCAATGAGGCTGAAGGTTTAGATTTTTGTAACTTCTTTATCTGTTTTTGCAAACTGATGATGGTCTTGTCCTGATCAGCAACAACAGATGAAAGAGTAACAACTTTGTCCTCCAAGGTAGTACATTTCAGCCCCAAGTTGGTACAAGTAACTGTCAATTCCTGAATAAGTTTCATAATAGTCTCATCACTTCGACCTGTATTACCTGGTCCGAGAGGTGAATCATGGACATTGTCATCATGTACAAGATTTTCCGTCAATTCATGGGTCACTGGTCTGTCCTCATCACTTCGACCTGTGTAACCTGGTCCGAGAGGTGAATCTTGGGACATAAATTCAGTATCAAACCTAGTTTGATCATCTGAGCCCCCTGTTTTTGCCATGTGGCTAGGGTTACCATCCTGAGAATTTGATTCAGAAGAATCATCATCTCTAGATGTTGCCTTGGTTTTATGTTATCACTATCCTGCTCTGCTGCTAAGCTAGAAGCAGTAGTGACAGCCCTTGCCAACATGTCCTCTCCATCACCTAGGACAGCCCATCTGGTACAGCCATACTAACACTATCCTGAGGAAGATCAGTGTTCTTTTTGGTGTTCCTACGGGTATAGAGTATTTTAGGTTGTGTAGCAGATGCACTAAAATTGGGTGTGTGATGGGAGTCAGTGGGATTTCCTGATCCGTCACCCTGATTGTTTTGCACAAGTTGCACCATTTTAGGTGTAAGATTAGTATGTGTGCCTGAAAAACCTTTGCCATGTTTAACCAAGAAAGTAAAAGTTTTAGAAACCAATTTTGGAGCATCATAAGTAGCAATATGACCTCTAAACTTTGTAAGTTGTTTTTGAACAAAGAGTTGTATAAACCTTGGATAAAGCAAATATGAACCAGACTCTTTGATACTTTGAAACATCCCTTCTAAAATCATTCTGGAAAAATTGAATGGTTTACCTTTGCTTAGGCATACCATTGCAGAAGCAATAGTAGCACTAAACTCATGCCATCCAGAAGTTTTAGGACTCAAACAATGAAGAAGAAGATGTATCAAAAACTTATATTGAGGACAGAGGAGAGATTTTTGAAATTTTAAATTTGTATGATTCCCCTCATATCCCAAAGCTTCTAAACCAGCAAAAATAGCAGAATTGGCCAAGCAAGTGGTCTCTGTTTCATCATCTAAGAGAAGAGTTTCTCTTATTGATGATTCAGATACACGAACCTTTTGCCCATCTACTAAGGCACTAACATGTTTTTCCCCATTCAGAGTTTTGATTTTAGCGGTAAGCCAAAATTGTTTGATGTGGGAAACAAATATAGTAGGATTTACAGTGAGTGCATACCTAAGAGAAGTAGCATTCAAAAATGTTACCATGTCTGTGAATTCTTCTTTAACTGATTCAGCATCCAAAACGACCACACTGTTGTGTTGCGGTGCCCAGGTACGAACGCACTCCATGAATTAGGGTTTAGGGAAATTGGGAATTATTGACTTTGAGAGAAATAAAGTAATGGTGTTTGTGATAACTTCAATTTGTGATATGAGAAAACCAATTAGAAAGATCAATTAGGTTTTAAACTGATTGAAGAGTGAAATAATCCAGCAGCAGAGTTGTATAACTAGCAGCAGAGTGAAATAATCCAGCAGCAGAGTTGACTAAACAAGCTTGGTCAAAAAGTCAAAGATCCTCAGCATTTAATGTGATGATATACCGTAATCCCTATAAAAACGGACCAAATCTTTTCCCTAATTTATCACAATCAAACCCTAATCGTAATCAAAACGCCAATCAATCAAATCAAATCTTCACTTAACCCAAATCAAATCAACTAATCATGAAATCATCCCCCGAAATCATCAATATTTCTTCTGATTCATCATCCGAAGATGAGAGCCCATTTGAAACCTATGTACCGCCATTCCGTCCTCCTCATGGTGGTTGTAGAACCAAAGAGCAGGCAAAGAAGAGAAAACATGATCTTCCGGTGTTCAAAGATCTCCTCAATTTGAATCAGCAAAATATCATCCTTTTGTCTTTTGAGAAACAAAGTTTTATCAATCTTTCCTCTGCTGAACCCAGAGTCTAGCAAGTATGTTGACAAAGTGTCATACCAAGCTCTAGGAGCTTGATGTAGACCATACATTGCTCTATTTACCTTGTAAACTTTGTCAGGATGATCAGGGTCTTCAAAGCCTGGTGGTTGAGCCACATAAACCTCTTCTGTAATGGTCCCATACAGAAAAGCACTTTTCACATCCATTTGATACACTACAAAATCTTTGTATGAAGCATAAGCCAAGAATAGTCTAATTGCTTCTATTCTTGCCACTGGAGCAAATACCTCATCATAATCAAGGCCTTCTTGTTGTGTGTATCCCTGTGCTACTAACCTTGCCTTATTTCTTATGACAATTCCTCTCTCATCTCTTTTGCATCTGAAAACCCATTTTGTCCCAATCACTCTTTTACCATTTGGCAGTTCAACCAAAGTCCAAACCTCTTGCAGCTTAAATTGTAGAAGCTCATCTTGCATTGCTTCCACCCAACTTGCTTCTTGTAAGGCTTTGTAAGTGTTTTTGGGTTCAATTTGAGAAAGAAAACATGCAAACAAGCAATTTTGAAGATCTTTATGACTATTTCTTTGATGCAGTGATCTGGCAAAGAAACTTTGATGTTGAAGATCTTTCAATGCTTTAGTCATTTGCCTAGTTTGAATAGATGATTGTGGATCACTTAGGATTTGATCTTTTGGATGATCCTTGTGTATTCTTGTGGTAGTTGTAGGACTAACAGGAATATTGAGTTCCAAGTTAGTAAAATCAGCAGCAGCTCCAAATAACTGACCATCAAGTGCATCATCATCTGTGTCATAATAAATATTTTCAAGATCAGGCATATTTGGATCATCAGGATAGATAGTATCATCAATAGATCTACCTTGAGTATCCAAATTAGGAAACAATGAAGTAGCAGTAGAGTTAGTAGGCTTGGAAGCAGAATGTGGTGGAGCAGTAGTTGTATCTTTTGGCCTAGCAGTAGAGTCTTCTGAGTCAGCAGCAGAGTCTTCTGGCTTAGTAGGAGAGACATCAACAACTACTTTGGGAGCTCCATTAGTTTCTTGTTCTGCTTCAATAGGTATTTCAATACCTTCTTCAGTTTCCTTAGGTTTCTCTTGAGTAACCACATCTTCTTTAGGGCTTGAATCTGACTGAAAAGGTAGGAAAGTAGGACCAACCTTTAATTTCTCAACCAAAACAAATTCTTCCTGTGGTATGTCAACACTGGCAATAACTGGTACATAGTTCATTGTTTTGGTAAGCATATCAACATTAAACAGCCATTCTGGTCCTTTTCCTTCAGGATTAGATGTGTTCTCAGAAAACTTGATATGCAGATTCTCCTCTACATGTTTGGTTCTCTTATTGTATACCCTGAAAGCTTTACTAGTCACAGAGTAACCAACCAAATTTCCTTCATCAGCTTTTTCATCAAATTTGCCTAGCTGATCCTTAGTATTCAAAATTGTAGCAGGACATCCAAATGGTTTGAGAAAATCAATCAGTGGCTTCTTTTCATGAAATAACTCATATGGAGTCTTATTGTGAGGCTTGACTACCTTACTCCTGTTCTGCACAAAACATGCAGTGTTCACAGCTTCAGCCCAAAAAGGAATAGGTAGTTTTGAATCAGACAACATTGTTCTTGCAGCCTCAATAAGTGTCCTGTTTCTTCTTTCTGCAACACCATTCTGTTGTGGAGTTCTTGCTACACTATATTGTCTAAGAATTCCTTTCCCCACACAGAACTGATTCATCACACTATTCTTGAACTCAGTACCATTGTTACATCTGATTATCTTCACCTTGTGATTGTACAGGTTTTCAACTCTTGTAATAAATGCCTTGAGTATTTCTGAAGTTTCATCTTTTGTGGCTAGAAAGAATACTCAAGTAAACCTGCTAAAGTCATCAGTGACAACAAGACAATATGACTTCTTGTTCAAGCTTTTTACAAATACAGGCCCAAATAAATCCATGTGTAGTAAGTGTAGTGGCTCAGTATTTGTATTCACACTCTTTGACTTGAAAGAAACTCTGTGTTGTTTACCCTTTTGACATGCAACACAAGTTTCACAATTCTCAAAAGTCTTTGTAGGCATTCCCCTGACCAACTTTCCTTTTACCAATTTGTTCATGGTCTTGTAGTTCAGATGTCCCAATCTCCTATGCCATAATTTAGACTCATCAACAGTGGCCTTTGCAATTAGACAAGTCAAAGCCCTCTTAGGAACAATGTTCTTAATATGGTCACTGTATATATTCTCATTTCTAGGGACCTTCAAAAGCATAGATTTGTCATCTGGCAATTGATAGTCAGGAGAAAGGATCATACACTCAGTGTCTGTAAAAAGAAAAAAATTCTTTTTGTCACACATTTGTGAGACACTAAAAAGGTTAAACTTAAGTCCTTTCACAAGAAACACTTTTTCAAAGTCCAAATTTCCGGTTTTTAGAGTTCCTCTTCCAACAATCTTTCCACCTTTTGGATCATTCCCAAATGCAACATAACCACCATCAAAAGCCTCAAAGTCTTCAAGTTGAGACTCATCACCTGTCATGTGACCAGAACATCCACTGTCAACAATAACCATATCCTTAAGCTCATCCAGTAGATTGACCTGCACATGAAAAGTAGAGACATTAGTTCCTCTTGACGACCCAAGCCATTACTGACTTGGATCTGCCCTGTGCATCAACATAATCAAATTTCTTTAAATCACTTGATGCACTACTATCCTTGGAAACAGAATTTGAACCATTTGTTTTTGGTTTCCAAGTCCAGCAAGCTGAGGCCTTAACAGCATAAAAGTGATTACCAACAACTGTATTTGGAAGATGTTTTGGCTCAGAAGTAGAAAGTTTTGTACTAGCAGCAGGTTGCTTGCTAGCAGCAGAGTGCATACTGGCAGCAGAATGCTTACTAGCAGTAGAGCCAGTAGAAGAACTAGTTGTTGATTTGAAAACACCATTTGATTTAGCAGCATAAATAGATCTAGTAGCACCAGATCTCAACAAAACAGCTCTTGGAACCATGTTTCTATTAGGATGTGGGTGAGTTTGTTTAGTTACATATTTGTGATTCACCCTAGTGTATTGATTCCAAACAGGCTTTTGGTGTTCAGGGCATCTAACAATCAAGTGGTCAAAGCTACCACACTTATAACAAGCCTTCTTTTGTAATTGAAACTGTTTACCTAATCTATTTGAAACTAGGTTGTTGAAGTTTCTCTGGTTACCCCTAGGCTTATTATTGAACCTATCCATCTGTTCTCTAGGTATCTCATTGTATTCTACCATTTTCCTAGAGAAGTTGTTTCCTAACACAGGTTTGACAAACTTAACCTGTTCAATTTTAGGTTTAAACTTGTTAGGAATTTCTTCCTTTTTCACATTTTGTGTTTGTTTAACCTGTTCCTCATCACTGTCAGTATCAGAATACCAATCCTCAATAATTGGAGCTTCAGGAAATTTTCTATCCTCAACCTTAGGTGTTTCAATTTTACTTGTACTACATTCACCTACAGATTTTTCAATATTTAGCTCACTAATGAAGGATAGTTCTTTTCCTGGTGGAGCAAAAGCACTTTTGGCTGGAGGAGCCACTTCATTATACCCAATTCCACTACCTTTTCTCATCAAATTATTCTCAATAGATTTATGAACCATATCAGAAGCAAATTGTTGTTTTTGTACTCTTACTACATGTTTATCTTTTTCAGCAAGAGCTTCCTCTTTTTCTTTTTCTGCTTCTACCAACTTATTTTTAAGAACTTCTACTTCACTGTTTTTCTTAAAAATTTCTATATCTCTGAGATTAAGTTGATCTACATATTCCTTCTCACACTCTTTAAGATATTCTAATCTTCTTTCAACATTTTGAATACCTACTTTGTAACCTAAGTTATCAAGTTTTAGGTGTTCAATTTCCTTATTTAAACTCTCATTCCTAGACTTAAGTTCTTCTATAGTGTCAGCACAAGATTTAAAAGAACACATAGATAAGTCTGAATCATTAGATACCTCAGAGTCAGAGCCTGATGATGAACCATAGGCCATAAGTGCAAAGTTTTGCACCTTGGGTTGATCAACAGCTACCAAAGAGAAGTTTGGTTCTTCTTCAGCCATATCACTCCAATCATAATCTCCCAGTCCATCACAAGACACCAGTGCAGTAGTCTTTGATTCTTCAGTAACCTTCTTTGCAGCATCAGCATTCTTCTTTGGAGCTCTACATTCTCTAGCAAAATGTCCCTTCCTGTTGCAGTTGTAGCATTCTATCTTTGATTTGTCAAAGCCTGGACTGTCTTTAGCTTTATACTTGACTTCTTTTCCAGTCTTTTTCAAGAACTTTCTTGCCCTCAGAGTTAACATAGCCATTTGCCATTTAAGATCAATTTCTTCAAGATCATCAGGATCAATGTAATCCAAATCTTGATTTAAGACATGTGACCTTATAGTAGTTGTGAGCTCAGCCAAGAATGCACACAAAGCAATATCACTAGTAGAGATCTTATCATTTGAACTGGCAGCAGAACCATCAGCAGCAGAGACTCCATAAGCAGTAGAATGAGCAGCAGAGTGAGATTCTTTTCCTTTAGAGGATACAAAGGCAAGATTTTGAGTACCAGAGGATGAAGTAGAAGAGGTAGACAGTTCTGCTTCATACACTCTTAAATTGTTGTAGATTCCTCCACACAACTGTGTGCATACTCCATTCAGGTGCAAGACTTCTAAGAAATTTTAGATTTACATCTTCTTGTGGAACCACATAACCAACAAGCTTTAGATGGCTAACAAGTTGGTTTAGCCTGTTGTATGTGCCAATAATCTTCTCTCCACTTTCAGAAGTAAAATTCTCAAACTGATGCTTCAGCATATTTTTCTTTGATTTCTTAGTGGCATCATTCCCTCCAAACCTGAATTCAACAGCATCCATCAATTCTTTTCCAGATTCACAGTCATCAAAGTCCATTTGAAATTCATTAGGTATTCCCATTAAGAGAATACTATGTGCTTTGATTTCCATCTTCCTCACTGTATTAGCTTCAGCAAACTTAATAGGTATCTCCTTACCATCAGCACTCTTCTCATGCACAGAATCACCATTAACAATAACATTCCACATGTTGAAATCAATCATGCGAATGTATTGTCTGATCCTTCTCTTCCAAAGCTCATACTCAGCAGGATTCAGCATGGGTACCCTTGAAGCAGTCACCATATGAGTTTCATCACCCATTGTAGCAATAGATTTGGAACAGCAAACACTTAAGAAACAAAATCTTCTTGATAATAACTTCTAGATTACAAGCTCTGATACCACTTGTTGATCCCAGTTGAGCTTAAACAATCTTATATAGAAGTTAACTTAAAATAAACACTTAAGCTTGAATGCGAAATGTAAAAGCTTAACTTAAGAAGACTTATGATTCTCTTTCAACACTTCAATATTATTAATACGAGCACTCAACAATACTAGGGTTTTACAACCTTGAAGTGAATAATAATACGTACATAAACTAACCCTAGGATCCTCCTTTTATAGACTAAGGAGTCCTACTAGGTTTACAATACCTTTCTCTACAAGATAAGTATATTCTAGATAAATATAATATTTACACAATCTATTCTATATTTATCTAAACCGTATACATCCTTATCACATTAGCAGCAGATTCTGTCAACAGTATTTATCCTCAGCAGCACTTTGACATTAGCAGCAGAATCATTACCACTAGCAGCAGTTTCACTTAACAGCAGTTTTACTCAGCAGCAGTTTCAGACCCAACAATTTCTACTCTCTATTTGTGAGTAGAATTTGGGATTTTGAGTTATATACATTCTTGTAACAAAAATGAAACGTCTTAAATGGTTTGAAACTAGCGCAGATTCTATGTTTGGGGCACGAAAGCTTCTAAATCATCTGTTACTTTGAAAATTTGGTTAAATTATGAACCAACCAAATTTTGGTATTTGACTTATAAAATTTATGGATAGTATGTGTTTCGGGTCAACGTGTAAAAAAGTTACCATTCTTGACCAACGTACTTGAACAGTAGTTGAACCCACCCATTTTGTCACATCTACTACAAATTAACGTTGTCAAATGCTTATGTTATACACGAATGGTGAATGGCATGTATTATGTTGTCGTTATGGAGATAACATCACATATATTTCTTGGCACGCACATATATATAGAGTTTACGATGGCAGAAGGTGAATATGAAAGGAACTAAACCACATAGTTAAAGTCCTTGCATCTAATCTATATGCAATCATGGATATCTATGTGTATTGAGATCACTACTGCAACTTGCCTGGTCCTAAATGTCTATTCCCAATCCACAAATGATAAAACCGATCCAGTAAAATATTAACATTGCCTGTTGAATATTGCTATTTTAGATTTAAACGTCAAAGATAAACAAATAAATAGAGTTCAAGATAGACCCCGTTGGATGACATAATATAAAGACCTTTTAACACGTTGTTAGAGCACTAGGTGCAGCTCGCCACTGCCCTCGCCACAGTGACTTGGCACCCTTGTCACACCTCTTCATCACACCAGGTGAGCTTGTTGTAGCTTGTTACTCGTCTGCACGACGAAGCAAATAAACATCCTTTTCGTCCTTGTTTTTCAGATTTGGTATGTTACTCATTGAGTAGAAAAAATAAAATAAATAGTGATGAGACCCAAATAAGTAAGTTGTGATTAGTTGTTAGTGAGTGGGTTAATTGTTGAGGTTTGTTAAAGTGATTGCACTTGGTAAGCCCCAAATGAGGATGAGAGGATGCTCACTCACCCACTGCTTTTACAGTTTTTCACCAAAGCACAGTTCTTATCATTTACTTGTGAGTGTCTTTTTCGATATTTTTAGACATGTCCACGTGGCACAAATTAAAGTTGAGGCTGTTATGTTATGGGAGCAAGACCCCTACATATATAGGTTAATTCGCTTGTAGACTTTTAAAGTACAAAAACAAAGTCAATAGTTATTGTGGTAGTTAATGTTCTACTTTTGGGAGAGTCGCATCGTGTTCGCCACTTTGTTTCAGACAGTCCCTTTTGTTAATCCAATCAAATCTCATTCCCTGACTTCCAATACATCAATCTGGCTATATACTAAAGCGAAAGACCAATTACATTTGTGATTCCAATATGGAGAGAAAATAAGAGGACGTTAAAAGTTTTTTTTTTTTTTTTTTTTTTTTTGGTCAGTGTGTTTCATTATAATACGAAAGAAAATAAAAGAAATTAGGTATAAATCATGTTCTAACTTGTTTTTCCTCCAAATCTTAAATTCGGCACAACTTTTCTTTACTCTCTACAGAAAACTCTAACAACATATACTTTTTATATAATTTTCTTTCTACTTCGTTTCTTTTGTTTTCAAATAAAAAACTCGGAAGCATTTAGAAAAAGTCATACTAAAACAGCAATGTATACATTTCTAGACACAAGGAACTTGAAAAGTGGTATAATAGCTACTCCTCGGTCTCAAATTATAAGATCATGTTTTTATTTTGAATATCCTAAAATATTTGTTTATTTTCATATTTCAACCAATTAAAAGATATATTTGGGTGTGTTTGGTACACCACTATCGGAATTCATCAATCACAATAATTATCATTGCAAATGTTTGATTACTAAGTTGGGGAATGAAACTATCATTTGATATCCATAGACTTATAAAAGGGAGAGTAGACACCTTTTCTAACTCATTCCCGTGAGACCTACTATTAACATATGAAAACCATATGCCTTTCTAAAGAAAATGTGATAACCATAACTTAAAATTCACACCAAACAATAGAAATGAAATCGGTATTTTCAATCCCATGACATATCGATTGTGATTCCAGATAGTATACCAAACGCACCCTTAGTAGAGATATATTTATACTACTTTATAATGGATTTGGGATTTTTATAAAAAGAAGTATTAAAAAAATAAGCCTACACACTTACTATAAAAAGATAGTCAATAGCTTGCATACACATAATTAAAAGTTGATTAATTATCTTAAATTGTTTGAATTTGTAACAGCACCCCATTTCAAAAAAAATGTAACAACCCACTTTATAATAGGTATTTATGTGAAGCTTTAAACTTTAAGTTGTAAACGTATTTGTGATTTTAAAGTCAAAGTACTAATGTTATTTTTAATAACTACATTATTGTTTAAAAAAGGTCTATCAAAAGTCAAATAATATTATGCGTTGATACGGAAAAACTTGATAGAAAAATATGTTCGATGTTTTGGTATAAGTGAGCTTGGGTTGAATTGGACACGACTTGACCCGACCCGACTCGTTAACTATTTGAGTTGTTGAATTTTTGTTAAAGACGGGAACAACTTTGAATTTGCGGTTAAAATATTGTGCCATTGTAAGAAAAGTACTTTGAAAAAGATTATCGCCGGAAAATATAATTACACGAGTATCCGCTGTTGCAATGCGCGGATATCCGGCTAGAACTATTTGATTGGTGAATGGAAATTGGAAATTTTTTGAATTATGAAAATAGAAAGTGAATTTATAATTTGGACGGTGGCACTGGTTTTTATGTGAGTTTATAGAAAGTTTTGACGTGGAGGATGTAGGAGTTGATTGGGTTACGGCCCCTACAAAGTTGGCCATTGCTCTGTTTTAGCATTTTATGTCAAAAGCAAATCTGTCCAATGGGCTCACACCAACTAAATTCAAACCACTTCAACACCCTCGTGTTTCTCTGTCACCTCCCAGCTAGGTTCCAGTTTTATTTTGTTTCATCATACTGTGTACAAGGAAAAAGTCTATATTTGAACAAATCATATATTATGATCATTTGATACCTTAAACAGATAACATCGCCAACTATATTATGCTATTCAAAAAAAAAAAATAATAATGTTTCATATGTGAAAATTGAAATGTAATGGTTATTGTTTGAAACTCTAACGCAATATTTGCGGAATAACGCTGCAAGGTTAATGCCTTGTTGCATGACTTTGTTTCATGTTTGTAGAATTCTCCTAGTTTGATGACTGGATTGGACTAACACTAAAGAGTTTCAAGTACGTTACCAATTACACTTCTTACTTCCATTCAAACGATTGTGACTAACACGATGTTAAAATTAGAAAGTGACATGACCTCGATACATCAGAATTTTCACGAAGTTATGTTGACTTGAATGAAACATTCCACTAATAAAAGATGATAGTTATTTTACGGACCCATTTCTTTTAATATATACTTAGTCTTCAAAAATAATTTCGCCAATTATATGTGTATCGTTTTTTGTGGAATTATTCTCAATAAGGATCCTTTTAGAAAAAGTCTAATCTTCCAATACAGTTTCGTGGTGCTTAGATTCTTTTTTTTTTTTTTTTTTTTTTTTTTTTTTTTTTTAAACATATCGTGGTGCTTAGATTCAAAGTACAACCTTTTGCCACTCTCCTTTTGTTAAACCATATAATTTACATGAAAAGATCAAATAAATAATTAAATTATTACCTAAAAACATGAGTTGTTTGTTGATCAAAGAGAATATGTTTAGTACACGAGATTGTTGAGAGATTATTATTATTTGAAAAAAATAAAAAATAAAATAAGTTACTTAAAATATAAACTTAGTTTGGTAGACCTAACTTATAAAAAAATTATAAAAATAATAATATTTCATTATTTCTGAAAACCAAGTACTATTTAATGTAACTTATAAAAATAATCTCTTTTTATAATTCCTATCTCCATCTTCATCTACCCATAGATGCACCAAATGTACACAATATCACCCCTTCATCATAAATGTTTGTCGGCTAGTATACGAGAGTTCTGAGGATGTAAGTACCAAGATGTGACATTTTAAGACCCACCGATTAAATATGGGTCAAGTTTGGTAAATCTTTATAATGAAATGAGTATTAATAGATATTAATAATGGGTCTAATCCGGTATTTGATGTAAAATTATTTTTATAACAAATAACCAACGATCTAGAGCGTGGGTCAATGATTTTTTTTTTTAATTTTTTTTTAATTTATTATTATTATTATTATTATTATTATTATTATTATTATTATTATTATTATTTTTATTATTATTATTATTATTATTATTATTATTATTATTTTACTTTTTCATATTTTACTTACAATTAATATATTTTATTTTAAAGAAGTGCAAACCTGACCAAAGACCTGTATGACCTAAACTCGTTTATGTATACTTGTGCTCCCAAATGGCTCATCTAGACCCAATCCATTAAGACTAGAATCTCACTAAGCCGTGACCCGACCCACTCATTTTACCACCTTACCTGATTTAATTGCAACTCCTAAAGTCACTCAAATAAATACTCATTGTCTGAAGGTAGTTTCTTAGGCAAAGGACAATCGGCTCCTAAAAGTTTACACAAAGTTAGAGTGTCCCGCCGATCTAAATGCTTTTAGAAAAAATAGATCCACATATTTTCAGTTAATTTAACTATAATAATACCGTGATATGATGATGATCAAATTTGGCAATTGAAAATAAGAAGAACATCATTTGGTGCTTGGACAATAACCAACAATGCAGTGTTCTTGGAGCACGTTGAAGTGCCAAACTGTCAATAATTTACTTGCATCTAGGGGTGTTCATGGTTCGGGTAATAAACCGAACAAACCGAAAACCGAACCGAACCGAACCCAAAAAAAATCGAACCGAACATATAACCGAACCGAATTTGTTAAAACCGAACCGAACCGAATTAAAAATTCGATTTTCGGTTTGGATATGAGTTTGGTTATCTGAACCGAAAACCGAATTTATATATATATATATATATATATATATATATATATATATATATATATATATATATATATATATGTTATTTTTTATATATATAATATGTCAATTAAAATTTTATACTAATATAAAAGACACTTTTTTATGCTTGAAATATTTTTTTTTGCCAAAAAAAAAAAAAAAAAAAAAATATATATATATATATATATATATATATATATATATATATATATAGTAATTCGGTTTTCGGTTTTGACCCATAACCGAACCGAACTTCGGTTCGGTTCGGTTTTCGGTTATGACCCAAAAAAAATTTTCAACCGAACAACCCGAATCGAATAAACCGATTAACCGAGAACCGAACCGATGAACACCCCTACTTGCATCACTAGAGTTTTGAAACATAATTTTTGTTGTCTTATAATAAGTTGAAAAATAGTCTAAAGGACGATATATCTTGTTTTATTAGATGGAGAGAAATAAAAATATGTGACGATGTTTAAATTAAAATTTTATTTTTAGAAACATGTTCCACTAGATCTATATATGTAGAGGTCAGATCAACAAAGAACACATTTTAAACAACAAATGGTGAATGCTAGCAATCTATTTTTTCATCAAATAAGAAAACTCATTGTCCACATTTTTTTTTTATTAAAATAACATATCTTGCAAACAATAAATCTTCAAGTTACGAAAATACACTATTGCGACGAGAATAATTAAAAATAAGAAAAATAACAAATCACTTGTGATTTTTTGAGCGAAATTTTACAAATCAGAAAAATAACAAATTATAAGTGATTTTACATATAACATGTGATTTATCTGAGTGAAAATTTTGAAAAAAAAAAAAAAAAAAAAAAAAAAAAAAAAAAAAAAAAAAACTTAGAAAGTATATAGAGGTGCAAACCAACAAAAAGATAATACTCTTCGCGATGGTGTTTTAAAAAAAATAGTAAAAAATGGGGTTTATTTATTTATTTATTTTTGAGAAAATTTTGTAAACGACCCAAATTTAGAGTAAACTGCAAAATGTCTTTAAACTTTGCGATTTTTGCAAGAAATGTCCCCATTTTTAAAAAATTGTGAGAAATGTCCCTAACATTTGCATGTTTTGCAAGAATGGTCCGTTAACGGCTATTATAGGGGCAAATTCACGATTTTGGCTAACGCTCGTACTAAATCACGTTAGTTGGTCGTTACGTTCGATGCATGTGAGGGTAACTTCGTCAATTCACTATTCCCGCCTTTAACACCCACCTGCTACCACCCCAGGCACGATAATCAACGAGGACATTTTTTGTAAATAAACTTAGTCATGTGTAACACATTAACACGATCAAATCACATACACAAACACATTGTATCATCTTTCAACTGATCAAATCACACACCCACAAACACATACCATGGTATTGGTTTTCCCACTTTGGAAGATTCAAACTCCTGAGTTTCCGAGCTTGGTTCTATTTTTGGTAAGCTTAAATGTTTTAAGTTTTCATTTGTTTTTCTTATTCGAACATGCATGTGTACATTGTAGGATATGTGATTTTCATACTTTTAAGTTGTTATTTGTTTTTCTAACCAGATTTAAATGGTACACTGTTCACTCTAAAAATACACTACAATGAGCTCTTCACAAATCCACCAAACCAAAAATATCAGTTGGGACATGTAGCCTATGTTGACCTGATTGTAGTTGACTATTTCTGCATTCAGGAGTATGTTGGGATGTTAGGCGCACTAGGATTAGGGGATGATAGTGCTCTGTTCTCACATTTCGGATCCCTGGGGAATCTTTGGATCATGGGTTGGTCCCATTGATGAGTGTGGAAGATGTTGTGCAAATGTTTGAATGTGTGCCTTGGTTTAAGGAAATAGAGGTTTATATTGAAGAAGGTATTTCATCAGTCGAGCAGTATGTTGGACATGGGGAATAGTCATGGTAAGGGTGTTGTGATTGAAGATATAGAGGATGGTGATGTCGTTAAGGAATCATAGAAAGCTGATGATTTGTCTTTGCTAGAGTGGCATGGTGCTACTGAAATGGGAAAGGAGGGAAAATTGGGTGATACTTCAACTCATGCTTCATCCAGTAAGGTTGGATGCATGGATAGTGAGAATTGCTATTTCGTAGATTTGGATGATGATGAGCTTGTTATTCCAACACCATGGTCTGATGAAGGAAAGAACAAAATAAGGGCAAAAAGGTTGAGTGGTTAGTACGAGTTTAGAAACATCTGTTTGAAATGGAATTCTTAATAAACGATGGGTTTGAGCAAATGAAGGAGAAGCTAAATAAAGAAACTGAGGTGATTCAAGAAGACGCTGCAGTAGATATGAATCAAACTGTTGACAACATTAAAGAGAAAACAAGTCAAGAGGATGTTGGAAAGGGTATAGGTGAACCTGAACTTGAACAGGGTTTGGAAGGTGAGTTGGAGACAAGGAAAAAGGATGATTACGTCCACAAAAAAATTGAAGTTGATTGGCTGGATAATCAAGCATACTATGGACCTGATCAAAAGGTAGAGATTGATATGTTGTATGCTGACTTAGAATTTGTTATTCAGAATGTTACTTTTCTACACAATGAACTCAGAGATGAAGCTATAGTAGTTGCTGATGAAGCTCCAACATCAGATGTTGAAGAAAGTTTGGAAAGGGCAGAAATGGAAGCTCCAGCTACAGATTTATCATTTACCAGTGTGACCTCTGTTATAGAAAAGAAGAGAAGAAAGTTGGATCCAACTGACAAGGCTGAGAAGGCAATAGAAGCAGAGGAATATGTTGATTCTAAATGATGAGGGAATGGTCATGGTCATTAGAAGGCAATGGTGAAGCTTGTAATATGGCATTGGTGAAGCTTGTTCGGTTTATTTTGTTTATTTTATGGCTTGGTATGGCATGTTTTGGAACAAGTTTAATTTATGTAGGTCAAATAACATTTTAGTGTTGTTGTTTGGTCCATTCAGTACCCAAGTTCCTTTAAACTAGGATTTGAATAGAAAATAACTTAAGTGTTGTAAATCCATAAACATAATTAAGTCACTGAGTGAGTAGTCACTCAGTGAGTCTCCTTCAGGATACTCAGGACAAGTCTAAAGAAGAAAGGGGGTGGATTGTAAACAAATTCTTCCTTTACGTAAAGGGGGTGGATTGTAAACAAATTCTTCCTTTACGTAAAATGCTTAAAGTTATAAACGAAAAAGATAGGCTCTGAGGGGTTTACTAGAGGTATCATGTACTAAAAATGAGTACATCGCAAAGGTGTGGGAGAATTACTTCACCAATGAAGTCAATGTAATTATAATACAGGTTTAAAACATGGTTATCCTAATGCCTCTTATCATGTAGCAAATCCTAACTACACGAATGTAGTCGCACTAGCGGTCTCAGGATGCATCGCTAACGCAAGTTCTAGAATCTAAATACTACCGGTACACTCATAAGCATGAACAATGAATGCTTTTTCCATAAAGATCTAAAGGCGAACCTCACATATTTGGGTGGAAATTTTTGAGTGGTACGGTTTTTGTGCTAGTCATATAATTCATATCCATGAGACGCTTATTAAGACTAAAGTTTCATTCCTATATGTTGCAAAAAAATTTAAATTTTGTGCCAAAATTACTCTAACAAGTATTTCTCTCAGTTTTATTACGCATCTACTATTAAAAAAAAATAAAAATCAAATGGAGTTATAGTTTCTAAGGTATCTCAATTTACCCTCCCTACACTTAAATCAAACATTGTCCCCAATGTTGAAGATAAAAAATGTAAAAGTAAAGATAAATGAAAATGAAAGAAACTAATTTTCCCCTGATTCGCTCGGTATGGACTATGTGGTAGCATGGTTAAATCCTTCTCCAAGAAAATGACCATGTAAAGCTTCACTCCTGAAATATAATCATCTTCCTGTCCAATATAACTTGTTTAATGACAAAGAAAACAAACACGAAACCTCGCATAAAATCGGTGGTAAATTCTATATAAAAGTAAATCCTAGAAAGTAAGTAAAGATATAATGATTGCAAAATAAATGTTTGCAGATTCCTGGAGTTTAAAAAGTAAAGATTTTACGAAACTATACAATTCCAGCAAAAAAACAAAACTTGGAAAAATTTTCAGAAATAACACCTGACGCCGTAGGCTATAACCCCTGACACCGTCAGAAATGATCTGACAGAATTCTTAATATTTTGTTTCTGGAAAATTTCTGGAAAAGATCTAAGTTTTAATACCTAGAATCCTGCAAAATATCTATTGTGACTCGATACAAGCATTTGACTCTAACAAATACTAATATGTATGCTAAACTCTAATTGTTATTGTTCATGTCTAATTCGTTCTTTAAAAACAAGTATGATCTTCCCTACACTTATCTTTTTGCAAAATACCTTTATATGTATTAAGACAAGGTTAAAGATAAAATAAAGCATTTTCACAATTTATATGAAACATGAACAATGAACAAAAAGATAAAACATACATATGGAATCAAATAAAAATAAACAAACAAGCAAACAAACAATGAAAAAGAAGCATAGATTGCCTCCCAAGAAGCGCTTTTATTTATTTACGAGTCTTGTGGCTAGACTCAAAGTCATACTCTATCCTATGTGAGTTAGTTCCTCATCGAGGACATCCTTAGGGTTGAACTTTGCTTTTAACTTTCTATCGGTACGCTTTGTTCGGTTTGACTTTTCAAAATTCTCCCCATCCGGATCATATAATGTCATTTTTATGTGCCATGATCCATCTCATTCCTTAGGTGGCTTGTACCAATTCCACTTATGTTTGTCGTTTTCGCTCTTCCACTTATTCATTTCTAGGTTAATTGGCAAAACTCCTAGGAATTCAATCATCTTTCTAAAAACTAGAGGATCTTCAAGTGGGTCCAATTCGGTATCCCTAGCCAAGCGCGCTTAGAGACATAGATCAAAACCGACTACAACTTTCACTATACAACAACAGCATTCACCTCAACAAAAATCACATAAAAAATCCAGTTCACAACAATAAATTGAAGCACATGATGCCATGAACATGGAAGAAGAAGTGGTTGGGGCTGAAAATCTGAAAGAAAGTGTAGAAACGAATGAATTCTGGGATGATTTGACGTATAATGAAGGGGATATACCTCCAGGGCTAGGAGGATTTGATGATTCTGATTATGATAATGATGATGGGTTAAACGATGTGCTGAAAAATCCAATGGGCAAACAACCGGAAGATTCTACAGCAACTCTCGAGCAGTTATTCTCAAACATTCATGCTATATTTGGGATAAACTTTAGTGATGAGGTTCCATTAGATGAGAAAGTCAAAGATATCTATGATTCGGTGATCTACAAGCTGAACAACGAAAGAGACTTGGATAGAAGATTCATTGATCATGAGATATCTCAAGCGTTCAAAGCTCCAAACACCTAGGAACATCCACAACCAGAACCAGAACAAGTAATTCCATAAGATGTGGTTATTCAAGGAAAAAGAGAATGCACTCCCTTATGGAAATGAATCCCGAGAGTCCTAAGATCAGATGCCGCACCATTAGTTCCTTACATTAATGATGATCTTTTATATATGCTTCATAGTCCAAACAAATACCAACCATCAATAAAGGAAGTTGCAACATTTGAGGAGATTCCAGATAGATTTCTTAAAGAAGGTAGATTTACTAACATCTACGTGGAGAAAGAAATTGATCCTGAAAGGTATGACAGAGACTCGTATCTGGGTTTGGTTAATGTTAATGAAAGATTGAGGGGTTTCTACTGATTAAGGCAGCTCAGACGCATGCCTTGTGAAGAAGTCTACTCGAAGCACATAATTCTAAGATACGTCGAAGTCAAACCCGAATATCACTTCTCCTATGGATCGGTTGAGTATCATGTCATACGGACAGTTAATCAACATTTTCACTTCACTAAAGCAGATTACATCAATCTTCATCCTCACGATCTGGGAGACATTCTTAAGAGAAGAAGAGACTACCACAATAAGAAAGGCATAGACCAAGATGTCATAAACTCAGTATTGATGTTCATGAGATTATATGTAGTACCAGCTCACATCGAAGACTTCCAGATGGGAATAGAATGTCATCAAAGGAAGATTAACTTGACTCCTCCAATGTTGGCTAGTCTTGGTATTAACAAAGTCACCGTTGGACTTGCTTCATAAAATCCAACCTTTGACTATGTCTAGTGTATGTGACCGATACGAAGCAAAAAAGATTATTCAGAGTAGTTGAAGTAGCCAAGTTCTCCAGAGGAATGTTGTTATGGATTATGGAGAAACTTAAAAGGATACTGAACAATGTAGAGAACCGGCAGATAGTAATGACTGCAAGAGATCATCGTCTAATGACAAGAGTTGTGAAAGTGATTAGAGAAAGATTGACGCTTCGATCATCATGGAAACGCAAGGAGCAAAGAATCGGATCTCGAAGCTGGCCTAACAAGAAGCCAATAAATAGAAGACCTAAATGATCTACCCTTAGGGGGAGATTGTTGGAACATGAAAAGTGTAAATCATTAGTATAGGGACTTCTATTTATCACTTGTAATATTTTAGGGTACATTGTATAGTTTTGTTGTAGCTTGCAATACCAACTTACCCTCGTAACACTTGTATAGTTGCGAGGGAAATCTAGACGTATGCATTGGTATAAATACCCCATACCTCATGGGTTATGAGGTATATGTTATCACTATGTCTTACGAGACTTTAATTCTTTCTCTCTCGTCTCTCTCTCTCTCTCTCTCTCTCTCTAGAATAAAGTGCACACACCCACTTTATGTCTCTTAGATTAACAGTAGACGTGATATTTTGGCAACAACATATGAACAACAGTTTGAGCATATGAAAATAACTAATGATCATTAGAAATAAAGACATGTTACACAATCTTGACCTACTACGACTAATAATACCTACTTGTACATTACAACTATATCAGTCTCACTTAAAAGTTAAGGTGAAGGCTTTACGAGGGATAGTTGCGGAATATTATCCCTATTAATGACAAATGTTACTCTTTAAGTTATGAAGAGGAAAATTCCACAATAAAAGAGGAAAAATATTCTAGTTGTTGTGAAGTCAATTGCTTATCACTTCTACTATCCTCCCTTTATATACTAGGGAGATACACTGTTAGTAGTTACGAGAAAATAGTAATTTCCAAACTAGAGCAAATTGGAAGGTACACGTACCTTTGTGTGGCTAGGGTTGCTTTACTCTGTTAACAAATTTTGTACATGCAAGTTGCTTTCCATGCTATCGATGAGTCATTATCTTCCCAAGGGTTTTCCCGTTTTACTTTATCTCAAATTATTCCCGCCTAAGTGTGTCTGAGAACTTCAGCCAGATCCTTCTTTATTTAGCAAGTATCTTTGAGTATTTGCTAAATGTATCTGATCAGTGTTAACTAGTCAGGCTGTATGGTTCTTCAGGATGGTGTAAGTTGATAAGTCTTTCAGAGTCCTAGAGAAATTTTTCAGTCCTCCAAGACTTAGTTTGTTTGTAACTCTTTGTACTTTGTTGGCTGACTCCGCATCAGGTTACAAAGTAGTTATTCAGTTTAGTCCTTGACTTCGAAGCTTGACTATAGTTACTAAGAAGTATACATCATATCAGAGTCATTTTTGATCTGATATGTGAAGTCACTCAGTGAGTTCCTTAGTTAGAACCGTTCTCCTTTACATCACTGGTTGAATATATATCAAGTGGTCTGACTCTAACTTCCCTAAGTTTTGCTCACTGAGGTATATCCATTTGCGAGTTTTTTGATCGCTGATTGTGATCAGCTGTACTGGTCGTTGTTAGGGAGTAAACGTTCTCATGGTTTACATTTTGACTTATCAGAGAGTGAACTGGCTCTCTGATTTTATCAGCTAGTGACTTAGTCTGGTTTATGCTTCAAATACTTGTGAGGGAAAATTTGCTCAAATGTTGACTCAACACTATTTAAGCTCGTTTACGTGTTTGACTGATAATTAGGCTATACTGAACTGGGTTGACACTAAATTGCATTGTATCTATAATGATAACTAATGATTTTAATGCCTGGACTAGAACTGAATCCATTGCATTATACAATGAGCTGATAAACAAGTTTACTAAAATATAACTATGAAATATTTCATGAGCACCATGAGCTGAAACTAAACTGAGCTAATACTGAATCTGAATTAACAGTTGAGCTATAATAAATCAATGTCTTTTTATGCTATGAACTACTACTAATCAAATGACTACTAGTTCGTACTTGACGCTAGCTATGAACATAAACCTGTTTAACATCATTATCTATCCCATATGCTATATAGAATTTTGTCTATACACCGTATGGGGGTTGTATACGCCGTATAAACATCTAGGTCTATACGCCATATACACTTGCAGAAACTAAACAGCTGATGCGAGATATTGCAACGTCACAAGGAGTTTTACTTCTCGGTGATCTCAAGAAGTTTTGCAATCCTCCAAGCAGTGTACCTGATCTTTGTAGTGTAGTATAGGTAAATCCGGGGGATTGATCGTTCTCTAGGAGAATAGTGTCGTTAGGTTGAAGTGTAAGTCGAGATAAGTCTAAAGTCGAGGGATGATTATATTTGTATTTTTATGTATTTTATAAAGTAAGTAAAGATCTCGGTTTTGAAGGTAGGGCGGAATTAGTTGCTATCCAACTAACCCAAAAACTATTTTTGTAAAACAAAAATTAAAATAATAAGAAAAGTAAATGTGGTGAACTTCCTATGGTGAGACAAATGTGTTTATTTAGATTTTACTACTCCTTAGTTATCTTTTATTGATTTGTTGAATTGTCACGTCGTTTATTTTAGTTGAAGCATTGTATTCTTTAATACCAGTCGTGGGGGTGTGCTAAATTCCCCAATTCTATGAATATTAATTTCACCTACAACCTTAAGTCAATTAAGCAATCATAGGATCATAAACATCAATTCATGCATTAAATACAATGAGAAAAACCTATAATTGAACGATATGGTTACGTTTTCTAAGACATTCAAGCTAGTTACATAAAGAAGTCAGCCAGTTTTCTTAGCCTAATGTAAAGCAATCGACTAAACAATAGACAACGCATCAATAATCAGTAACTAGGTTTAGATCTAAGCAAACACAAGTAAACTTAAGCTAGCATGTTAAAGTGAAGAAAATATAAACAAAGAATCAAACAACACATAAACATATTGAATGACTAAAAGAATAACTTATCTTCAAATAAACATGGATGAAAAAGGCTGAAAAAGCTCTACAAATGCTCTGGAATTCGTCTAGGGTTTTGTACCAAAGATGTCACACTTAATGAATAAAAATTAAAAACTTTATAGATTTACAAAGCTGGTGGCGTCAGCTTATGGGCTCTGACGCTGTCAGACTGCCGTATTTATGGTTTCGTGTTGTGCAAGTAGCCGCTCTGACGCGATCACTCTTTAGTCCCTAACGACGTCGGCTTATGGCTGACGTTGTCCCTTTTTAACCTTTCTAGCCATCTTTAGCAAACTTAAAACGTGACTCCTTTCTTTGAAATGCACCTGACGCCGTCAGGTTATAATTCTACAAAGTTTTCTGAAGCGACGTGTGCAAAATCTTCCAGCTCCAAGTTTAACAAGTGACGGCGTCACAAGGTATAACGTAACACTGTCAGGCTTCTATCTTGACGGTTTTTCTGCAACTTTGTTGTTTTCTTCACTTTTTCGTCCAAACATGTCCAAAAAGCGCCATATTCCAGAATTCTTGTCCCAAGTACCTAAAATGCAAAAAGAAACGATTTGAGGCAATATTTGATCACATATACTCGATTTTAGGCTTAAATGACCCATTAAAAAGGTATCAAATAAATCCTTATCAACAACATTGTTGTAATGTTCAAATTTGTACCATTCCGCGACTACCAGGATATACATGAACTTTTGCTATCACATAAAAACATATAAAGGTTCTACTACCTCTGCTTATACTCATATTTTTCTAACTTTGCGCTAATCATTAGATATTCATAAAACGACACTAAACTTATTAACCGTTACTCACCTCAATTGATTAGGTGATTTCCTTGATTTCCTCTTGCTTCCATGACCACATTAGCACCTGAATATCACTCTATGATCATTAAGATATGCCACTAAATCATTAATATAAAAACTTAACTTATAACCACAATTTCGGGCAAAAGTTACCCTTGTGCCAAACACCCCTTCAAGATACAACTAAGCATCATCATCACCATCAACATGAACTAGCTCATAACATCAACCCATTAACTTCACCAATTCTAAATTATTGTTACCCGAAATGATAACTTGTCTAAATTCATTAAACGTGTATGCAACATAATATATGTGGTTAAAATCATTAGTTCACTTATACTTCAAAACCCCCCAACTTCCACGTATAAAATCAAACCATTGCTAAGATTTACCACTTACCTTGATGGAAATTCATTAAGAATACTTGTAATCTCTTTATGACTACTCAATCCTTTCAAACTTCTTCCAAAATGCTTCCTTGAGAAATCTCTTCATGATGTGGAAAGTTATGATTTTTGCTCCATTTTCTATGCTAGCACACGTGTGATAGGTTTTTTTTTTTTTTTTTTTTTTTTATTATTTTTTTTCCTCCTAGACTAAGACCCTTATAAATATATGTGGGGTCCACCTCTATTAAAGCCACTTAACGGGGAGGGGTTAATTTTTTTTTGTCTTGGGGATATAGAAAAAATAAGAGAAATATGTGGGTCCTACTTAAAAAAATACTATTAAATGTTTTGTGGACCCAATCCTTTAGCTAAGAGTAAAAAAGAAACATACCATATGAGTGATATTCTGGACTTTTTGGGGTTATAAGGACCCAAGGCCATTTACGTAATTTTTGGTCTTAACTAAACTTTTGCACCGTTAGATCCTGCCGTTAAGTCTGTTATGCTAGAGGTCCTTTTCTATTAACTATTTGCATTTTTCGTTCTTAACTGTACTAACATTCTAATGTTCCATATAACTAAAGGGAAAACGGGAAAAGATTTTAAGAAATCTCCGGTGGTTGGTCCGGAAAGACATGGGACTTTTTGGACCCAATGGTTAGGCCCACTTTTTACAGGTCAGTGGAATCTTTATGCTCAAAATCCCGATTCGAGTAGTCATTTATTTGGTACCTCCGAAAGAGCCAGAACTGCCATTTTAACCCTTCTCGGGGGATTCCATCCACAAACCCAATGTTTATGACTGCAAAATTTGAAGTGTTACATAAACATTTTCAATCAATTATCTCAAAAATAAATGCTGGGTATGATTTTTTCTGCCACTTCGAATGCTAAATTATTTCCCTTCGTAAACCCTAAGAAGGAAACAAGAAAGATGAGACGCATGTGACCGCCCTACCATTTCAGGTATAGATACTAGTTTCCATAGCATTAGTATAGGAATGATCTAACAATGCTATTAACAAGGTAAAAAATAAGCCTTATTTGATAATAAAATTGATAAAAGCTCATGGAATCTAACAAATTTTTTTTCAAATAGTACATATAGTAGTTTTTGAAAGTGTGGATGTTTTTAGATGATTAAATACATTACGGAGTAATACTATTGAGATAATATTTAGATCTTTGTTTGAAAGGCCATTTATGTCATTCACAACCGTAACCTCGAGTTCTAACTACTTTGCCAAACATATTTTGGAAAATAAGTGTCACTTTATTTTGGATACCTTTATTTTGGTGCATACCAAGGGATAAATCCCAACCATCCATCTAATTTGATCTAATAGAGGGGATTAACCTAAGATTTAATATTTAAACTTAATTCCATGTTTTTTTCCTCTTTCTTTGTCTTTTTGCCTTTCATATTTATTTCTTTTCTTTTTTTCCTTCTCTTTTTTTTTTTTAAATTTCGTTTTTTTTTTGTCTTTTTTTTATAATTTATGTTTTTTTATTCACGTTTTTTTTACAATCACGTTTTATTTTCTACGCTTTCATACGTTTTCGTTTGTTTGTATACGTTTTCGTCTGTTCTCTTACATTTACATCCGTTTTCATATGTTTTCGTCTGTTTTCTTAAGTTTTTGTTCGTTTTCATACGTTTTCGTCCGTTTTCAAACGTTTTCGTCCGTTTTCTTTCGTTTTCGTCCATTTTTCATAAGTTTTCATCCGTTTTCAGACGTGTTTTTAGGCTTTCTTACGTTTTTGTCTGTTTTCTTACGTTTTCATCCGTTTTCTTACGTTTTCGCCTATTTTCGTCCGTTCTCATACGTTTTTGTCCGTTTTCATCCGTTTCCATACGTTCTAGTCCGTTTTCTTTCATTTTCGTCCATGTTTCATACGTGTTGCCCATTTTCATACGTGTTTTTACGTTTTCATCCGTTTTCATACATATTCGTCTGTTTTTTTATTTTTTCATACGTTTTCGTCCATTTTCAGCCATTTTCGGACGTTTTCATATGATTCTGAACATCACAAGTGATATTTACTGATATTCAGAATTTTCACAAGTGATATTCTGAATATCACAAATGATATTCTGAATGTTACAAATAATATTCTGTGATATTTCATTGCTCTGTTATTTTTTATATATTATCACCAATGTATTTTCTAATACTTTCTAGTTACAAGATGGATTTTGTGTCTTTAATCGCAATGGATAAGCACATATTTGTTTAAAAATGTAATTAAAGCTATCTATCACTTTTGATATTATACTATTAGTAGAAATAAAAACATTAATGCCTCTTTAGGTGAATACTTATTTTGCTAAAAAATAATGCTAATTTAATGCAACACTTGCTTGATTTTAAGAATACGTCAAGTTTCTGTTTTCATAGTTTGCTTCATTTTTAATCATTTTGATATTTGTAAGTGACACTTATTTATCCTTGTGATATAACACTTTAAGGAAGATGAAGAGTATTTAAATTGTTATTCTTAGTTATTAAGAGTAATATCTTATGTGATAAAGCAATGTAATATGACACTAATTCTGTTATTCTACATATGAGTGTTATCACAGGTGATAAAGCATTAGAATTTAACACTAATTCTGGTATTCTACATACGAGTAATATCACATGTGATAAAATAATAAAATGACCAAAAGTAGACATCATTAATGTCTAGTAATATATATATATATATATATATATATATATATATATATATATATATATATATATATATATATATATATATATATATATATGTGTGTGTGTGTGTGTGTGTGTGTGTGTGTGTGTGTGTGTGTGTGTGTGTGTGTGTGTGTGTATATTGTGGAAAACTAGAAGGGGGGTTGAATAGTTTACCGCGTTTTCAATTCTTATTTAGCTTAAATATCTTTAAAAACATTTACGTTTGCTTAAAGATATAAGTACAATGTTATACGTTTGATTCTTTGAAAAGCTTTTCATGTGAATGACAATTCTAACTTAACTAGTTTCAAACTTTGAAAAGCTTTGCTTGTGAAGATCCTAACTTTGCTAGTTTAGTTCTTTGAAAGCCTTTACTTCTGTTTGAAGATATAAACACATCTTTACTTGTTTAGTTCTTTGAGAACCTTTATAAGTAACTAGCTATGTCAACAAAAGAACAACATGTAATAAGCAAAGATAAGGAAAGAAACGATCAAACCACAACACAATTATTTATCGTGGTTCGACTACAAGGACTCTTTTTCCTTGCCCTACATCCACGCCCCGAGTTTCCAACTCGAGAGTTATAAGCACTAATCAACAAGCTCCTTTCACCGGCGGAGAAAACCTTTACAACGTCGCTTACACTTTTACCGACACTAAGCTAGATGTCGAGTTCTTTTACAAGGGTACAACCACTCCCGTTCGTCGCTTACACTTTTACCGACACTAAGCTAGATGTCGAGTTCTTTACCAAGGGTACAACCACTCCCGTTAGTTCTTTTACAAGGGTACAACAACTCCCGACACACTACGTATTTTGAGGCCTAAAATACTAACCACTTACTTCTATATACATGACACACATGAAGTATAAACTACCAAAGCTTATACATGACCAAGCTACCAAGACTTGCAACTTTAGAGTTGAAGCTTGTAACTTCTTGAATGATCTTGTGAAGTCCCTTGCTACATAAGAGAATCACAAATCAAAAGGTTACTGAGTTAGTTGAGAGAGTATGTGAATATATATCCTAAAAGTGTTACCAAAAACTAACAAATGGTTTGGTATTTATAGCAAACAACACTGCAGGTCTGGAGGATCAGGCGGACCCCTCAAAAGGGTTCCGCCCGTGTACCTCCAGGGTACCGCCAGGGCTGCAGTTGGTTTTGCAATAACTCTTGCAAACCAAACAAGGTCTTGTCTCATTACTCCTAGCAACCAAACAATGTCACATCTCATAATAACAAGTTAAATACCAAGCTTGCAAGCCACAACAAAGTTAGTCAAACACATTTTTTTCCATAAATGCATAATGACAAAATTTGCCCTAAATGTGATGTGACCTTACTATATTAAGAAATAAATATGATGTGACAAGACTCATTTTAGTTTAAGAAGTAAAAACATAGTTTTGTTTAAAAGGAAATGTTAACCTTAGTTAAACAAGACTTAGACACTTAAAGTGATGATTTACTTATAGCTAAACTTCATACTTTGTCATTAACAAAACTTAGCAAAGATCGTAAAATATAAATAACGTTTTTAGGCGATATTTGTATTAACAATCTCCCCCTTTTTGTTGATGACAAAACATAAACTTTATTTATAAGTAAGTCACTAGTTTTAGTATTAAGTCTTATAAAGTTAGGTATAAAAACTTGTTTTTGCTAAGATGATGTGATATATAAAAAAAAATTATTGAAACAAGTTTATATCTAAATTCTCCCCCTTTTTGTCGAAACAAAAAGAAAAGTAGCGAAGCGGAAGTAACCACTTGCTCCCCCTTGAACGATACTCCCCCTAAATGGAGTGCCAAGAGAGGAGACATGGATTTTGAACCTACAAGAAAAGGTTAGTTGTTGCACAAGATACCAAGTCATGAAAGCATTTCATGTTTAAACACAACTAAGAGTTGTGAAGTGAAATAGTATAACATTTATGCTCCCCCTTGAATATTACTCCCCTAAATGGAGTATCAAGGAAGGAAAACATGGAAAATGAACCTACAAAAAGAGAGGTTAGCTTTTAAAGCACAAGATTTATGTATGGTACCATAACAAGGTATAGTTCACATATCATACCTAAAATGGTCATTTAAACAATGCAAACCTTGTTGTAGAATTAATCTTCATTTAATGTAAAATTTTGACTCTTAGAGAGTCAAAGACACATAATTAAGATTACAACATCCTACCTTTTTAAGAAACAAAGAAAAACTAAAAATGAACTAAGAGTATAAAAACCTACAAGGAAATCATCATTATCCTTAATGAGAACCATTTTCCAAAAACAAGGATAGGGTTGTTTAAGGATGAAAATGTGAGTTGAGGGTTGTAGCGGGTTTTATTTTGAAAGGTGAGGTGGTGACTTGGTTTTGGTTTGTTGGTTAAAATGGGAGACATTTTCCAAGAGAAAAGGTTTTGTTTCATTTTGGAGACTCTAAGGTTGTGGTGGATGAGACAAGGATTGGAGACGGTCCAAAATATGGTTTAGAATAAACCTCATTTCTTCGGTTAACTCGCGAAGTTCCGTTCGACACCTTTCACTAATGCGAGCGGTTCTTTCGCAATGTCCACAATCATGGCGGGGGAAGTTTGGTGGAAGAGAGGTTTGATTTGGTGGTGGTGGATGGGTTGAACTTGAAGGAGCAAATGTGGATGTTTGAGAGGTGTATTTGCTACATTCATTTGTTGAATTTAATGCCGTATTGAATTCCATAACATGATTGATTTGAGAATCAACCATTCGTTTGAAGGCATTGAGGTGGTTTAAATGGGTGTTTATTTCCTCATTCATGTTTGGAGGTTTTTCCCACATTGAGGCTTCTATTTTCTCATAAGAAGAAAGTAGAGAATCAAATTGTTGTTGTTGTTGTTGTTGTGGTTGAATTAGGTGACGAAAACTTGGTTCTCCGTAAGGATCACCATAAAGGTTTTTGTAAATTGGATGAAACACAAATGAATGTGAGTGGGTATGGCCTTGATCATTTGGAAAAATGGATGGTCTAGCATAACGGTAAGCCAACCGTTCTACCGTAAATGGGTAATGGGGTTCATCATTAAGTTGCTCACTAGGTTGTTGTTGGGTTTCCATTTGAGCAACGGTATCAAAAAGTGAGAAGGATGATGGTGTTGATGATAGATCATCAAAAGTTTCCAAATTGGGTGTTGGTGATGTTGGTGGTGTATGGAAAAGTTCCATTGGTGTAGGTGTTGGTGATTGAGGTGAAGGAGTTTTTTATTTAAAAGCTTGTTGAGAAAATGGAGTTGACTCACTCAAAGGTTTAGTTGATGATGGGTTAATTGCTAGGTTTGAGTTGCAAAGTGGTGGAGAAGGTGGTGGAGTAGCAAGATTAAGTAAATCTTGAATGGTGATCACATTAGTATTACAATGTGTTGAGGGTGTAGTTGAGGTAGTACGGTTAAGAAAATCTTGGATAGGTGAGGAGATGTTGAGTGAAGCATCACTTGATGATGATGAGCTTGACTTTGTGGTTTTGTTGAAGCAACAAGGTTTCACACTAAGCCTAGTGGTTTTAGCACATGATTTTGATGACTCGGATGAGGTGTTGGATTTGGTCATTTCAAAGGTTTTGGTTTTGATGTTTGAGGGGAGAAGTCTTGATGGTGATGGTGTGACTTGAATTGTTGTGAAGCTTTCAATTTTATAGGATGAGAAAAGTGTTGAAATAGTGTTTGGATTTGATGTTTTACTATTCTAAGATTGAGGTGTCAAATGATTTTCATGACCATGTCACATCATTTGAGGTCAATCCAATGAATAGGATGGAGTGAAAGACCAACCTAAGCACTCAATGCTTTGTGATCATGGGAAGTGGTTTGGTTGAAAATGTATCAAAGGCTTGAAGGATCCTTTAAAAGGGTTCATTTGGTTAGTTATGTTTTGAATTTGAATTTTTGGCAGGAAGTGTCTTCCTAATGGTTTTAGTGAGTGAGGTTTGTTCCAATATGGTTGTTGTTGTAAATGAAAGATGTTTCTCACTTAGGATAATGATTTTGACACATTACAAGTTTTGGACTTAAGAAAAATGGAAAAATTTTCTGCAGGTGTCTGGCGGATCCCTCAGAAGACACTGGCGGAACCCATTTAAGGGTACCGCCTGGTCCGTTGGGCCATTTCTGGAATTCCCAGAAAACACACTGGCGGACCCCAATTTTGGGTACCGCCAGATCCGCCAGGGGTAAAAAATTAGGCAGTCCGCGTTTTTGACCCGCGAGACGATTTTCAAAATTTTCGAAAACTCCTAAAATCAAAAAGATAAGGTATTACTGGTTAGGCAATGCAAAAATTTGACATGTAAACATACATATCATGGGACTTTGCTCTTGAGGTCGAGGATTTCACTATACTTAGTAAGAATTCCCATAAGCATAGAAAAGATGACAAACACCTTAAACATTTTCATTATGCATAAAAGTTCATGTAAACATAATCCAACAAACATAATAAACCATGAAAGTGAAAAACACATAATTCACGTAGTTTTAACACAAAGACGATTCTAAAGCATTCTTATGCCAAACGCTCCTTAATCTTCTCACAACCGGTCTATCTTCTTTTTGAGCTTGTTTAGGTACCTTCCAAAACACTTGAACATTCCTTTGGTTTGCTTGAATTCTTCAGAAGCATTGTCAATGATGGGGAGAGCTTGAAGGTATTCTAAAGGAGGTAACTTAGAGTTGGGAAGTTTATCATCCTCGCTCATTTCGGATGATGATGATGGTGATGGTGTCGGTGATCGAGTACGTTTGCCCTTATTTTTGTAAACACGTTTATCACTTAGGGGAACGAAGGTGTGAGAAACAAGAAAATAGTCAAGACGTATTCCATCTTCGTTAGGAGAAATGGGTGAGATTGCTCTAAGAGGCGGGTAAGAAACATGCCATAGGGAAGGCGGACCCCTCAAAAGGGTTCCGCCCGTGTACCTCCAGGGTACCGCCAGGGCTGCAGTTGGTTTTGCAATAAATCTTGCAAACCAAACAAGATCTTGTCTCATTACTCCTAGCAACCAAACAATGTCACATCTCATAATAACAAGTCAAATACCAAGCTTGCAAGCCACAACAAAGTTAGTCAAACACATTTCTTTCCATAAATGCATAATGACAAAACTTGCCCTAAATATGATGTGACCTTACTATATTAAGAAATAAATATAATGTGACAAGACTCATTTTAGTTTAAGAAGTAAAAACATAGTTTTGTTTAAAAGGAAATGTTAACCTTAGTTAAACAAGACTTAAACACTTAAAGTGATGATTTACTTATAGCTAAACTTCATACTTTGTCATTAACAAAACTTAGCAAAGATCGTAAAATATAAATAACGTTTTTAGGCGATATTTGTATTAACATATATATATATATATATATATATATATATATATATATATATATATATATATATATATATATATATATATATATACATATATACATATATATGTATACATATATATATATATATATATATATATATATATATATACATATATATGTATACATATATATATATATATATATATATATATATATATATATATATGTATACATATATATGTATATATATATATATATATGTATATATATATGTGGAAAACTAGAAGGGGGGGGGGGTTGAATAGTTTTACGTCGTTTTAATTGTTATAAAACAAATTGTTTAAAAGTTTTTGTTGATTTATAAAATATAGATTCGATGGTATATGAAATCTAGTTATACACAATATGAACAACACTAAGTATATATACTATGAAGCAATAATTATGTAAGTAATGAAATAAGTAAAAGATGGAAAGATCAAACCGAGAGACAAGCGATTTATAGTGGTTCGGCTACAAGGCACCTTCCTTGCCCTACTCCACTCCCCGAGCACCTAACTCGAGAGTTTTCTTCACTATATCAACAAGCTCCCTTATGGCGGAGAAAACCTTACACACCAATTTACACACCACAATATCTTCACACCTAGATCACAACTAGTACACACCAATTCACTACTTAATCACACCACTTCTTTCACACCTATCTTCTACACACCATTAATCTACACACCAATCTTCTACACACCAATTCTTCTACACACCAATCTTCTTCCTAACTTATCTTTTTCTCAACTATTCTCTAACAAATATTCACAACTAATCACACTATGAAATAATAATCAATGATGATGCTCAAACAACTTAGATGTGGAGATCACAACTAGTTGTAATACTTCTTGTCTTGAGGGATAGAAGTATTCTTCTCTTGCACTTGAATGGATTATGTATGGATCACTTTGAAACAAAGATTTAAGAATGTATGATCAAAGGATTTATAGATTGGAAATGGAGATCTAGAACAGAAAGTTCTGGAGTGCAAAAGGTGGGGAAAAAATCCAGGTTTAAGGTGGTATTTATAGGCAAAAGTTTCTGACAGAGGAGCGTGGCCGGTCCCCTTAAATCATGGCCGGTCCCTTTAAATTTAAGGGGACCGCCCTTTATAATTAAGGGGGCCGCCCAGCTGAAACGGCCAGAAACTTTGTCTTTTAGTGGGGAAAGTTTATTTGGTGAAAAACTAACTGATTTTGGTTAAATATTTGAAATCATATATTTAGTATGATTAAAACATTTTTCCTTATTACCAAAAGTGTTTTTCAAAAATATATAATAAGATTATATAATTAAATAAACTTTGTATTAGTTAATTAAATACCCCTTTGATCATACATTGCACTAAACACTTTGTTTATTCATACCTTAAGTGATTTGGATGTAAAGAGAAATATTAATCACCAAATACTTGTTTATGTCATAAGTTTTAGTTCTTTGAGGTTATATTTTGTAATGATCAAAACATAGAGATATTGATAAAAACTTAATAATGTTTTTAGGCATTATTTATGTCAACAATCTCCCCCTTTTTGATTATTACAAAACCTTAAACTCAAAAGATTTAAAACTTGTTATTAGACAAGTATTATAGAGTTTACCATTTCTCTTCTCCCCCTTTTTGTAAAATCAAAAAGGTTAGGCCGAATAATCTTCGTGAAAGAAGTTTAAACGGGTAGAGAACTCCCCCTTGATGTATGCTCCCCCTCGTTTGAGAGCACAAAGGGAACGAGCAATTGGAATCTTGGCTACAAAAATATTTTGAAGAGAACAACACACATATATATGCAAAAACAACAATTATGCAAATAAAAATAGATTCATTCAAGCATGATAGAAATAATTAGCATAACAACATTCAATATGCTTGTAGCATATTGATTACAATAAAACAAAATAAAAGATATAGTCCTATATTGCCTAAGAGAGCACTTGGACTTGCTTGCAACCCATGGTTGATTTGTTTTATTTGCTTGAAGGAAAACATAAGCATGGAGCTTAGATGTTTGATTGAGGTGGATATGGGGTGTTGTATGGAGCGGAAGAAGTGGATCTCACGATGTTGTATCGTGTTAAGGGTGGTATTGGATGATTACGAGTGAGAAGATATTCAATCCAAGAAATATCTTCACTCAAGTAGAGGATTTGTTTTTGAAGGAATATGCAACAAGGGCAAAAGTGAGTGTGATTTGTAACTTGATCCAAGTTAAGAGAGTGGGGAAGGCAATTTGCATAGGGTGATGATGGAGGTAGCCCTTTGTTGCGTTGTGCAAGATGCATAGCAAGGAGATCACTAAGATCATGGATTTGGTTTATTTCATCACGGAACTTTTGTTTTTCCGTGGCAATGTGGAGGGAATCATAGGTTTGGTATGGATGAGTTGGGTTTGAGTAGTTGGAATTGTAGTTTGATGGTTGATCAAACTTGCATGGATCATTATAAGTTGTTGGAGGTTGAGAGGTGTAGTTTGGCTTGAAGGAAGATGTTTGGCCAATGTTGTATGGTTTGTAAAGTGGATCAAATGAATGCCTTTGTTGGTTTGATGCAAAGTTTGGGAAATAAGAGGTTGGTGGTGAGGAATGATTTCCAACTTCATTTGTGATGATGGATTTGTTTCGAGGACTTTTTCGTCGCCAAACGGGTTTTTCCGTCATCCTTGCTAGCCTTGAGGCTTTTGATTTTGGTTTGTTTGGAGAGTTCATGATGGGATGAATGGAGAGCTTTGAGAATTGGGGTTATTTATAGTGTAAGATTTGTGTGTTTAAGGATGGATAAAGTTTGTTTGGAGGATTAGGACAAAATGTGTTGGTGAAAAATGGGAAATGTAGGTTGAAATGGGCTAAAAAGCAGAAAAGATTCTGTAAACCCGACCATCAGATGGCCGGTCCCCTTAATTAGGGGGCGGTCCCCTTAAAATTAAGGGGGCCGCCTTACATAATTAAGGGGGCCGCCCATCTGGTGATTTCCAGATTGCCAGAATTGGGTTTTTGGCAGAAAATTTGCAGAAAGGTTGTGTTTTTGGACTTGGATTCAAGCAAGTTCAATTCCTTTAGGCAATATAGCATCTAATCTAACATTAGATATCATGCAAAAACACATAGGCACAAGAGCAAATAATCAACACATAATAAGCAATAGGAGGTAAGTAAATGCAAGCACACTTAAGCTTCCTAAGGCACCTATCTTGAATTAAAGGCAAGGGCAATTAGTGAGTGAAAGACTAATGATGGATCAAGATGACACCATTACTAGTGAATATGTCCTAGTGAGTGTCTATATGCAACAAATGTGGAGTTGTGATTGTTTCGACACCTAGAAGCAAAAAGAAATAACAATCCTAAGAAACAATCCAAATGATCTCCTTGATTCAATTTTTGCTCGATCATGAATGTCAAAGACATATATTAGATTATATACCTTGACAATTTATGTGAGAGTTTATGCATGATTTTGAAATACAATGTTTTTAGAATTAGTCAACAATGCAATGAAAATGATTTTCATGTGATTCCTAGATTGTGAGAATAAAGATTAGAGAGAATTGATTGATTTTTTTTTAAAAAAAAATTTATGCAAAGAAAATAAATCTTCTCAATCTTAAGTTTTGTGCGAAATAGATTCCTAGACTCAGAGAAGATGGAATGAAAGAAAAATAAATTTTCATGCAAGTATAACTTAGAATTAATTCAATGTAATTTAGTCAACTTGTTCCATCATTCCTAATCCTAAACGCAAGTGGTTGAATAATTCACGCTTAAGGGGTTTTGTGAATATATCCGCAATATTGTCTTCCGATGCAACCTTTTCTATAGATATATTTCCTTTTTGTACATTATCCCTAAGAAAATGGTGACGTATTTCTATGTGTTTAGTCCTAGAGTGTTGTACCGGATTTTTGCTTAAATCTATCGCACCTTTGTTATCGCATATAATTGGGACATTTTCTAACCTAATGCCATAGTCTACGAGAGCTTGTTTCATCCATAGTGCTTGTTGACATGCCTTTCCTGCGCTTACATATTCGGCTTCGGTGGTAGAGATAGCAAGAGCGGTTTGCTTTTTTGAAAACCAAGACGTTAGACAACATCCCATAAACGTGCAAATACCGCTAGTACTCTTTCTATCTACGTAGTCTCCCGCATGATCCGAATCCGCATAGACAATGGTTTCTATGCCGGATTCCTTAGGATACCATAATCCTAAGTGTATAGTGCCTTTAACGTATCGGAAGATACGCTTAACCGCTTCTAGGTGAGAGGTTTTGGGATCCTCTTGAAAACGGGCACAAAGGCAGACACTAAACATGATATCGGGTCTACTTGCCGTCAAGTATAGTAAACTACCTATCATTCCTCTATACTTGGTGTTATCTACGGACTCACCTTCATCGTCCTTTGTGAGTTTTACCTCCGTAAACATGGGTGTTTTCATGGGTTTTGAGTCTTCTAGGCCAAATTTCTTAAGCATTTCCTTAATGTACTTAGATTGGTTAAAGAATATTCCATCATCTAATTGTTTTATTTGTAATCCTAGGAAGAAGTTAAGTTCACCCATCATACTCATCTCAAACTCATCATGCATGATTTTGGCAAACTTATCACACATGTCTTGACAAGTCGATCCAAATATAATGTCATCAACATATATTTGAACAATGATGAGATTTGGGTCTTTCCTTTTAGTGAAAAGAGTGTTATCTACCATTCCCATGGAATAATCATGTTCAATAAGAAAAGCTTTTAATCGATCATACCAAGCTTTGGGAGCTTGTTTGAGTCCATACAAAGCTTTCTTTAACTTATAAACATAATCAGGTTTTGCGAAGTCAATGAATCCTGGAGGTTGTGCCACATATACCTCCTCATTGATAAAACCGTTAAGGAATGCACTTTTCACATCCATTTGAAATAACTTAAAATCTAGGGCGCAAGCATAGGCAAGTAATATCCTAATTGATTCTAGTCTAGCTACGGGGGCATAAGTTTCATCATAATCAATTCCTTCTTGTTGATTATAACCTTGGGCAACTAACCTAGCTTTATTCCTAGTAACTATTCCATTCTCGTCTAACTTATTTCTATATACCCATTTGGTTCCTATGATGGTCATATCCTTTGGATTTGGGACTAGTTCCCAAACATCATTTGCCTTAAATTGATTTAATTCTTCTTGCATAGCTATAATCCAACTTTCATCCTTTAAAGCCTCACTAATATTCTTAGGTTCTATTGCTGAGAGGAAACAAAAGAAGTTGTTTTTATCTTGGGCTTGTGACCTAAGGGTTCTTTGGTTAAGATGTCCTATTATATTATCTAATGGATGTGATCTAGATTCTTTAATATTAACAGTTTCGTTATTTTCTAAGTGGATGTCTTCATTATCATTTCCTATGGGTTTTGTTTTACTAACCTCAATAGCTTCATCTTCGACTAAATTATCATCTTCTAAAGGTAGCGTTTTAGAAGGTGGTGGTGTTTCATCAAATGTTACATTTAGTGATTCCTCTACTTTCATGGAGTGTTTGTTAAGTATTATATATGCTTTACTATTTTGTGAGTATCCTAAAAATATTCCTTCATATGATTTTGGATCAAACTTAGTGAGGTAGTCCTTAGTGTTTAAAATATAGCATTTACTTCCAAATACCCTAAAGTAGCTTAAGTTTGGTTTTCTATCTCTTAATAACTCATAAGGAGTTTTTCCTAGAATTCTTCTAATTGATACCCTATTTAAAATATAAGTCGATGTATCTACGGCGTGACACCAAAATTTTTGTGGAATGGATTGTTCATTTAACATAGTTCTACTCATTTCTTGTAGTGACCTATTTTTTCTTTCTACTACCCCATTTGATTGAGGAGTACGAGGAGCGGAGAAATTGTGAGATATTCCATTTAACTCACAATATTTTCCGAATTGTATTTCGTTATCAAATTCCCTACCATGGTCCGTCCTAATGGCAACTATTGAGCATCCTAATTTATTTTGAATCATTTTACTAAATATTTCGAATTTTTCAAAGGCTTGGATTTTGTCACTTAAAAACCTAGTCCACGTGTATCGTGAGTAGTCATCTACTATTACTAAGGTATATTTGTTTCCTCCATAGCTCCGCACAGCGGATGGACCAAAAAGATCCATATGTAATAATTCTAGGCACCTAGTAGTGGATACTATATTCTTAGCTTTGTGACTAGCATGAGCTTGTTTTCCAATTTTGCATGCATCACAAAAATGCTTGTCATATTTTAGATTAGGCAAATTTCTAACTAATTCCTTAGAGGCCAAAGATTGTATTTGTTGCATGTTAGCATATCCTAATCTCCTATGCCACAATGTAGAGTTTTCATCTAGGGTCGTTAGGCATATCCTATCTTCAGGTTTGTTTCCTAGTTTCATAACATATACTCCTCCTTTCCTAATACCTCTACCTATAATTTTTCCATTCTTAACTATTTCGCTATCTTCTTCGGAAAAGATAACTCTACATTTATTATCGCATATTTGGCCTACACTAAGTAAGTTATATGTTAAATTATTTACATGTTCAACATTTTCAATAGTAAGTGAGTCTTGAGAAATCGTACCTTTGCCAATAATTTTTCCACGCAAGTCACTACCGAAAATAACGTTACCTCCATTGTATGCCTTGTATGTAGAGAATAGCTTGCGATTCCCCGTCATGTGCCTCGAACATCCGCTATCCTTGATCCATTCGTCAGGCTCCAAGTCAATTCCAAGGCATATTTCGTCGGTTGCATTTGCCACAAAGCACTTTTCTTCTTTTGGTTTTTCCACTTCTTCTTTATCACTATCACTCCATGTTCCACTAACAAATGCGCTTTGATTTTCATAACCCGGCGGCTTTAAACATTCTCCAACGAGATGATTTGGACTTCCACATCTAAAGCACTTTCTTTTCACGTAATTATCACTCCTATTTCTTTGGAACACCTTTCTTTCGTCACGTGGTGATCTAGTGAATCTTCCTCGTCTCTTGAAGAATTTCTTGAATTCTCTTACGGCCATCGCATATTCTTCATCTTCACTCTCGTCACTTGAATCATCATCTTCACAAGGTTCCATTTTGGCTTTTAGAGCAATGGATTTGATTTGTTCTTTCTTGACTTTGACCGTTTCCAAATCTCTTCTTATAATTTCTTCATGGACTTTCAAGTTGCCGATAAGCTCATCTAGTGATAATGTCATCAAATTCTTTGATTCTTCAATAGCCGTGACTTTAGCTCGCCATTTCGGATGTAATGCCCTAAGAAATTTCCTAACACAATTTTTACTAGAAAATGTCTCATCAAGTGCTTTTAAACTTGTGATGATGGTGTTAAATTTAGCAAAAGCATTATCAATTGATTCCTCTTCCGGAATCGTAAATTGTTCATATTGATGTACAAGAAGATCTATTTTGTTATCTTTAACTTGACTATTACCTTGGTGAGTGATTAGTAAAGAATCCCAAATTTCTTTTGCAGTTTTACACATAAAAATTCTTTCATATTCTTTACGTGGTAACGCATTATAAATAACCATTTTAGCCTCATTATTTTTTGCTAGTTTCTTTTTCAAATCATCATTTTGTTTTTCAAAATCTACAATTTCATCCATTTTAGTTTCAACATTATATTGAATAGGAGAAAAATCACCAAAGGTAATAATATGCCAAAGATCAAGATCTTTTGATTTCACATAGGTTTCGAATCTATTTTTCCAATATAAAAATCCATCACTTTCAAATAGTGGTGGTCTTTGCATAGATTGCCCTTCTAAATATTTTTCAGATTCCATAGATCGTTACAAGTTTTAAAATACAATATATTTTAAAAATCTTGCTAGACGTGGCTCCTGATACCAATTGTGGAAAACTAGAAGGGGGGGTTGAATAGTTTTACGTCGTTTTAATTGTTATAAAACAAATTGTTTAAAAGTTTTCGTTGATTTATAAAATATAGATTCGATGGTATATGAAATCTAGTTATACACAATATGAACAACACTAAGTATATATACTATGAAGCAATAATTATGTAAGTAATGAAATAAGTAAAAGATGGAAAGATCAAACCGAGAGACAAGCGATTTATAGTGGTTCGGCTACAAGGCACCTTCCTTGCCCTACTCCACTCCCCGAGCACCTAACTCGAGAGTTTTCTTCACTATATCAACAAGCTCCCTTATGGCGGAGAAAACCTTACACACCAATTTACACACCACAATATCTTCACACCTAGATCACAACTAGTACACACCAATTCACTACTTAATCACACCACTTCTTTCACACCTATCTTCTACACACCATTAATCTACACACCAATCTTCTACACACCAATACTTCTACACACCAATTCTTCTACACACCAATCTTCTTCCTAACTTATCTTTTTCTCAACTATTCTCTAACAAATATTCACAACTAATCACACTATGAAATAATAATCAATGATGATGCTCAAACAACTTAGATGTGGAGATCACAACTAGTTGTAATACTTCTTGTCTTGAGGGATAGAAGTATTCTTCTCTTGCACTTGAATGGATTATGTATGGATCACTTTGAAACAAAGATTTAAGAATGTATGATCAAAGGATTTATAGATTGGAAATGGAGATCTAGAACAGAAAGTTCTGGAGTGCAAAAGGTGGGGAAAAAATCCAGGTTTAAGGTAGTATTTATAGGCAAAAATTTCTGACAGAGGAGCGTGGCCGGTCCCCTTAAATCATGGCCGGTCCCCTTAAATTTAAGGGGACCGCCCTTTATAATTAAGGGGGCCGCCCAGCTGAAACGGCCAGAAACTTTGTCTTTTAGTGGGGAAAGTTTATTTGGTGAAAAACTAACTGATTTTGGTTAAATATTTGAAATCATATATTTAGTATGATTAAAACATTTTTCCTTATTATCAAAAGTGTTTTTCAAAAATATATAATAAGATTATATAATTAAATAAACTTTGTATTAGTTAATTAAATACCCCTTTGATCATACATTGCACTAAACACTTTGTTTATTCATACCTTAAGTGATTTGGATGTAAAGAGAAATATTAATCACCAAATACTTGTTTATGTCATAAGTTTTAGTTCTTTGAGGTTATATTTTATAATGATCAAAACATAGAGATATTGATAAAAACTTAATAATGTTTTTAGGCATTATTTATGTCAACAATATATATATATATATATATATGTGTGTATATATATATATATATATATATGTGTATATATATATATGCATATATATATATATATATATATATATATATATATATATATATATATATATATATATATATACATATATACATATGTATACATATATACATATGTATACATATATACATATGTATACATATATATATATATATATACATATATATATATATATATATATATATATATATATATATATATATATATATATATATATATATATATATATATATATATATATGTATATGTATACGTATATACATATCTATAACATATATATATATATATATATATATATATATATATATATATATATATATATATATATATACATATATATATATATATATATATATATATATATATATATATATATATATATATATAACTGGATGGATATGTCAGCATTATCCAGTCGTCGATGACTAATCGATGACTCATCGATGACTAGGCACTACATAATATTATTTCAACTAATTGCAATTAATGTATTTAAAATTCGGTTTATTAAATTAGTGTAAATTTAGTTTAAAAATTAAATGTGTAAGATTCGAACCTAGGATTTGTTGAAACATTAATAAGAATCATTACCACTAAAGCAAGTTAACTTTTGAGTTATGTTTTGCAAGTCCAAATTTATAAATCTCCAACCAATTATCCACCATATTTTTCCTTAATTATACGTTTACAATCTTTTAGTTAATATCCTACCTTTTATTCATTCATAAAATAAACCCCCACCTCCCAAGAATTGGTATTTGATCTGCATAGCGTTTGGAGGTACATGAAGAACCACAACACCAACAAGCTTCACCTAACAAAAAAAGGTACGCCTCCATATTTTCTCCGTTAGGGTTTTTTATATCTCATCACACTTTTTGGTGCAGTAATGGACGCTGAAATCCTGAGGCTCATTGGTGATGCTGCTAATAATCAGGTAGCCATGAACCCAACCAACACTGTTTTTGGTATGTTTTTCTTATTCTTTTTATTGTTTTTTATATATCTTCTGATCATGACGTCAGAAAAAAATGCTAAGCATGATGATCTTCATAAACACACGAAATCTTCATTGTTAATATTCATGCGTGCCTTAGATCATATTACATGCTATGTTCCAGGTGTCTTTTCGTAAAATTGTTATTTAATTTATGTATTTATTGATCATTAATACAATGACCATATTTATTGATCATATTATCCCTATATACTAATAAGCGGGCTTTGCTCCCCAAAACTTTGCAGCTATAGTGGTTTGTGAAAGGAGCTACATGGTTACCTACAGTGATAATATTATTTTAATTAGTGGTATATATTGGATGTTCTGGATGTTTCTCTCATTTGCGCACATGAACGGATAAAACACATAGAAATAAGCATGTTTGGAATTAAGTGTTTAGGGTTTCGATTAAATTTTAGGGTTCTAATGATCTACAGAATTAAGGATGTTTGGAATTGCTTATTAGGACCGATTATTTTTTATGATTTGGGTTTCCTTTGGATTTTCATTATATTGGCAATGCTAAATTTTATGTTGCTTTTGGATTATAGGTTGTAGTGGTGAAGAAGAAGAACAAAGGGAGGAAGTTTTATAGCTTGCAATACCATCCTGAGGTATACTATTTTTTATTTAGGTGAAAAGAATGTATGATTATTAGTTAGGTATCGGTATTGAGGCTATGAAATATAACTCGAAACAAATCAACCCATACAGCCGAAAATAAGCTGGAACAAATGCAAACTGAATTTTTGGGTTTTGGGTGTTTAGTATCATTATATGAATGGTGTCAAATAAGTACACACTCAGACGCATACACGTCCAGTCACCAATGTGCATTTCATGTTTCATTCTTATGCGTTTTCATGGGCTCATATTTTGTTTTCAAGGCGGGACTTGAATTACTGATGCATGCCTATCCTTATCTGTTATTGTTGCAGCACAACGCATTGCGACACATGAGCGTCCCCGCACCGTGGATTCTCATCCTGGTAGACAGAGGCACAACGCACTAGGTATGTTGTCACCAGACTTTGTTTGTTGTGTTTGGTGAATTCATCTACAGGGTTACATGGTGTGTATTAGTGCGTGCCTTAGATCATATTACATGCCATGTTCCATGTTGATCATTCATGGTTTTTTGTGCGGTCAGTTCAGGGATCATTGAAGGAAAAAAAAACAGAAAATTGATTGAGAAGCGAAGGACATGGAAAAGTAATCATATCAGGTACTAAAGATATTAAAAACTTTATTATACAAATTTACCATAAACCAACTTAGTTTGAAACTTTTTTTCCTATGGTTTTGGAGCTGGTCAAAGAGGAAAGCGTGTACAAATCTGATGGTTCAGTAATCAGTTCTATTTATATATATATATATATATATATATATATATATATATATATATATATATATATATATATATATATATATATATATATATATATATATATATATATATATATATATATATATATATATATATATATATATATATATATATCTGATATGGACAGGGGTGTTGCCTGCTGAAAATGGTTCTTCTTTTGGCTGTGATTAATGACAGTAAGTGTTGCACTCTCTTTCCTTTTATTGCTGCTGATATGCAGCTAATCTGCAACGGCTTAATTCTGGCATGTTGCAATCTCTATTAACGACATCAAAACTGAAATACAAGGCATTTTGTGACACTTTGTGGTTGAATATTGTTGTTGCTGTTACGCTTGCAGCTTACGCAATGGTGGGGGATATGGCCAAAAACCAGAAAGAAGAAAGCGGAAAATGCGACATTGAATCATGATTTAGCAGAGACAGTTACTTTTAGCGGGTCAGTTTTCTAAAGTTATGTAGTATGTTAAGATAAAAATATTCTTGGTGGCCATTATATTAAATGTTTTAACGGATCAATTTTCTAAAGTTGATTACTTTTTCTTAACTAGATGGGAATGGGAGGTGCATTAGAACTTTATGTGGGCAAGCTTATGGTGCAAAACAGTAAAAATTGCTCGAGGTACACGTACAGAGAGATATGACATGCTAATGGGCATTCCAATTTCCATCATATGGGGCATTCACTGAGCCAGATCCTGAACACGAAGAAATCCCACAGGTATGCATCGTAGATCTTCTTAAATACATGACGACTACATTCAAGGTGGAAATTTGTGTTATATAATGTGTTTGGATAATACTTACGCAGAAATAATGTGCATTTGGATCAGGTCACTTCAGAAACAAGCAGTGTTTGTGACAAACTGAGATTATATATATCAGGTGAAAGCCGATCATTGACTTTTGAGATTCGCTATTTTTGTTGCACGTGTAACATATGTATTTTATTGCATGCGATTTTTATTGGTTTATATCTCATATGCCAAACGTATAAGTTATGCTCATTATAAACCAATTAGGATGTTCAGAATCCCCTTGGCTCTTTAAAACAGTTGGCTACGTACATAAATGTTATCCTTAAATAGAATATGCTATTTTGACACAGATTTAAGTAGTAGGTATTATTGGTTTAATGTGAAGCAATATATATGGCTCTCGAGTCTAGACCAACACCAAAGCTTGACTTCCGTTTCATCTCATTAGTTCATATTGCAACTCATAAGCATAGAGTAGTAATGTCTGGTTGACTTTTATACATGTTCAAGATGACATTCGCTGAGATGCCATGTAACTGCCGTCTCAGATACTTGTTGACCTCAGCTACCACCAAATTGTGGCAGATTCATCGAATGCCCTGCGGGTCTGACATCAACAACTCCAGTTGGATCAAGGACTACAAGCCAAAGGGCAACATCAACAACTCCAGCGGTTTCAGACCCGCAGCAGCGGTTGGTATTATTCTCTTCTTTCAAAAATAGACTGTCAAATAGTTATATCAATATACTAAAGTTCGGGCTTAGCTACAGTACATATCCCCCACAATTGCTACTTCCACACTTCACATTCTACATAACATTACCCGGGCTTGATACCCCAAATATGCTACCCTCAGAATTGTGGTGACTCATTTTTTTTGTTTATACTAAAACTTTTAGTCTTACTATTTAGCTCTGATAATTCATTATAAAACCAGGTGGTGGCAGGAGCTCACTTCCTACAAAAGAAAATGAAATCATTCAAGGTGTAGAGGATGGTCTATATCAATCAAAGCCTCAGGGTTAGAAGATAAATGAGTCATTGGTTGCAAGGTGCTATTTCCACCAGTTCCTTTTATTTTGTTTTGTATTTTTTTTAATGAATTCTATTTACCACAAGGAATAATAATATATCACAGAAGATGCACATTCTGAAAAGACCTATTTCACTTACACTTTTTGCAGCTCTTCTCCTGATGTACCTGATGGTTCATCTGGTAAGAAGCAATCTGAAGCGTCTGATTTACTTTAAGTAGTAAATTGGAGGGTCCACCGCCACAGATCCTGTCTATCAAGGCAAGTAAGGATCTATGAGAAAACATAATGATCTAAACTTCTATCTTATACAGGCCCTTGGGTGACTCCTCTTTCGCATCTGTTATTTCAAGTCTGCATTTGATGGTAAATCAAAGCTACAAGTTCTTAATAGAAAATATCACATTTGAGAAATGTTACTATACCCTATTGTCACTGTCGTGTTCGGGAGCACACATGGATCTCTTTCAAATAACAGATCAGCTTCTAAGACACCACCAGCTTCACTAGGGGTCTTTCTCTCTGATTTAGATCCTATTCTGATGCCCCCACAAGATTCACGAGCGCTTGTGGGTACAATCAGACGGGAAGTTTGGAGCCACAAAACTCCAGTTGAACAATTTCATTAGACCTCACGTGAGATAATTTCAACTGCTTGTGAGAACCGTAGTCTTATATTTTGCATTGATATTATATACTTCATCATTTTTTATCTTATCATCTGTGCATTAATTTATGAATGCTTTCAATGGAAGATGGGCCTGAGCATGGAAACTCTTCCATGCAAGGGAAGGCATCCTGTGAGCTTCAGGGAGTGGGGAAGAATACAAATTGAGTATCATCATAGTTAATTCCGTTATCGTCTTTGCAGATCGCATATGACTTTCATAGCATGTTGCTGGGTGCTACCGTTTTATCACCTGGTGAAACTTTCTGCTTATGGTGGTCCAGAGTCTTTTCTTAGTATCATAGTCTCTCCAATATATGATGTTATTCGGCAAGGTACTCCATCCACAAAAGAATCTTAATGTGCTTCATTGTCTTTGTATACACCTTATATGATCGTGTGATGCAAAATAGTACACATAATTGATATTCATAGTGTACAGGTTGTTATTTTTCAATGTGCTATTACCACTTTACTTTCATAAGTTATATCATTCCAAACAAGTTTTAAAATCGTCTTTTTACCCGATTTCAAAACTTACATTTTCTATATAACTTTGAAATTGATTTTGCGGTGCCTTTGAGACTAATATTATTCTTGCCTTTTAGCTTTTGCTGACCTTCTACACAATACTTTTGAGGAGTCACAACTTTATTTAAACCTAAAATATCTCTTCAGTGGCTTTTAAATATGATGTGGCAGTACTACTGATTTACTTTCGGAAGAGACACTGAGGATGTTATGACTTAAATAATAATATGCTTTTAAAAATTGTTATTAAATAATCATTCGGGGTTAAATCAAACGTTAACATGTGTTTGCTAATTGCATTTAAGGAAAACTTAGATGTCAGTCAGTTATATGAAACCTTTGATTGTCATACTTACTGGAATTGACTGGTGAATGAATGACTTATTAGGCTTGAAAAAAATAACAAACACAAAAAATGATGTTCTTTTTTTTAGTTTAATTGTCTGTTAAAAAAGAACTGGTAGAACAAAAAACAGAAAGGAAATTGGTCAAGATATTTATTAATTAGTTCAAAAATATTATTAAGAGTGAGGAAAAAAAAAAGTTAAGCTCAGAAGCACTTGATTTAAATCTGAAAGAACAAATACATGTGAAGGACCCAGCCTTACAGTTGAAGCACAGATATCATTATAGCTTTGCACCAGCCGGGAATCGAACCCAGGTCTGTACCGTGGCAGGGTACTATTCTACCAGAAAAAGGCAATTTAACAAGGGGATGTTATAATTTCCTTTTTCTCTTATAATTGTTCTCTATACATCCCCTTGATTATTTCTCTATAACATTGCAAAAAAAAAAGGCAATTATAAGAGAAAAAGGAAATTAAGTTGCAGATATTTGTCATAAATTGTTGCTTCAGCAAATAATGTTTGTGACGAGTTTGATCCTACCAATGTGCCTACTCTTTCCAAGGTAATTAATGTTTTTAGTAAGCAAGCTATTATGGACCTACTTCATGTATCGGTTGCAATATTTGTGTCATTGTCTCATTAATATGTATAAATATAATCATTAATCAGTTGCTCAGTTACCTGCTCAAGGTTGAAGTATATACAATTCTGACTTAAAGTTTTATATGTACTCATTAAATAAGCTTATGAATCAATAGTTTATGACTTTATAAAAGGTTAATAGGACACTAAGCTGAGATCCAATAATAACTTAGAATTGTATTTACAACAAAGAAATTAAGTTGTAGATTTTTGTCATGAGCCGAAGTTATTTTTTTCATGTGTTTTTTTCACTTAAGAAAGTAAAGAGTTGGAATTGCAGAACCTGTTTGGTCTGCCTTTTCTTTGTCACTTTAGTTATATGTGAGATATTTATTTGTTACAATGCCAAAGTTTTATCAAGTTCAGTCATCTTTCATCCTCAAATAGTACTTAGTTACTTACAAATGCAAGCACTATGTTTAAACTGTTAAAGCAGGCCTACAAAATAGTAAGTTACTATTATCATTAAGCATGGATGTACATTATTTATTATTTGTTATCTTAGAAATTTTTCTTGCTGGTTATTGATCTCACATCTTATGAGAGAAATCAACATAGGAGGCTTGCATGCAGAGGGAAAAAAAGGTGTGCTTAACTTAAACTATCATGTCCCTACATATTCTATTGAGCAAGTCAATATAGGCTAATCAACACTATATGTTTTTTTTTATCCCAACCAATTTTGACCCATTACCCAACCCGTTCATTTCGGCACCTCCAAAACGGTGGTTCTGTAAATATATGTTTTAGAAACTTAGGTATCAATGACTTTGATGATCCTTTTAATAAACAGGATGCACAGGCCCGCACATCAATGCCACGTTAAAGCAGGCCTATATAATAGTAACTTACTATTTTCATTAAGCTTATTTCATTGGTTTTTATATGTGCATACCATTATCTAATCTGACCAAATTTTATACAGTAACGATGTCTGTAGTTCTTTAAGAAGATACAAAACTCGGACAGTATGGAGTGAAACTACATGCTGTTCATCCCAATATGCAAAAGTTTTACAAAATTTCGTTCAAGGTGGATAGTCTAAAATAATTTTATGGACGAGCGCTCGCTAGTGACCGTTAATGGAAACTGCTAGGATAAAAAATGACAGACATGAGTAAAATCTGGTAGAAATGAATTTTTAAACATTAGAATGTTATTCAATTATTAGTTTAGATCTTTAAGTTTTACACATATTGCAGAAAAATAAAGCGATCCCAAACACCTCGGTTTATATATTTAGATATATTGTTTTGGGGTTGTTTATTGTTTTGTTTAACGATCAATTTACAAAACCATGATAGTATTATATGAGGGAGTAGCTAACTATATATAACTTCATAAGATTTGATATAAACATGCCCAATATAGACACCAATGTATTGTTATCATCACTCTGTTAACAAGTAACCGTACATGTACATTTATGTGTGGACAATTAACGCTCACGTTTGGTTTCATTTGTTCTCAGCGACATCATATTCTACACGTACATACAATGCTGTTATTGTGCCTTCAACGATCAGTACAAACCATAGAGGTAACTTTGTTGTACTTAAGTTACGGACCGTCTTTTATAGAAAGTGAGCCTTACTCTTTTTTTACAATAATGGCCGACTTTACTATGTGCCCGCAGGTGTTCTAAAGAGTATAGAGACTTTGGTAACTGTAATCAAGTGTGCTCGCATTGTCATGCTCTTTTTTGTTTTGAAGAAAGAGCGACCAATATACCACTTCGGCTTGGGGCACAGTACCACAAGTTCTGCTCAGTCGGTAAAGTTGTTTTAAGAAGTCAGCAGTAGTACCCAGAATTTATACACATCTTTTTTGAACAAACACTTCATAGATAATATTCGTGCGTGTAATAAGATGTTTGCTATGACTTCCTTCGGTGCGATTATCGACGACGCAATTAACACTGGTCGTGGTCCATACATTTTCAAAGTATTTGGCCAGATATACCACTGGATTGGTAGTCTTTGCCTGACTACGGGAATTGACTCACGGTTTCAGCAATAAAATATTTAGGACACTGACAATAAGGTGCAGAAGAACGCTTGGTAAGTGATTAGTAACTTAAGATATGAGATAATATAAATATAGTGTTTTGACAGACGAAAGACTTTTGGAGAGAAGCACAAATGCTGTCAAATCTTCATCATCCAAATGTGGTAGTGTTATATGGTGTGGTACCAGATGGATCGGGTGGAACATTATCTACTGTTACTGAGTATATGACTAACGGATCACTTAGGCATGTTCTTATAGAAAATAACCGGTGAGTTATCAGAACCTATATCTCATATTGTGTCTTTTGAAACAGGAAAATATTATATACTATGTTAAAACTTGTGTTGTTGTGCAGAGCGCTTGATTAGCGCAAGAAGCTCATAATTGCACAAGATGCAACGATTGGCATGGAGTACCTACATTTGAAAAAAAATTGTTCATTTTGATCTCAAATGCGAGAACCTGCTTGTCAAATACCAATCTGCCCTCTTTATACAGAATCTGAATGGCATTCTAAGTCATCAAATATGTACCTTCACGCCTTGGATCCAACTTCCTCAATAAATGGCCTTATAGGAATTAACACTTTAATGCCAAAAGCTAAAAGAAAGAAGGTTCGTATTACTGTTTTTGTTGGTAAGATAATATCATTAGTTGAATGTGGCAACATTATTTAGAAACAACTTATCGTGGTCACGATCTTTCGGTTATCTACAGTCTAAGATAATAAAAAACCTTACTAAAGAATTGGACTTTTTTTTTAGGTTTATATAGAAGTAACACTCACGTAATGGACTGACCCCCAACAAGGCCTTTTCTTATTGGTACAGGTCAGATTTAGCAAAACTGTCACAATTTTGAGGCTTGTGTTGCCCTGCTCTTGCCATAAAGTAATATCTGAGATTAGTTATAATCTATGCATACCATATTAATCAGTTTTTGAATTTCACCATGTGAAATATGTCCAGAAAATTGTTACTCTACTGGTCTCCCTGATACACTGATATTTGATGAACGTGTATGTAGGTATGATGACGGAAATGAGAGCAGCTTTGTTTCCGAGGTTGGATGCAACAACAAGTGTGGAGACAACTGTTGTTTAGGATTACGATCGCGCAGTTGGGTTTAAGTTATGTGTTTTAAATAAAGAGGAACCACACACTATTTGTTTTCTTTGATTTCATTTTCTGATGTTATTTATAGTCGAAATTACGAGATAAATCCATAGTTACTTGGATGCTTTATGTGTTGAAGTATATTATGAAATATTAATGGCTCAATGTAGGCATACGACCCCCTAGAGTCAGATTTTGTCGGATAAGTAGATAAATTGAGCTTGGGCATATTAGTAATGGTAACTATTGATACAAACTGGTAGGGTTTATAGGCTATAGATACAAAAACAGGCCGACCCACTTCCTACTTACAAACAAATCCGTGCAATTATCAACGACGTGAAACACGCCCTGCCAAAGGGTTATTTACTTATTAGGCTTAATTAGCTATTGTGCTTAATTAATACTATAAGTGAATAAACATTTAAATATCTAAGACTATACAGAAAGCTCTGTGAGAGTAGCTTATTTTTTTGAAAAAATAAGCATAATCTCTAAATAATCTTTCATAATCTGGTGCGCCAAACACACTCGAAATACCCAAGGGGTATTTTAGGAGAAAACAATTATCTTATTGGACAAGATAGTTATTTTAAAATATGATATTTATCTTATTTAAATATAGAGTTTATCTCTTTATTAAAGTTTAGAGATTAACTGATGCGTGGAATTGCACCCTCGCAAAAGGTTTTACCTCTCAAGGGATCTTGAGAAGCTTGCAATCCCCACCAGGCAGTGTACCTGTTCGTTGTAGTATAGTATAGTGACAAGTACCGGGGGATTGATCATTCAACTCAGGAATAGTGTTCGCTAGGATTAAAAAGTCTACTAAACTAGGTCTAAAGGTGAGGGATGATTCTTTTTGTATTTTTCTATTTTTATAAAAGCAAATAAAATCTTGGGTTTTGAAGGAGTGGGCGGAATTAGTTGCTAATCAACTAACCCAATTAACTAAAGACACAATCAAAATAAAATAAAATAAAACTTAAACTAATTTGTAGTGTAAACAATAATAAGAGAAAATGTGTTTACTTAGATTTCATTACTCCCTAGATATCTTTTACCGGTTGATTAGCTTGTTACAATTGCATGGATGAGAGGTTATATTCCTTAATACTAGTCGTAGGGCCGTGTACGAAATTCCCTAACTCTATAAGCTCCTACTTCACTCATATGTCGAGCCGACTAAAAGCTCCTAACATGGGATCACTAGAATTCGCTTATGCATTAAATACAACCATTAAATCATAGTACACCTCTGATCATGTTTCTTAAGACGTTCAAGTAAGTTACCAATTGGAAGTCTGCCAGTTTTCTTAAGCCTAACATCGAATACAATCATCCACAACAATTATAAACAAACCATCAACCAATAATCAACATCTAAATTTCATTACATATAAGGAAACACAATAAAAACCTAGCCTAGCATGTTAAAAAGAAGACAAGCATAAGATAGAATCAAACAACACTTAGACATATTGAATGATTATTGGAAAACTTATCTTCAATTGAACATGGATGGAACAAGGGTTGAAACCCTTGTTTTTACAGAAAATTCGTCTAGGGTTTTCACAAAGAAGTTCTCCAAAAGTTCCACACTTAATGAATGATAATTAGAAAACTATATATAGATTTTACACTTTGACGGCGTGATACGTGGGAATCGCACCAGGCTTTACCTCTCGAGGGATCTCGAGAAGCTTACAACCCCCACCAGGCAGTGTACCTGATCGTTGTAGTATAGTATAGTGACAAGTACCGGGGGATTGATCGTTCAACTCAGGAATAGTGTCACTAGGATTAGAAAGTCTCCTAAATTGTCTAGAGGCGAGGGATGATTCTTTTTGTATTTTTATATTTTATGTAAACAAGTAAAATCTCGGTTTTTGGAAGAGTGGGCGGAATTAGTTGCTAATCAACTAACCCAATTTACTACAAATGCAATTAAAATTAAATGACAAAAATTAAATGAAACTAATTATACTATTGGTGTAAACAATGATGGGGAAAGTTGTGTTTACTTAGGTTTCATTACTCCCTAGATATCTTTTACAAGTTGATAGTTTTTTACAATTGCATGGATGACGGGTCGTATTCCTTAATACTAGTTGTAGGGCCGTGTACAATATTCCCTAACTCTATAGGATCCTACTTCACTCCTATGTCGAGCCGTTAGAAGCTCCTAACATGGGATCATTAGAATTCTCCTACGCATTAAATACAACCAAAAATCATAGTACACCTCTGATCATGTTTTTTAAGACGTTCAAGCATGTTACCAATGGAAGTCTGCCAGTTTTCTTAAGCCTAACATCGAATACAATCATCCGTAACAACTATAAACAAAACAATCAACCCATAATTAACATCTAGGTTTCACGACATCTAAGCAAACACAAAAGAGATCTAGCCGAGCATGTTAAATTGAAGACAAGTGTAAGATATATTCAAGCAACACATAGACATATTGATTGAATTGAAAGAGTACTTATCTCAAATTGACATGAAAAGTTCAAAGGGTTGAAACCCTTGAAAAAGCTGGAAAAATTCGACTTAGGGTTTTTCCCTCAAAGTTGCACCCTAATGAATGAATTTTGGAAAACTATATATAGATAATACAGGGTGACGGCGTCATGAAGAAATCTGTGACGCCGTCAACTCGCTGCCCATAATGAAATCGGATTGCCTAGATAAACTTTTGACGCCATCATGTGTAATTTTGTTCTGGGTCGTCACTAATACTTGGACCATGACGGCCTTGGGTGACGCCGTCATCTCCTTAGTACAAAACTTTTTGGATCGTCACGTGTATCATCCACTTCCACCTCTTGTATTACTCTTGACACCATCATGTAGAATCTTGTGACGCGTCAGGTACTGTTCCCAGCAAGGAAAATTAAGACTTTGCCGTTTTCTTCACCTTTATGCTCCAAAAACGTCCAAAATGCTTCCTTTTCCAGATTTCATTCCAAAAGTACCTAAAATGACAAAAGGAACGATTTAGGGCAATATTTGATCAAATAAATTCGAATCCGGGCTAAAATGACCCCCTAAAAACGGTTCACTTTTCGCCTCATCACGGCGTCACGTTATAGCTTGTGACGCCGTCAACTCGCCGCCAAGATAAAATTCGTATTGCCTAGATCTACTTCTGATGCCGTCATGTGTAATTTTACTCTGGGCCGTCACATGTATTCTGACCCTGACGGCCTTGGTGACGCCGTCAGGCCAAATTGCCTTGAAATTGTTCTAGGCCGTCATGTGTATTTTCTACATCCACCTCCTATGCCAAGCTTGACGCCGTCACTTGTGTAGCCTTGACGCCGTCAGGTACTGTTCCCAGCAAGGATTTTGAGACTTTGTCGTTTTCTTCACTTAATCGCTCCAAAAACGTCCAAAATGCTTCCTTTTTCAGATTTCTTCTCAAAAGTACCTAAAATAACAAAAGAAACAATTTAGGGCAATAATTGATCAAATAATCACGAATTCGGGCTTAAATGACCCCCCCCCCCCCCAAAGTGGTACACTTTTCGCCTTATCAAATACCCTTACACTTGAGATTTGCTTGTCCTCAAGCAAATGCGCTTTTATTCCAATCAAAATACAAGCTAGGGGTCATTTAACACTAATACAAAAGTAATTACAACAAATAATCATTCCACTTAAAACCAAAAACAAGCACGGAGGTTATACACTAGCACCTCACAAATAGTGTTTAGATACTCACATCTCTCGGGTATAATAAAGTATATATCACAACAAGGAAATAGAAAACATCTCTCACTACCTGTCATAGCAAATAGATTACCATAGGCTTGGGGAAGGATCAAACCTCCACCACTTGGCGTAAGCACCTAGGATAAACTATCAAAGAGGTCTTCTAAAGGGTTATAACATGAGGTGTAGGGACATGATAAACACGGTTTTGTTGGATAAAGGCAATTTTTACTGGTGGCGAGTTAATCATCTTGGTCAATTACATGTACAATATGGCGTTGCTAAGCCCAGACTCGACTCGACTTAAGCTAATCAAAAACTAATAAAACATAAAACAAATATAAAATGAAACGGGATGGTAGTCCGTATGTTTTTTTCTCTTTTTCTTTTTGTATATTTTTTTTTTCTTTTTCTTTATTTTTTCGATCTTTTTTTTTTTTTTTTTTTTTTTTTTTTTTTTTTTTTTTTTTTTTGTGCATACACTTTTACCTTACCATCCAAAATAATACATCATAGGGGATTTGCATTCCCCTTACACTTGAACTTTTACATACTTTACAATCAACTATTCTAATAACTCGAATTAAGATAATCAAAACACTTGGAGTACTTTTTAAGATTAACGTGCATATGGGGGGGGGGGGGGGGTAATATATGATGTTCTTCCCCATTACTCCATAACACTAGTACTTTACCCATGAGTCCCAATCGTCCCAAAACAATATGTACAAGATATGACTGGACTTAGCAACCATGTAATCAATTAGACAATTAACTAAGGGTTTAAACATGTAACAATAATGCACTAAAGATGAGTGCATACAAGGAAGGCTAAGGTGATTTGGTTGCACATTTGGGGTGGATTGTAAACAAATTCTTCCTTTAAGTAAAATGCTTAAAGTTAGAAACGAAAAAGATAGGCTAGGAGGGGTGTACTAGGGGTATCGTGTACTAAAAATGAGTATATCGCAAAGGTGTGGGAAAATTAATTGACTTTATTAGTCAAGGTAATTGACTTAAATGGTCAAGTAATTATGATACGGGTTTAACACAAGGGTGATCCTAATGCGTCTTATCATGTAGTAAATCCTAACTACACGAATGTAGTCTCACTAGCAGTCTCGGGATGCATCACTAACGCAAGTTCTAGAATGTAAGTACTACCGATACACTCATAAGCACTAATAATGAAATGCTTTTCCTAACAAATCTAAAGGCGAACCTCACATATTTTGGTGGAAATTTTTTCTGAGTGGTACGGTTCTTGTGCTAGTCATAAAACTCCTATCCATGAGACGCTCATTAAGGCTAAAGCTTCACTCCTAAATGTTGTAAAAAATTTTAAATTTGGCGCTAAAATTGCCCTAACAAGTATTTCTCTTAGTTTTATTACACACCTACTATTGAACAAACAAACTCAAGCATAATTGTATTCTCTAAAGTATCATCATTTACCCTCCCCTTACACTTAAGCTGAACATTGTCCCCAATGTTCAATAAAAAGACGTAAAAGAAAATAAGGTAAAAGAATGAAAACAAATACTCCCCTGATTCGTTCTGTGTGGATAGTGTGTCAACAAGGTTAGATCTTCTTCCAAGAAAATGAACTTTCAAAGCTTCCCTCCAGAAATATAAATCATCCTCTTGTCCAATGTAACATGTTAAACCTGAGAAAACAGTCAAGGTAAACCTCGCGTAAAATCGGCGGCAATCTATATATACTAAAAATCCTAGAAAGCAAATTAAGATATAATGCTTGTGGAATGAATGTTTGCAGATTTTATGGAGTTTATAAATCTAAAGAATCAACAAAAACTTTAAGACTTCGGTATAAACAAAACTCGAATTTTTTTTTCAGAATTTATGTACCTGACGCCGTCAGGTTATAACTCCTGACTTCGTCAGAATGTTCCTGCAAAAATCTCATGTTAAGTTTTCGGAAAATTTCTGGAAAAAACTTATGCCTTACTTCCTGGAAAATCCTGCAAAACATCATTATGACTCGATACAAGCATTTGACTCAAACAATTACTAATACACATGTTCATTTAATATTGTTGTGGTTCATGCTTAATTTCGTTTTTATAAACAAATTTGGGTCTCCCTTACACTTAGCTTTTTGCAAAATACCTTTATATGCAATTAAGACGAAGTTAAAAACAAAATAAAGCATTTTCACAATTTACTTTGAACCATGATCCACAAACAATAAAAATAAAGCACGCATACGGAAACAAATCAAGCAAACAAAACAAATAAAACTTGGGTTGCCTCCCAAGAAGCGATTTTCTTTATTTACGAGTCTTGTAGCTAGACTCAAGGTCACATCTTACCGTGTGTCACTTATGCTCACATACCTAAGTGTGAGCCATCTAATAGTTGCCTCATCTTTCTTATAGTCATCACTTAGCTCTAAACATCCGCGATAATACCTTTTGTTCTTTTCATGAGGATATTTAAGCCTTTTCCTTTTATCATTCTCGCTTAGCATATCAAGAGGTAGATACCTATTACATTTCTCAATAGAAAAATCCTTGAACCTAGGGTGTGCACGGGGCATTTGGTAAACAAAATCTTCAACTCCATCCGAGAATGTAATTAACCCTTCCATAAGTTTTTCATCTAGGTTGGTTAACCCTTTGAAGGGTTTCCCAAACACAACTTGGGTTAAGTTATTATCGATAAATTCTCCTTAGATTCTCTATAACCATAAACTCAACCAAATAAACAAAGTTTCCCACAAACACATGCAATGTCGTTACCTTAGCAACAATATTATCTCCTTTATATTCTAACTCATTTACCATAATTTTATTGTATTCACTACGCGAAATTATGTTCATGGGTAGGGATGAGTTAAGGTAGGCATCAAAGCTCCTAAATCCAATCTTACAAGGAAACTGCATATTAAATGAGCTGTCATTCTCAATCCTTGTTCTAGGGTCGACATACCTAAGAGGGTTCATCTCATCTTCCATCCTATCCTCATTAATTACATCACCATCATCTAGGTCCTCATCGGAGTCCGAATAGTAAAAAGGACTAGCCCTATGGTCATTATCATGGTCAGACTCCTCCATCTCAGAATTATTGTCAAAGTGATGATCAGGCGAGAGGTTAGGTGGGTTCTCATTTTCCACTAAAGGGATTGGGACGGGTAGTTGGAAAATCTTATGACGAAAAACACGAATAACAGGAATCAAACGATCAATGCTATTGTTATCCATTGAGATAGTTTACAAACAAAGGAAACAAAGAAATAAGATAGACTAAAGAAGACCTAAAAAATAAAAATAAAAATCTTACTAGAAAGGAATCTAGCAAGTAGACCTAATAAAAAGAAATTTTAACCTAGACAATAAATATTTCCCTGGGCTGCGGCGCCAAAAACTTGATGTGTGAAATTGCACCCTCGCAAAAGGTTTTACCTCTCAAGGGATCTTGAGAAGCTTGCAATCCCCACCAGGCAGTGTACCTGTTCGTTGTAGTATAGTATAGTGACAAGTACCGGGGGATTGATCGTTCAACTCAGAAATAGTGTTCGCTAGGATTAAAAAGTCTACTAAACTAGGTCTAATGGTAAGGGATGATTCTTTTTGTATTTTTAAATTTTTATAAAAGCAAATAAAATCTCGGGTTTTGAAGGAGTGGGCGGAATTAGTTGCTAGTCAACTAACCCAATTAACTAAAGATGCAATCAAAATAAAATAAAATAAAACTTAAACTAATTTGTGGTGTAAACAATAATAAGAGAAAATGTGTTTACTTAGATTTCATTACTCCCTAGATATCTTTTACTGGTTGATTAGCTTGTTACAATTGCATGGATGACGGGTTATATTCCTTAATACTAGTCATAGGGCCGTGTACGAAATTCCCTAACTCTATAAGCTCCTACTTCACTCCTATGTCGAACCGACTAAATGCTCCTAACATGGGATCACTAGAATTTGCTTATGCATTAAATACAACCATTAAATCGTAGTACACCTCTGATCATGTTTCTTAAGACGTTCAAGCAAGTTACCAATTGGAAGTCTGCCAGTTTTCTTAAGCCTAACATCGAATACAATCATCCACAACAATTATAAACAAACCATCAATCAATAATCAACATCTAGGTTTCATTACATCTAAGCAAACACAATAAAAACCTAGCCTAGAATGTTAAAAAGAAGACAATCATAAGATAAAATAAAACAACACATAGACATATTGAATGATTATTGGAAAACTTATCTTCAATTGAACATGGATGGAACAAGGGTTGAAACCCTTGTTTTTACAGAAAATTCGTCTAGGGTTTTCACAAAGAAGTTCTCCAAAAGTTCCACACTTAATGAATGAAAATTAGAAAACTATATATAGATTTTACACCTTGATGGCGTCAAGTTATAGCTTGTGACGCCGTCAACTCGCTGGCAAGATAAAATTCGTATTGCCTAGATCTACTTCTGACGCCGTAATGTGTAATGTTACTCTGGGCCGTCACATGTATTCTGACCCTCACGGCCTTGGTGACGCCGTCAGGCCAAATTACCTTGAAATTGTTCTGGGCCGTCATGTGTATTTGCCACATCCACCACTTTTTCCAAGCTTGACGCCGTCACTTGTGTAGCCTTGACGCCGTCAGGTACTGTTCCCAGCAAGGATTTTGAGACTTTGTCGTTTTCTTCACTTAATCGCTCCAATAACGCCCAAAATGCTTCCTTTTTCAGATTTCTTCTCAAAAGTATCTAAAATGACAAAAGGAACGATTTAGGGCAATAATTGATCAAATAATCACGAATTCTGGCTTAAATGACCCCCCAAAAGTGGTACACTTATCTCCTTATCATTAACGTTGTGTATTTGACAATGTTAAGTTTTATTTTAGAGTAATGCTAGATCCACACAAACATTACAAAATTATATCCACAAAATGAGTTGGCAAGTGTAGTCATCCAATCATATTGCATAATAATTTTTATCTCTTACTTTTTACCCTTCTCATCAAGTTGACAACTCATTATGTGGATATAATTTGTAAAGTTTGTGTGGATCTATCATTGCTCTTTATTTTATGTGTTTTAGTAATGTATATACATCAATTCTATTAATCTTTGGACTCTTAAGGTATATCATCGTTCTTAAGGCATATCATTAAAAAGGTTAAAAAAACAACAACTTCTTCTGTTTTTTACTTAATGTCCAATGCTTTTGATGTGTTGTTGTGTATAGTGTCCATTAAAGTAAATACGGATTCAATACATTAACTTTAAAATGCAAAACCTATAGTTACTGATATAAGAAACACAACCAGTTTGACAAACGTTTGTACTATCCTAAGTTCCTAACAAATATCTTCGCTAAATAAACAATTTACTAAGAACATTTTTTATCAAAAGAAATATACGTTAACGATAATTATAAGTCATGCATTGATCCACAATGATTTTCTTATATATTATTTATCGATAACTAATACCTTTGTATAAATATATCTTACTATTCAAAAGTAATACACTCAAAGAATAATCACAAGTCATGCCCTTGCAATGGTCTTGGCTTAGGCTTTGAGACCATTAAAAGACCACCAGTGAATGAAGATTTCCCCATCTGTCGATCACCTATGGACAAAGGTATGCAACTCAACTATTTGAAAGTCTATTACAATACACATTGTACAATCGTAATGTTTGTTTGAAACATTCCAAAACAGATAAAATGATGTTTCACATATGTGACTGGGAAGGACATGACGAGCACAGGGATGAAGAAGAATGTTTTTATAAACCAATGCTTGCCTACGTTTTTTAGAAAAACATGCTTGTAAGTAGCTACAACTGCCTATGAATCCATGTTAGTTGACTTTAATAAATAATAATCGTTGTGATTTTGTCTTTTATGACAGACTGTACCCGCCAAATACGTTGAAAAGACTGAACTGTTTACTCATGACAATGCAATTGTTTGGCATCATGGATATATAACTAACGTCTTAACTGGTTGAATTGTAATTAAAAAAAAGCACCAAACATTAAGTAATAACCACCAAACATTAGGGTTACAGGTCTAGTGAAAGATGTGAAACTAAAGTAAATGCTATTATACTTGAAATAATAGCAATCGTGAAGGATGTTTTGGATAATCTTAATCCCTTGGTTAAGAATTTCAGGGTTGCTAGGGATCGATACAAAGACCATCAACAAGCAGATTGGAACATATTTATATGATAATGGCTTAAATAGCTTATGTTATTTACATTACGTTTGATGTAACTTTTATTTATAATGCTTCAAGATATGCTTAAATGGGATGCCTTGGAATGCAAAAAGTTGGTACGTAAACTCCACACAGACAAGAAGATTGTAATATACTCTAATATGAGAACATGGATGGTTAAGTGTTTAGGTTGATTTAAGAGTAGATTTCTAGTGAGAAGTTAGAGAGAGAAAGAGATGGAACCTTAGAGAGAAAAGTGTGAAATGTTAGATTGCAAATCAAAGTTCAACCCTTTCCCATGGGTGGGAAAGGGTATATATAGTTACAATAGAAACGCCCCTTGAAATGGGCTGTAGAGCGGGCTGACAGTGGGTAAAGACCCGACCCGACTCCACAAATACTAACTAATACTACACTACGTACTAACTAATATGATAATTACTACGAGCTACAATATGCTAAACTATACTCGGGGTGACCGAGTCTTCATATGAATAATTGTATTCCTAACAATCTCCCCCTAAGGGAGGTCACCCCAGAAAATAAGTGTTGAGTCATAGCATTCAGATCTTTGATGACATCTTCGTAGCTCGTAGCCTTTTGATTCTTCATTGTTGAGATCTTTGTGCATAAAGTGGTAGACTCTAGATGACACCTTCAATATGGTGGATGATCTTTGGAAATTGTAACTGCTTCATCATCCAAATGATTGTCAGAGGGTCATCTAAGAGCAGTAACGTCTCCATGTGATTCGAACATCTTGGTGTTGAAATGCTCACACTTTTTAGGATCATGATCTTTTACATCAGAGTTGTGGAAGAATATTTGAGGCCCAATCAATGATCATGATTTCTTAGATTGTGAAGTTGAAGTGTGAGCATGTGTTTATGGATCAGCATCTTTTCAGCAATCAGCTGCAACCGTCAGAAATTCCTGCAAGTAGACAGTTAGCAACAAATCTTCCGGTACTTACAGGTTTGGAATTAGAGTTTATCAACAGCATAGTGTGAAGACTCCTTCCAATCCTTACCAAGACCGTTCCCAATCGGCAAACCCTGAAAGAATTCACACGACCTACCTAAGTAGATCAACGATTGGGTGAGTCGCTGGAGATCACTCCACGACTGTTGACCGTTTGTAACCATCGTGACCACTAAGCGTAATCCACAAGGAATTACCTAAGTGACCTGCTTTCAGGGCTGCTTGATGTTGACCCTGGCAGGAATTTCCATTCAATCATTGGGAGTTACCATAGTGACTTCCCTCATAAATGTTTTGGCAGATTGCTAAGATCTGCGTAGGACACATAAGTTTACCACTGGTGTCCTTAATGTTGAACAACCAAGGTAGAAGTAGCACGTGTTCCTATGAGATCTTTTTATGTATCTCGAGGCTCTAGACTCAATAAGTGCATTTGGTTTTCCTATGCGAAGATTAGGGAGAGGTCTCCTACTTCAATATCAACCATCTCTAAGAGATACGTTGATAGATTACACCGGTTCCCCGTGAGAATGAAACAAGTTCTTTTAAGATAACTTGAGTGGCTAGAAGGTTTAGTGCATTGCGTCACTGGGTCCATGACGTCTTGTCTTCAATATCGATGTCGCCTTATCAACAATCAGTAGATTATGAATTGAACCCAGTTTCTGCCCTAATGTTGAATAATTGGAGGGCAATTTCTTATCACCCTTTCTCATTTCATTTCTTTTTAATTCTTCAACCCCTTCTTTCTCCATTCTCACATTTCTCCTTTTTACATAATCATACCTACGGACTTTCTAATACTATCTATTTGGTATTGTCCATGGGTAGATCCCTCCGGCTTTGGCGGATCATAGGACGGTTTTCCTAACCTTAGCCACCTTATAACTTCATGACTATCCTATGTTGCCATATACCAAATCATTGAAAATTCTCTCAACGTGTTTATGATAAAGAAACACATTTTGTGAACACATTGAGAGTTTTGTCATTTTCAAATGCTCCCCCTTAACATGTGCTCATATGTATTGATTTGAAAATTTACACATGTCGGGAAGAGTTGCACTTTTTGAATTGATCTACCTTAAGTGAACATGACCGGGCATTCGAGACACGCTTACATCACTAGTTAAACTAGCTTGAAGTTATTACCCGACCCGATCAGATTCACCCAAGGTTTCTCGAAATGATACATTCTTCTTAAACTAGTCCTCTTCGAGACACGCTTACATCACTGGTTAAACCAGCTTGAAGTTATTACCCGTCCTGGACTAGTCCTTTCGATTCAGGACATTTGTGTTTCGTCAATTCATGAGTCAAGACTGAGATGCACTCATATGAGATGCAAGGATCCTTTTACACAAATCATTTTGCTCCCCCTCAATATGTGCATTGATATGCGAAAGAGTTTCGCACATAGGAAAGAGCAAATTTTTTGTTTTCATGTTCAAAACATCACATTTTAATCAGCTTTTCATATTTAAATCACATCTTCTCCCCTGATCAAAAATTTCAAACCAATTGAGATTTGTGATCCCAAGTGATTTAAATAAGTTTAAAGTTTTTGGAGAAGGATGTGACCTTTTTAAGAATGACTGATTTTGAGACAACATTTTGCTCCCCATCAAATCTTGAGAGAGTATGTTATGTGTTAGAGGTGATGAGTTTATAAATAATGTTGAGTTTAGCGAGAGACTCATGAAAAATTTATATCCTAACACATAACAATTGCATTTAATCCACTTGAGTTATGCACAAAGATCTTGTTTTGATGATATATAGTTTTGAAATCGTTCTCCCCCTCAATCGATGACACATTTAAAATTAAACATTTTGCATAAAGGATTAATTCTTATAGCATCGATTGAGTGGTAAAGTTTAAACCACATTTTGAGTTTGTTTGATCTTCAAAAACCATGGTACCACCAAGTTTGGAACAAGTATTTTCCCGAAGAATCATTGAAGGAAAAATATTTGAGATGCAAAGAAGACTTCTCTTCTTTTACTAGAAATGATGCACTTCAGCGTACATCAAATTGGAAAGGCACGAATGTAAAGTAATTCATGCCTTTGTTAGGAACAGTCGTCTTTTTGGCGACGAACTTTCCCCAAATTAAGACCGGGTTGCTATCTGAAGTAATAGCAAACAATTATGAACATCATAAAGTCAAGAACATAACCACACACAAGTTTACATGATAATATAGTTACAGACCATATAGTATATAAACAATTGTTACATATCATAGTGACACAAGATTAGATGGTACGTTCCATGAGCCTGAAGTCCCCTTCACGAATTCTTCCACCAACAAAGCATTCCAAACTGAGGAAGATGCGTCTTTCAAGCAAGAGTTTCCTGATGGCATGAAGAAAGTGCTTGTTTCTTTGGAACACCTCTGCAGTCCAGAAGGCAGTGTATTTCCCATCCTTTTGCGATTCTGTATTCCTTATCCCTGACATCCAGAGCAGCTTCCACCTGTGTAAGCGTTCCATCACTGAAGTGGTGAAGTTCATCAAGTTTCATAAGCATTTGAGTGTTGAAGCAATCAGTAAAGACCACTGCTCTAGGTGACTCAATGACCGAGTAATCTTTCTTGTATTCCATGTTTCTGGCTTCCCATCGAGGTCTAGTGAGATTGAGTTGAGTCTGATAGCTTTCAATACCTAGCTGGAAGTCATTAACTCTTTGTCTGACAACAAGCCCACGGATCCACTAAGTGATAGCAGAAACAAGAGTTTTTCTCTCAAGTGCAGGAAGGTGATCCAGTTTTCCCTAGAGATATAGCAAGTACAGATCTTCAAAGTCATTAGGATGTAGATGCTTGAAGTCACCTTCTGATATGACATGTTCCCAGTAGCGTGAGCGTCTCAGAACAATCTTTTTCAAGTAATTGTATCCACATGTGGGGAAAAGCTCAACACGAATTACACTTAGAATCCTTTTCTTGGAGTAGGCAGCTTTGGGATCACCAGCTGCAGTGTGTCTTGCAATGTAGAATTCACGCTTTTTGAACCACCAGTGAGAGATACTAAAGGATGCAGCGATGTCATATTTACACTCTTCATCACACCACATTGAATCCGGTACCATCTGTTCAAGGCCGACATTGGTATAGCGAGCAGCTTTCATCTTGGTGATGGATAGTGCAATTTTCTTTCCAGACCGAAGATACTGAAGGTCTTTGTTGAAGAAGAAATCAGCTTGCAGAGTGTGATGGCCCAGAGATCCTCCAAGAGGAAGTGGTTTTCCGAGATTGTAATCCAGGATGTTGTCTTCAACTTGATCAGTAAGCATTTTGTGACATTCTTCCATTTGATACTGTAGATGCACAATATCAGGATGAAAGGCTTTGACAATTTCGTAAGCGGGTCCCTCCAGGTCCTTTTTGGTGAGTCAGGAGATTCCTTGTTTCTTGCAATACCATTGAATGAACGCACCCATATCTCCTGTCTGAGCAAGTAGTGAGTTTGAGGGAGGTGGAACATAATGATCAGCTACAGCATAAGCCCAGTTGTTGTCGGGGACAGATAGATCATCGACAGTGATCATCCATTCAGGTTCTGGGGTATGAGATTCTTTTTCAGTTTCATCAGGTTTCCACCATGTATTGATGACATCCTTAGTGATGGTTACAGGAGCACTAGGAGACCCTTCACTGCGTGTGAACGATTTCCACCATTGATCTCGTTGAGACTTGCGAGGGACATTGTCATCATTGTCATCATCTTCCTCCTCCTCAGACGAAAGGTCATTGTCGGGTAATTCAGTATCATGTCCTGTATCAGGAGCCTCTGTGTCTGTTGATGCATGTCTCTTTTCTGTTGTCGTCCATGCTTTATACGTGGTATGTTGGGAAGACTTGGGATGACTAGATTCAGTTGAAAGGTGAGGCTGACTCTCTTGTGACGATGGTTGCTGTGCATGAGGAGGTTGCATAGAGTGGAGTGAGCCAAAGCCACTAGATGACCCTGGTGCACCAACAGATCCTGATGGAGGTTTAGGAGGATCTCCTGAAGGTGGTTTAGGGATGTTCGGCTTATGCTTCTTTCTCCTTCGTTCCTCAGCCAAGTCTTTCTCAAATTCATTGGCATTGTCAATCTTCATAGATTGATCCAGTGACTCATACAACTGTTGGTGTGCCTCATGTTCTTTGTAATGTTCTGTTTCAAACATTCGTTGAAGTAGTAGATCTTTCATGTCAAAGGTGGACAGGTCTCTGAATCTTGCTTTGAGTGGTGCATCCATGGCTCGTTTGACAGCATCTGACACTTGATCTTCAATAGCTTCACTTACCAATGTATTAATATTGAGATTTTCGATCTTATAGATTCTAGATGCTTGATGGTTGATGACTTGGTGAAAATTGAGCTTTTGGAGGTCTTTAATTGCATCACGGTGCTTCTCAAGTGTAGACTGGATGTCAAGAATGTCAACATGAGCCTTTTCAGCAGTAGACAGGGCCCTTTTAACTTGAGATGACAGATTTACATGAGTACTTGGAGGGATGGTGGTAGTTGGTGTAGCAGCGGAAGTATCTCTTGGGGATGCGGTGGTAGGAATCGGTATAGTCATTGTGGGAACAGTGGACACATCTTGTTCAATGGGAACATTTACCATAGAGATAACTTCACTTTCATTGGTGGGTTTAGAAGCTTCCTTCCCTTCAGGATCATCCTCAACATCGAGATCCCCATAGGTGAAATCCTGGTCCAAATGTTTGAGTGAGGAAAGAGTTCCCGTTGAAGTGTCAGGTTCAACAAGTAGCCTTTGTTCATCAAATTTCATCTTTAAGTTCACTTGAACCCTAGGATAGATAGATGCCACAAAGTCATCTTGTAAAGTAGAGTGAGGTTCACCAGTGGGTACAAATTCACAAGGAGGAGAGTCCTTAGATGACTTATCAATGGTGGCAGTTACAGGAGCTTTTTCTTCATTCTTAGAAACATTCAAATCGGACTCTGAATCACTGGATTCAATAAAGAGTTCATGACTTTGAGGTTGCTCTTGTGTGTCTTCAGAGTGCACCTCCTTAGGCTTAGATGGTTCGGGGGATCGTTTCTTGAATTTGTACTGAGGTGCTTTGGATTTAGAGGCAGGTGATGAGATGTGAAGGAGCGTATGTGCAGCTTGTACTTCAGTTACTACACTCTTTCCTTTCCCGATTGTATCCGGTAATTTCTCAAGTCTCCCAGACTCCGGCTCTTTAATGCTGACACCTGTCAATGGGGGACCAGGGTGTGTCTCACTGTGTTTGAGACTTTCTTCAATAGCCTTCTGTATGTCAGCATCTTCTGTTGGTGATATTGTTTCAAGTGGGTTGTCATTGGTAGCTGAAGCTTGTGCTTTCTTGGATTTCTTGGATCCGGATTTACTTGTGGTTTTGGTGCGTTTGTGTTTCTTAGTCCCACTGGATGCCACACCAGTAGTAGAAACTACTTTGCGTTTCTTAGATACTAGTTTGTCCGTTGAACTCTTAGTGGTTGATTGTTTGCGGTAGGCAGCAACTTTATTCAGATAACTCTTGTAGTATGGTGCATCAAGTAGATTGCTGGTGATGAGAGCATCCGGTATGTCCATTCCAAACATTTCCTGATCCGTACCTTTAGCAACGAATTTGAGGTTACCCACACAGTGTTCATCGGATGCCAAATGTACTGAGGATTCCGGTCTGGGGTGTATATTGTGAGATTGTTGAAGGTAAAGAATGATGAGCTTGGTGAATCTAATACTTGGAATTAAAGATTTGGATTTCCATTTCTTGCTTTCTTTGTGAGTTTCCAGCTTCATCCTGTCTTCTAAGAAGGTATTAATGGAGTGAGCAAATTCTTCCCAGATTCGTTCGGCAAAGTCTATGTTTTTCCCTTTCACAATACCCCACAGTATCTGCAGTGCAGGGGCCCGCAACCTCTCATGTCCAGAAGTCTTCCCAGTGAGACATAAGTTAATAAGTGTGATCAGCACTCTCCATGGTTGATACATTTCATTGGTGGACATGGATGACAGTGTGGTGACTTCCTTAGGATATCCTAGATCGTTGACGAACTTAAGAAGAGCCTCAGGATTTGGTGGAGATGAGAATGGTTTGTCTGGAAGGATTGGGTTGATCTGGAGAGCATTTCTGAGCGTTTCTTTGGTGATTACAAACCATTGTTCATCTACTTGACAACGATACGTGTTGTCATCCTTGTTGTGGGTCACGGTGTTCCAAAATTGTTGGATATAAATGGATGGTATAGATGATGAGACAGTGAAAGCCTTAAAGAAGGAGGTGTTTCTCAAAATATCTACAACAATCTTGTAGGTGGGGTTATTCTGAGGTTTATCTATGTCAATTTAGAGATTGCTCTTCCCAATAGAAACCCATTCATTGTGTGGTAGTATCTCATCATCTGTGCGTATGGGTGGTGGCATAACTGACCCCAATTCAGTTGGTAAATTAGTATCCGCCATTTATCTGCACAAACACCACAACACACCACGATAGGCACACATGTATAGTTAGTGGTTCGACAGCTCTTCAGACAGAGATACACAACAGTGACATGGGGAGCAGCTAAGCACACAATATGACATGCAAGTTGTGCAAACAAAAGTGATAACAGTAAGCACATAAACCAAATTGATGACACTTGAGTCACATTACATATTCATACCAAGAAACAACTCACATCCATTAAATATTGCACATACATACAGTGTATAGCCACATATCAGTGAGACATATATTAGTGAAACAACAGATAGCAACACATGATCATGGACAACATGCAATTTGGAATTTCACTCAACTCGCTAACCGAGTGTTAATCAACTCGCTACCAAGAGTTTTAGTCAACTTGCTAACGGGAATTCCTATCAACTCACTAACAAGAGCTTAAGTTAAAACCCTTATCAACTTGCTAGCAATAATATCGGTCAACACGCTATTCTTGTTGCAACTCGCTGTCAAGAATTTTGGCCAACTCGCTAGTAGGGTGTTAATCAACTCACTACTAAGAGTTTTAGTCAACTCGCTATCATGAATTTTCATCAACTCGCTAATAGGAATAGTAGACAACTCGCTATCAGGAATATCTGTCAACACGCTACTAAGAGTTCCAACAACTCGCTAACAGGAATATTAGTTAACTCGCTATCGGGGACATGTATCAACTCGCTACCAATAACAACACAACCTGCTAGCCAGAACATCATTTATCTCGCTATCTTGAAATAGCTCAACTCGCTATCATGAAACAACACAACTCGCTATCATAAGACAGCTCAACTCGCTATCATGAAACTCCTCAACTCGCTATTATGAAACTCCTCAACTCGCTATCAAGAATAAGTTCAACTCGCTATCAAGATCATACCAACTCGCTAATAAGAATTACCTCAACTCACTAATAAGAATAACATCAACACGCTAGCAAGAACACACCTTAATGTCCCCAGTCAATTGAACAGGAACAAGACCCATATGAGTCATCTAATGCCCAAGTAAACCAAAACGGTACTACCCCTTAACATAACATATGATGTAACCCGTATGGATGACCCCAAGATCAACACGTGAGAAACTCAAAATTGCGCTAAATCACAAGATAGGTATACACGCAGAGATAATAGGGGGGTAAAAGGTGGGATAACATCATAACGAATAAACGATCAAAACCAAACACAGATTACGCAACAATAAGCACTCACCACTTAATCACCAATCGAAGGAAAGAGACGACCTAAAAAACAGGTAAGATAATCACTTAATCAAGTGTTACACAAGAGATATATGACCAAGTAATAAGTATAGCACAAAATTTAGATCAAAACCTGTTAGAGTGACACGAAGAGGAGATCAAAGAAGAGCAAAAAATGGGCAGCGAGTTGGAAAGAATGGAGAAAGAAACCAACTCGTTATCAAGATTTAAAATATATACACCCCTTTGTTAACTTTCACAAAATGACTAAACAGACCCTCTACTTAAAAGTACTCTTTTATCTTACAACAAATGACCTAACAGCCCCTCTACTTGCGAACGACTCAACTTAAGCATTAAAGAATAACTTAGTCATCAGACCTGAAACCCACGAGTGCATAGATATACCACATATTAACACCACAGATGCCAAAGGAAAAATTCATGCATAATTCAGAAGTGTTAACACCACAGATGCATAAGGCAAAAAACATGCATAATTTAGAAAACACTCTCCCCCTCAATCAATGACCTTAATGTAAAAACCTAAACAGAGGGTGTTGATTGACTGAGGGATGCATTAGTATGAAGTGAAAGAGCGGGTTGCTATCAGAAATAATAGCAAGCCATGATGGCAAGTTTTAAACTTCTGTTCGAACTTCATTTAAAGACCCGTGCCATTATTGAATGACATTTCTAGGACCGTAAATGTTATCGATGCCAGAAGACTTGCCAATGCAAAAATTGTGATAGCACAAGGATATATGAGTAACCTATTTCTACATTTAACTGTATATGTATATGTATATGTATATACAAAGGATACCGAATGAACGAACTCAGTCGTTCTTACACATCACCATCACTGAAGTCCGAGTCCTGATAAGAGAGTGACCAGGAGTCATCATGCACTGTTCAACATTGTCTATTCGCCTGAATCCCTGTCTCTGTAGAGAGATAGCATTTAGGTCGCCAAACTTTGAGGTTCTCTGAAGGTGATCCTGCACATAAACCAGAAGACCCTACACCAACATGAAGATAATGCTTGTTTTGATATAAGTTAGTGTTGTTAGAGTCCCGTACAGTGGTGGTCACACAGTTAACATTGGGGTTTTCAGTAAACCTCATTGGTATCCAACTAAGACCAATCAACTTAAAGATTCTACAAGTAGGGACCTACTTAAGGCAAGTTTTGGAGTGCTTATAGTCTGACTTTCCTAGTCCACTGGAGGACTACCTTATAGATAGTGAACTAAGCCCAATGAGATGTTTGATCTTATGGAATGGTATTCTACTCATAGTTAGGATACCTACATTGGCTACACAGTCTTTCCTGATGGGGTTCGTGTGATACGGCACAACCTTATGATGACGTTGTGAAGTGACTGGTTTTGATAATTCTTGTTTAGTAACAGTTTGGAGATCACACTTTGATTTATTAAACTTGGATCTATTAGTATGAAAAGCAGACAGTTGCCTAGTAGATCTGGGTTTTCTATGTGACTGGTCCAAAGGTGCTCCCACAGTGGAAGATTTATCAAACTTAGTGTTCACATCTTTCATGGTCAATTTGCACAATTCATGTTTTAATGTGGTTATCTCGAAGATTTTCTTCTGAAGTTTAGTATTGACCTCATCATTGTGTGCAATCAGAGACTTTGTGTGTGCTACAGTTTTAGATTTCTCTTCTTGGATAAATTCATTAAGTTTTGTTCTGTGTCTTTTCAAAGATTCATTTTCATTATGCAACACTTTTACCTTATGTACTAACTCAGCATATGTTTTAGAGTCAGTATTGTTATCGTGTGTGGCATTGACCTTAAGGTTACTACACATAGCATTCATCTCATTAATATGTTGCTTGAGGCGGTTGATTGTCTGATCTTTGGTTTCAATTTGAGCTTTTAACTCGTTAATATGAAATATTCACGAAGTTCAGGAAGTTCTGAAAACTTGCGTGGTTGGTTGATTAGAAACTGTTCTTCATTTTGTTGCATTGCAATTTCAAGATAAATGCAGTGCTTTTCCAATTGAGAAAATCTGTTAGCCAATTCTTTAAAAACATGTATGTCAACCGTTTCATTTGATTTTGTTAGTTTGTTTGAAACCAAAGGATTTGACACATCACCTATTGTGGCATCCTGATCATAATTCTCCCAAACAGGATTCGTGTAGATTAAATTAGACGTGACATCATTATCAGTCTCTTCCAGTGGACACGAATCACAAATGGGTAAATCCTGATCAGGATCCTTGTCACAATCAGAAGCATGAACCTCTGAGGTAGGATGTTGTCTTGTGACCTGTTGGTGTGAAGCATCCACCTCATGTGTAGAGAGGAAATCAGGAGATTCAATAAAATTCCTTTTAGCAGTGGCAGTCTCACATGTTGATAGGAAGTGTGCACGTTCCTTGATAAACTCCTTAACATTCCCTGTAATCTGAAGTAAGGTGACTCTGAAGGCATCCACATCTAATCCAGTGTGATTGACAAACCATTTACTCGTCATATGGGAGTCATGGTCATACTCCATTATGAATCTTGAATCAATGAATGCTTGGAGTTGTTTAAGAATCACCCCGAATGCTGCAGTACAACTCTTTTCAGAGAAATCAGCTTTGTTTATTTGTAGTTGCAATTGATCTAAGTACAGGGTCATGGTGACTGTGAACGATTCAATGTCATGTCCAAAGAGTGTCACAAATGCACGTTGGTAACCTTCAGAGTAGCCTGATTTTTCAAAGAGTCTTTCAATGTTGGTGTGAAGTAGCTTGAAGCATTCAACACCTCCTTCAGAGATTTGAGGTAGTCCAGTTGAATTCAAAACTGCACTAGATTGAATACTTGTCATGTTGAGGTGAATGAATAAGACTTAGTAGCACAAATCATACAAGTTTGATCAACAACTCACTACTGCTTTCACCAACCCGCTGGATATGATCAACACTCAATAGTACTCAACTCTCTGGAACAGTATACTCTAAGGCAACTCGCTAAACTAAACAATAACACGCTAAAATCTGATCAACTCTCTACACCCACCAACTCGCTACAGATATCAACACGCTAGAGTAGTATACACTGAGTCAACGCACTAGACAACACCAACTCGCTGGCAGCCTCAACTCACTAGAGCAAGGATCAACTCGCTATACAGGATCAACCCTCTGACCACACCAACTCGCTGGAGATGGTAACTCGCTAGATTGATCAAGTCGCTATTCACACCAACTCGCTAGCTTCATCAACTCGCTATAATCAGAGGTCACAACTCGCTAGAATAGTAGGACAAAAATGTCACTATCTAGCGATTTGGCTTTATGTCCCAAAATAGCAAAACGCCAAACCTCTACTCCCAAATCGCTACTAAAGCTGTCAACTCTCTACAAGGAATTATCAACTCGCTAGCAAGAAATAGTACACGAATTGCTTTCAAACTCCACAATAATGATAATATTGTTAAACAAACGATTACACTTGGTGCCTACAACACTTCTATATACAAAAGTACAAGAAAATACACACCAACAACCCTTAACGAGATCAAACAAGTGTAAAACCTACTAACTATATTCGAACCATGCTAAACACACAAACCAATCAATAAATCCGAGCATACCACGAATCCTAAGATAGAACTATGGCTCTTATACCAATTGTAATATACTCTAATATGAGAACATGGATGGTTAAGTGTTTAGGTTGATTTAAGAGTAGATTTCTAGTGAGAAGTTAGAGAGAGAAAGAGATGGAACCTTAGAGAGAAAAGTGTGAAATGTTAGATTGCAAATGAAGGTTCAACCCTTTCCCATGGGTGGGAAAGGGTATATATAGTTACAATAGAAACACCCCTTGAAACGGGCTGTAGAGCGGGCTGACAGTGGGTAAAGACCCGACCCGACTCCACAAATACTAACTAATACTATACTACGTACTAACTAATATGATAATTATTATGAGCTACAATATGCTAAACTATACTCGGGGTGACCGAGTCTTCATATGAATAATCGTATTCCTAACAAAGATAACACCCTCCACCTATGCAAAATGGTTGGATGTGTTATTGTAAAACCAAAGGTGTGTCTTATTTGTTTTTGTTTAGTCATAATCAAGTTTGCAGTAACATGTTAATTGCTTGTCTAATCCAGTTTTAGTTTTTTTTTTTTTTTGAAATCCTTGCAGTCATCATGGATCTTTGAGAGCGAAGTTAAGAAGCTGGCTAAGGAAGTTTAAACTAGCTGATGACTTCCTCATGGATGCTAACATACCTGCATGTGTAGTTAGTTAATTGTATTGTTATTTTGATTGAAACGAAGAGATTATATCTTTAAGATTATTATAATAGTAGTTTATGATAGGTAGTAGTTGAACCTGAAAAGTACCTTAATCTCCAAGAAACATTGGTTAAACAATTTGATGAAAGTGCATGCATGTTGATGAACAACAGGTTAAACACATGATATTTAAGGTTTGTTTGTCTATTTTATTTTGTCCTGTTTAATATTTAACATTGATGCACCTTTTATTATCAACACTAGTGCACTTTCTTTTTGTAAACAATTATTTGTTTCTAAGTACTGATGCGGATATTTCATTCTAATCATTTATTAATAATAATTCAATTTTTTTTACTTGAAAAATAGTATTTTTTTTTTAGTTCAATAATTCAGCTTCATTTGAAAGTTTTTTTTTTTTACTATATGAATTATACCTTAGCCAAACAGATGCACTTTCTTCTATGTACTGATGCATTTATTTTTCAACACTGATGCACATGTGTTCTTAAATATTTGATTGAGGAAAAAACTACAGAGATGTTTTTTCGCACTTTCATGAGACATTTCTTGCATCACTTTATGTTGTTATTTTGATGATTGAAACTTATTTTTGTTGTGGTAACTACAGCCACTTTAACACTGATGCCTAAGCTTAATTGGTTGTATGAATATCATGAATAGATTCTCAATTCTAGATGAACAAACATGTTAAAATGCTAGCTTACAAGTTTCATTGTTGCTTTATCAATTCATTCATTAGGAAATGCATGTTTTAAGACCCGCAACAACCTGCGGACTCTTTAAGTCTCCCAAAAATTACAAATAACAAGTCAACAAGGTACACCTCATGTAATGCAATTTATGCTATTCATCAAATTATCCATATTACATGTTAATCAATCCACCAAACACGAGTCCGCCGTATGTAAACTAGGTTGCAAGACAGTCGAGCTAAATACATGATCGAATTAATTAATAGAAATTTATCTTGTTTGAGACCCGAATAGAGCATGCAAGGAGAGAAAATGGGCGCAAGCAATCAAATATAAAACTTTTTATATTAACAAAAGGAAAATATATGGCCATAATACAATATAAATCAAATTCTTCACAATATAAGAGGAAAAAAATTTTAAAAAATAAACAGCTATCTTGCTTGCTTATTCTGTTCTTGGTTATTTCCTTGTCGAACTTTTCAAACAAAGATACATCAAATCTTGACAAATCACCTGCACAACAAATACTCAGACATAAGATGCTAGTAGCATATATAGCTGGAACAAAAGGCTCAAAGGCGACAAACACTTATGGTCACAATATATGTTATGACCAATACCTTTCTCAACAGAAACATGAACCATAGGGTTAAAATCCTTCAAAGAATCACAACAAAGCTCAGCAAGTGAACCTCCACCACCCATTTTCTCATCAAGCGGAGTCAAAAAATTAGCGGCCAATGCATCTTCAGTAACCGGATTATCATCATTCAACGTCAAACTTCCTACCCCAGGCAAAACAATATTATTTTAAAACTACATCCATAATATCAAACCAATTCAAAACAATTTCTTGCAAAACGATGTACTAATCTTAATCATTGGTGCCCTAATAACAAAGATGCAAATTAGTAAGAAGCAGGTGTAATGTCTAAACGTTAATAATAGCAGATACAAACAACCACATAGATCACCTCAGGATGGGCTAACCTGCAAACCACACTTTACCCATATTCTTCATTAAAAAAACATATATTTTGTACTCAAAACGGACGCAATAAAGTGCCTCAAACAGATGCACTAGAGTACTTCAAACGGATGCACTAGAATACTTCAAACTGATGTACTAAAGTTCCTCAAAACACAGTTCAAATTTCTGAATTCCAGAAACATTGTCAAAAGTAAAAAATGAAAAGAGTTGTTACCAGTAGCGAAGTAACCCATTGAGCCAGCTATGGAAAACCTATTGTTAGCCTCCTCGTCACCAGGCTTATGCTTCTCCAGAATCTTTGCAAGTCCAAAATCAGCAATCTTTGATTGATGGTTCTGCTAGCCCATGTTTACATTGGAAAAAAAATAGAAGTTTTAGGTATATCCATTGGACCATCGATTATAAGTAAGCTCGTTCTAAATCATAAAGGAAAACATCAAATTACAGGTAAACATTACCAAAAAATCATTTGTCAGTCATCAAATTATAGGTAAACATCGTTTTATTAACATAAAAAGAGCACCCAAATTCATTCATTTTTTTATAAACATACAAATAGATGCACTAAACATAAATGTTGTTGCCTTAATATGTTCAACAATGCATTAATTATAGTCACTAATGCCCCAATATGTCCATTGATGCACTAAACATACAAACATATGCCCTAATATCTACCTTTTCGATGCACTAACATACTCATAGATGCCCTAATTCCCATTTAATCTACTATTGCAATTTCATTCATATCCTCCTCTTGCACACAATAAATAATATGAATACTCACTAACCGTTTGTTAAGCAGATCAGTACTTGAAGATAATATACTATAGCTGCTAATACTTCTTCAGAACCCGATGCCAGCCGACTTACTGACCATTCTATCTCCAGAAAAGATTGCAATGTTCCTGGTAACATGTTTTTTCAGATTATGTTTCGATTCCTCAACTCCCAATTGTCGTGAGGACCTTGCTAGAATCACAGAAGCAGGTAGCTAATGTAAACGCTTTGATAGAAATGTATCATTGGTCTATTCACAAGGCTCGTCAGATTGAAGAGCAACCAAGGCTGCCCAAATAACAAACTTTTGAATCTTATCCTGATCGTGCAAAAACACATAAAACCAACTCAAAATATTGCATATTTATGAGATAAATAAATTAGAAAAATAAGTTGTGTGTGGCTTGTAAAGATATAGTAATACCATGTTAAGTACTGCTCCTTGGGGAGTTCTCATTAGTACAACTTTTAAGCCCCAATTCTACATTGCAATTTACATCAATGGCTTCTAACAATTGACATAGACCTTCAACTGAAAAAGTGAAATGTGGTTGGAACACATCTCTGTTTACTGCATTATTCTGAGAATTATGTCCACTATCATAAATTCCAGTCGAGGTCTTTAATGACCCTTCTTTTGCGGAATATTACCAGAACCCTTGCCTAAGGTCTTGTTCCCTTTAAGAGTTTCTACCATAAATGATTTGCACAACTTCATAAATGAATATAAAGAAGAAAGATTACCTTTTTTTGCAGCATCTCATGCTGGATTATTTGTGGCATCTTCATAAATGTGAACCTTCTTTGGACTATAACTAGGTCGTCTCACAATAAAGGTGACTTATTCTCCAAGCAGATAAGCGTTAATCTGTTCAACCAACGAAACCCATATTAATACATCTACAAAATGGATGCACTAAAACACATGTGGATGCACTAAACATATACATTGATGCACTAAAATATTTAGGTGGATCATCACTATCAATACCAACTCTTGTCCCAGTCCCAAAGCTTGATAAGCATATCAATACCAACTATATAGATGTCGTAATGAGAATGTCCCTCGAAGATTTGAGTACAATACCAACTCTTCTCCCAGTCCCAAAGCTTGATAAGCATATCATCATAAGATGATAAAATATAAGGGAGGGTTGGATGGACTGCCACACACCTAATGTAATCGGTATGTATCTCAAATACTTTGATCTTGTCCATTGTATTGTAATTATACACACGGGTATACATGTCCATTGTATTGTATTGTAATTATACACACGGGTATTCAGATGCAATAACCATCTCCTCATTTGAATCGTCTTAAATTATCGCTTGGAGTGTATAATTTATGCATACAATCACCTAAATTGTTTTATTATGTAAAACTAAATTTTTGAGCAACAATATAGCTTCTATAACCATACTTGGACGCCCTACTATGATACAAGCGGATGCACTAAAGTACGTCAAACATATGCACTAAAGTACATCAAATGTCCCTAAAAGAGTTGGTTTGCTACCTGAGGAATGTATCAACTTGCTTGGACCGGGTCAAACAGGGCGTTTGGAATCGCTTCAATTGGCGTCGGATGCTTGTTCTTGAAAGCATTTATCGGTTCTGTAAAATATATGCAGATTTGCTAAGATGTCTTAATTCAATAATTAAACAGTTTCATACCCTAACACTACAACTAATGCACTAACACAAACACAAATGCACTAATATGTAATTTGATGCACTAATCTTATACAAAGTTTCGTAAGTTGTTAGTAGTACCAATTTTATTTATCTGAGCTTGTTTTGGAATTTGGGACTAATTGTTGGTTTATTTGTGGGCTGCTAATTACCCCCTATTGAACCCATTGCATCAGCTCCCATAGTGCCTAACACCCTTTAGTAGCTCAATTTTTATTTCCTAGTTTCTAGTTCTTAGGCCTTGAAACTTTACACGTTGATTATTTGATGGCTTGTCTTCTTGGTAGTAATTTTATTTTATTTTTTAAAATTTTCTTTCTTAGCTTTTTATTGCCACAAACTTGCACCTCTAGCCATCTGTCATCTGTTACTATTGTTGCTGCCCTTGTACCTTCTTAGCTTGTTCAGTGCTTTTAGATTATGCTTAATGCTTATTTACTGTCCCTTTAGCTTATTAGGATCTCCTCTCAAAGCCTTTTGCTTAATTCCCCCTAGTTCAGCTCTTGAAAAGCTTTAGATTAGTTTTTAGTTTACATAATTACTTTAGTTTAGCTTATGCCTTAACTGCTTATCATGTCCCTTTGTATCTGCTTATTCTAAGCTTTTTAAAAATAGTTTCAATTAACAATTTTGCTTATACTTGTATGCTTAATATTTTGGTGCAAAAAGAGTTGAAAAAAAAAATAATCACAAAAAGTGCAAAGGCTAGGGTCGAACCCCTGACCCTCTGGCTCAACAGACACACAAACATACCACGCCCACCAACTGTGCTAGCTATTCTTTTGGTTTATTTTCCTTTTGTCTTATATTTAAATTAGTTTTGTCTTTTGCTTATTATTGAATCAGCTTTTAGGTTTTCTTATTAACAGCTTATTTGTACTGCTTATTTCATTTTTTTTTAATTTTTCCTAGACTAGAATTAGGTTCGTTTAATTTCCAAAAAATTTTCATAATTTTCCCAATTGTGTTAGTATTTTTTTAACACTTAATTTCTTTATTTTAGTTTTTAAATCGTAGTAATTAATTAAAAAATCCAAAAAAATAATTTTCTTTTTCAAAAATTTTCTTTTATTATTAGGATCGTAGAAAAATCATTTTTATGCCTGTAGGATTAGCGTAGCATTAAAATCAAGTTTTATTTCGCGCGTTTACATTTTTTTTAATTAACTTTACGTTTTTAATTTTAGATTACATTTTAGGGTTCCATAGCTTCCTATTATCATTCCCGTAGGATTTTAAGTAGTTTTTAAGTTTTAATTTTCATTCCTTGTTTGTATTCCTAGTTTAGTTGCGTTTATTTTATTTTTCGTACGTTATTTGCAATTTGTCGTAATTCCACAATAATAAATAATCTCTCAACATCCTTATAAGCATTTTAATCTCAAATCTCTCACGATATTGCCCATTCACACCTCGTTGGGACACGACCCGGGTAATCACTTACCCGGGATCACACACACACACATATATATATATATATATATATATATATATATATATATATATATATATATATATATATATATATATATATATATATATATATATATATATATTGTATTCACGAGTTTTTGCAAGTTAACCTTTTCCTAAAGGTTAATTAGTAAATTCCACTCACGTCTATATATTGTATTTATTTTGATATGCGCATTCTGCATGAATCAAATGGCGCCGCTGCCGGGGAGGTTGTGTTGTGACAATATCATTACGATTTTAACGATTAGTGACTTGTAGAACCTTCGTCAAGAAGTTATCGTTTTTAAAAACTTATAAAACACAAAAATATTTTCCTTTTCTTTTGTATATACGTCTATCATATAAAAAAAATACAAAAACATTTTCCGTTTTTCTTGTTAAATAAAATAAACATAAAAAAACAACCGCCGAGAACCAAGGCAGAACACCTACCAACTGGGGGTGTGAACATTAATAAGTTCCCAAACAAAAGATTAAAACTTGTCATTGTATCCTTGTGAGTGGTGTACCTTTTATAAAGAAGCCATTCGTTCGTGATTACTGGTTTAAGTTCTTTGTCTCGATCTCGTTTTAATTGAGTTGTTTTTCAAAAAAACCAAAAATATTTTCCTTCTTTGTTTTTACAAAATGTTTATCGAAAATTCCAAAAATATTCTTCTTTACCCTCCATTAGTTTGATTCTACCTTCTTATACCTCTCTCATGTATAATTCTTATGGCGTCTCTCGGCTACACATGTTTTCATTGTAAAAGCCCGATTGAGAACGGCTATCGTTGTTTCCGGTGTATTTGTGAGAAGTGTGGAAATAATTGTAGTAATAGATTTTGTACTATGTGCAATTTGTTCTTAAATCAAAAGTCTCTCAATGATTCACCAAATTCTTCCAACTACCCTTCACAGCCCGAGATACGTGCTATTAATGACAAACCATCAAGAATTGATCCTAATCTTTCACGATTTACGGTTAAAAGTTTGTCAAGCAAACGTACAGAGCTTAGAGCAGTGACTAAAAAGAACGACTTACCTAATCTTCACGTTTATCAAGAACAAAAACCAGAGACCATAACGAAAGTGGTGGAAATTCCTAGCTCTCAGAGCACACCACTTGTCCCACCTCTGGATTTTATTCCTTGTGTCGGTTGTGGTGAGCCACTTTTCGGTTTGCCATGTCATTGGTGTACATGTGAACAATGTGGTAATGATATTCGAGATGGAAGTTGTTTGTTTTGTAGTTCGAGGAATTCATTTGCTTATCATCCTAATCAGAACTCATTCAACGACTCTTCAAATTTTTCCAACTACCCATCACATTCATACGAGCAAGAATCATATTATCCAAATCTCAATGATGCTTCGTATCAAAATACACCAAACTTTTCTTGTGAGTATTGTGGAGGCCCACACTTCAGTTCCGATTGTCAAACAAGGAATCCAATTCCTTGTAACAATAATGACTATTCGTGTCAAGACCAATCTCCACAGTACCAAATGTTTCAAGCAACTCCTCAACAAACTGAACAAGATTTTTTTCTAAAGACTCTAGAGTCATTAAAAGAAATGAATGAGGAGTTGGATAATATAACGTTTCATAATGCACCAAGTTCTTCTTGTGCATATTATGGGGGTCCTCATGATGATTTTCAATGTCAACCTTCCGGTTTTGACACATCCACACCTCCACAATTTCCACTCATTCCAAATTCTCGTGGGAAAACTATGTCAAAATTACATGCTGAAGAACGAGATTCTGGAAAAAGCATGGAAGAATTACTGGCTGAGCAACGAGGAGCTAAAATACGTGCCAATCTTCGCAATGATGCTTTATTTGATGACGATGATGACAGTGATGATGATGAAGATAACATTGTTATTCAAAAAGATTCATCGAGTACATCAGTTGAAATCCCACCAATCCAAAAATCGCAAGGAGAAAAGAATACTAAGGAATTACTAGCAGAAGAACAAATGGAACTTGTACAATCCATGAATGCTAGTCCTTCTCAACTCCCTCAGTCTGTTGTTATCACACCCGAAGTTCCCACTCACTCTATGATCATGGGGGACGAGCATCTTATCACTGTTCCTGAAAAGGAATCGGACGAATTCATAAAGTCTAGTGCTGAGAACCTTGTCCCAATCCCAGGAGAGTCACAGGGAATTCTTGAGCATATGTGTGATCTTACTTCTCCTCTTGAGTGTCCAAAAGATCAATTTGAGACTCTCTCCGATTTTAGCGACGATTGTGCATCTTTTGGAGACATTGAGTATGTTGAGGCATCACTCCCACAGTCTGATGCTGATCCTCTTCTTGAGGAGTTCGCCGATGAATTCACTCACATCAATCCACTTCCATTAGGAACTGATGATGATCTCCTTGATTTTGAAGCCAATCTGGGAGAAATTGAAAGTCTCTTATATCATGATCCGTCACTCAGTTCTGATCCCAACAGTCCAATAGAGAATGTTAATCATCTTGTTCCCGAAGCATTCAAAACTACTCTCACTAATCCTCTGTTTGAATTCAAATATGAATTCACTTTGATTTCTGATAATCCAATCTTTGATGAGGAGAGTGATGAGTCCATAATGGAACATGAGTTCACAGATTTACATCATGTGATTGATTCTCTTCATGAGGAGTTCTCCGGTGAACTCACTCATATCATGACTCCTCCGGAGTATGATTACTTGGATAACAAGAAAAACCATGATCGGGGGAAAAGTTATCAATCATGAGAATTGGTATGTTGATGACAAATTTTCCCACCATCCCACCCAAGATGTTGTCCAAACCAAAGAGCTTAACCTATGAAATCCAAAATCAGGAAACTGAACCTGATCTTGAGGATGAAGATCTTGTCATGATTGTTATCATGACTTTCTTTCTTTTCTTCACATACCTGGTGACTTCCTCTCTTCTTCACTCATTCGGGAGTGAAGATACCATCTTTGACCCCGGCATTTCCATGTATCATTCTTTTGATCCAGGGTCTCTCAGTATATCTCATCGGTGTGGAACTTTCACGTACTTCAATGTTTGTCCAAACATCTTGAATGAAAGTCCAATGGAGATTGTCTCTTCCACATGATTGCTTCCTAAAGAACCAATGAATTCGGGGTCGAGTCAAGCTAGCGACTTGGTAAACAAAAACAGTAGCATGCATATGGGGTTTTCACCCTATGTGTGGGGGAGTTACCCCTGCTGTTGATATATATATGAAGAAAAAAAAACGGTGTTTCCACATTTAGCTTATAATATTGCCTTTTTACGTTCAAAGAATCAGCATAATAGCCGGGACTTTGAATATTGAGGACAATATTCAATTCTAAGTGTGGGAGGGGGGAAATTCTAGCGAATTTTATCACATTATACCTTCAAGTACCCCTGTTTTTGGCTAAAATTAAAAAATAAAATAAAATAAAATAAAAATAAATAAAATCACTCACTTTCAAAGATTTTATGATTATCAGTCCACCATGTCTAAACCACAAAAGGACTGGCTAATCCATGAGCAAACGGCTCTTGGTAAAGATATATCAAATCCGTTTATGGCTGACAATTTGCCCAAAATTGTATGGTACTCAACTCACCATATCCTAAAACGTAAAGAGTTGGCTAGCCCGCAAGGTTATGGCTTGTGTTAAAGGCAGTGGAAAACCATAATTGGTAATCAACTCACCAAGATGATAATAATTGCATCAAGAGTTGGCTAGTCCAGAAGCAAACGGCTTCTGGTAAAGACAAATCAAATCCGTTTAAAGCTGATGGTTTGCTTAAAATCATATGGTTATCAGTGTACCATAGTTCTTACTTGAACTGAAACATTTGGCTACTCCAGAAGTAATGGCTTTTGGTAAAGAGACTTCAAATTCATTAAATTTTCAAAACAGGTTATTTTTGGATTCTATATTGCTAGGGACTAGCAATAGTTTAGTGTAGGGGATTGATGAGTGCTCAAACACTCATCATTTTTGGTCAAATCTGAGCTACAAAACATTTAAAAACACTCAAAAATGCATCAAAATACTGAAAATATTCCAGGGAATGTGTTTTATATGTTTCAGATGCAAAATGAGTAAAAACAGATGAAAAACGAACAAAGTTTACATAATTAGCAGTTTCAGTCCCCCAACTTTCAAAACTTGTCAAAAACAGTACCTATGCATTTATTTTGAAAGATAAGTCAACCCAAGTCCTTTAAAAGTCAAATGTTATCAAAAATGATCCTTGGGTAAAAAGTTTTGAGAATTTATAAGTTTAGTCCCTGGAGTTTCAATTTTGTCAGATTTGGTCCCCGAATGTCTAAAAATGGGAAATTAACTTTTACGATTCTTGGATTATTGGAGTTTGGCAAGATTGGACCTTATGAATACTTTTGGGAAATTACATTTTCAGTCCCTTGAGTTTGCAGATTTTACATGAATGGTCCTTGTAATTTTAAGCTTAAAAATAACAATTCCAAAATCCAATCCACCAAAATTCCAAATCTAGTCCAAAGACCACCCAAGCCCAACTCCCTCCTAAGCCCAAAAACCCCACCATCGTTATACTAATAAAAACGCACCCTAGGATTTATCCTTTGACCATCACCAAGTCAAACACAACTCTGCTTCCTCATTGCCTCCCTTTACCCTCCAAGCAACCCCCCCCCCCCCCATGTTTTCCCTGCTACACGTTACCTCCCACATCTCAAAAGCACCCTAGTCATCACATGATACCACAACCCCTTCACGGGTGTCCACTCCAAGCTGGCAGTCCACAACTCCATTTGGGCGCCAAAAAAAAACCTTTTAAGGGTTTAGATGATTCCACAGATTGATTAAATGGTGGGATTTAATCCCAAGAAGATCCTGAGCTGTTTTCAGAGAGAAGAAGCACAGAAGAGAGGGAGAAACCCTAGACTGCTTGTATAAATAGAGGATCTCCACACACTTAAAAGGGTGTCCTTGTTTTTTTAGACCAATTTCTAGTGTAATTTTGTTTCTGTCATTTACTTTTATAAACCTTGTAACCTTTAAATTCCTGTAGTTTTTAAGATCAATGAAATTTAAATTCAATTCTTAATTTTCAGTATTGCTTTTCAAGTATTCTATTTTGCAAATTTTCATTTACAAGTTCTTTATAACATAGACTTAAAAGCTAGTCCAATAGTTTGTTAAGTATTAAGTTACATTTAAATCTGGATTATATAAGTTGTTCTTTACTGGTTTCAGTTAAGAGATACTGTAGCAACTGCTTTTTCCAACTCCTTATTTCCTTTTCAATTATGTTTGTTTAGCTCAACTTTATCTTTCTCCATCTTTACTTTTTAAGTTTTAATCTAAAAAATCATTTGGTTTAGTTTCAAAAAAAAAAAAAAAAAAAAAAAAAAAAAAAAAAAAAAAAAAAAGCAACAGACCCCATAAGGGACTGTTTGGCACGAGCTTATTTTCTTTAGCTAAAATTAGTTTTGCCCAAACTTTTGAACTTTGGGTAGGTTTAGATTAGTGTAGTTAGTAATTACAAAGTAGATTTTTACTTCTTTACATAGGTTTCAAGCACTTTAGTTAGGTTTCCAAAAACGTCAGTCATAAATGTTTTTATCAGTAACTTAGGATAAATCTAGTATAAGTCTACTGTAGTTTTTATTATTTGCTTCTAAATGACTTGATTTACTTGCTCATATCCTGGTTCATAAGTTTTTCATGCCAAAAATTCGTTTGTACCCATTTTCAAAGTCATATGCATAATTGAAAATTCACATCAGCATAGGTTTTCCAAATCAGTATCTGGCTTCATTCCTTGTTCAAATTGTGTTATTTTTGTTCCTATGCACTCTTTGTTGGCTTGTCTATTTAATGAAATTTTTGTTTTATTTTTGGTAATTTTTCTTACAACTCTGCACATGCTCAAAGTTCACTCCATCACCACCAGTAGGCCTGCACACCATCTGTCCAAATAGCCCTCTTAGATCTAGACTCTAGATAAGCATTGGTTAGATTTAGCGTTGGGAATTTGTTGCGTAAGTTGTTAGTAGTACCAATTTTATTTATTTGAGCTTGTTTTGGAATTTGGGACTAATTGTTGGTTTATTTGTGGGCTGTTAATTACCCCCTCTTGAACCCATTGCATCAGCTCCCATAGTGCCTAACACCCTTTAGTAGCTTAATTTTTATTTCCTAGTTTCTAGTTCTTAGGCCCTGAAACTTTACACTTTGATTACTTGATGGCTTGTCTTCTTGGTAGTAATTTTATTTTATTTTTTAGAATTTTCTTTCTTAGCTTTTTATTGCCACAAAGTTGCACCTCTAGCCATCTGTCATCTGTTACTATTGTTGTTGCCCTTGTACCTTCTTAGCTTCTTCAGTGCTTTTAGATTATGCTTAATGCTTATTTACTGTCCCTTTAGCTTATTAGGATCCCCTCTCAAAGCCTTTTGCTTAATTCCCCCTAGAAGCTTTAGATTAGTTTTTAGTTTACATAATTACTTTAGTTTAGCTTACGCCTTAACTGCTTATCATGTCCCTTTGTATCTGCTTATTCTAAGCTTTTTAAAAATAGTTTCAATTAACAATTTTGCTTATACTTGTATGCTTAATATTTTGGTGCAAAAAGAGTTGAAAAAAAATAATCACAAAAAGTGCAAAGGCCAGGGTCGAACCCCTGACCCTCTGGCTCAACAGACACACAAACATACCACGCCCACTAACTGTGCTAGCTATTCTTTTGGTTTATTTTCCTTTTGTCTTATATTTAAATTAGTTTTGTCTTTTGCTTATTATTGATCAGCTTTTAGGTTTGCTTATTAACAGCTTATTTGTACCGCTTATTTCATTTTTTTTATTTTTTCTAGACTAGAATTAGGTTTGTTTAATTTCCAAAAATTTTTCATAATTTTCCCAATTGTGTTAGTATTTTTTTAACACTTAATTTCTTTATTTTAGTTTTTAAATCGTAGTGATTAATTAAAAAAGCCTAAAAAATATTTTTCTTTTTCAAAAATTTTCTTTTATTACTAGGATCGTAGAAAAATCATTTTTATGCCCGTAGGATTAGCGTAGCATTAAAATCACGTTTTATTTCGCATGTTTACATTTTTTTTTAATTAACTTTACGTTTTTAATTTTAGATTACATTTTAGGGTTCCCTGGCTTCCTATTATCATTCCCGTAGGATTTTAAGTAGTTTTTAAGTTTTAATTTTCATTCCTTGTTTGTATTCCTAGTTTAGTTGCGTTTATTTTATTTTTCGTACGTTATTTGCAATTTGTCGTAATTCCACAATACCAAATAATCTCTCAACATCCTTACAAGCATTTTAATCTCAGATCTCTCACGATATTGCCCATTCACACCTCGTTGGGACACGACCCGGGTAATCACTTACCCGGTATCACATATATGTATTGTATTCACGAGTTTTTGCAAGTTAACCTTTTCCTAAAGGTTAATTAGTAAATTCCACTCACGTCTATACATTGTATTTATTTTGATACGCGCATTCTGCATGAATCAGTTACGTTATTGTGCTCAGTGATTATTGTCAAGAGATTTCGGTCTCCTTATACATCGTTTTGGGTATACATTCGAAGTTATATTTAAGACACAAGTTTGGGTTATTCTACTTTAGCATCAATTTGGTAATACTTAGTTTTCTTCATACGTGATCATTACATAGAGCCTACATTCAAGAGATGGTTAACATATGGTTTCAGGGGAAGCTTAATGTTTAAATGCTTAACCATCGATATGCTACATCGAGGTGAAGGTTTTTACAACTGATAGTTGTTATTACTACTGCTAGTTTTGATTTTTACTGTTTCAAGTTTATTTCTAGATGCGGAAAACTTAATGGTGGGCCACTTTGAAACATTGGAAAGATGGATTGGACGTGTAATATTGATTCGTGGTTGTGAAGATCAAGGTTGCTTACATTTATCCCCTAATTGATGATGCCAAAAAGGGGAAGAAGATTTACATTAAAGTTTTGCAACTTGGAGATCCTTGGTGATATAGCAAGGATTAAGGGGAAGTTCATTATTTTTCTTACATATTAACTTCAGGGGAAGTTTTGTGCTTACTTGACTTTGTCATTATCAACTAGGGGAAGATTGTTGGGAATTATATTAGAGTTGATAAGACAAAACATTGAAAGATGAGGGACTTATGGAGACAAAGGAAGAAACTTCAAAAGAAAGAAATGATTACAACATATCTTTTATATTATTAGTTTATTCCTTTGTAAACCCTGATCCTCTACTTTATAAAGAGAATACAGGGAATTAGTTTTATGTGTGTCAAGATGTAAACACAGAAAAGTGTGTGTGTGTACAGGTGTTTTATGGGAAAACACCTAGGGTAGTTTTGTTTAGCCTCAAGGATCTTTGATTCCTTGCTATAGTTTAGATAACACGTCCTACACTTGATCAAGTAGGATTGGGGCTATTGGTGTTTGTATGTTAAAGTAGAGATGATGGTGAAGCCTTGTTAATAATAACAATGATAGTTTGATTATTCCGCTGTGCTCTATATATGTTTATCATTGTTATTCATGCTTATTGTTTTATCTTAGATCAAGGTCTAAACAACCTGGAGTCCAAAACGGTCCAAGAACTTATAGATGACGTGTGCATAAGTTCTATCATACTTTTTCTAGTTACTTCCATAATCTTTGAATTTCTTTGTTCTTCTACAAAATGATTCATCTTTTCCTTGTTCGGATGTTCAGTTGCAAAAGATAGCCCAGTAAAAAATTGCAGTTGTGGTTGAAGAAAACACAACATATTAATGAAATAAACTGAAGAAGCTCAAACACCTGTGATATCATGTGTGATATCACAGGTAATATCACCGGTGATATCCATTGTGATATCAACTGTGATATCACCGGTGATATCACCTGTGATAACACATGTCATATCACAGGTTCCTGCATCACCAACACTGATTCAACAAATAGAAGGAAGCCGACGCACTTGTGATATTAAAAAATGTAAAGTAGTACGAACTTGCAAGTTATCAAAATGAATATCAACATAGATATCTTTTGATTTTCATGTGGTAGGTTATAAGTTATTGAAAATAGCAAAAAAAATGATATTCAAAACTCGTTTGATGTGTTTTATTTATCTTATTGCTTCATATTAAAGTTGTATTAGTTGTAATTTTTTAAGTTGATGATAATTTAAAATGCTTCTTAGTTAAACTATATTATATGACATGCACTTTTCTAGTTACTTCCATAATCATTGTATTTCTTCGTTCTTCTACAAAATGCTTCATCTCTTCCTCTTTCAGATGTTCAGTTGCAGAAAATGGCCCAGTCAAAAATTGCAATTGTGGTTGAAGAAAGCACAACATATCCATAAAATAAACTGAAGAAGCTCAAACACTTGTGATATCATGTGTGATATCACCGGTGATATTGTTGGGTCACTGAATTCTCCAATCTTTTTCTAACAAGGATTTGAACGTAAAATCAGCTAAGTATAAACAAGTCACTGAGTAAACAGTAACTCAGTGAGTCATCTTCAGGATGCTTAGACCGAGCCTAAGAAGAAAGGTTCTCCATTCAGTGAGGCGGAACTCAGTGAGTGGCATCTAAGCCAAGAAGAAGGTGATGGGTTCAGTGAGGATGACAATAACTCACTGAACCCCAAGACTCCTCAACAACGATTAAGGTACTGAAGATTGATGACTTGAAGACTGAAGATTTGGCGTGATTGGGCGGGAAAGTTTGAACTGGTTCACTAAAGTGCTTTATCATTTTAAGGTCAAACTTTTCCCAAACGGTTAAATCCAGTCTGTCATCAGAAAGCACCTTTTGGACTTAACCCAAAGAAGGTTCCTTTGCCAGAGAATAAAATCTATCAAGATTTTATTAAGGAAGGCTTTTGTCCATTGTATATTAGAGTTGTTCACACTTGTGTATAAATAGGCAACATAAGTGAGGAGTAAAAGTTGACAAGTTTGTGCAATTAATGCTAAGCATTCACAAACCACTTTTACTCCTCCAAAAAACAACATAGTCCCTGAGATAGCTCAGTGTGACCTCAGTTGTCACTCAAACATTGTTTTGAGTTTAGAGAGGAGTCAACACTATACTTGTCGTTTCAATCCCAAGTGTTATTCCGCAAACACTTGGGTACGATTCTTTTTTATTAACTTCTAATAAAGAATTAAACGTTGAGAAATATTCTCTTATCTTTACGTTGCTTTATTGTTAATCAATTATACATCTGTGTTAAAAGTCATATATCTTGGTTACATTACCTTTTTAGTTACTGATAACCAAGTAAAAGGGACCAACAGATTTCCTATGTGACATCACATGTGATATGAACTGTGATATCACCGATGATAACACTTATCATATCACCGGTGATAGCACCTGTCTTGTCATAGGTTCCTCCATCACCACCAATAGATGAAAGCCGACACACTTGTGATATTGCCAAAACGTAAGAAAACGGACAAAAAAGTATGAAAGCATAAAAAAACACGTCTGAAAACGGACGAAAATGTATGAATAATGGATGAAAACGTATGAAACAAACAAAAACATAAGAAAATGGACGAAAATGAGTGAAAAACGGACGAAAACGTATGAAAGCGTAAAAACATGTCTGAAAATGGACGAAAACGTATGAAAACGGACCTAAACGGGCGAAAACGTAAGAAAACGGAATGACCATACCAACTCAAGTCACCTCAACCTTCATCATCCATCTTTCAAGATTACAAGAGTAGAAAGATTGCATGAAGTGAAGTGGGTTGAAGCAAGTCTATCAAAGTCCTATCCTTACATGTTAACATCCTTTCATCTTTGAAAGACAAAAGTTGTAAGCCAAACCCTAACATGATTCTTGTTAAATAATCATATTCATGTTATTTACATATTATTTGTGCTATATTATGTCTTGTATTCATGTCCATGATGTATAAAAGTGAGTAAAACAAGTTATTGTACATGATTGATAAGACAAGTTACTATAACAAGCAAACTAGTGACTTTCTTGGTAAGACCTGATCAAAATGGTAAAAATATAATATTTTATCATTACATATTATAGTAGAGGACTTAACAAGGAAACCGTAGCAACTTGAACCACCCAAAACGAGTATACGAGTCAAAAGTTACGCCCATTTGAAATTACCAAAGATTTCCGGCAAAACTGCCTAAATAGCATTATGATCAAATTTTGATTTTGAAAGTCCCACTTCTGGTCCGATTCATAAAAAAGTTAAAACACGAAAGTTGTCCGGAACGACGTTTTCGTTCAGGAAAAAAGAAGCTCGAGCCCTGAAAACGCTTTCCGAGTGATAAAATTCTTCAAATTCTAAACAGCCCATTTTTAGGCCAAAGTCACTAGATTATGGTTATACTTTAAAAGGAACAATAGGTCTTATGACCTATAATCAAGACCACAACCATGGCTAGAGCCAAGGTTGAGTCTCATGGCCTTGGAACAAGGACCAAAAGTCATGGCTAGGCCATGACGAAATGACCATACCAACTTACATAGGCGTAAACATGAAACAATGAATTAGGCGATAACTTGAACAAGCAATTTGGATCAACTTCACTTAAAAGGGAACCATGAGATATTACCAAGAGAAAATGGTCATACAAAACTTATGAAACATACCCTAATAACAATCTTCATGTACTAATAAACTTTCCTAAGTTTATTCAAATATCGGACAAGTAACTTTTCGGATCAAAACTTATATCTATATACTTTATCAACTACTACAATAGTAGGGAGCCTCATGTGAGGAGTTCATTATGTAAGCCGTCGAGTTGAGTTGTGGATTTACGAGTTAAAGTGTCCTGGCTCCTCGAACGCTTACTAACATGACTTCTGAATTATGTCGGCCCGAACGGTAGTAAACGATATACAAAACATACATGTTCATGAATCTTTTCTTTCAAAGACTTACAATATACATCATACCACATCATGGACTAAATGCAAGATATATATATATAGGCACTCCGTTATATTCATTACTCAAATCCTAAGTCGCAACGTTCTATATTAGGTTGCTCGTAGAAACCTACACGATCCAACCATCACCTTCATTACTTGCTATCCAACTTAAGGTGAGTTCATAGCCCCACTTTACATTACTTCAATGTTTTACAAACCCTTGGGGGGAATACATGCTATTATTTTTCTACTCGAACACAATGCTTTCTACTGTATGCTATTCGACTATGTTTTATTATCACTAAGTAACATCCTTGCCAAACCAAGATCCCTTATTATGAACCATTTAATCACTTGCGAGGGTTACTTGCAAGTGAGCGCGAATATTGTGAATAGGCCTATTGGGATTGACGAATCCCATTTGTTTTGACTAAGTTCAAACAAATGCATTAATATTTGAAACATTAGGTATGACGGCAAAGTACCTACCGGGATAAATCTGCCGATCGATATTGGTACACGTTAACGTTTTGGTGTCATAAGCTTAGTGTATAATACATTTTATAGGCGTATAATAACGTAGCCTACCTGTTTTGTTTTCCAAACATTGGTGTGAGTCTACAGTTCAAACACTACGATTATTGTGTTCAAACGATTTAACTACAAACACTACGATTATTGTGTTCAACGATTTAACTACCAACACATTGTGTTCAAACATTAAACAAACTCTATGAATATCACTCAACCTTTGTGTTGACCTCTCAAGCATGTATTTCAGGTTCATGAAGATCAAGGATGGCACGGAAGGGCACGGATACTCAAGAGGGCTATAAATTTTATTATCATTCAAAAACACATTTATTATACATTGTAAACATGGAACCATTTGGGACCTCATTTTGTAATCTCTGATATTTATACAATTTGAATGATAAATCTTTTAAAACGACTCAATTGGAGTTCGTTTTCTATTATTGTGACTATTGTGCCGTCGAGTAACACCCAGTTTGAATTCCGCTGCAATCATGAATTGGGGGTGTTACAGAACGTATGCCAAATCCATAAATCTTGGGAGGCGATCGCTTCCAATAAAATGAAAGGAGTTTGCCCGTGGTCACCCCTACAAAATTGAGCTTTTAAAGCATGTGGGCAATTCTCCCACGGCCAATCTGTACAATCAATGCTGCCTATCATGCCAGGAAAACCATGAACTCGATAGTGATGCTCATAGAGTCTGTCAACGTCAGTAACCGTCGGCTTTCGCAAATACTCTGTACCATATAACTCCATGATAACCTCACAAAATTTATAGAGACACTCATGAATTGTTGACACACCCATTTGCACATATTCGTTTAGCATATCAGGATTCACTCCGTATGCCAATTGACGAATTGACGAAGTAACTTTCATCAATGGAGAAATACCAAGTAAGCCCACACAACTAGGTGTTTGTTGGAAATAAGGTGAATGATCGGTTACCTCTCGAACAATTCGTGTGAATAGTCTTCGGCTCATTCGGAAACGATCATGGAATTGTTCTTCGCCGTATGTTGGGTTAGCGCAGAAGTAAGCAGTAACTAAACGGTTATGAGCACCCAAACGATCCCTAGTAACTTGGTTTCGGGTTTCTTTAGGTTGTGACGCTTGATAAGCCTCCCAACAATCTTCCGCAAACATCAAATATTCGGTACTAACTTCATTTTCGTCATCCGAAGACGAATTGGCAAAAAAGATATCGAAAGAATTCATGGTGTGATTGAATATAGAGGATGTTTAAAATGAGGTTTGTGAATTGGAGTGTGTTTTATGTTGTGTATTTATAATAAGGTATTTAAAAGATTTTTTTTTTTTTTTTACTAAATCCTAACGGCTAAAAAAAAAAAGTACTCAAATTTGTTTTTGAAATGTCGATCCACTACACGACCTTTTGTCCCGTTTGTGTTGCCTCAACCGAATCTCCACAAAAGAGACGATCGACATGGATCGATCGCATGAGTCGATCGTCTTCCTCTACTGTCGCCAGCCTTAAGTCATTAGATTTAACTGCGTACCATAATGAATTTTGTTTGTAGTTTACCAAGCTTATAATTGATTATCATTAAACGAAAGTTATTACGTGGAATGTTTATTGTGATTTAGATCTTCAGTTGTAACTCATTCTTGATAAGTCGTGACTATTCACTATATTAAAATTAAGCTCGAGTTGACAAAGAGTATCTCGGATTCTCGGCCATTACATTATTGTTTTAACTTAGGAAAACCCGATACACTATGTTGCTTGGCTTCTTAGAGTTGATATTCTTTAATCTTTACAATCTATCTTGTCAAACACCTTGCTCAAAAAAAATATAGTATATCTTAGTCAAACATGACCACCGATCATTGCACTCAAAATGCAAGATCCATGTCATCGATTATTCACACTTAGCAAAACCAACCCCATAAGACAAAGATTGTTGCAGAAGGGTCCCCAAAAGTTTGTGGATCAAATTAACTGCTTCCACTAGTTTTCTGTTTAGTAGTGCTTTACATCAAATGACTAACATGTCCGCGTCGTTATAAAGAGAAATATAGAAGTCGATATTATTGATATCGTGACAGTATATACAAGCATATCAAAAGATGACCAGCATGACGTGCCTAACTTTTTACTCGTGATTTCCCATCAACTCGTGCTTGTTTACATGTTAATTTAAGTATGTCTAAGGTATACGTAATGACACTAACGATGTGTTCTCGAGTTATTTCATTAAAGAAAATGAAAGAAAAGTGAAAAGGTTTACTCTCACATTATGTTTTTGAATTTTATCATTAAAAAAAAGGGAAGTAAAGTTAGTGTTATTTGGGGGAATTTGGAAGGAAAGTGTTTCCGCCCAAAAGTGGGAGAAAAGTATTTACTTCCAGTTTACTTCTCTTTTCTTTAATAAAATAACTTGAGAACACACCATAAGGTTTCATTTGTTTTTTTTTGGAAGCATTTTTTATTTTTCTTCTCTTCATTTCTTTTGTCTGTGAAAGCGTAGATATTTATGTTTGTTTTTTTGTAGACATAAGTACTTTTTACTTCTTACCTTTGCAAAATTAGAAATAAACTTTCACTCTTCAACATAAACCCTATGTATTTCTCTTTTATTTTTTTTTTTCTTTTAAAAGCACAAAAAACAAATGTTTTTTTTTTTTTTTTTTTTTTTTTTTTTTTTTTTTTTTTTCAAATGAATACTTTAGATGTATCTCTTTTTCTACAGACATGATTCGCAGATAAAGATATAAAACTTCAGGAAAAAAAAGACGTCTAAATCTTCGTTTTTCTCTCTAGGCATTGTCCCATCTATTATTTTTTCTTTTGAAATAATGGTCAAACTACTTTGAAAATAAATAAATTAGAATACACCATAATGACTGGAATTACTAAAAATAATTTAAACCTATAGAAGGTGTTGGACCATAGATTTGGACACTAGGAGAAGAAGAATGCAATCCAAGTAGTAGGGGCTACCTCCGTCTTTCACTCTCAACAAAGAAACCCACGTGACACAAAACTTAGTCGCTATCTAATGTGGTCATAGAAATGGAATGAAGTTCTTTGAATGAGTGAACTGCAAAAGCTATGTATTTAGTGCGGCAAAAATTGCGAACACGATACTTACCGAAACATGTGGAATCTTTGCGATAACTTTTGGTGCCGAAACATGTGAAATTTTGCAGACAAACTTTGTTTGCACTTTCAAAATTATAGGAATCACACCTTTAATTTAGTCAAACCACATGGATGGGTACAATTTACTCTTCTTTGAAGGCTTGCATGAAAGAGATCCATAGTAACTTATTTTAGTGAGATTGTTTTGTGTTATATATTTGTTCATTCATTTTAAGATGTTCTGCTTAGCTTTTATAAATTTATGCAACAAGTTGTAATTTTTTAGTGTTAAGAGTTCAAAGTTCGAGTCTATGCGAAATGACAAGAGCAAGGTTTATTTTGCATGCATTTCACCGGGGACAAAATCCTCACTTAAGCAACAATAAAGTTCGCTATTTTTTAGTTTCATATTCGTTCACCTCTTTTGATTATCTAGAATTATACTACGTATTGATATAACCTGATCACCTTCCAGTCTTCCACCAGCCCGAGTTTATTCAAGTCTTTAAACCTCATTTATAAAATAAATTTCAATGTTAAACATGGGTACTTTATACTTCATGATCTTTTTTTTTTTTTTTTTTTTTTTTTTTTTTTTTTTTGGCAATCATGGGTTTCCGACTCGACATTGCGAGCCGACTAATCCCACGGCGACTACCTTTTTTGGATAGCCCGGAGTCGGCATAGGTGAACCTCCGTGGCCACAAGAGGATTAATTTTCTCCCCGTTGGATTCGAACCCTTGACCTCCTCTTTGGAAGGAGCTTTCTTCTCACTATCAATAGAAAGATTGTTTGTTTGATAGAGATAAGACCAAGGTTATAAATAGCGCGAGGCGTGACGTGATGACTGATCAACTCTCACGTTTTAGCGGCTTAAGAGAAGATTTTGTGTTTTTAAAGCGTGACATAAGTCGGCACAAAATATGAAAATATTTATATATTTAGATCATATTTTCAAGGGCGGAGCTTAGTGACCGGGAAGGGTCCCAGCCCCCTAAGCCTAAGCCCGTTAGTGTATTTTTTTCGCGATTTCATATGTTAATTTTTTCCATCTTGGCCCTCCATCTAATATTTTTCTGGAAAAAAAATTGTTTCGGCCCTCTCACAAAATTTTCTCTAGCTCCACCACTACATATTTCATATATATCGAATTTACAAAAAAATGTTGTTCATAATGAGTAAGGTTAAGAAACTATTCTTACATATAATATTCTTCATTTTTTTAATATATATTATCGAAGTTGAATAAAAAAGACTCGCTACGCATCACGCCTTATTGCGTATTTTCCCGCCTCATCTCACGTCACGCCTATAATCGACGCCTTAGTCTATTTCGTAACGTGGAGATCATGCCTCGAGCTTTAGCGGCGTCTTGGCGCCGCCATGACGCATCTTTTAGAACCACATATAAGACTACAAATAAAAAGAACAATAAATAATGAGACCTTTCTTCTACACTAGGATTGTAAGCCGCGCGTTGCCGCGGGAGTCGGATTTTAAGTGTGGTCGCCGTAAAAAAAAAAAAAAAAAACTGTAGCACTGTAGCAAAATTATTATTTTAAAAAAGTTACTGTAGCTACTCACAAAAACACTGTAGCAGAAGAGGGAACAGTGACACCACGCTAAATGTAATATATATATAATTAATACAAAAAAGTTTAATTGTTTTATATAAAGGCATAAATTTTAGTGGTCAAAATAAGTGAAGAGTACCACTTTTGACTTTTATTCCAAAGGAATCATGTTAGGTTACATCAACCATAAATTTTAGGTCACACCATTGTAGCAATTGTAGAGATGGCAAATGTTGTCGATTAAGATGGTTTAACACTATAACATGTCAAAATATGTTTGAATCGGCCTGGCAAGTCTTTAATGCAACTTAACGTTGGATTAACCGGTAACACACTCTTTCTTTTAGACAAATATTTTCTCAACAGAAAAAATAGTGACAGCGCGTTGCGCCATAAAAAATAGAAATAAAAGCTAACAGCGTGATATAAATACTTGAAATTATGCAATTAAGTGATACAATGCAATTTGTTTATATTTGTCGTTTAATTTATTCTTGAAAATATTATCTATCAAAAAATATGGTAAAATAATTCTCGTAAAACATACATTTGTTCATTTTATTTTCTCATTTCAAGTAAAAATCGTTGGTATATTAGAGCCTAAAGTTGTTCACCTTTTTGAGACCTTGTTTGATATCAAATAATGCTAAAACAAATAGCCGTAAGAATGTCACAAGAGCAACGCTACACATTACTACAATGTCCTCTTAATTATCTTTTCGTTCCACATAAAGTTTAACATGGAAAACCCATTATTTATTTCTCTTAACCATTCATTAATTTTAAAACTTGCTATAATCATAGAGGTAGGAGGATTGTAGAGCATAAAGTAGGAAAATTTGTCATTTTCCATATCATAATTAGTATTATCAGTATTATATTTAAATTGAACGGTCTTTTATATTTTAATGATAACAAACATGTAACTATAACTAGTAATTGTCAAAGCATACATTCAACAACGCCTTTCGACGTCTCGAGTCTTATCATGCTTCAACACAAGTTTGAATAGTTTTTTTATGTTTCATTATGATCAAAACATCTAACAAAACATTGAGAATGTTTAAAATATATTCTGGATTTCATGCAAGGTATGTGTAACACCCCCAAAATATCGCAGCGGAAGATAGTGTCTAGGGTGTTACTTAATAGTACAAAGTTCAAGTTATAAAAACGAACTTTAAATGGGACGTTTTGAAAAGTTATCATTCGATTTATTTTAAATATAAGAGTTACAAACGAGAGGTCCCAAGTGTTAAGTTACATAAACATTTTAAAAACTTATCGAATGCTAAAGTATGATGCATCCCAGTCTTCAAAACATGATGTGCGACTCTAATGCTCCAATCTAATGTTTTACGAACCTGAGAAAATACATGCTAGAAGTGTTAACACAAAGGTTGATGAGTTCATATGTTTATTATAAATAAGCTGAACCTTTTAAAGTAAATCCTCATGACAAGTATATGCCAACCTAATCCTGTTAAAAATCCCGCCCCATACAAGACTTGTAACATCTTAAGTTCACATATAAATTTATAATGATAATTGTTTCTAAAGATAGAAATAGTCAAAGTACTATAGTCAAAACTGAAACATTGGTTGTAATAATTGATCTGAAAAGTCTATGCAATTAAAATTCATTATGTAAGTCAAATGTCAAGTGCGGACCAAAAGATTTCAACGACAAAATAAGTGTATATAATCATTATAACAAATACAATGTCATGTATAAAAAGTGTTACTATTGCCCTAAGTTCCTAACACCAAAGCCTTAAGCTTTCTGGTTTCTAGTTTCTGGTAAATGTACAATACCTAAGCTACGGGGAGTAATTTGATCTTCGTAATTGCTAACGTAACGTCCTTAAGTCATGAAACTTAAAACCGGGTAACTTAAAAATACAAAGTTTTCGTAAAAATGACAAAATAGCAATAGTATATATCAAATATGTATAAAAGGAAAATAAAGTGTATAAAACACTTAGACTGGTCATAGTCTAGTGTTGGTTACGAGTTAAGCGTACGCGATTGAACTTTCTTGACTATTTGTAAAAGTAAGTTTACTTAGAATTAAAATAATGATAAGTACAAGTATGTATAATTAAAGGAAAATTTCTTAAATACCCAGTCGCAACTCCATGATATCAAAAAAGGCCTCAGCCGACATTTACTCCTAAATGCCCGGGGCGACTAGGTAACCCGTCAACACAACTTTTTTTGACCAAAATATTCCGTATTTTAATTTTTTGTACATGCGTTTATACATTTTTTTTTCCAAAAATACCCCGTATTTCAGATTTCCCCCCCCCCCCCCCCCCCCAAAATACCCCGTATCCTAATCATTATTTGGACATGTATCGCACAATTGTTCAGTTGCCCATTTTGCCAGTCGCCCAAGGGCTATTCTGGAGTATTTTTTTTTTTGAAAATTAGGGCATTTTTTGATGTCATGGGGATGCCTCAGGGGCAAATTTGGAATTTTTCCTATGATTAAATTATCACCTGAAATGTACGGGTGGTTACAGTATCTGATACCAATCTATAACAGCCCAAAAATATCGCAGCAAAAGATAGTGTCACTGGGTGTTACTTCATAGCACAAAGTACAAGTTATAAAAAACGAACTCTAAATGATCATTTAAACAATTTTAAGTAGACAAATATTAGTCTTAGTGTGTTGTAAATTTTTTAAATGTGGTTCTTATTATGTTGGGGATAACCTTAAGATTATACGTAAAATTTTAAACTTTACGTATAACCGTAAGGTTATCCCACACATAATAAGAACCATATTTAAACACTTTACAACACACTAAGACTATTATTAGTCTACTTATAATTGTTTAAAGTGATAATTCCAAAAATGCCCCGGTTGCCTAAGGCGTAAGACTATCTAGACGGAATCCTTTGTGTTTGCTTTTTTATACCAGGGCAACCAGTACTTTTTGGGCAACTAAAATCTGCAAGTGACAAGTATGACTTTACGGATTACAAGGTAGGACAACTTATGTTCTTTTGGGCAACTGGTGTACTTTTTGGGCAACTGGCAGCCTTCATGTCGGACAAGTGGCGGCACATGGTTGGCTAATTTCAAGTTGCCAAGGCAACTGGTCTAGAAAAGCAAACACAAAAGATTCCGTCTAGATAGTCTCCCAACTTGAGCAACCGGGGAATTTTTGTAATTATCCCTTATTTAAATGATCATTTAGGGTGTGCTTGGTTAAAACTCGAGAAAGGGAAAGATAATGATAATAGTGGGGAAAGGGAAAGAGAAAAAAGCATTCCTCCCAATTTATTAGGTAATGGTCCATTACCCACTATTTGGTAATGGGTCAGTCCATTATATAGCACCAAGGATTATTTTTCATTACCTTTACCATTACTCACCCTCAAAAACATCCTACCAAGCACCCCTTTAGAGTTCAGTTTCTATAACTTATACTTTGTGCTATGAAGTAACACCCTAGTGGCCATAGTTGTCAAAATCGCGCCTAAGGCGCGCAAGGCTCTAGCCTTTAGGCTTTTTTCAGATCGAGGCTCACGACATGCATGAATCCCACAAAATGCGCGCGCCTTTGCGCCTTGGGGCTGTAACATTTTTTTTTAATATTAAGATAAGATACATGGGCCTTTTAAGTCATAGGGTGAGTATTTGTATGATTTGTAAATTTAAATTAATTTTATGTTTATTTTATTAATTGAAATTTTCTTTAAGAAGTTACTTGGTTTTATTAAGTATTTTCTTTATGACATATTCTCATGAAAATATGGCATTGTGCCTTGAATATTAATATGTTCTTTGCTTGATATTTTGGGTTAAATTATGAGCTTTGTTAGATGTAAGCTACAAGTGTAGGACACAAGCATATTTAGTCTGATATGGATTTTAATCTCTATATAGGTCATCAAGCCAAAGAGTTGATCCGTTTTAGAAGTGACAATTGATCCATTTTAATATTTATAATGGCAATATGTGTCATGCATTAATTATTTTTAATGTTATTTTATGTTATTTAAGCTACATAAATGGTCAAATATGTTATAAAAAAAACTTAGTGTTTTTAGTACGTCTTGCATTCATGAATCCTGTGCCTTGGAATGCGCCTCGACTCGAGGCTCTTTGCCCCCCTTTGCACCTTAGTGCACCTTGAGCCTTTCAAAACACTGCTAGTGACACTATTTTTCGCTGCGATATTTTAGGGGTGTTACAGATTGGTATAAGAGCTTTGGTTATAGAGAACTAGGTTGCATTTAGACCTACACTATAACTGTTGCATCATAATATTTCACCATAACATTCTGCTGCATTTCGCGTACATAATCACTGAAATGTCAAACCTATTTTTATTCATTTTAAATGATCTTTTTTATTTCTCTGACACTGTGAGTGATGCAGTGGTCTCTAAAACTTTTTCATAACCTTACATAATAATGTTTTAAAATATCAAAACCCGTCACAGTCTATCGATCTCACTCGCTATCTTCCTATCCATCTCTGAAAATGAGTTCGAGCACTTATTCCATACTTTTGGAACACCTACGTCGTCTCGTAAACCACTATATAGTAACGTACCGATAGAGTATATGTGTTGTGTCATGAATTCTTAAGTAGGATGATTTATAATATCCTTATTTGAATAAATTGGATGCCTCTTCATTTAAATAAAAAAATTGTAAATCGCTAAACCATAAATATATAATTCTTTATTTACATAGATTGGGATGCTTCTTTATGTAAGTAACGAATTATAAATGATTAGGCTTATTAGTATCCGATATGACATGGGTACAATTCTGAGCTATTATCTCTGGAACAATCATCTATTCCTTTACCTTATCTTTCAGAAGAGTTCTTGATTTCACCTAGGAGGGTGAAGATCAGAATTCACTGCAAATACCCACATCCTTTCGCAAATATTCAACATCGGATAACACATATGAATTCCGAGCTGGAATTCTTTTAACAGGGGGAGACTGTAACAACCAGAAATTTTTCGTTAACATTTACCATTAAACTTCAACGTTTTATCCAAATCACGTAAAATTTTAAGCTTATAACCATAAGGTTATCCCACACATAATAAGAACCATATTTAAACATTTTACAACATATTAAGAGTAATATTAGTCTACTTATAATTATTTAAGTGGTCATTTAGAGTTTGTTTTCTATAACTTGTACTTTGTGCTATGAAGTAACACTCCAGTGACACTATCTTCCGCTGCGATATTTTTGGGGAGTTACTTATGGACATAATTTTACAAACTAGTCTAATGATTAAAGTTGCATTTTCATATATATTGCATCGGTTTTATATAAACTCATTAAGTGATTTATAAAAATAAATTTCCAACTAGCAAGAATCTTCCACTTGAAGAAGTGATTCAAATTTGAATTCACATAGTATGTACTGAACCAAGAGTTGTCATATGGTGGAATATTTGCTTCAAACGGTCTACAATCATGCAGGTTTGCTTTATAAGCAATTTATTGATTCACTTGGATTATTTTAAGCATTCTTAAGGATCCCAATTCAAGAACGATAGGTGGGGTGATCCTTTTGGATTATCTAGCACTTTGAGCTGGAAACCCTACCAAGGAGATTCATTCACGAATCGATTCCTGATGACGTAGGTCTATACATGGATTTATCCAATGTATTGATAACAATCTCGCGTTAGGAGGTTAGTGTTAGTGCAAATATTACGATATTTAATCTATACAGTCTCGTTTGTTTTGATTGATGACAAACGTATAACTTGATACATAACGTAAAATGTACAAGTTACTTGTAATCATACTTTGTCTCAACAAACATTCAACACCTCTCAACGTCTCGAGTCATCGTATGCTACAACACAGGTTCGTACATGTTTGTTATGTAGCATTATGATCAAACCCCTTGACCAACCATTTAGAATGACTAAAATACTTTAGGAGTCTTTAAGTATTTTAGGTGTCAAAGTACAATTTAGGTGTTAAATAGAATAAGTGCCACATTAGGTGTCTAGATAATATTAGTAAGTGTACAATATATAAAAATGTGTCTTATAACAACATAAGTACATAAAACATTTTTAGTAACTTACTAAATATTATATAGCTAGCTAATATATTTTTTATACAAGTAATTTACCTTTTTAAGTTAATATATACATTTGTTTAAATGTATTTTTCATAAAATGGAAAACTATATTTGGAAATTATCTTTGTCAAATATCATTTAAGATGTGTCATAGATTGTAGTTGACTTGGAAACATCTTTGGAAAATAACTTGGTCAAAGAACTTGTAAGATGTGTCATAGTCCTTGTAAGTTGACAAGTAACATATATGTCTTGTCTTGTCAACATTTAGTTTCAAGTATATGCATATGTCTTGTCAATATTGACTCTAATAGTAATCCATGGTTTTGGAACATGGTATATAGAACATGGTTTTGGAAAACTTCTTGTTTTGTTTTGCCTATAAATAGAAGTTTATGTTTTACTTAGAAATGTGATGAAAAGATGAAATAAACACACACACATAGATAAGTAGGAAACCATGTAGATCACCCTTTCAATAATGATCATAATGCTTCTAACATTCATCTTTGTTGTAAGCATGTCATACTTCATGATCCACCAAGAAGGTTACAAGATCTTGAAGTCATCATTCATTGAAGCATTCCAACATATGAAGATTCAAGGGCACTTGACATCCTCAATGGTTGAAGACTTCTTATTCAAGAAGTTCATGTAGATTAGGCATGCATATCCATTAGACTTTTTATGTCTTGGATCATCATTGTAACATAACAATATAGATTAGATGGTTTATGTGTTTGTGCCATAAAACACAAGGTTTTTATGTTGGGCCACAAAACATAGCGGGAGTGGTTGTACCCTTGGTAAAGAACTCGACATCTAGCTTAGTGTCGGTAAAAGTGTAAGCGACGAACGGGAGTGGTTGTACCCATGTAAAAGAACTCGACATCTAGCTTAGTGTCGGTAAAAGTGTAAGCGACGAACGGGAGTGGTTGTAACCTTGTAAAAGAACTCGACATCTAGCTTAGTGTCGGTAAAAGTGTAAGCGACGATTGTAAGGTTTTCTCCGCTGAAAAGGGAGGTTGTTGATCTAGTGAAGTAACTCTCGAGTTGGGTACTCGAGGAGTGGAGTAGGGCGGAGAGGAGATCCGTGACCGAACCACTATAAATCCTCGTGTTCGGTTTGCACTTTCCTTTTACTTATTGCCTTACTTTAATGTTTGCATTATGTGATTGTTTGTGTTGTGACTTGTTGATTGTACTTGTGTGATAACATGTTTTAAGTGATGTTAGTCATAAACTACAAGTAACATCTTTTATATTAGAACAAGCTAAAAATGGACATTTGATACAACAAGAAATAAAGTTTTTAAACGGTAACGTATTCACCCCCCCCCCCCCTCTACGTTTTCACAATTGGCATCAGAGCTTCGTAGCTCTTATTTTCAAAACAAATGGTTTTTAAAATGGAGCACGATCCATGTATCAAATTACCATTGAAGCGGAATATAATATGAAAAATGTTTCGTTAAGTATACTTAGAAATTTTGTGGTTAAATATTACTTTGTATACAAGCTTGAAGGTTTCCTTGAAAAATAAAAGAAAACTTTTCTTAAAAAGTAGTAAGTGTCAAATTATGTGGTTAGAGCTAATGTACGTAAAATACGGTTTTAAAAGGAGTGTTTGGGTTAACTATAAAATTAGTTAAAAAATCATCTCCGTAAATGTTTAGATAAGTCACATAAGAAGTAATGATGTTAAAATAGGTGTATTATATGTTTACTAACAAATCTAGTAAGTCCTACACATTTTCGCTATGCGAAATACACATTTTTAGCTTTTTGTGAAATTTTGTTACAGCAGACCCCGCGGATCCCCGCGGAACCCTCAGATGGGTTCCTTGCCCTTTGGACGAAGGTTCCTTGGGCTGCACAGTATACAGTTTTTGTCAAACTTTAAAAATTCATAACAAATTAACCGTAAGTCCGTAGGAGTCGCGCCACCTATCATTTTAAAGGTAATTGAGTCTACTTTCTTTTAAAAATAATGTCATGGCCTAAATATAATCTGAAGTCAAAAGAATAAACCAAATACTATAGTGTGTCCAAAATAACAAGTTTCGTTTTGACGTAGAAACTCAAACTTTTGAGTTAGGCAATATAAGTTAGTATCTTTTGAACATTGACATTATTTTCTTTGAAACTAAATAATTTTGTGATATTCATATATACAAAGGAAACTAACCAAGCTTGGCATACATCGTCATATTTAAACGCAAAGTGACGAAAAGTATATTTCTTTTTATGTTATGCTAAATGACTATTTGTTTTAAGTTGTGTGCATATATGATATTTGCTTATTGAAAGTTGTGATTGCATATTGTTTATTTGTGATTCATGAGTGTCAATCTTGTCATGATATTCATTTGCTTGTTTGTCGATTTCATGTTTATACACAATAGGATATTTGCTAGATTGTGTGTACTAAGTTGAAAATTTGTGTTTGTATTGCTTATTGTTTTAGTTACTCTTCCTTGAATATGTTATGTGATTATTTTGCATAATTAACTTAGGAATGAGAATTAAGTAATACTAATTAAATATCTTGGAATATGGTCACACATCTAAATGAGTCACTACATTTTTAAAACATGTAGTATTCTTGTAAAATGGTGTTTGGTATACATGCTTCTACAATGATGCGTAATGAATGTCTTGTGCTAAAAGATAGAAAATCATCTTAGATTGATCATGCTAACTAACCGTATCATGTTTGGATGATAACACATTGTTGTAATCAATTTTCCATGTTTGGCTTAATTTCTATTTATGGTAAGCTCATAATCTTTGGCTTAATTTATATGCTAACATGTGTTAGAATATGTGTTTTTGGTTTTAATCTATCACATCTAATTAGGTGTATATGTTCCAAGCATTATTAGGATACTTGAACGAGTTTCGGGAGTCAATAAATGTCCATTGTTAAGGAGTGTTTGGCACTACTTGAAATTTGAACTATTTGGTAGTTAAACAATGTGTTTCATGGATATATGTACTTCTAGGATCTTTTGTTATCTCTGTACATTGTCTTGTACTAACGGATATGCAGGTAGACAACATTTGGGATGTTGTCAAATTTTCAAGTTTTGGATATTTCACTAAGTATAGTGAAATTCGCTAGCCCCCGGTCAAAGACTAACGGTTAAAATGTTTCTATATCCAATCTTTGCATTTCCTAATCAGATATGGTATAAATTTTATGTTTTAGGAGTTTTCGAAAAATTTGAAAATCGTCTCGCGGGTCAAAATCGCGGACTGTCTAATTTTTCAGGTCTGGCGGATCTGGCGGTACCCTAGAATGGGTTCCGCCAGTGTAATTTCTGGGTACTCCAGAATTTGGCCCAACGGATCATACGGAACCCTCAAAAGGGTTCCGCCCTTGATGTGTCAGGGTTCCGCCAGTCCTGCAGACTCCTTTTTAAAATTTTCATTTAAATCCCTCATTCAAGATCACTCACTTTCATCACTAGGATTCTTCTCACTAATGTTCACTCATATTAGGATTAGGACATCTCTCCTGCACCTATAAGATATTCATCCATAATAATACTTTCAAACTTCACAAGAATAATCCAAGATACCTTTCTCCTTAGAGGAAGGAATCCGGAAACTTGTTCCTTGTAATCCTCGAGCCATTGAGTATTTGTGATCACTACACACACTCACAACATTCTTTCATCCTTAACTTATCCTTCAAGACGATAAGGATTTACATCGAGTCATAACTTACTTTTAAGTTATAGATGTATTATCGAGTCTTGCTATCCATTCTCAACTAAGTAGGATTGACAACTTAAGTATTTATTTCAAAATATTCAAGTAATCTTGACTTACTATCGTAAGTATTTTAACAATGTTTGTTAAAACGCTCATCACAACTAAAACACTCATCATAGTACTCTCCCAATCAATAGGAACAAAAACAAATGTCAATAGGTTTTCATCCTTAAACATTTAGCAATTAAGTTCACTTGTTCCTTCACCATCATCTCATCACATTCACCTTGTGATATATCTCAGCCCATAAGCTTCACAAACATGAGCAAAACTTCAAGCACCTCGCCCGCTAGTTGTACCAACCAATAGATGAGAACAAATTAGGATTAATCCTTCTTCACTTTCTACATCTATGAAACTTAAGTACTTCTTTAGCACAACAAACCTCCACATCACCACATCCTTCTTTGGACACTCTAAAGGAGCTACCACCTAGATAAACCAATCCACCATCCTTACCTTCTTTTGAATCCATTGAGTGCAATGCTCAAAAAGCCCCTTGTCTAAACACTCGTTTAACAAACTCAACCATACTTTACCACCTATAGGATTAGAACCTTCACCATCAAATGAGCATGAAGCACACATTTAATTACACTAGGTTTAAGTAGTTCCGCTTTCACAAGTTATCAAAGTATTGGTAATACTTTTAACTTCTGCACATGTTTCATTAAACTTCAAATCAACATTTTAACAACATATGTTAAAATGCAATCTCAAAGCCAACCTCATATACCCTGAGCAACAATGACTCTTGAGGAGTATACATAAGAAACTCGAGTGAATTCCTCTAGTCATCATCTAGTGATTATAATATTGAGACCAAGTATATTTAGGATAAGACTATCCGATTCAAACACTTTGGCTTCATATCTTCATTTAGGAAAACATGATGTCTTGAGAGACATTATGCCTAAGAAATCATGCGTCAAGTTTTCATCATGATTAAAAGGATATTGTATATCCAATGCGTCATTCTCTCATTGAACATGAACGGTTGTGTTACATGAGATTTCATTATACCCCATTGGGTTAATGATCTTAAATCAACATCTGCAAGTTCTAGGATCTAGAGTCTCCTCATCATCCAGTCATTCTTATGTTTCATAAGCATGGTGACTTTATTCCACGTAATAATCTTACTTGTTGAAAGACACCATATGTGTCTATTTCCTTTTAAGAGTTCATAATAACCAAACCTTGCTCATAACCCAATTCAAACCTTATGCATATCCTACACATCTCTAGAGCATACACAATTAAGATCCTATAAAGTTAGTAACTTTATACAATTGTTCCAAAGATCTCTATTGAGAACATTCTTAACATATTCCATCATCACACACTAACACATCTCTTGGTCTTTGATGATCAAATCACCCTCATAACCTTTCATCACTCAAACCTTAAACCACCAATGTGAAATGAAAAACCGAGTTATCCTTTGTTCTACCAATATCGAGTCATCCACCACTTCCATACCCTCAAAGAAACCAAGAGTCAATATCATACACCTAGTTATCTTCACAAGAAGATTCCACCATGTAACCAAACAAGTGTGTCATCCCCACTACAACCTAACCCATTAAGGTTAAACCATCTCTCATGATACATAAACTTATATTCACCCTTGTGTCGCTCTTTGAAACAAAGGGCAATTATCATACCCATACACTCATTGTCATATTTGTGTATGTAGTCGAAAGTCAAGTGAATTTCATTATGAAATGCGTCTTTTCCACTTTCTAGCAAGTGAAGAACACAAAGAAGATATCCAAGCATCAAGTGTTGTCAAGTCATCATCACCTCATTTCACACATTCACCTTCAGTCGTCAACCAACAAAACACCTCAAAACTCCATGATTCCCAATCATCCATTAATGATAATCCACATTCACAAAGAGTCTCCTAACGTCAATCCTCAAGATTATTCATCGTCGCCTCCATACCAATATTCTAATCCTTTCCACCTCCTTTGAGAAAACCACATGCCTCTTCATGCGATCATCTCGCATTGATAGAGAAGAGCTACATGACTTTAAGGATAAAGTTCTTTGTATGCTAACCAACATCCGCAAAAACATTACCAAGCTCATCGTTTTCATTAACCTACAACCTTCTAAACACTTCATCATCATTCTTTATACAATGCACTACACAATATGTTGGATGTCCACCTATTTAGGAGGAGAGAAATTCATTCACATATTTGTATTTTGTCAAATTGTATTAAAAGAACATCTACTCATGTTTCTTACACCCTAAAATACCAACACATAGGTACACTTCATTTAGTTAAAGTCGGTTCACAAAAACACAAAGTGCTTCAAGCCTTTGACTTTTTCTCTTTTTAATATTTCAAGCCCTTTTCACCCCCAATACCTCATCAAGTGAAAAACACATCATATGTTCAACAAAGTTTTTCATCTCCACAACCAACAACCAATGGAGTCTAGGATTGTTCTCAAAACTAGGACTTCACAACTTCATTGTCTAGAACACCATCATAGGATCTCATACTTTTTCTTCCTCGACACATATCATGCACGTCATTGTAAGTGCAAACGATATTTTCATCAACCTCTCATTCTCAACACGTTGGTTTAATCAACACTCTCGCATCTTATGATGTCATTTTCATCCTCATATAGGTGTTTTTAGTACTCTTTTCATGTGAACTCTTGTTCATAGGTGCTTATTGTTATCACTTTCTTTCAATTCCATTCAAGCATGCATTATGGCAAGATACATCATCTTTGGTAGATGATAAAGTCATATTCGTTGCTTATCCCTCTAGTTGTGAATTTTAGGATTGCATGAGTACATATGTTCTATCCTTATCTTTCGATAAAGAATTTGCTATACACACGAGCTTCCAACTCTTTAAATAGTTGTCTACGTATCACCACCACCTTCAATCAACTCTTTCACTAATCATCACCACCATGGATTAGCGTAAAACCTACTTCTATTCATCTTGTGATGTTGTCATATTTTCAATACTTTTTCTAAAGTATAATGAAAATCGTTAGCCCTCGTTCAAACTCTAACGTTACGTGTGTTTTTCCTTGTCCTGTTATCTTTTCCCAACCAGATATGAGTTATATTTGTGTTTTTAAGAGTTTTCGAAAATTTTGAAAATCGTCTCGGCACTTTAAAAAGGGGACTGTGTAGTTTTACAGGTCTGGCGGATCTGGCGGAACCTTCACGAGGGTTCCGCCAGTGCAATTTTCTGGAAACCCAGAAATGGCCCAGCGGATCAGACGGAACCCTCACAAGGGTTTCGCCCGTGTCATCGCAGGGTTCCGCCAGACCACCTGCAAATGTTTATTTTCTATTTTTCAAATTTTCAACTACCACACTTCTTCAAAACAATCTTTTAGGTGAGAAACTCATTCCTTGTTAGTTTACAACATCATTTGAAGCATCTCATCCTCATATCTTCTCTCTAGGCATTGTTTTGTAGGTTTCTATCATATTATATTCGCGTTTTTATTGTAATTCTTATTAGAAGAATACAACTTATTTTTCTTATGATTGTATTTCTTTCTACAATAATGCACCTCATGAGATCTTTGATATCATGGGTCTCTACCTTGAGTCGCTTATATCATTTATATATTTACATCTTACTTTTCTTTGAGATGAAATATATTGCACTAACTCTTTCGTTGTAGGTTCACCATTATATACGCTAGATCATATATAGCATTATCATCTAAGGATGATGTTTGCATCGAATATTTTCCTTCTTTCATTTTAGGTGCTTCTTGACGTAGGAGGAATATCCATCAAGCACTCATATTGCATCGTCTATACACGTTGTTGTAGAGAACATGCTTGTCTAAAGACAAAACTTTCACTATACTAATGTTTTTTTGTAGGTTCATATTGACGCCCTTTAACAAGGGGAGCTTCCGTCAAACATAGGAAAATTATTGTCTTATACTAACCTTTATTTTGTAGGGTTCTTCATCCTTGAATCACATACGTTGGTACCCTAGCAACGGGGAGTATTGATCAAGGGGGAGTCAATCATACACTAACCTTTGTGTCTTTTGTAGCTTTCTTATCCTTGTATCATATACGTTGGTACCCTAGCAACGGGGAGTATTGATCAAGGGGGAGTTAATCATGCACTAACCTTTATTTTTTGTAGCTTTCTTATTTCTTGTGTCATATACGTTGGGACCCTAGCAAAGGGGAGTATTGATCAAGGGGGAACTACAATATAGGGGAAGCATGCACGCATTTTTCTTTATTCTCATTCTTCGACGCACCTTTGTGTTTCGACAAAAAGAAGGAGATAAGTCAACATAGTCCAAAATGATTTTTATTCATCATGCATTTTTCGTATAATTTTTTTTTGTAGCACAACACTAACCTTGGTGTAGGTCAAGGAACTTAATTTGATCCATGGATCCGCTAACAACCTTAGGAAATTGGAGTTGAAGAATTCACTTCACTAGGGATGATACAAGCTCGCCATTTCGGGGAGAAATTAAGTTAACTCCAAGGACACACCCCTTTTTGTTTCGACAAAGGGGGAGAAGAGTGTAAACGGAGAAGGAAATGTAGAAGGTGTGTTGCGGATACAAGTAAGTAATACGGACACAAGTAACTTTTTACATTTTACGTTCTATCACGTTTACATATTTTGTCATCATCAAAAAGGGGGAGATTGTTAGTGCAAATATTACGATATTTAATCTATACAGTCTCGTTTGTTTTGATTGATGACAAACGTATAACTTGATACATAACGTAAAATGTACAAGTTACTTGTAATCATACTTTGTCTCAACAAACATTCAACACCTCTCAACGTCTCGAGTCATCGTATGCTACAACACAGGTTCGTACATGTTTGTTATGTAGCATTATGATCAAACCCCTTGACCAACCATTTAGAATGACTAAAATACTTTAGGAGTCTTTAAGTATTTTAGGTGTCAAAGTACAATTTAGGTGTTAAATAGAATAAGTGCCACATTAGGTGTCTAGATAATATTAGTAAGTGTACAATATATAAAAATGTGTCTTATAACAACATAAGTACATAAAACATTTTTAGTAACTTACTAAATATTATATAGCTAGCTAATATATTTTTTATACAAGTAATTTACCTTTTTAAGTTAATATATACATTTGTTTAAATGTATTTTTCATAAAATGGAAAACTATATTTGGAAATTATCTTTGTCAAATATCATTTAAGATGTGTCATAGATTGTAGTTGACTTGGAAACATCTTTGGAAAATAACTTGGTCAAAGAACTTGTAAGATGTGTCATAGTCCTTGTAAGTTGACAAGTAACATATATGTCTTGTCTTGTCAACATTTAGTTTCAAGTATATGCATATGTCTTGTCAATATTGACTCTAATAGTAATCCATGGTTTTGGAACATGGTATATAGAACATGGTTTTGGAAAACTTCTTGTTTTGTTTTGCCTATAAATAGAAGTTTATGTTTTACTTAGAAATATGATGAAAAGATGAAATAAACACACACACATAGATAAGTAGGAAACCATGTAGATCACCCTTTCAATAATGATCATAATGCTTCTAACATTCATCTTTGTTGTAAGCATGTCATACTTCATGATCCACCAAGAAGGTTACAAGATCTTGAAGTCATCATTCATTGAAGCATTCCAACATATGAAGATTCAAGGGCACTTGACATCCTCAATGGTTGAAGACTTCTTATTCAAGAAGTTCATGTAGATTAGGCATGCATATCCATTAGACTTTTTATGTCTTGGATCATCATTGTAACATAACAATATAGATTAGATGGTTTATGTGTTTGTGCCATAAAACACAAGGTTTTTATGTTGGGCCACAAAACATAGCGCGAGTGGTTGTACCCTTGGTAAAGAACTCGACATCTAGCTTAGTGTCGGTAAAAGTGTAAGCGATGAGCGGGAGTGGTTGTACCCATGTAAAAGAACTCGACATCTAGCTTAGTGTCGGTAAAAGTGTAAGCGACGAACGGGAGTGGTTGTACCCTTGTAAAAGAACTCGACATCTAGCTTAGTGTCGGTAAAAGTGTAAGCGACGATTGTAAGGTTTTCTCCGCCGAAAAGGGAGGTTGTTGATCTAGTGAAGTAACTCTCGAGTTGGGTACTCGAGGAGTGGAGTAGGGCGGAGAGGAGATCCGTGACCGAACCACTATAAATCCTCGTGTTCGGTTTGCACTTTCCTTTAACTTATTGCCTTACTTTAATGTTTGCATTATGTGATTGTTTGTGTTGTGACTTGTTGATTGTACTTGTGTGATAACATGTTTTAAGTGATGTTAGTCATAAACTACAAGTAACATCTTTTATATTAGAACAAGCTAAAAATGGACATTTGATACAACAAGAAATAAAGTTTTTAAACGGTAACGTATTCACCCCCCCCTCTACGTTTTCACAGTTAGTTTTACCGGGCTAATGTGAATGGAATCAAGACATTCATTAGAAAAACTCGTAGCGAAATTATTCTTTAAGAAAATCCATAAGAATCGATTGGTCTAACGTTATAGCCATCTACATTCTTTGTGACAGGTACCGGCAACGGATGCTGCCACTCAAGATTCATCATATACGGCAACAACTTCTATATCTTCTCCTCATACTCATACTGGATACGTAAAGTAATATCGAGATCTTTCAAGTAGTATTCATACCAAACATGAGCTCCATAGTCATCATCACGTAAGAAGAAATGATGAAAAAGTTGAGGGATTTATTTGTACCTTGTAATATTGTTTCAACTTTCATATGATGAAGATCATGGAAGATTTAAAAGTGAAGATAAGTATGAGTATGATGGTAAACGTCAAATTTAACAAGTTATAGAGTTATCGAAGGCAAGACAAAGATTCAAGAGCTCAAGACAAAAACCTTGTCGCATGATTGGAACAAGAAGAATAACCAAGACTATTACATACAAGACTCAAGCTAAGAAGATAAAAGATCAAGACCACTAAATATTGTTATTAACTTCTAATGTGTGTCAAATGTATGATCGCCTCTTAGGGGGAGATTGTTATCCTTAAAAGAGACCATCGTTTCCCATTAGTGGCTACTTTATAATGTTTATGAGTACGAGTTGTAATAAGTTAGTTTAGTATTATTGGGCTTAGACTATTAGTTAGTTGGATATATAGACATGTAAATGGATGATAAGGATTTATTTGGTACCTTTTTAAGGGGTCATTTAAGTCCAAAATCGTGTTTATATAATCAAATATTACTTTAAATCGTTTCTATTTTCATTTTAGGTACTTGGGACGAGAAATCTGGAATTCTGAGCTTTTTGGACGTATTTGGACACAAAAGTGAAAAAAACAACTAAGTCGCGAAAAACCGTCAGCAACAAAGGCTGACGGCATCACACTTTACAAAGTGACGCCGTCACTTGGAGCTGGATCATGATTAACACACATTGTTTGAGAAACAAATTTGGATTGAACACCTGACGGCGTCAGGTCTATTTTGGAGCAGGGAGTCACGTTTTAAGATCACAAGAGACGGCTCAGAGAACTTACAAAGGGACGGCGTCAGGCAATAGCTGACAGCGTCAGAGGTTAACAAGTGACGATGTCAGAGCGGCTACTTGCACAACAAGAAACCCTAAACATGGCGAGCTGACAGCGTCAGCCCCTATAACCTGACGCCGTCAGCATTGTAAATCTATATATAGTTTTGCATTTTTTCTATAATTCGTGTAACATTTTTGGAGAGGAACCCTAGACGATTTTTACCACCATTGTAAGGCTTTTACAGCCTTTGAACTCAATGTTTCAATAAAGTTAAGTTATCCTTTTAATCGTTCGTTATGTCTATGTATCGTTTGATTATTTGTTTATCTTTTCTTTGGTTTAATATGGTAGCGTAAGTTTCTTTATGTTTGTTTAGATCTAATGAAACCTAGTCATTGAATATTGATTTTTTGTCTCTTGTTTAGTCGATTGCTTCGCGTTAGGCTAAGAAAACTAGCTAACCTCTTATATGTAACAAGCTTGAACGTCTTAGAAACGCAACCGTAGAGTGCACTATTAGTTTTTCTCGTTGTATTTATTGCATGAATTGCGGCTTGTAGATCCTAGAAAACTTGATATGCTTTAAGGTTTTTAGGGGAGACTAATGTTCATAGAGTTGGGGACTTCGGCACCTCCCCACGACCAATATTAAGGAATATAATGTTTCAACTAAAATAATGACGTGACAATTCAACGAATCGGTAGAAGATAACTAGGGAGTAATTTTATCTAAGTGAACACGTTTTCCACATCAAAAGTGTTCGCAATTTACTTTTCTTGTTTAGTAGTTTAATTATTTTATTTTAAAATTTTTATAAGTAGATTTGGGTTAGTTGGCTAGCAACTAATTTCGCCCACTCCTTCAAAACCGAGATTTTTACTTGCTGTCAAAAAACACAAAAATACAAAAAGAATCATCCCCCACCTTTCGACCTATTTCATCATCCTTCTTCACCTTTCCACAACTATTGTGAGACTATTCCCCTAGAGAACGATCAATCCCCCGGGCTTACCTATACTACACTACAACGGTTAGGTACACTGCCTAGAGGATTGTAAAGCTTCGTTTTGAGGTCTTACAAATCTAGCATCAATGGACTAATTAGTAACTAGTCCATCCTTAAGTCCATTAAAAGTTCATTACAAGGCCCAAGCTCGTATCACCTCCCATTGGATGTGTATATACACACAAACCTAACTCATTTGGAGTGTATGTTAGTATGTGCTTCTCTTTGTATTCTCTCTGGACTATTAGTTAGTTGGATATATAGACATGTAAATGGACTAGTTAGTAACTAGCCCATCCTTAAGTCCATTTAAAGTTCACCATAAGGCCCAAGCCCGTATCACCTCCCTTTGGATGTGTATACACACACACACTCCTAGCTCCTTAGAAGTGTGTGTTAGTGTGTGCTTCTCTTTCTATTCTCTCTTTTCTCTCGCTAATACCATTCTTCTCTCTTTTCTTTCTCTTAGATAACTTCTCTCTTCTTTTCCATCTAAACTAGCACCTAAATCCTTATTATGTGAATGATATTTAATCTAAGTGACCTTACCTATTTATAAAAACACATCTGTTAATTTTGTAAATAATAAAAACTAAAAAAGAATTGGGTAATTAATAAAACTCTAGTTGTTAAATTTAAATAACATTACAGGGACTCAAATAAACATTTGTTTTCTTATTTTTTTAATAACTTTATAAATTTAATAAATACTCATAGATTTAATACCTTAAGCTTTGTATTTTTTTTTAACATATACTACCTCCGTCTCATATTAATTGTCCAGTTTGACTTTTGTAGTTTTTTCTTCAATTTTGACTTTAAATATTTTTGTTTGTGTTATGTAATATTTGATGAAAATTATACCAATAAAAATACATTTAAAACATAATCCATTCATATATTTTACATCAAGTATTATATAATACAAATAAAAAAATTTAAGATCAAAGTTGAAATGAAAAACTACAAAAAGTCAAACTGGACAATTAATATAGGATGGAGTGAGTATGTTATTACATATAAATGTTATTATCTTTATATATTAATTTGATGTACATGCATGGAGTAATAACTATCAACATGAATGCACGAGTTAGAGTGATATGTAAATGTACGAGATTGTACATATACGAACGACTCATATTATTCCTTTTCATGAGACTAAGTAAGGATACCCCGCACGTATATAAATAATAAATACAACTAAATTTATTAGAAACTGTAATATAATGAATATTAAAATGGACGCAAACCCCACATATTACTATGAGATGAATATAAATACATAAGATTATATATATATATATATATATATATATATATATATATATATATATATATATATATATCAATGACACATGCAATTTCTCTTTCAAGTCAAAAATAAGGATATTCAAAAAAATATTTTTTTTAAAGGTCATTACGTGATATTAAATATGATATAGATAGCCAAATTTAAACAACATCAATCTCAACAGCATGTCGGTTAAAAAAAGTCAAAAACTTCGTCTAAACAAAAGATATACAAATTAGATTAATACAATGAAAATTTTATGTAAAAATTCGCTCGTACACGGATATTATTGCTATATAAATGTAAACAATGCTCCATAATTTTATAAAAAAAATATTTAACAACCTCTGTTTGTACGAAGTGAAAAATTAGTGTGATATTAAAGATAAAGGGTTAATGTCACAAAATATTAATTTACTTGTTGTAATTGTTCATTTTAGTAACTAAACTTTTTCTTTTATTTACTTTGGTTATTATACTTACATATGTAAGGCACAATGGTTATTGATTTTTTTCTCAATAATTTAATGGTTGATCGGTATAGCTGATCAGATTCTCTAACATAACGTAAGTTATATCTACGCTCCGTTCTCGAGTTAAATTAAGAGTGAAATGTAAAGAAAATGAAAGTGAAGAAAAGAAATTGAGTGGAGATGAAAGAAAGATAGATATTTATTTGTGTTCTCGAGTACCAACGAAATAAGAAGAAAGAAAATGAAAGAATGTTATACATTTACAAACATGCCCTTACAAAATAAAAATAAAGGAAAGATGCAAGGACGATTTGGTCTTTTTACTACTAAATATTTTGTCCCTTCCACTTTCATCCCAAATATGGGTGAAAGTGATGAGTCAAAAATCCGCTAGTGCACTTTCCTTTCCATTTGCAATCACTTTCACTCCTAGGAAAAAAAAAATGTTTTGTTGGGAACGTAGTTTTAATATTTAGTCAAGTCTCGGTCATTTGTAATAATCATTAGGTTGCTTAGTTTATTATTACTTAAGTTTATGTTATGTTGTAAGGCTTATGAAAGCCCATGGGCCTTAAAGCCCACACGTCTACTAAGCTAGGAAGGATGGGAGTGTTGCCCTACTCCTTGCCTATAAATAGAACTCTCATGTATGCATAACATTTGTTGGTTATTTTGATATTCTAAAGAAACTCTTGCATTTCTACTTCTCTTACATCATATAATCAACCAATCCTTATATTTATCTCATTCTTACTTGTGTAACATCAATATTTAGTCAAGTTAGTTACCAGAGCTAGTTGTCACCTAAAAGCTGACAATGGAACTCTCTAACTAGCCATGTAAGAGTGTCTCGAAAAGGATTTGTCTAAGTAGAAATGTACCGTTTCGAGAGAACTTTCTGTGGACTCGACCAGGCCGGGTAATAACTTCAAGTTAGTCTAACTAGTGATGTAAGCGTGTCTCGAATCGGTCTTATTCACTGAAAGTGGATCAATTCAAAAAGTGCTTGCTTCTTCCGCATGTGCAAATTTAAACATTCATGAGCACATGTGAAGGGGGAGCCCTTCAAATGAAAACACAAAACTCTCAAAGTGGTAAAACAAAATGTTTGATAATCACAAACACTTTGAGATATTTTCAATAAAAGGTTTCATGGCAATTATAGGATAGTCATGGTGTTATAAGATGACTAACATAGGAAAAATCGTCCTATGATCCGCCAGAACCGGAGGGATCTACCCAAGGCATCACCAATAGTTAGAATTAGAAGTACTTAGGTATGATATGAAAAAAAGGAGAAAAGAATGAAAGGAGAAAGAAGTGGTTGAAGAATTAAAAAGAACTGTAAAAGAAAAGGGTGAAAAGAAATAGCCCTCCATATGTTCAACCTTAGGGCAGACACTGGGTACAATTCGTATGCTACTGGTTGTTGCTAAGGCGACACCGGTATTGAAGATAAAGACGTCATGGACCCAGTGACGCACTGCACTTAACCTTCTAAGCCACTCAAGTTCTCTTAAAAGAGCTTGTTTCATTCTCACGGAGAACTGGTGTAATCTATCAACTTATCTCATAGAGATGGTTGATATTGAAGCAGGAGACCCCTCCCTAGTCACCGCATAGGAAACCTAAGTGTGCACTTATCGAGTCTAGAGCCATGGGATACATCAAAGATCTCTTAGGAACACTTAGAATTTCTACAACTGGTGTTCTACATCAATGGACACCAGCTGTAAATTATCGAGTCCTTCGCAGATCCTAGCAATCTGCCAAGAACGTTTATGAGAGAATTTACATAAGTATTTCTCAATGATTGAACGGAAATCCTGCCAGGGTCAACATCAAACAGCCCTGACAGCAGGTCACTTCGGTAACTCCTTGTGGGTTACGCTTAGTGTTCGCGGTGGTTCCATAACGGTCTACAGTCGTGGAGTGATCCCCAACGACTCACCCATTCATTGAGCTACTAAGTAGGTCTCGTAAGCTCCCTCGGGAGTATTTGATATGGGAACGGCCTTGATAAGGATTAGAAGGAGTCTTCACAATATGCTGTTGACGATCTCTAATTCCTTATTTGTAAGTACCAGTTGATTTATTGCTAACTGTTTATCTGCAGCTACATATCACCTCCATGGCGACGGATTCCACATGCTCATACATACATCTTGAAGTCATAGAAAGCTCCCTCAAAGATCAAAGCAACACAAAGTTCAAAGAAAGATTCTACGACAAAAAGAAGAATCTACAAAGCAATAAGACTAATGATCAAAGTGAAAGAAAGGGAACTACTTGCATATGAATGTCAAAGTTCAAAGATGTATGAGCATGTTGGAATGGCAGACAACCACCACAGACGCAAAAGTGACGAATGACAGACAACTTCATAAGATGATCACTATCACATCAACAAAGAACAAAGAACAAAGAACGATGAATGATTTCTTTTTAAGAATTTTTGAAGACGTCTAATGCTGTGAAAGTCAAAGATGAAGACAAGACAAAGATGTCAAGCAACCGCGATGACCGACCCTTAAGGGGAGATTGTTGGGAACGTAGTTTTAATATTTAGTCAAGTCTCGGTCATTTGTAATAATCATTAGGTTGCTTAGTTTATTATTACTTAAGTTTATGTTATGTTGTAAGGCTTATGAAAGCCCATGGGCCTTAATGCCCACACGTCTACTAAGCTAGGAAGGATGGGAGTGTTGCCCTACTCCTTGACTATAAATAGAACTCTCATGTATGCATAACATTTGTTGGTTATTTTGATATTCTAAAAAAACTCTTGCATTTCTACTTCTCTTACATCATATAATCAACCAATCCTTATATCTATCTCATTCTTACTTGTGTAACATCAATATGGGCACCTAACATGTTTCACTCAATTTCATTCATTTTCACTCCTAAAATAAAACTAGAGAACATAGTGTTAGTGTTGACATATTTTTTGTTACATGTTATGAGAAACGGAAAAATCTCCTGTCATTATACTTTCTTATTTTTATCCGGTTTCTTTAATAAATCCGTTAAAAAGTTGAAAATTGTCAATATTTGGCTATAACTTATGGGATGTTATATTTTGAAAGGTTTTATCGGTTAAAATAACCATTATGAATGACATAAAATAAATAGATTAAAAAAAAAAGTTTAGTTACTAAAACGAAAATTTTCAAAAAATACGTTACTATTTTATGACATTAACTTAAAGTTGAACGCAATATATATGTTTAGTCGAGCATAGCTAGGATTATTAACTAATAAGGAGTGTTAGTATTGAAAAAAAATGAACATTTGTTCTCTCCTATCGTAGAATCGAGAATGAAGTTTTCATTCTGTACATGCATCTAGGGGTGTTATCGGGTCTATCGGGTCGGGTTGAATCGGGTTTTGAATTTTTTAAAAGTGACCCGTAACCCGACCCGGTTAAGAATCTGGTTATCGGGTTTGGGTGGGATTCGGGTTGTCGGGTTGTGTCGGGTCAGGTGATTCGGGTTGTCGGGTACAAGCATCAACTGTTGACACTACAAATATGTTGACTGCAACTTGGCACTAGTTTTAAAATTACATATATTGTGTTTGCAGAGATCTTGCTATTCAATACAACAACACGTTCATATGTCTTATGACCCATTTGTATAAAATATATGAATGGCCAAACATATATACAAATCATCTTGAGTTAATCATTGATTAAATATGTCAATACAGGAACTTGAACCCAATAAAATTAAACTAAACAAGAATGACAACATTCAAATTCGATTATAAGTAGCTAAATGTTTAATACTCTTAGGCAGCAACGATGTCATAAGACAATACTTTGTCACAAAACCAGGGATCATAAATATTTTTTGTCCTAGTAAATTCTTTGAGCTATAATGTCACAGTAGCATCTCAATGAGTTTGAAAAAGGCTGACCAATTTTTGTCTTAGTAAATTCTTTGCATACCATGCATATTCGGTTGCTATTTTGCTTTTAAAATAATAACTTAAAAAATTAAATAATGATTTTCGGGTTTTATCGGGTTGACCTGATAACCCGATAATATTAATTATCTAACCCAAACCCGACCCGATAACAATGTCGGGTTATCGGGTTCGGGTCAAACCAACCCGACAAGACTTTTTAACCCGATTTAACCCGACCCGATAAGCCTTATTGAGTTCGGGTTCGGCTTCGAGTCGGGTCAACCCGACCGTACTGACACCCCTACATGCATCCAAGTCAAACAAAAAAACTTTAGTCGGAAAGGTTAATGGTCCTAAAGGCTAACGTGTCCATTGGGTAGTCAAAAAATGTGAAAGAGCTTCAGACCAACATAACTTATTTGACTGTAATTCAATCTTGCTAACAAAAATATCCAAAGCAAAAAGGTACGTACAGGACTCTATTTCTCTACAAGATTTCACCGGATTAAATCTAAAATAAAGTAATGTTCAAATTTCTAAAGCAAAGTAGTAAACTAAATATATTGTGCATGCAGTTGGGTCTAGATTTTGAATTTGGAAATTGTGTAATAAGTAATAACAAATTAAAAAGTGTGTAACAAATCAGTGATAAGCATACATATGTATGAGCTAACTTTGAACTTGCTTCAGATTGATGCGTTTGAAAAAAAATGTTTAGCACAAAAAAGCATTAAATAGCATATTTGGTTGCAAAATAGGCCAAGGAATAACTTCAATTTGCAAGTCTTACAAACGTGTACAAAACTGTACGTTTATAAGCGTGAAGTTATTAAAATATAATAACATTTTCGCACATAGGATACATGTACACACTAGTAGATGCGGGCATTATTTTACACAAACATAATTGTGACAAATTTTACAGTATAGTTTTATTATTCACGGATATAAATGTAACAAACTTTACATAACCATTAGTTCGAACAAAATGACCTTTTGGTTTGCATTTTTGTAAAGGAGTGAAGAGCAAATGGTGTATAATGATAGCTTTGTTGTAGCAACAAAGTCTGAAAGGAGAGGTGATCTTCTAGGTCATGGCCCATGGGAAGAGATGGTTGCATGATATTTATGAAAGCATTGACTACATTTATCCTTTGATATTGTGAAGGCAAGATGCATTTACTTACTGATGGGAATAATATGGGATGATGTACTTGGTACGAAGTCCGACTATAATTTATGTGTGCAAATCGGTTCTCATAACTTATACATTAACGATTACTCTTCCTCCCGTTTACATCAATTTTAGTTAGTACTTTATGGTAATTTATTCCTAAGAGGTTGAAATTCTGGGAAACCAAACCACCCACGCTAAATAACCCCATGCTCCTTACAGTTAAGATAAATTATGTTCACACGTCGTCCCACTGAGATGGCGGACCAACCAATTGATAAAACGTACACAAAAGAAGTTTCTAATGAATTATGTTCTTCCTTGCGCGCCTCAAATGGGGACTGAACCTGGGTTACTTTCAAATGCCCCAAGTTTGCATTTCTATGATTAGGTATTTTATGAGTGAAATAGCTAAACTTATTGATAGGCTCGTATTAAACGATGATAAACACTTACGAGCATAAGCTTAACGCCAAAATGATTGATTAAATTCTTGTTAAAAGAATGTGCATTTTTAATATGAGTTTTGTTTGTTCATAGTCAATCAAATATTAAAAAACCTTGTTTAAAATCAGCCGCCACTGTTACTTGGTATACCATCTATAAATTTTGTATAGAGTAAATGTCATTTTTCGTCCCTGTGGTTTGCCGGGTCAATCAAGATTAGTCCATGCCGTTAAATTTCTTCGGGTTTAGTCCCCGTGGTTTACAACCCATACGGGTTTGGTCCCTTGACTGTTAAATCAAGGGCATAATCGTCATTTTAAGTATATGATTAAAATAGTCTCACACCAACCCTAAGCCCACCCCACATTTTTCTTATCTTTTTCATCTCACAAACCTCTCTCTTTCTACAACAAAATCCGGCCAAACTAAAAAAAATCCCGGATTTTGAAACACAACCTTAAAAATCCATATTCTTGAAACAAACCCCCTCTCTCTCTTTCTACAACAAAATCCGGCCAAGCCAACACTCACCACCACCACAAGTACCAGCGGTCAATTGACAGATCCAGATCCGACCACTATAATGTATCTTTATTTGTTTACGGTGGTGGCTGAGATGTGGGTTTGATAACGTGGGTGTGGGTTTGTGTTTTATGTGTTTTTGTAGTGGTGGCGAAGGTATGGTGATCCGGGATTTTTTTAGTTTGAATCTAAAAGATTTTTGTTTCAAAATTCGTGGGTTTTTTTAAGGTTGTGGTTATGGAGTTATTTTAGGGTGGGTAGGGAAGAAGGAGAGTACGGTGAGGGTTTCATGGTGGTGGTAATGGTTTTGTGGTGGTGGCAGTAGGGAGAGGGGTTGGTGGCGACGGTGAGAGTTTCATGGTGGTAGCAGTAGGGAGATTGATTAGTGGTGGGTTTTGATGTTGAAGGTGGGTGTTTGAAAAGCAAGAATCCGGCGTGCAGCAGCAGATTCTGGTGAGCAGCAGCAGATTCCGGCGTGCAGTAGCAGATTCCGGCGACCACCAACAGCCCCCACCATCACAAATGAGTGTAGAAAATGAAACAAATGAGTGTAACAACTTTTTTGTAAGGTTTTATATTAATTGATTGATTAATGTATTTGTAATTTAGAAATTAGGATATATGTAATTCTTTTTGTTCTTGAAATTAGGATATATGTAATTCTTTTTGTAAGGTTTTATATATTTTTTAGATTATTTTTTTATTAATTTTTTTTTTCAAAATTTTGAAATTTTTTTTTATTATTAAATTTTTTTTAGAATTTTTTTTATAATAATAATAATAATAATAATAATAATGATAATAATAATAATAAGAGTAAATGTCATTTTTCGTCCCTGTGGTTTGCAACCCATAAGGGTGTTTTTGTCATTTTGCCACATCAAACAAGAATTTTAACGGTCAACTGATGGAATTAACAGTCAAGGGACCAAACCCGTATGGGTTGTAAACCACGGGGACCAAACCTGAAGAAATTTAACGGCAGGGACTAATCTTGATTGACCCGGCAAACCACAGGGACGAAAAAAGACATTTACTCTTTTGTATATGTTTCACTTTTGACTTAAGCACACGATGGCAATCACATTTAGATAGATCGTGAGTTTAGACTCCCGGGGGGGGGGGGGGGGGGGGGGGGGGGGGGGGGGCGGGGTCTAAATCATCGGTTTAGACTTTAGACCGTGCATTTCTTGTGTATATGCAAAATATCAGCCTCTTTTACGGGTTTTTTTTTTTTTTTTTTTTTTTTTTTTAATGTGATTATTTGTTGTGTTTTTTTATAATCTTGTATCGTTATGCTTAAACTAGTTGTTATGACTTTATCTAACAAAAAATGGACGAATTTTAGATACGCAACTATCTAAATCATCGGTTTAGACTTTAGACCGTGCATTTCCTGTGTGTATGCAAAATATCAGCCTCTTTTACGGTTTTTTTTTTTTTTTTTTTTTTTTTTTTTTTTTTTTTTTTTTTTTTTTTTAAATGTGATTGTTTGTTGTGTTTTTTATAATCTTGTATCGTTATGCTTAAACTGGTTGTTATGACTTTATCTAACAAAAAATGGACGAATTTTAGATACGTAACTATCTTTCTTAAGAAGAAGAGTAGTAATAATAATAATAATAATAATAATAATAATAATAATAATAAAGACGCAGCTACAAGCGTTTAACCATAGCAAGGAAAAAAGAATAAATGTACAAATAAAGAAAGTGTGTTTGGCTATCACTAACGAAATTTCGTATATATTATTTGCCAACTTTTTGAAAACTTTTCATGTTTATAAGGCTTTCCTGTGTGCAATATGTATAGTGACTCATTTTTTATATAACACTAAATCGTTGCGATTAGCTCGTTATTGAAACTTATCTGAAATACAATGTTTGATATGATGTTTTGATTAACGTATATGTTTAGCAAAACTATTAGATGATATGATCAAATATATCTTTATCTTATTTATGTGCATCCTTAAAAATCAGAATGCTTGACCTAATTTTTACGTGTGTGACCACATTTTCTTAAAATGTTGAGTATTAACCAAAAGGAAATGAGTCACCATACATATTGTCCATAGAAAACACATAAAAATTGGAAAAGTTTTCAAAAAGCTGGCAACTAAAAGATAAGTGATGTAGCATTTGCCAAACCTTTTGCAATTACTTGTCAATACAAAATGCTTTTTTATCCATCTATCATGTGAAAAGAGGATTCCCAATAACTAACACAAGCTTAAATTAACCCGACATACATAAACCAACAACGTAGAGGGTATTCAGATGTTTGCATCATATCATATACTAGTCACAAGTCGTGTGGACGCAAAATTTCTAAATATGAATCAAATTTATTTTATTATTTTATCGAGAATTTATTAGTTTAGACATTATTTATTTTAATCGTTTCTAGTTTTGTTAACTTGACTGCACAAACATGCTTTTGACTTGTGAATAATTGTTTTCATATCAATATAACTAGTGTTTTAGCTTCATGCTTATAATTTACATTTTCGTAAACGAGTTTTACACAAATACTAGTTGTTAAATTAAGCTCAATTGCGCAATTTTAGATGTATGAGAGTGATAACCTATAAGGTGCGTTTAAATATGGTTATTGCAACCTGAAGAATAGGGTACTTTTTCTCAATGATCAAGCGTGCTGATAGTCTCACATGATGTCTCAAGTTCAAATCTCACAAGTTAAACATCTTGCGGTGGTCGAGGCAAGAGTTGTCACCGGGAGATAACCCGGTTAACCTGTGTACATATGAGTTAAAGTTGACACTCACTTTCATTAGGTAACCTGAACAACGAAAAACTTCATCTCTTTACACGTTCTTAAATCAACTTGTTACCCAATTATTCAAACTAGAAGAGTACCCGTGCATAGTGACGAGATTCTCTAGCGAAAAATCATTATTGTTGCGGTATTGTAGTTAAGTGTCTCGTTTAACATTTATTATTATTACTATATATAGTAGTGAATAATGTTACAAATCAAAACCTCCATGGATGCTCATATTTGTTAGAATCTTTTTCAATGACATTAACTTTAACTGGGTTACTCATAAAAGGAAAATGATAAAAGATGAATGTATAATATAGTGGTGATTGTGATGCATATGTAAAAGTTAGTGGTTTAAAATATAATTAATTATTTTAATATTTAATTAATTGCATTTCATTTTATAAGTAGAGGCATCTTAGTCTAACAAAATTACTTTATATTGTAAGCATTTAAGTTTTAAACAAATGACTTCTCTGTTTACGTGTATTATGGATTAAATAAATAAATAAAAACTAGATCAAAATTTATTTTAACCAAACACTCGAATCTTTATGATCAGTTTAAAAGCCATCCAAAAGCACCTTTCAAGTAGTGGATTCGGGTCCATATTTAGTAACATACTTGCATGGGAAATTACTGTGCTTAAAGGAGAAGTTTTTTGGCAAGTGCATTACATCTCATTCCTATATATAGAGCTCTCAAATACCTCTCTTTTCTCATGGATTCTAAACACCATTTCCATTAATAACACAAACCCGAAAGCCAACCCGCATCGCCCATCGCTGCCCACCATCCACAACATGCTTAAGCATAACAATCTCATTGTAAAGATTTTCATGGCCCTCATACTTGGCTACCATTTCGACAAAAACAAAATCTCTTCTGGTAGCAACTTGGCCGCATCCACAACATATTTTCCCCACCATGCAACAATTACTACTTTAGTGAAAGACCTAAAACTTGAAGGTGATCTAGAATTCGACAACATCCATCATGCATCCAAAGACTTTGGCAATAGATGCCATCGCCTCCCTGCAGCCGTTCTATACCCAAAATCAGTTTCTGATATTTCCTCTCTTATAAAGTACGTATACCAAATGGGACCTACTTCGGGGTTAACCATTGCACCACGAGGACACGGTCACTCATTTGAAGGTCAATCACAAGCCCATCAAGGGGTGGTCATAGACATGGAATCACTTGCACAATCTCAACATATGCATTTTCATATTAAAGGCGAGAACCCTTTTGTAGATGTCTCAGCCGGTGCACTTTGGATTAATATTTTAAAAGAGAGTCTTCAAAACGGGTATGCTCCAAAATCTTGGACTGATTATCTTCATCTAACGGTTGGTGGTACTTTATCTAATGCCGGAGTCAGTGGACAAGCTTTTCGACATGGACCTCAGATTAATAATGTCTACGACCTACAAGTTGTTACAGGTACTTCCTTAAAAATATACTTTGTACTCTAAAATGTGAAATGATTTGCATACTTAACTTTTTGATTGACATACATCAATTTATGTATTAAACAACTATATTGTGTATACATTTGCTTTAACCGGTTGTAAATTAAAGCATGCAAATAAAAAAATAAAAATAAAACATGTGTTCAAATCATCTCCTATACATAAAGGTGTGGCAAATAGTAATCCCATGATGCTATACGGGTGAGATGACAAACACACGACATTGTCCTATTATAGCCTTGGAATGGATTTTATTTGAGGGACCAACTAAAGAAAGTACAAGTATGATTTTGGAACAACAAGGTACTTGAAAGAGGCTATTCTTGAAGTGTGTCATGGTAAATTTTAAGATGCTTTTTTTAACCGGCGAAAATTTTATTATGGCTTCAGCAAATGGCTAGTAAACTGGTTGTAAAAATTAGTGTTTAGATAGTTAATTGAAATCATAATAACTAGATGTCAAAGTGTTTGACAAACTTTGTTATTCCTAGTAGATAAAATGGCCCAAAATAGGTATTTTGCTTGTTTTTCTAAGAGGCAAAATAGGCATTTTTGTGATGAGAAAAAATGAGAGACTTTTGTAGTATTAGAATTAATTAGGCCAAAAGACGAGATAATTACGTAAGTTCTATTTTATCTAAAGATAATAGCCTTGGTTACACGTGATATGAAACTCGTTATTTGACCTCTAAACAGTTAGATCATTATGGTCATACAGAATCTTGTTTATCAAAACACTAAAACCTGTTTTTTGCGACTTGAAACTGCAATAATCCTATCAAATATTACCAGTTCCTATACGGAGTTGTTACCAGTAGTATCTACTCGAAAGCCTACTTAAGGAACTAAATATATTTTGACCGAAAATCATGCAGGGACTGGACAAGTAGTTACCTGCTCAGAGGATATGAATTCAGACCTCTTCTCTAGCGTTCTTGGAGGACTTGGACAATTTGGCATCATCACACGAGCTCAGATTGCGCTTGAACCAGCACCAAACATGGTAAAAGATACTAGATTCCAACTCATTATCTGCATATAAAAGACGGGTTGCCAAAGTTTTTTCTAATCTCTCGATTTTGACAGGTCAAATGGATTAGAGTTCTTTACACAGATTTTATTACATTTACGAGCGACCAAGAACAACTAATAAAATCAAATGGTTCATTTGACTATGTAGAAGGGTTTGTCTTGATAAATAGAACCGGCATCCTTAATACCTGGAGATCCTCTTTTAATATCAAAGACCCCGTCCAGGCTAGTCGGTTTTTCTCTAAAGGAAAGACCTTTTTCTGCTTGGAAATTGCCAAGTACTATAAGCAAGAAGATGCCGAAACCATTGACCAGGTAATTTTGTATAAAGATAGCAATGAAATATCCATGAAGTTTTATACTGATCAACTATAGATTAATATTTGTTTATATGCAGAAAGTCGAAACCTTATTGTCGAAACTGAATTATAATGAATCCACGCTGTTCATATCCGAAGTTTCGTATTTGGAGTTCTTAGATAGAGTTCACGTGTCTGAGCTGAAACTTCAGGAGAAGGGGCTATGGGATGTTCCTCATCCATGGTTAAATCTTCTTGTTCCCAAAAGCAAAATCCACAGATTTGCTAATGAAGTCTTTGGGAAAATTCTTACCGATACTAGCAATGGACCTATACTCATTTACCCGGTTGACAAGTCTAGGTAATCTTGCAGTAAACAGCAATTATGAAAAATGCTTGCTTAATATGTATTACTACCATTTTTATTCCTATTTGGGGCGGTGTTGTAATTGCAATTGGCAGTTTTAAAACGTTTACCAATGAATGGGCCAATTCAGGTTGTATCTTATCAGAAATGGGTTGGGTAAAACTGTTTGGCTAAAATGGGAATGGGTCAAATGGGTTGGCAGCGGCCTAAAACTTTTTTAGAACATACATGATACAACCACCTAAATATATTTATTAAGAAATTTAGTTTATTAACATAAAAATACTAACTTTACAGTACACGTCAAGTAGTTATAATCTTTTTAATGGACGCAAAACCATTTGAGGGTCGACCCATTTTTACCCAGACCTTTTTACTCGTTACCTAACCCATCTGACCCTCCTTTCTTACCATCTCTAACTCATGGTTAATATTGTTTTCAAACTCTTTCTCAGAAATACGGGGAACATGTCACACTCGATCCGGTGTTTAATCTATTTGTGTGTTTTCTGTAGGTGGAAAACTAAAACATCAATGGTGACACCAAAGGAGGATATATTCTACCTGGTGGCATTCCTATCATCAGCAATGCCATCATCAAATGGAACGGATGGCTTAGAATACATTCTAGGCCAAAACAAAAGAATACTGGAAGTATGTGAAACGGCTAACCTCGAAACCAAACAGTATTTGCCCCATTACACCACTCAAGATGACTGGAAAAAACATTTTGGTAGTCAATGGGAAGATTTCGTACGAAGGAAATTCACATATGATCCTCTAGCAATATTAACTCCTGGACAGAGAATCTTCAAGAAAGCAATCAGTAATATAAACACTCCTAAACGAAACCACAACCATCTATCTTTCTAGAGACAAATTAGACATGTGTAAAAAGCTATAAACTGATTAAGTACATATTAATTGGGAACAATCTGTAATCTCTCCTTGAGTATGTGTAACAATGGGAAGGCATACAACATGGCAATTTTCCATCATGTTGGTTTTAATGAATTATTTTTGACGTAACATTAGAATATAGCAAAAACGATTTTCAGTTTTCACAAATCATTATCAGCAATTTATTTTAATTTTTTACTATATTATTAAACTTTGTCTTGAAGGAACATATACATTTATATTGACATGTGATTGCCCTCGATGTTTCATGTAGTAATACTTAAAAAAGAACAACGAACTTAATGAAACACTTCAAAAAAACATTGGCAAGAAAAAGAGTTGCATGGCTCTTACAGCTCAATTTGTCGATAATGAATAGAGCTTGAGAAAAAGTGTTGAATTTATGTATTGTTGATGGTCTTCGGGAGGTTGACATAAGAAAGGGATTTGTCTATTCAAACTATCAATGATGTGAGCTGCACATCTCACCTTATAAAATTCCCTTACAATAAAAACCAATGGCAGTATGGCACCATCATTTGCAATTAATTGCATAATCAGTCGAACCCCTATGACCATCAACAAGATAAAAATTTGACACTTCTTGTTTAAGTCTATTCCTTATAAATAAGGTGATCAGTCGTAAGAGCCATCTAACTCTTGTCCAAGTATTGGTAGTCTCGAAATTCATTTTCTTTTCTAAGTACAATTTTGTTATTGTGCTTCCACATGAAACACCCAAGAATGGTTGACAGGTTCCAGAATAATGACTGAAGTCAAAATTCGAGCAAAACTAAACAAATGTCAACAGAAGCTTATCTACGTGTGTGCTAATGCTAATTAATTACTTTCGTTTTCAAATTTTCATGACTATCATTTATTCACATCGCCAGTTCACCACCTTAAAGTGATTCCTTAATCTTAATCAATCATTGGCACCTTAATAGATGGTTATTGACATATTTAATACCATACTTATCATCAATGTAAATACCTTGCTTTTTTGCCTTAAGATGCCTCCCCTTTGGCATTTTTCTCTTCAAAATGCTTCCATACCATTCATATTTCTTTTCAAGCCCTTGTGCGGTTAGATTTATTACCTTCTCTTATTGTGGTTTTTCACTTTCAACTTTCACCGTTGTTCCCAATTAAACAACAATCAAAATAATCATAACATTCAAAAGTAATAAACTAACTAATTAAAAAGTGTCTATCTAACCTTTAAAGAACAAAAATGAATGAATAAATCTAATCAGGAATAACTAATATCATATATATATATATATATATATATATATATATATATATATATATATATATATATATATATATATATATATATATATATATATATATATATATATGTGTGTGTGTACCTTTTAAGTTGTAACAAACTATTTATTTTCACGAGCAACGAAACAAGTATAATGGTAATACAACTATATAATTCGTTTACAAAGTAATAATCATGATGCATGAAGATGATCAAAACTTTGTATACCTTTGATAAAATGATGATGTTTCCAGGGGCATAGTGTTAATTTTGTAAAAACATACTCCAAAGAAATTGTATTTCCTACCAGTTTAGTTTTCCAAAAATGTGGCTGGTCATTTGTGGGACTTGCATGATAGGCTTTTGGCTTTAGGAATATACACGGAAGATTGATTTATTTTTACGTCGATCATCGCCTATTAGGGCTTGTTTTGGCTAAATAATGGACTAAAATATATTTTTATCATATGTTTACTTGATGGACTAACTAATTGGGCTCAGACTAGATAGAAGAAAAATAAGGTTTTTTAATTTGGGTCTAATCGAATTAACGGAATTGATCACACCCGGAGCTCAACACTCAATAGTCCGATGAGTTCTTGTTCGGGTCACACAACCCAATAATACTAGTGATAAGTTATGGGGTCGGGTCACACACCCTAACAATACTAGTAATACCATTATAGACGCGACCCTATATGGCTTGATAAGTTATGGGGTTGTGTCGACCCTTTGACACCCCTCCTAGTCCAAAAGGCCAGCAGCCCTAGTTCATTGGGTGTGTATCAAAATATGTTGTCACTCAAGTCACTATTTAAGTTATTATGGCTTCTATACACATTTATGCGTATTTTTCTTTATAAGGGATTAAGGGGGAATCAGATTGCTCTATTGTGTCACGTGCCTTGGTAATTCAATTTTGTTCCATCAAAGATTTTCTTTTTGTTTTCTAATACGACCTCTCGAATTAGTTTTCTATAATAAATCTGTTAGATTTAATTAACCATCATCCAAAGTAATGAAACCGCATAGATATTACTAACAAAATGACCTGTTTTTAACTTTGATTTTTGATGTGGTGTAATCCCGTAACTCATTTTTATGCACCCGCGGAGATATTGGTATATTGCAAACAGACTGACCAAAAAATAGTTCAGGACTGAACCATTATGAAAAAATGTTGTAGTTAAACAGTTAAAATGGTTAACCTTCAGTACTTCACCATTATTAACCCTGGTCTTTTTCAGCTGTCGCTTTTTTATTTTACGAGTGACCAATGAGAGAAAAAAAAAAAACCCAAATCGGACTATTATTATATTGTTTGAAATCTTCCCGACTGCTATATTTTGCCAATAACAGTACATAATATAATCACCTATTTCTTTGATATGATGATCATATATAACGATCAATAATATCGAGTACTGGAGATGGGAGTGGTGGCATTGCCAACAGATCTGTATAGATTGCTTGTGAACCATTCCTAACATCTATTCGAGGATCTACCTTGCCAATTTGCCTAAACACACCTGCTTTTGCATCAACGGCTATCGATGAATTACTTATTATCTCATTAGATGACAAAAATGCGTCTTTTGATAGGCTTTTCTGGACTGACTCAATTAGAGAACTGTAAATGCCAGTTTCCTTTAATCCTTGTATAATCACCTGCTCAAGCATTGGATGTTACGAACAAATTGTTTATAAACAAAATGAAGATGACAACTGACAAGGTAGAAAAACTGGGGACGTTGAGAGCTTTATTTACCATAGGAGCATAAATGCGAGTTAGAATTCCCTCTTTTGTGAGCTTCTTAGTTAAATTTTTGTTCGTCCATACAACATGTTCTCGGTACCTGATAATGGTAACATTAGTCCCTTTATGTTAGCTGGCCATTTGGAACCATTTACTTCTGAATTGATCGATTCCGGTTAAATTCAATCTCTAATACGTCAGACAAATACAAATAAAATATACAGTAACAAAAAGTCTGCTAAATACAAAATATATCAAAAGCTGCCCAAATCAAGCATAAAATTAACGGATGTCAATTTCAAAAATGTAAGTAATTATCTTTGATTTCATAGTCAACAAATGACAACTCTAAAGTAGAATCTCAATTACCCAGATCTTAATAATTTATAAAATTAATACTTTTTCAAATCACATACACATTTTTATGAACAAAGTTTTGTCAATCAATAGGAATCTCATCCTGTTGAGTGGAAACTATGAAAGAAACTGTAATAATAAGTCATACCAGTTTAACATCTCCTCCTCAGTTGAACTTGATGCAATAATAAAAGCCTGTAGATATAACATTTATACATATTAGTTTAAAGCATATTATAGAAGACAATGCCATGTAATTTCGACATGCAAAATCATTCAAATTTATGTAAATAATCAGCAAAAAGCCTTAGTTTTTGTATTGTAATTTATAACAAAATTAGAAAGTAAAAATAGTGTATAGTAGTTCATCCCAAAAAAAAAAATATCAGTTACGCCATTTATGACCATACATACCCTGGTCAGAAATCCTGGAACCGTCATGTTAAACATCTTGATTTTTCCAAAATAATCAAAAAGGAACCAAAACGTGGAGGTTTCGAGGGACATTGAAATCCCTTTGGAGAATTAAAGTCATTGACTACTAATGAAATATCTATAGTACTCTTGAATAATATGAAAGCATAATAACCTCATTGACTAGAATCAGATGCATGATTAATATGCAATCATGGGGCAATGGAATGTAAGTATTTTTGGCTTAAACTTGACCAAAAAAACAGAACACAGAAGTTTATCAGAATGAAAAATATGAAGTTTTCATGTGGTTGATGTGAGAAATAACTAATTGACCTCCAAACGATGCAGATAATGTTAAGCAAGAAAGACACTAAATACAGGTGAAGCAAAGTAGAGGAATAAATGCTCACATCTCTGTCAAATTCCAGAAAGAAGCATTTCGTAACATGCTCTTTTGTAGGCTTACAGCCACATCGATCACGCCTTGATGTCAAATCTGAAAACTTGGCATAGGTGTAATGTAGAACAGCAGCCTCATGAAACATAACCTCACTAACATTAAACAAACAGTAAAGTTACTAATATACACAATAAGTAATAGTAATGAGATATTTGAATACAGTAATAAATAAATAAATCATACTTTGGAATCTTCTTATAGTTGTACCATCTATGTGCACCGTTTGGACGTAAATGTTGTTGGACACGAGCAGCCGACTTCCCATTTGAATAAGTCAGAAAGTAGGCTGGATTTCCACGAACTGAATCTTTATAATTGCCATAGTATATTTCCTCAGTAAGGTGGTCATAATTCTTCTTGAACAATGAGACCTGCAAAACATAGTGCATGATTAGGTGTTGTAAAGTAGTTTGAAGTTTCAAGATTTAGCACATCATTCTTTTTCAGGTGTGCTTATGCTTCAATAATGTTAACATGTGCCTTGAATTCAAGTTGAGTTATTAGTAACTCAGACGATTTCTATTACAGCTAGTAGTCAGTGTGCAGTTGTTGGTAAAAATAGAAGTCAATTGGGGAAGTTAGCAAAAAGAATGTAGACACGTGAAATCAGGTAAAGAGTCCATTTTGCTCCTAAATTTTCTGTTTGGAGCAATAAAATCTTTCAGGGCTTCAGTTTGCTCTATTCGTTTTATTACTGATTTTAAGAGAACTCGTCCCAGAATAAATACTTAAAACTATAAATACTTCAGGGGTAGAATAGTACCTCACTGAAAGGTTCATGTATGTCGTCTCGTTCAACACAGCTCTCCTAAAACAATGAAGGGAGAGTTAGGGGCGATAGTGATCATCACCGTTATAAAGTGCTTATCTTGAAACAAAATAATAAATACAACCTATGTGTGAAAAAAGGGCACAAGAAAACGTACATAGTTTGGAAATATAACCATATCAACATATTCAGGCACATCTAATAAAAGCTCTCCGAGAGAGTATTCGCGAACACCTGCTGGATAAATTAACTCATCCGTGTCCAGATGAAAAATCCAGTCCATATGAGCTTCCTTGAAATACACAGATAACGTCAAGAACTTCAGTCATATTTACATTATTACATAGAAACGATGGAAATTAAGAACATACTTCTGCCATCACAATAGCCATTTCCGTATTAAGATATTGCTTGACAAATAATTCATAGTTGCATGGTTTGTAGAAGTAGCGTGACATCGGAGTCTCATTCCACATTCGGCTGTAGAATCAGAGTTGGGATTCATCAAAATTTTGCTTAAAACGAGATCGTTTCAATCATTTGTTAGTTTTATTAGCGATCCATACACAGAGATTATATACAATCAATGGGGTAGGACACGAATTATTGGTCGGAGTTTCGCACTGTCAGGTGCTACATGTAGAACTAGAAAAAATATAATAACTATGTATGTGTATGCGTGTGTATGCGTGTATCTGTGTGTGTGTCTATTGCCTAAAAATATCAAGGAGAACTGAAGGAAAATAATAAGAAATTGGGTTGTATAGTAGTAACACGACGCATTGAACTTTAAAAATAGTGTCATAAGAACGGTCAGTTAAAGATTCAGAATGTAAAAGTTTTGCGTATGTAAATAAACACACATGTTAAGGTGTCATATGTCACTCTCTTTGCTAACAAATTGTGGAAGTATTGGAGTACTTATCACCAGAATTAAAAATAATGTGTCCCAACCTCTTGGCTTGTTCTTCCTCAAGTTCTTTTGTCCTATGTACCAACTTCACCCCCTAAAATAAAATGAACCTAATTTAGTTTTTGCAAAATGACTTATAACAAAAGATAAACTTGAAGATACACAAGTACAGAAGAGAGCAAGACTAGACTCACAGGAATGGACTCTAGAACCTTAGATACACCTGCGGTAGCAGCTTTTCCTTCCACAAACAGGAAAAAGTTTGTGACACCAATAACTTTATGATAATAAATCCATGGCAATATCTGCTCTAATCCAGCAGAAGTGCTTGAAGTAATGCAAATCTGCCATTTAACAAATCACAGATATTACTCAAGTAAAAACAATCAAATTTTCATATCTTAGTCTCACAATAATGATAATTTCGTTAGACTAGTGGGAAGGTGTCCCCAAAGTCTCAAGAGACGAGGGTTTAAACCTCGCTAGGTGAACATCTTAGGATGGCCAGGGAAAAGTCTGGAAACGGCCACGGGAATACCGGTTAGGCCGCGTACATCAAAGCCAAAAAGGCTCGACTTCCACGGGGCAACCTGAGCAAGGATCCTTTTCCGTTTACCCGTTTAGTAATGAATTTTTTTTTTGGTGATCCCTTCGGCAACGACTACATATTGGTTACTAAAATATTTTGTTTAACCATGAGCAAGGTTAAATATGTCATGTGCATGTTTGGTGTGTCAAAATTTCAGTCAAGATTCGGCTATCAATAACATAGCTCAGGTAAATTAGTCTAAGGTGAAGTTTGGTTTGTAAATGCATTTAGAAACGTGCAAAGGTTTGAACGAAAAGATGGACAGCTTTAAAAAATTGATTGTTTTGTAAAGTAGGATTGATATCGCATTGGAATTTAATTATTGTTACAAAATATAAAATTGAATGATATACATAGAATGAGGAGGAGAAGGGCCCACCAAAACCCACCAAAGAGGGTGGCGTTGAACGAACCCTTGGCATATGGGTTTCATATAACCCATCCAATTAAACAAACACCATTATTCAGAGTGCAACCCATTCTAAATCTTAACAAGAAAAACTCCCTACATTTGAGGATTTAATCATCTAGTTAAATGAACCAAGAACTTGTTTTCACCATGGAATAATGAGAATAATTATCAGCATATAATGTTACTATAAGTATATAATAAATGCTCATGAAGCTCTGAATACATCAGCTAAATAACATAAAGAGTAGGCAATCTCCATATTTATAGAGCATCCACCCACCTCCGCTTTCTATGAACATATCTATATATTAAGTACAGGTGTATTTATTTGATGTAATTAATTAAATTTATAATTTATTGCTAAATACATTACACCTAAGTACTGGATGCATAAAAAAAAATCAATTTAAATTTGAAAAAAAAATATTTTTTAAGGCACATGAAAACAAACAAAAGAAGTTTCATTTCTTGGTAAGAATTGGTTACCTTAGGCTTTAGCCCCGATTTGTAACTGAATTTCCAATCCCTAAAATAAGGAAACGAGATAGACCTGCTTTGGTCCAAAGTATCCACACAACTGGAGGAAGTGTCGGTAGTTGTAAACATGCTCGAATTTTCAATACCCTTTAGAGAAAGCCATCTAAAGTTTGTGACACTGACATCACGCCATTGTAGAATGAATGCAAATGCTGCTACAGAGAATAGAAAAAGCGATAGAAAGAGTAATGATGATGACGATGCACTGGGTTTGATAGATGAATAAAGACCCGCCATTGATCATTAGAAATGGTGAGACCTAAGGTTTACGAATCATGATCTGTGTGGCTGTGTTTAGTGTGAAAATTGCAAGCAATGATGGCATGCTTTTGCAATTTACTTTGTAGAAGGGACAAAGAGTTTCTAATGGCTTTCAAAAGGTAGACATTATATAGTCAGTGACGTGGCCTACAAGTTTCTTTCTTTTTCTATGAACGATTTTACACTAGAAATTTAAATTCATAAGGGTATAAAAAATAAACAATTTATATTTATTGCTGGTCAAAAAAAGAAAGAGATTTATATCTATTACTACAATGTAATAAAAGAAACAGATTTATATTTATGGCGGTTCGAAAAAAGAAAATTTATAACTCCAAATCACTTTTCCATAACAAAAACAATGTAGTAAATTACACATATCACCCCTAGACTATTCCTCAACCTCTTTTAACTTCCGTTTTATATCATGAATGTTTTCCTTTTTGCATGTCAAAGTTCACAAACTATAGAACAGCTAAAAGGATTTCTTAAATTTAAACAAGTCAGCATATTTAAACCACCTTTAATTCATCTATATGGTAAAAACCATTTGTATCCTTATTTTCCATGTGACAGCGTAGAACCAACTCATGCCTTTAATTCATCTATATGGTAAAAACCATGTGTATCCTTATTTTCCATGTGACAGCGTAGAACCAACTCATGCGCCGCACACACACGATCTTAAGTATAAACATATCATCAACAGACACTTTATTCATCTATATGTTAAAAACCGTTTGCATCCAAAATTTTCATGTGACACCCCCACTCACGCATTTCATCCCCCTACCCCACCCACCCCCTTTCCCAAATAAAAAACCTTCTTCCTCACTCGCATGTGCATCTCTTTCCATGTGACTGTCTCCTCCCACTCACATCTCATGTGCCTCTCCCTATGAATTTCTATTTCGTGTCAATCTTGATAACTGGGTATCATATAAAACAATTTATATCCGATACAGTAATTTGTGCAAGCATTTCACAATTAAGAAGAACAGAATAAAAATATCTTATGTTAGATGGAGTTGTTATGTTATTTCAATTTTCTTGTTTCTTTCACATCACTTCTGTGTCTGTAGATGTGTGGCAGAACTAACTATTACAAACTGAATGAAAGAGTCAGAGTTACGCGAGTGCCTGATAATAGCCTGGAAACAGACTTTTTTTCAGGTAACAAGTACCAAATAAAGAGAAACTATAAATATAACTTAGGAACAACGGAGTATCTAAAAAGACTGGGGTACGATAGTAAATTCACGTTATTACGAATAATTCAGTACAAGAAGTTGTATCCATTAAGAAGTTCACTGGTTGACATAAAGCTTTCAACTTGAAGAATTTGCAGGCACAGGACAAGTAGTAAAATGTACAAAGGAAGAGATTTTTTACCTCTTACATGGTGTTCTTAGAGGGCTTGGCTGCGTCATACAGACTCATGTTTTGTTTGAGATGGCACAGAAGATGGTAAAAGTATATTGATTTCCATTCATATTTTATGCAAACTTGATCTGCATAATAAAATTACTGTCAAAATCTCGTATAACATCTTGATTTTAACAGGTCCGATTTATTACATTCTTTGCTTGGATTTTGCTAAAGCATGTTCACAAATCTAGTTGTAGTTAGACATACATAGTTATAAATAAATAAAAAGCGACTGGATTAATTCAGTAATTGTTTAGAGCCAATTTAGAGAGACATCGTATACTAACATGCAGCATTGACAAGAACAAGACCAAAATGCATGAAAAATGGAGCCCGTGTGCAATATAAAACTTTACTTAAAAAGAGTTAACGAGAAATATTACCAATCAAGAAGGTTAAAGATAGAACATGAGTCTAAGGGGTCAGCTATCAACTGAACTGTGTATAGATGATAGAAGAAAAGCAACAAAAACCAAAAGGATCATCACAAAGTTGAACATCAGACCTATAAGTTTGCAGGGATCAGAATAATTCAAAAGACTATTCTGTTGTAGTCTAAGTCTAACATATTCTTCCAACTCAATTGACGCTCTCTAATCTCTATTAGAATATAATACAATAAAAATTCCTCCGAATATCCTTTTATAATACATCAGCCCTAAACTAAACCAAATCTTCTGAATCCTGAATTTTTGCTTGAGGGTGTTTTCATATACAGACTACAGATTAAGCCAAGGGACAAAAAGAGCATTAACACAGCTAACCAAAATAGCTAAATAACCAAATTCTATCTTCTAAAACTTTACAAAATTACTAGTGCCAATACATTGCTCCACATAATGAGAGAACATTGAGCCAATACATGATATGCATACATATCCAAATATAGATACGCACACACCAATATAAGAATGCACACCATTATATTTATCGGTCCAAGCACAATGTATCCATTGGCCTGAGCACAATCAGCAATACAGCTTATTCATTCGACTACATTATGTGCCACTGTGCCAGTACAATGGACACATCCAACAAGGGATAATTTATACGTAGTTGCATAGGTGGTTTTCAATGACGTATAGAAACATTATGCAAATTATATCATAAACATTTACCCTTCCCTTTTCGATCACTTGAGAAATATCTAGGTCACTACATATATACACACCTAAAATCGGGATTTGCCTCCATATGACTAGTTAAAGGTTATCTTTTTCTACTTAATTAAAACCAAGAGCCATATTACTGAAGTTTTGTTAGAATTTGGGGAAGGGTTGTGATGAAAATCTTGGATAATCTACTTAAATCGTGTATGTTCACTTTCCAAAGAAAGCATTTCGACCCTTAAATGCCTAGGTATCACGAATTTCCTTATTGGGAAAATTTGAGAGAGAACACTTCGCACAAGAGAACTAAGGGGGTGTTTGTTTCAGCTTATTTAGTTTGGGCTTATACTTTTTGTGGCTTATTTTGAAACTTTTCGGCTTAAATAAGTTTATTATGGCATATAAAGCTAATTTAAACCGAAAAGTTTCAAAATAAGCCACAAAAAGCATAAGCCCAAACTAAATAAGCTGAAACAAAGACCCCCTAAGAAAAACAAAGAGATTATTATGTTGGTTTTTCTTATGTTGCAAATGAGACCAATGTTTCTGTCATCAAAAACAGAAACTTATTGAGAGTTACAAAACGGGTAGTCGAATATGAAGAGATTTATGAAATGAATAGAATAGGAGCATCTAAGTTAGAGTTATGAAGTAAATTAGTGATAATGTATTGCCGAATTTGGGGGAATAAAAATAGGGTTTAAGAGATTAAAATGTTACCATTAGACGATGGTCGTAGTCGGATTCTGTTAAGAGACGCGGTGGGTTTTATGTTGAGCCAATATATCGGAAAACTTCACATCATGTCACTGGAGATGGTGAAGCCGGACCAGAGGGCCTTTTCTATATTTGATAGACCGGAAGCAGCCAAAGGCGCTTGGGACATCATGTTAGGCTGGCTGCAATAACAACCTCGACCGACTCGGTCTTAGTCGGTCGAGTCGGTCGTCCTTATTGTGGGGAGGAGGTCGTGACCGAGAAACAAGGGACAATTACATGAAGTCGGTCTCAAGCTCGACCGACTATCTATTGCATATTTTGTTGTGTTTTGATCCAAATCTCCCACACTTTAATGCTTGTGACCGTTTGTGAAAAAATAAAATAAAATAATAAAATAAAATAAAAATAAAAAATAAATAAAAAAAGTTTACTGTTTGAATTGTAAGGTTGGGAAAAAAAAAAAAAAAAATCTCCTATAAATACACAACTAAACAACACTTCAATTCACACAATCCCATTTCAAAAAATCTATATATTTTCTCACATCATGAATTCTTACGATATATTTTTTGCCGATTCGGATGATGAAGATGAAGTTAGTAAAGAGTTTTTGATGTTTGCGGAAGATTGTTGGGAGGCTTATCAAGCGTCACAACCTAATAAGGCATTACGAAACCGTGTTGATAGGGATCGTGTGGGTGCTCATGACCGTTTATTTGAATTAATATGTAACGTTTTAATTATTAATGAAATTTTAGTTTGTGTTAAAAATGTTTAAAAAAAAATTGAACTTAGTCGCCCTTACTGTGGCACTGAATCGCCTGTAGGTCGCTGGAGAGAGAAAGCTGACGTGGCAGAGAAAATAAGAGGGATTGACCCTTATTTTCAGTCCTTAGTGCATCCAGCCTTATAGGAACAGGTCTACTCCCAAGTCCCAACCCACTGCAAATTTGTACTTTTTTTTTCTTTTTTTTTAGCTTTTTTTTGTCTTTTGCTGTTGTGTACTTTCCATTTTTTTTGTTCAAAGGTAAAAGTTCTTTCTTTTTTATTTTATTTTTTTTTTCCTTCAAGTTTCTCTAAAGTGCAGATTTCACAAAGCACAAAGTGCTTGTATTTTTTTTTATCCAAATTGTTCAAAGTGCAGATTCCACAAGCAAACAAGTGCTTGTTTTTTTTTGTCCAAACCAAACTCCAAAACTATAAGTGCAGATTCCACACAAACAAAACTCCTAAGTGCAAAACCCTCAAATGCAGATTACAAGTGCAAAAACAAAACTCCCAAGTGCAAAAACCCTCAAATGCAGATTCCAAGTATAAAAAGAAAACAAGCCGTAATTGAAAAATATTTAGATTTTTAATAGGCTCGGATATGAAGGTTGCAAAGTAATAAAAATATCACTTTGTCGTCCGTTCAGTTTTTAGAAAACCATTCGTCATCGCCTATAGTCTCAAAATAATTTACCCACAAGTTATAAATTTTGTCCAAGTGCACACAAACCCTCAAAATGCAGATTACAAGTGCAAAAACAAAACTCCCAAGTGCATATTCCACACATGCAGAATCCAAGTACAAATTCCAAGAGCAGATTCCACACAAGCAATGCAGATTCACATGTTGCACAAGTTGTAACACCCCCATTTTTCACTGATCGCGATAAAGTGTTTAGGGGTATTACTCATGGAAACAAATACAAGATAATAGAAAACGACTTGAAAAGAGACGTTTTTGAAAAAGATTGTTATCATTCATTTATTCATCAGAGTTTTTACAGTAAAAGATGTACTTTTACCAAAAGAGAGGTCCCTAAGATACATTTTACGACAAAAAACTTGATGAATGATAACTATTTTGGACGTCCTCATGTCCAGTGGTTCTCCGTGCCAGGGTTCCTATAGTGCCTAATTACCTAAGATAACATGCTTAAAAGTCAACACGTATGTTGAGTGAGAGTCATAGGTTTAAAAGTTAAAGTATAAATACAAGTTCCACAGAGTTCAGCTTAAACCCTATGTGTGGAAAAGTGTTAGTGTTAGAAATAGGTATATTGCACTAAGCTCATGAACCACACGTAAACAATCTGGGTCATGGGGTCTGCAGACCAAACCATGAGGGGATGGGAAAGATAACTTGCTAAAGTTAAACCTTCAGTGGGTTCAAATATAGTACTTATTGGTACCACCTAGTGGGGTGTTAATACCAACGGGAGTTGTCAAACTCCAATAGATCTATCAACTATATTCGCGTTCGCTTAGGTAAAACATCCCAAACGATTAGATTCATGAATTTTGGTTATGTAATGATGGCTGTTAGTTTACTCGTGCAATAACCAGAGCAAATACTTGTATTTGATTTTAAATCATGTATCCCCCTCACAGGGTTTGTAAAACATTTAGAAAGCATTTAAAAGGGTGTGAGGCTATGAAAACTCACCTGAGTCTCTAGCTAATTATAGTAGGGGTTTAGAAAACTCACTCACGTATCCTGAGGTAGTGCGGGTGTGTGTTTGTCAAGTCTTAGTCTAGGTTTTCTTAACTAATTACTATTAGATTTTTATATATAACATAACACCGTTCGGGCCATTGTAATTCAGAAGTATATGACTCCTCACATGAAGCTCCCTACTATTGTATTATGTGATCAGCATAATACCGTTCAGGCCATCATAATTCAGAAGTTAATACTCCTCACACAAAGTTCCCTATTAATGAGTTATGTTGTTATTATGGTTTAATTATAACATAACACCGTTCAAGCCATCATATCTCAAAATTATATGCAATAATCGTTCGAGGAGTCAGGGCACTTTAATTCGTAAACCCAACAAACTCGTCAAAACGAAATATCCATATAGTACTCCTCGCATGAAGCTCCCTAGTATTGTGTTATGCTTCTAACTCAAATAGGTTTTATATTTTTATGAAAATAGTCCATTTTTACCCTTTATATATATATATATATATATATATATATATATATATATATATATATATATATATATATATATATATATATATATATATATATATATATATACGTATTCTACCCTAAACTTATATACTTATAACAAATAGGCATATAACTTTCTAACTAATGCATATTTAGTCCCTAAACTAACATACTTTAAGGAAATGACACTTATAGTTCCTAGATTATACTAATTTCTATTATTTACTCTATTTACCCATATATTTATACTATTTGCAGTTTTAGTCCTTTTAGTTTTATATTTATTTTAATAATTTATTTTAAGGTTTAATATATTTCAAATCTAGTCCTTACACTAATATCTTCTAGGAAATGTCAAAAACAGTCCCTAGGCTTTATAGTTTCAGGAATTTACAATATATACCCCTATGCATGTAATACCTTGCAAAACTAGTCCTAAATGCATGTAATTCATAATTTAGCATGGCAATCTAGTTTCTAAGCTTATAACTAACTCATATAAGTTCAAATAAGCCACATAACGCAAATTATATCAAGTAAATAAGCCATATAATGACTAAGCATGCAATTCGACTTAAAACTAGGGTTACGAAAGAAAACATGCATGCAATGGCTATCCTAGGGTTTCTAAGGCATCTAAAGTTTATCTAAGTCCTATTCTAAGTATACTAGACGTAAAGTAAAGGTTACCTAGGTTAGGGGAGGGCTTACGAGAGTTTTGTAGGGTTTCTAGGGCTCGTACGACTTCAAACCACAACACAACACGACCAAGGCCTTGCTACTCGTTTCCTACTGATTCTAAAGACTTAGTACTATAGAAATGTGAGGTAGAGAGGAGAGGGAGAGGTGTGAAGAATAAATGAGGAGAGGAGGGGGTATTTATAGGCTCGATATGGCGGTTTGGGGTGAAACGGGTGACTTAGGTGTCACGGAGGGGGAGGGGTGAGCAAGTAAGGCTATGGGGGCTGGTGGCAGGTCTAGTAAGTGATGGGGATGAGCTATGGTAGCTAGGGGGCTGAGCTCTCGGCCGGTTGTGGTGGTGAGAAGACGTGAGAGGTGGTTTGAGCAAAGGAGGTGACAAGGAGGTGCATCACCTACTTGCTTGGGTGCTTAGAGGTGCTAGGGTGCTAGCTTAGTTATATTAAGGTGCTAGGTTGGTTGCTTGTTCATATTAAGGTGTTTAAGTAACATAGTTTAAGTGTTTAGGTCAAATTTTAATCTAGTTTTGTTTTATAAGTTTTTAGGGTTTTATCTATGTTTTAGTGTTTTATTTAAGGTCCTAATGATGTTTAGTAACTATTAGTAGCTTATACTAAGTGATGGTAGCTTATGGTAAATTTTTAACCTAGTTTTGACCTAGTTTCGGGAAGTTATGACCTAACTAGGGTTTGGTGCTTATATGACTTGTACCTAAGTTTCTAGGGGTTGTACTATATCCTAAGGGTTCTAATATATCCTAAGGTAGCTATTTTTACTTATATCTAAGTCCTAAGCACTTTGCATGTAAATTCAGATAGGCAGTTAGGGTTTTAAAACTAATCGGAAACACATAGGCGCATTTAGGGTTTTCTAGCAAGTATAGGGTATTATAGTACTAGTTTTCTTAGTGAAAATATGTTTATTACCTTGACTTGACATACCGGGATGTTTACATCAAGTAAACATAGTAGTGGTTGGCATAGGTGGATACGTGAGCTTGTCTGAGGTTAGTTAGGTTATAATGATATATATTAAAGCAAAAATTTAGCTCGGGAAATCCTATAGGCATTTCTAATCCTAGTGTGCTCTAATAACGGCCTAAGTTAAGTTAGTAAGGCATTTCTAATCCTAGGGTGCTAGTGAGGGCCTAAGCCAAGTTAATAAGGCATTTCTAACCTAAGGGGAAGTTAGTGGTTTGTGACAGTCTCCCATCCTGAAAGAAAATCTCGTCCCGAGATTTAACTATGGTTAGTATGTGATGGTGTGAATAGATGGGGATATTTAGCACGGACTCGTTCCCAAGTATACTCTGGTCCTCTTTGGGAGTCCCAGCGTACCTTAACGATAGGAATCCGGTTATGTTTTAGAATTTTGACCTCTCAGTCCATAATTTCCATCGGTTCTTCAGTGAAATTGAGCTTATCATCCAATTGAAGCTCGTTAATAGGAACAACTAATGACTCATCCGATAAACACTTCTTAAGATTTGATACGTGAAACGTGTCGTGTATATTACTTAGTTCATCCGGTAATTCAAGTCGGTATGCCACTGGACCAATTCGTTCTAAAACCTTAAAAGGTTCAATGTATCTCGGACTAAGCTTTCCTTGCTTTCCGAAATGAAAGACACCTTTTCTAGGTGAAACTTTCAACATAACCCTATCTCCGACTTGAAATTCTAAAGGCTTACGTCTTATATCGGCATAACTCTTTTGCTGATCTCTTGCAGCTTGTAAGCATTGTCGGATTTGAACTATTTTCTCATTTGTCTCATGGATTATCTCCGGACCCCTGAGTTGTACTTCTCCAACTTCAGCCCAGTAGACCGGAGATCTGCACTTTCTCCCATAAAGTGGCTCATACGGTGTTGCTTTTATGCTAGCGTGATAACTATTGTTATGCGAGAATTCTACTAATGGCAAGTGTTTCTCCCATCCTTCTCCAAAATCTATCACACACGCTCGAAGCATATCCTCGAGTGTTTGGATAGTTCTTTCACTTTGACCATCGGTTTGCGGATGATATGCCGTACTCATGTCTATCTGAGTACCTAAGGCCTTTTGCATAGATTGCCAAAATCTTGACGTGAAACGAGAATCACGATCCGATATAATAGATATTGGCACTCCATGTCGGGAAACTATTTCCTTGAGGTACAACCTAGCAAGGGTTTCCATATCATCTGTTTCTCGTATAGGAATGAAGTGTGCTGATTTTGTAAGGCGATCAACTATTACCCAAATAGCATCATATCCGTTGAATGTTCTAGGTAGTTTAGTGGTAAAATCCATCGTAATTCTTTCCCACTTCCAAATGGGAATCTCAGGCTGTTCCAATAAACCAGACGGCTTTTGGCTTTCAGCATTTACTCTAGAACATGTTAAACACCTGCCCACATATCTGGCAATAGATGCCTTCATGTCGGGCCACCAATAGTGTTTCTTCAAATCCTGATACATCTTGTCAGATCCTGGGTGAATGGAGTACTTAGATTTATGAGACTCGTGCATTATTACGTTCCTTAAGTTACCATGATAAGGTAACCATTTTCAACCCTTAATATAACGAGTTCCGTCTGAACTTATCTCAAAAGCCTTATCCATCCCTCGTAAATTCTCAAGTTTACGATCCTTTATTTTGAGGGCTTCATTCTTGGCTTTGAGTATTTGAGAAGGTAGATTCGAATGAAGAGTCATTACTAATGACCTAACTCTAGGTGGTTTGATTCGTTCTTTTCGGCTCAAAGCATCTGCTACTACGTTAGCTTTTCCATGATGATAACGAATCTCACAATCGTAATCAGCAAGCAGTTCTACCCATCGACGTTGTCTCATGTTCAACTCTTTTTGATCAAGAATATGCTGTAGGCTTTTGTGATCAGTGAAAACCGTACACTTAGTGCCATACAGATAATGTCTCCATATTCTTAGAGCGAAAACTACTTCTCCTAATTCTAGATCATGTGTAGTGTAGTTTTCCTCATGTGTTGTGAGTTATCGTGATGCATAAGCGATTACTTTATCCTTTTGCATTAACACAGCTCCAAGACCTCTTCGAGAAGCATCACAGTAGACGACAAAATTATCGTTTGCCTCTGTTAAGTTCAGTTTATCGCGAAAGTTGTTTATTATATTGTTTTGTTAGTTTGACTCATAGCAATTTAAACATGCGTGTTTAAATGCCTGAAATTCAAGAACAAAAGTTATACTTAAAAATATAACTTGTGAGCATGTTCTTGTTGACGTAGTGTAGAGATTTTATGAAAGAAAAGAGATCGGTGGTTCAACGGTAGATGGGTGTCGAAGAGTGGAATAGATTTGAGAGAATGTGTTAATTGTTAAAAGTTATATTTTTATTATTTTCTTTAGTACATTATTTATATATATAAGTTATATATATATTTTTATTTAGTTAACGAAAAGTGCTTGATCGAATCGGTTTTATCTAAAATACTTATATATATAAAATATAAATTATGACATTTATATTTCATTAAAACCTTTAAGTTTTGAAAAGTTTCCATTTTAACCCCTTAATGTCATAACGTTACACCGTTAGTCCAAAACGTTATTTATTTTCATTTTTAGTCCAAAACAATTTTATATTTACATTTTATACCCAAAACTTTTCTAGATTTACAGTTTTCATCACAAGACGTCAAAATGACAGTTTTCACCTTAAATTTCCATTTTGACAGTTTTAGTCCCTCGACTACAAAACTTTTGCAAAGTTAGTCCAAAACTCACCAACTTCGAAACTTAACATTTTTATTTTCAAAATAAGTTTAAAACTGCTTATTTAAGCTGGGGAAACAACTTATTTTTAAAAAGAGCTTATTTTGAGCTTATGGGCCTTTAACGAGCTAAACTTAAGGCCCGTTAAGGTTTTTAAAATCTTTGGGCTTGGGAAACTTTTGGGCTTGGCATTGGACTCATATTTAGACACTAAAAAGTTTGAAAAACAGCTTATACAATCAGCTTATACGAAAAGCTTATTTTCAGCTTAATGGGCTTTTAGGCCCAAACGTAGTTTTAAGTTTAAGAAAAACGTGACTTGCTTTGGGGTTTAACGAGGGTTCGAATGGGTTTATAAGAGTGAGTTATTTACATGACTCGTTAGTTTGACATGTAAACTAATAGATTAGACCTTAAAATCACTAGGTCGTGTGTATGGTTTAAAAGATACTAGGTCCAAGTGTCTCGACATAAACCAAGTGTAAAACAGTTTTTACCAAAATATATTCTAAGTGTTTTTAGAGTTGGAACGTTTGGGTCAAGTGAACTTAGAAACGTGTTATATTTCGTGCCTATAAGTAGTTATTAGTGAAAAGTGCCTTACTAAACTTAGTTCATAACGTGTTAATCTTATAGTTAGCTATTAATAAGTGCACATTATATATTATTATTAACGGGAAAGTAGGCAAAGTAAATGTGTAGTAAAATAAATATGAAATGCGAAGGAAATATTAGAAAGAGTGGGTTTGCTCACCTCGCCAAATGGTGGAGTAGAAACGAGACGTGGAGATGAGAACGACCAAGGAAAGCTAGAACTTGACTCCCTAGTGTATAATCTACTTGATACGATCCTTCCCAAAGCTCACCAAAGTTATACGTTCACCATAATAACTTAGAATCAAGTTTGTGAGTGGATAATTGATTAAGGTGTAGTGTAGGGCTCGTGTGCATGCATGAATGCATGTATATGTATACGAGAGATTTAAGAACGTGGGAAACATGAAACATAGTGACCAAGGGTAGGGGTATGAGGTATAGTAACACAAATAGTGAAGTGATGATGAGTTTTGTTGGTGGATCGTCCTTGTGCACAAGTGAGTAACAAGAAAACAACAAGAGGTTCATGTTTGCGTTTGGAGGTGATGAAACGTGGTCAACAAAGGTTTGTTTGAGGATTCTTAGGCAAATAGTATGGTTGGTGCAATCTTTCATCATTGTGAGTGTTTGCCGAGAAGAAAACAAAAAGGAAACATGGAAAAATAGATTAAAGATAGGTCAATTCCTTTTAAACTAAGGGTGACACCACTAGAAAGTCTCATTGCTGCCTCTTGAACTCAAAACGTGTGAAAAATGGGAGAGGACACACGTTTTCGTTGTGTGTCACTAAAGGTCCCGCCACCGTAGGTGGCATATGGTCACATTGTTGAGTTCGTGACCTTTTCCATCAAAAAAGAGTGACCAAAACCCCGAATATGTGTGACAAATTAGGCACAAGTTTTGTTGGATTAGTCAGTATCAGTGACCGTAAACACCTTATATTCACACGAATGTTTTTTGAGAGTAACTATTGTTCGTCCTTTGGCCACATAAATATATAATATATGTGACATTTGAGATGATTCTTTCTAGTAAATGTGTATTTTGTGTGACTAATTCCCATCCTGTGGCTACATAAATATACAATAAATGTAATGTTTGTGATGATTTAGTCAAACAATGGGTGTTGTTTTTTTGGAGTTAGTCACATACAATTTAAACAAAGTGGCCAAAGTGTTAATAAGTGTGACCATATGTTGTTTAAAGTGAAGAAATGTGTATTTTATGTGACTATTGATCATCCAATGACTACATGAATTTTATGTTTTTGCGGCCTTTTGTAATATTTAGTCACACAAAGCATGTTTGTTTGGGTATTTAGTCACATACAATTAAGTAAACAGTGGCCAAAAGTGTTAATAAGTGTGAGCATATATATAGCATCTTTAATTTAGTCACACAAAAACTCAATGTGACTAATATCAAGGTTAATGATAACTGAGTTCACCTTTTGCTATAAACAATATTCACATGAATATTTCACAATGTGTGACATTTCAAAATTTCATGCCATTAATCTTAATATTATTTAACTATCCTATTTTTTAAATAATTAACTTCGTCGGAAGTTATCCGCGTTTCCGCCATAACACGTTCAATTAATTCAACCGCGACTATACTACGTCCATTGTACACTTTTTATGCATCATTGTTTCCTTAAAATCATATTTTAAAAGCCCTAATTTAATTTTTCCAATTTTACATAAACCTTGCACCTTTTACGTTTTAAGCGATTTAAATTTACGTTTTAAGGTTTTAACAAAGTGAACCAACCCTAGACTATGATAATTCACATATTTTATGAATTTTTAAACTATTTCATGTTTACTAAAGAGTTTTATACTTGTCATGCCATTTTTTTTATATATATAGCTTACGTCACTTTTATCAAGAATTGGTGTCACCAAACGCGTTTTTAACTCACGGTTTTAGTTTTAACGATGTTTAAATCCTCCGATGAACTCACCACTCATCTAAAACATTAAAATATGTTATGATAACAAGTTTTTAATATTTTTGAAAGTTTTCACATTTTATTTCACCCGGTACTTGCGTTTTTACGTTTTAAACTCCACCATTCTACTCTATACTTTTATTTAATAAACACAACATATATATAATATATTTTTACAAAAAAATAAAAGTTTCCACCCCTTGGAAACCCCTTAAAACCGGCCACCACTTATAGGGCCAAGCAAAACCACCTAAACACTTTACTTTTTATGTTTTCTATACATCCAAATCTCATACTTACCCTTTACTCTTCATTTCATTTTCTCTCAAGCTCATTTTCTTCCTTCTTCCTTGTGGGCTGCCGAATTTCATCACCACCATACCACCATCTCATCATCTTTTTGATCACAAAATCATCTCCATAACATCCTTTTGAAGACCCTTGTAAAAGATGGTTCCTTGAATAGAAGTCTAGTGGGTTTTATTGGTGTTTCTTTCAAGATTGGCTAGGGTTTTGTTTCATCAAGTTCCCAATCTCATATTTGGAGATTTGAAGTGAAGGTTTTGTTAGTATGGGTGTCATTTGTGTTGGTTTGAATCATCAAGTCAAGAAGAAAGGGGTTTTTGGTGTTTTAAGTTACTAGTATTCCCTAATTTTGTAAGTTTAATCTCTTGATTTTTCATTTTTCTTCTTTAATTTGGCCATGCATTTTGATCATGGATTCTGGAAATAAGTTAATTTTTTATGTTCTTGAGTGTGTGGGATAATTAGTGTGGCATTGCATAGGATTTTGATGGAGTGAAAACATTGTTTGAATTGATTTTTGGGACTGTTTTAAATAAGCAGCTAAAACGGATTGGTGTGCAATATTTTTGGCTTATGGCCTGCTGGGAAATTACATTTTTAGATAGATATATGTCTTAGCTTCATGTGGCGAATTGGATGGTCAACCAATTCCTCCGGATGAAGGAGATATGGTCATTTTATGAAACACTAGCGATTCTGAAACACTGATTAGAAAACTAGCTATACTCTAGGTAAATACATTAAAATTCAGGATAGGAAAACTAATCTCAGTAGTGTACATCTAAATCTAACTTCTACAAGTGGAATCACTTTAATAGCTATCACGGTTTGGGAAATACGTTAAAATTAATGTTTCGTAGGAAAAGTTGGGACTGCTGCAGATCAGCAGCATATATGGGCTAATTACAGAAAACTTTTGGCCTAAGAAGGTCTATATTATTTTATGGGATTATGTAAATAAATTTAAGGTACATGTGTCGAATTGGATAGGGTGATATCTCCTCCGGATGAGTGAGATACGGTCGTTTTATGGAAACATGTCAATTCTGGAGCTGCTGTTGGAAAATATGTTTTTGCTCCAGATTTTTGTACATTAAGCTTAGGTTTTAAAACATGGTTCAACACTAGACATTATAAGCTTTCACCTCCAATTGGTTTCAACTTAATAGCTATTATAGAACATTATTTATGACCAAAACCGTAAGTGTTAGAATTTCAGCGAACTTTCTGGTTGGAGTTATAGTTAGTGAAAACTCGCTTCCCGTTGATTGGTAAATGATTTGATTGAATGACCTAATGTTTTGGAAACTAAACTTAAGTATATTTCCAGGGGTGAAAGCCCCATCCTTGTATCTTTTATAGGTTAAGAGATACAATGGTGTGGAGTTGACTAAAATTCAGCAACATGGTTTTTACGTCTTGTCTTGAAATCTAAAACATGTAGATACAAATAGGTGAAACAAGAATTAAGAAATGAAACTTAGTAGGTGTTTTATTACCTATAAGATCAGGTCACAAACCATATTAAGAGTAAAAATACCTTGGGTTAAGTCTTAGTGCAATGCCATGCTTATCTCGGAAACATATCTCGTGATCATTTGATTTACTTTTTCATATCGCTCTTCTTTATCATTCTAAGTCGCGTCACGTCTTTTAGGTTGTGCTTAGACGCTTCGCACTCGTCCAAAGATCCATTTTACTTCTGATCTTGTTGCTCTTAAGGTGAGTCATAGCCCCACCTTTTCTCATTTAATTGTTTTATAAACTCTTTGGGGGGAGATACATGCTTAACTACTTGATTTTTACTTTCATTAGTACTCAAAAATTTTACATATTACTATAAGTTCATAATCCCACTTTTATACATTTTTCAATCTCGTGAAGTGATACATACTACAACCATGAACACAAGTATCTACTGTTTCTTTATGGGTGCAACAACGGGGCCCAATGTTTCTTTATGGGTGCAACAACGGGGCCCAATGTTTCTTTATGGGTGCGACAACAGGGCCCACTGTTTACGTTATGGGTGCAACAACGTGGCCCAAATCTTGAGACTTGTGTTCAACTGATTTATAAACCAATTACGGGCGTATAACAACGTAGCCCAACTTCTTTTAAACTGAATTATCTTGTATTCACTCTTTACTTATTAAACTCTATGAATTCACTCAACTTTATGTTGACTTTTTAGCATGTATTTTCTCAGGTATTATTTGCTAGCTAAGCTTTGGGAGCAATCGGAGTCGCGTGGATATCAAACATTGAATGACTTGTTTTCTTCACATTCGATAATTATTTTCTTTAAATATGCAAATGAGTCATTTTTGAACTCTTGTAACTTAAGTTTTAAATATAAATTGTTGGGACCTTTGTACTCTGATTTACAAAATCGAATGTGACATTTTATTAAACGTCTCTTTTGAGGTCGTTTTATGTAACTTGTTTTTATGAACTATGATTTACAAAATCGAATGTGACATTTTATTAATCGAATGTGACATTTTAAACGTCTCTTTTCGAGTGTTTGCCTGATTAACTCCTTTTTCCCAGTTTGTATTCAGGAAAGTTAGTTGCAGTATCAAGATGCTTTATTTTAATTCCGATGAGCTAGTCATATGTATGTACACTCGAAATTTATTTCTTTCTATTTTTTACTCTATACATATTACAATTACAAGTATTTAATGGTATTGCAGGTCTTGGAAGATGTAGATCCTACACTAGATGAAGTCAACATGAATAAGTTTCCTAAAAAACCCGACTGATGAGACCTTGCACTTCGAGGCACCAGCTGATGAAGTACTTCCCGACACTTTGTACTCTTCCATTGTAGATAGACAATTATGTAGTATAAGCTCTTGGTTAAAATTTATTCAATGTCACTTGTTCCTTTTCATTGGCGAAATGGGGAGGGAATGAGACTCCAGATTGTGATAGCGCATGGATGAGAGGACTTTACCATTAGGCTAGGGATAAACTATGTGTTGTAACAATCAAGTATAAGATTTGTAAAATGGGTTTGGATGTAGTTCAACAGAACTTTTTTGCGAATCTGAGAGAATGTCTTTTTCATATATACATTTGCATATTACCATGCAGTCATTGTTCCAAAAAAAATTTTTTGTATCGTGTATGCCACCGATTCACATTAATCATAAAAGTAAACAATCAAGCATCAAACGCATGTGATATTAATCATGCCTAGTTATCATCTTGGGGGTGTTTGGGATTGCATTTGGAAACTACTTATTTGATTATTGAGTTTTGAAAGGCAAAAAAGCTGTTTTGAGTGTTTGACATACAAAAGCCAAAAATTGATTATTTGCGTTATAAGAGCACTGGGTGCAGTGAGGAGGGGAAGTTCCTCATTTGGGGCCCACGGGGTGCCACATCACTTTAACAAACCTCTACAACTAACCCCTCACTAACAACTAACTTCAATTTACTCATTTGAGGCCCACAATTTACAACATTTATTTTTATTCAAAATTTTCAAATAATATAAAATTCATTTACTATTAAAAAAAAAAAAAAAAAAAAAAAAAAAAAACGTTGTCTTCTTCTTTGCTAACACACTCTACAACCCAAAAAGCCAACTTTAACATCAAACACACACAATCACACACACTAGTCAACCCAAAATCAACCAACCCCAATACCCCTTCATCTTCTTCTCTGCTAACACACACACACGGTTCATACACACACTAGAAAAGGATATAAACTCAATATTTTCAAAATATAATCATTTATATTAATCTGGGCCCTAAAAACAGTATCAATGTCAGGGAAATGGGTTCGTAGTGCAGATGAAGAGGCTTCAAGTGGAGAGAAAAAACAAGGGGGCGGTGTGATGGCGAGACACAACGAAGGTGCCACGGTGGCACGGCGAGAGGTGGCGAGCACTGCACCAAGTGCTCTAAAGGTACCAAAACGCAGAAATGAATAAGAAGGTACCCATTTGTCCCACATGCTTTTGTAAAATGCATATTCAAATTTAACTTTTGTCTGCTAAATAGCCCTCAATAGTGATAACCTTTTTCCCACAAAATGCACGTCTTGTTTCACTTTTACTTTTCTAAATTTTTACAGCTGAACACCACCCTTCTTTTTTTACTTTCCAACCATGTTTTGATTATTTTGTTTGTAAATATAAACTAATACACGTACCATTACCAGTTTCTAACCTTTTTTGATGTTTACCAAAATTATTTGTTCAAAAAAGTACTTTGTACACATGGAACTTGAATAAATTTGTCAATATAATAGTTATGAAAAGTACAATAATCAAAGCTATAGACGTTAGCTTTTCAAGTTTTTATGTTCATTATACAAGAGTGCTAAGTATCGTGGATGTTATAGGTGTGTTATAACGTCCGTCACGTTTAAAAATACTACATTATTACATGGAAGTGAACATATACATTTCCCTTTAAAGAAAAGTTGACACCTATATCTCATCATGCATTGTACTAACTAAGCAAAATATGTTGTTTGGTATAATGTAAGCTTAATGAATTCCTGAATAATTGAGTGTAACTAAGATGATATATTTGATAAATCACTTTGTTAAAGCCCATAAAGTAGCAAAACACATAACAAGAACAAAACAAAAGAAAAGTAACATAGTCAATTTTGTAACAGTACTGAATAAAATGGCTTCTCAATATAATGATAACCATTTACTTCAAAACATGTATATCCTTAACTCTCATGTCGAGACAAGCACAACTGAATTTTGAACATGCAAAATATAACAAGATTATATATATATATATGCTAGTCAAGGCGATGCTAATTACAAAAAAATGTTAATCTTTTAAAGTGGTTTGCACCTAACACTATTATGTATGTAACACTTGTCGTTCCAAAAAAACATAAGAAAATTTTCCCAAAATTCAATCCCAAATACCCTTAATTTATTGTTCTTAACACAACTGAAGACAAATTAATTAATTCTGGCAATGGGTAGACCTGAACTGAATTGTCAAGTATCTACATTTGAGTATGTCAGAATCATGCATGCATTATAAATCAGGTAAAAAAAATGATTCAAAGATTTTCAAGATGAATCTAGCTAAAATATTTTAGATTGATTTATTAGGTTTCGTTATCATAACTCAACTGAAAGAATTCACTGCAGAAGATATGGGAAAAATTGTCAATTATCAAAGCCAACAATGTCACATTCAATGAAATGACCTCTCACCTTTACCGCAGCAGTCGCGCTACTGTGAATGAGTTCAATGCATCCTTATGCATCATCATCCGAATGACAGTCAGTGCACATAAATTGTTCCAAATTCTTCGCATCTTCAATTGTCATCTTCATACAAGATGGATGGTACCTACAACATAGTAGACAAACATTTATGATTCACATATACATAGATTATATTACTCAGATTATATTATTCGGGATGTACGTGTTGGTCGTTTTTGATTCCCAACCCACCAATAGTTACATACAGGGGTCTTGATCATCTAATCAGTGACAATCTAGCTAGCAAAGATAATTGAGATATTCAAGGTTCAGATAAATAACCCAAAAGCTTGATTGAAGAAACAATATAAGAACCCCCTTGTATTTAAATCCATTATAGATCACTGAAACCAAAAGCCCATAACAGATGGAACTGAGAAGCATGTTGGCCAGTAAGTTTGATGCATTCTAAGAAAAGAACAGGGCACTAAAATGGTTCACAATTTCAAAGTTTTTAGGTTTTTGGCAAGTAGAACCACCTTTGCAAAATATTGGGGTTAACTGACGTCACCATTAAGGAAATGAGTTTGTTTCCTCTTTTTAATCACGCAACAACTTACAAAAGTCGTACATGCATATTACGGGCAATTTCTAATTACGACAATGATATCACAACCATATAAACCACCATTTTTATCCAAGACCTATGTATGCTTCTCTTTTTTCCAACATATATTGTAGCATGATGAACTATAAACAATGTAGATTCATGACCAATAAAATACAAATTTCAACAAGATATATATACCAGTCCCTGCATCCTTCACATTTCACCATGAAATCATCTGGATTATAAGGCATTTCACACTTGCAGTACCTTCATATATAAGAAGGAAAAACACAGTTAATTTTCACTGTAAGATTCAGAATATACAAATGATCCATAAAAAAATAAAAGAAAACTCAATGTAGTAGTACTCACACAGCAACGCGATTGGGATTGAAATCACCAGTAGCAGCCTTGTACTCAAACCGACAGAAATAGTCCTCGTCACCCGCATTCTCCAGCTTCTTATAATCCTTAAAAGAATGCACAATGCACTTCCCTTCAATTGTACGCGCACTCTGCCAATCATAATGATCCGATAAAAAAAGCTCCTTAGCACCATGAAACGTCCGCCTCCCTTGCAATGACTCCTCCGGTCGGTAATACCACCTAACCCTAACCTTCACATTGTTCTTACTATCAGCCTCTAGCTCCTCCACTCTAGCTACGTAAGGAAGCTTCTTCGAATCAACCGGCCTCATTAACACACAATCACCCACTGTAACTAAATAAAAAACAAGTCCAAAGTACTAATTTTTAGTTATCAAAATTAACTCGATATTTTCAACCTAGAATTTGCATGAACATGTATCACTACAGAAACACATTCCACATGACCACATCTATTCAACAAATCTATTAATTAAGATTTTAAGTGTTTGCGTGATATCAAAACACTCACAAACACAACACACATAACAGAAGCTCCTATACATTATCACCAAGTTCAAAGGACCAATATTTATAAAGGAAAATTAAAACATTCTAACCTAATCAGTGTTTGCAGTCAGTCAGAAACTCAGAATCAGTGTTTGCATGATATCCATAAACATTTGAAGATTAATAAATAGAGGAATGTTTAATTATTTATATATAGGTTGTGAACAAAAAATAAATTCTACCTAAAACTAACATATATAAGTGGACAAACACATTACAGAAACATATATACATAATAATATAATATAAAGATGTATAGATGGAGAGATGATGATATACGTTGAACAATCTTCTTAGTTCGTTTGATTGTGTACGAATCAACATCTTTCTTTCCAGGATTTGATTTCGCCATTAAAACTGAAGATGAAATTACGGTAATTAAGTAATTGAATTTAAGTTCAAACTGAGGTTGAATTGACGATGAAAATGATGGATTGAGGGTCAATTTAGGGGTGAAATAAAACCCTAAATTTTAGCTAATTGTCTGAAAAGCTAAGTGTCTATTGTGGAGACTAAATGGAGGACTAGAATAAAAATAAACATTTTATGTTTTACACGGAAAATTAATTAACAAAAAAACAAAGAACAAAAGTTTTGATTTTTGTTTTTGTTTTTTTTAGTATATAACTACTAGCTAGTTACGAGTTTAATGCAGTAATAATAGACTTAATTACTTTTGGTGAAAACAATTAATAATTTGACTGAGTTAAATGGCTATTACATGGCTTTTGAGATTGTGTTGGAAGTTATTGCAAGTTTATTACTTTTATAGTAGTGTACTAATTAGTTATTGCTTTAGAATTTAACTAGTTATTTCTATTGAGATTTTATAACAAGTGTGGTTAGGATGCATTAATTTATTTTTAACTTTTGTTTTAGTTTTAAATTAAAAAATGTGTGAAAGTTATTGCAAGTTTATTACTTTTATAACAAGTGTGGAAGTTATTGCAAGTTTATTACTTTTATAGTAGTATACTAATTAGTTATTGCTTTAGAATTGGTATGTGCTTATTCACATACCTTTTATTTACCAAATTAAAACCAAAATGACCAAAAACTAACCGTAAATGCCAAAGATATTGTGTTTTTGTGTTTGTGATCGTGCAGGTACGGATACTTAAGAAATGGACAAAAATCAATGTGAAAATGAAAAAACGAGCACGAGAAATGGAAAAGAGTAAAAAGCCAAGAACGGGGAAGCAAATGTCAAAGAAAAGCTCAAATAGTCAAAAGAAGTCCTTGAAGTTCAAAGAAATGACAAGAATGACCCTGATGCGTTGGAATTGCACCAGGCTTTACCTCTCGAGGGATCTCGAGAAGCTTACAACCCCTACCAGGCAGTGTACCTGATCGTTGTAGTATAGTATAGTGACAAGTACCGGGGGATTGATCGTTCAACTCAGGAATAGTGTCGCTAGGATTAGAAAGCCTAAAAACTAGGTCTAGAGGTGAGGGATGATTCTTTTTGCATTTTTATATTTTTATAAAAGCAATTAAAATCTCGGGTTTTAGAAGAGTGGGCGGAATTAGTTGCTAATCAACTAACCCAATAACTAAAGATGCAATCAAAATAAAATAACAAAAATGTAAATGAAACTAATTAAACTAGTGGTATGAACAATAAATGGGAGAATTGTGTCTACTTAGATTTCACTACTCCCTAGATATCTTTTACAGGTTGATAGTTTGTTACAGTTGCGTGGATGACGGGTTATATTCCTTAATACCAATCGTGGGGTGGCGTACGTACTTCCCCAACTCTATAAGCTCCTACTTCACTCCTATGTCGAGCCTGCAAGAAGCTCCTAACATGGGATCACTAGAATTCGCTCATGCCTTAAATACAACCATAAAAACCTAGTACGTATTGGTTCATGTTTCTTAAGACGTTCAAGCAAGTTACACTATGGAAGTCTGCCAGTTTTCTTAAGCCTAACATCGAAATTATTCATCCAATATAACTATAAACAAGCAATCAACCTATAATCAACATCTAGGTTTCATTACATCTAAGCAAACACACAAGAGATCTAGCCTAGCATGTTAAAATCAAGACAAGCGTAAGATATATTCAAACAACACATAGACCTATTGAATGAATTGAAAGGATACTTATCTTAATTGAACATGAAAGGATTTAAGGGGTGAAAACCCTTGAAAATACTGTTAAAAACGTGCTAGGGTTTATTCAAGTCGACCCTAAAATTCTCCTCCCTTTTGAATGAAAATTACAAAGACTATATATAGATTTTCTGAGGTGACGGCGTCAAGAACAAAATTCTGACGCCGTCAACTCGCCGCCCATAATAAAATCGGATTGCCTAGATCCAGATCTGACACCGTCAAGAGCATTTCTTCTCTGGGCTGTCATGTGTTAAGGGGTCGTGACGGCCTTGGTGACGTCGTCACGCCCTAGTGCAAAAGTGTTCTGGACCGTCATGGACTCCATACTCTTCACCTCTTGTTTTTCCTCTTGACGCCATCATTAAGAAACTTGTGACGCCGTCAGGTACTGTTCCCAGCAAGGAAAATTAAGACTTTGCCGTTTTCTTCACTTTTATGCTCCAAAAACGTCCAAAATGCTTCATTTTCTAGAATTCACTCTAAAAGTACCTAAAATCACAAAAGGAACGATTTAGGGCAATATTTAATCAAATAAATTCAATTCTGGGCTTAAATGACCCCCTAAAGACGGATCATTTTTCGCCTCATCATATACGCTTACACTTGAGATTTGCTTGTCCTCAAGTAAATGCGCTTTTATTCTAATCAAAATACAAGTTAGGGGTCATTTAACACTAATATAAAAGTAATTATAACAAATAATTGTTCCACTAAAGACCAAAGACAAGCACGGAGGTTATATACTAGCACCTCACAAATAATGTTTTGATACTCACATCTCTCGGGTGTAATAAAGTATATATCACAATATGGAAATGGAAAACATCTCTCACTACCTGTCATAGCAAAATAGATTACCATAGGCTTGGGTAAGGATCAAACCTCTACCACATGGCGTAAGCACCTAGGATAAACTATCAAAGAGGTCTTTTTAAAGGGTTATAACGTTAGGTGTAGGGATATGGAATACATGGTTTTGTTGGATAAAGGCAATCTTTACTGGTGGCGAGTTAATCATCTTGGTTAATTACATGTACAAAATGGCGTTGCTAAGCCAAGACTCGACTCGACTTAAGCTAATAAATAAAAAATAACAAAGACATAAAACAAACATTGAATGAAACGGGATGGTAGTCCGTATGTTTTCTTCTCTTTTCTTTTTCTATATATATATATATATATATATATATATATATATATATATATATATATATATATATATATATATATATATATATATATATATATATATATATATATATATTATTTTTTTTTGATTTTTTTTTTATTTTTTGCATACACTCTTACCCTACCATCCAAAATAATACATCATAGGGAATGAACATTCCCCTTACACTTGAATTTTTACATACTTTACAATAAACTAATCTAATGACTCGAATCAAGATAATCAAAACACTTGGAGTACTTTTTAAGATTAACGTACATATAGGGGTAATAATAGATATTCTTCCCCATTACTCCATAACATAAGTACTTTACCCATGAGTCCCAATCCTCCCAAAACAATATGTACAAGGATATGACTTGACTTAGCAACCATGTAATCAATTAGATAATTAACTAAGGGTTTAAACAAATAATAATAATGCACTAAAGATGAGTGCATACACGGAAGGCTAAGGCGATTTGGGTGTACATTTAAGTGGGTTGTAACAAATTCTTCCTTTAAGTAAGATGCTTAAAGTTAGAAACGAAAGGATAGGCTCGGAGGGGTGTACTAGGGGTTTCGTGTACTAAAAATGAGTACAACGCTAATGGTGTGGGAAAAATTAATTGACTTAACTAGCCAAGTAATATGACTTAAATGGTCAAGTAATTATGATACGGGTTTAACACAAGGGTGATCCTAATGCCTCTTATCATGTAGTAAATCCTACTACACGAATGTAGTCTCACTAGCGGTCTCGGGATGCATCACTAAAGTTCTAGAATCTAAATGCTACCGGTACACTCATAAGCACTAATAGTAAATGCTTTTCCTATCAAATCTAAAGGCGAACCTCACATATTTGGGTGGAAAATTTTTCTGAATAGTACGGTTTTGTGCTAGTCATACAACTCCTATCCATGAGACGCTTGCTAAGGCTAAAGTTTCACTCCTAAATGTTGTAAAAAAATTTAAATTTGGCGCTAAAATTACATTAACAAGTATTTCTCATAGTTTTATTACACACCTACCATCAAACAAACAAACTCAAGTGCAATTGTATCCTGTAAGGTATCATCATTTACCCTCCCCTTACACTTAGGATGAACATTGTCCCCAATGTTCAATTAAAGAATGTAAAAGTAAAACAGGTAAAAGAATGAAAGCAAATACTCCCCTGATTCGTTCGGTATGGATAGTGCGGTAACAAGGTTAGATCTTCCTCCAAGAAAATGAATAATCAAAGCTTCCCTTCCAGAATATAAATCATCTTCTTGTCATACATAACCTGTTAAACCTGAGAAAACAAACAAGGCAACCTCGCGTAAAATCGGCGGCAATCTATATATGCTAACAAATCCTATAAAATAAAGTAAGATATAATGCTTGTGGAATGAATGTTTGGAGATTTCCTGGAGATTATAAAACTAAAGATTTAACAAAAATTTTAAGACTCCGTTAGAAAAACAAAACTAGCAAAATTTCCAGAATTTTACACTTGATGCCGTCAGGAATTTCTTCCTGACGCCGTCAGAAGTGATCTGCAAAAATTTTTACGTTAAGTTTCCAGAAATTTTCTGGAAAACTTATGTCCTACTTCCTGGAAAATCCTGCAAAACATCATTATGACTCGATACAAGCATTTGACTCTAACAAATACGAATATACATGTCCATTTAAATATTGTGGAGAATCATGATCAACTTTGTTTCTTAAAAACATATTTGGGGTTTCCCCTTACACTTATCTTTTGCGAAATACCTTTGGATGAAGTTAAGACAAAGCCAAATGACAAAATAAAGTATTTTCACCATTTAAGTTTTGAAACATGATCTACCAACAATAAAAATAAAGCATGCATAGGGAAACAAATAACGATCAAACAAATAAAAATCACATAAAGCATGGGTTGCCTCCCAAGAAGCGCTTTTCTTTATTTACGAGTCTTGTAGCTAGACTCAAGGTTACGGACTTACGGGCTATCGTGTGTCGCTTATGCTCACATAACCAAGGGTGAGCCATCTAATAGTCGCCTCATCTTTCTTATAGTCATCACTTAACTCTTAACATCCACGATAATATCTTTTATTTTTTTTCATGAGGATATTTAAGCCCTTTTCTTTTATCATTCTCACTTAGCATTTCTAGGGGCGGATACCTACTATACTTTTCCATGGAAAAATCCTTGAACCTAGGGTGTACACGGGGCATTTGGTAAACAAAATCTTCATCCCCATCCGAGAATGTAATTAACCCTTCCATAAGTTTTTCATCAAGGGTGGTCAACCTTTTGAAAGGTTTCCCAAACACGACTTAGGTTAACTTACTATCGATAAATTCTCCTAGATTCTCCATAACCATGAACTCAACAAGATAAACAAAGCTTCCTACAAACACATGCAATGACATTACCCTAGCAATAATATTATCTCCTTTGTATTCTAACTCATCTACCATGATTTTATTATATTCACTACGCGAGATTATGTTCATTGGGAGAGATGAGTTAAGGTAGGCATTAAAGCTCCTAAATCCAATCTTACAAGGAAATTGCATGTTGAATGAGCTATCACTCTCAATCCTTGTTCTAGGGTCGACATACCTAAGAGGGTTCACCTCATCTTCCATCCTATCCTCATTAATCACATCACCATCATCTAGATCCTCATCGGAGTCTGAATAGTAAAAAGGACTAGCCCTATGGTCATCATCATGGTCAGACTCCTCCATTTAAGAATTATTATTAAAGTGGTGGTTAGGCGATAGGTTAGGTGGGTTCTCATTTTCCACTAAAGGGATTGGGGCGGGCATTTGTAAAATCCAGCAACGAATAACACGAATAACAGGAATCAAACGATCAATGTTATTGTTATCCATCGATATAGTTTACGAACAAAGGAAACAAAGAAATAAGATAGCCTAAAGAAAACCTAATAATAAAAATAAAATCTTACTAGAAAGGAATCTAGCAAGTAGACCGAATAAAAAGAAATCCTAACCTAGACAATAACTATTCCCCGGGCTGCGGTGCCAAAAACTTGATGCGTGGGAATTGCACCAGGCTTTACCTCTTGAGGGATCTCGAGAAGCTTACAACCCCCACCAGGCAGTGTACTTGATTGTTGTAGTATAGTATAGTGACAAGTACCGGGGGATTGATCGTTCAACTCTGGAATAGTGTCGCTAGGATTAGAAAGCCTAAAAACTAGGTCTAGAGGTGAGGGATGATTCTTTTTGTATTTTTATATTTTTATAAAAGCAATTAAAATCTCGGGTTTTAGAAGAGTGGGCGGAATTAGTTGCTAATCAACTAACCCAATAACTAAAGATGCAATCAAAATAAAATAACAAAAATGTAAATGAAACTAATTAAACTAGTGGTATGAACAATAAATGGGAGAATTGTGTCTACTTAGATTTCACTACTCCCTAGATATCTTTTACAGGTTGATAGTTTGTTACAGTTGCGTGGATGACGGGTTATATTCCTTAATACCAATCGTGGGGTGGCGTACGTACTTCCCCAACTCTATAAGCTCCTACTTCACTCCTATGTCGAGCCTGCAAGAAGCTCCTAACATGGGATCACTAGAATTCGCTCATGCATTAAATACAACCATAAAAACCTAGTACGCATTGGTTCATGTTTCTTAAGACGTTCAAGCAAGTTACACTATGGAAGTCTGCCAGTTTTCTTAAGCCTAACATCGAAATCATTCATCCAATACAACTATAAACAAGCAATCAACCTATAATCAACATCTAGGTTTCATTACATCTAAGCAAACACATAAGAGATCTAGCCTAGCATGTTAAAATCAAGACAAGCGTAAGATATATTCAAACAACACATAGACATATTGAATGAATTGAAAGGATACTTATCTTAATTGAACATGAAAGCATTCAAGGGGTGAAAACCCTTGAAAATACTGTTAAAAACGTGCTAGGGTTTATTCAAGTTGACCCTAAAATTCTCCTCCCTTTTGAATGAAAATTACAAAGACTATATATAGATTTTCTGAGGTGACGGCGTCAAGAACAAAATTCTGATGCCGTCAACCCGCCGCCCATTTGGATTTCAAGGGTTAAGCTCAAAAACATCCCGGGAGGGTGGGTGGGAATTTGCAAATTCTCATGATTGAGTGCATCTCCCCCCGGGCTATCAAACTCTGGAGGAGTCATGATATGATGAGTGAGTTCACCGGAGAACTCTTCATTAAGAGAATTATTCACAAGATTTGAATCTGTGAACTCATGTTCTGGAATAGACTCATCACAATCCTCGTTCTGAATATCAAAGAGTGGATTATCAGAAATCAAAGTGAATTCAAATAGAGGATTAGTGAGAGTGGTATTGAATGTTTCGGGAACAAATAGATTAACATTCTCTATTGGACTGTTGGGATCAGAAGTGAGTGGTGGATCATGATATAGGAGACTTTCAATTTCTCCCAGATCGGCTTCGAAATCAAGGAGACCATCATCACTTTCCGATGAAAGTGGATTGATGTGAGTAAGTTCATCGGCGAACTCCTCAAGAAGAGGATCAGCATCAGTCTGTGGGAGTGATGCCTCAATATACTCAATGTCTCCATGAGATGTACAATCATCATTAAAATCTGAGAAAGTCTCAAAATGATCGTTTGAACACTCAAGAGGGGAAAGAAGATCACACATATGCTCAAGAATTCCATGTGACTCTCTTGGGATTGGAACAAGGTTCTCAACACTAGACTTTATGAATTCGTCTGATTCCTTTTTAGGAACAGTGTCAAGATGCTCGTCCCCCATGCTCAGAGAGTGAGTGGGAACCTCGGGTGTGATAGCAGTTGTTTGAGATGGGATCTCAACTGCTGGGATATCCATTGATGAACTTGATGATGCTTTGTAAAATTGAAGAATATCAAGTGTATCTTCATCAGGAATAAAACGGAATTGAGAGCTAGATTTGGCTGCTTTTTCTTTTGCAATTGATTCCCTAACAGATTTTTCATAGGCATCTTGGGAATTTATTCTAGTAGCCTGCTCTTCAGCTAACAATTCTTCCATGAATTTTTTATGAGCGTCTTTTTGGGCAAAGTCTTTAACTAAACCCTTAAGCTCATCAAGTAATTCCAGTACATTTTGCATTTCTGGAAGAAGTGTTTGATTCATTTGGTACTGTGGAGGTTGGTCTGAAAACGGATAGTCATAATTGTTACAAGGAAATGGATTCCTTGTTTGACAATCCGAGCCAGAGTGTGGGCCTCCACAGTAATCGCAACAGTAAAACTGATGTGGTTGTGGGTGGTATGTGCTAGAGTCATAATTGTTATCAGGAAACTGCTCACAGACAAGCGTGTTTCCCGATTGACAATCAGAGCTGTAGTGTGAACCACCACAGTACTCACAACAGTAAAACTATTGAGTCTCATGGTGTGGTAACTGATGGAATGAATCAGTCGTGTCATGGTAGGAATAGGGATTCTGGTTATAGACAGACCCGTTTCCTGACTCTACCATGCCACAGCTGGGGCAATTGCCACCATTATAAGGATTACCACACCAATGGCAAATAAGAAGGTGTGGATGAGACATAGAAAGAATCAAAATGTTTGGGAGTGTAAGGAATAAAAAATCAAAGATGTGAGAGGGTAAAGGTGAATATTTTTGGGTGTTTGGAAAGACATTTTGTACAAATGATAAAGAAAATCTTTTTGTGTTTTTTTGTGTTCGTAGAAAACTAATTTAAAATGTTTTCGGGAACAGTTTTGTTTTTATATGATAATAATAAGATAATATGAACAAGGATGAGAAATTTACAAAGGATTGAATTCCAAAAGCACTAATCAGCAAACTGTTTTTTAGAAAAACGCACACAACCTCCCCGGCAGCGGCGCCAAATTTTGATTGGCTCCAAACGGTCACCTTAAATTGACCAGGGAATGGTCAACAAGGTCAAACTGCTTAGAGTCAATGCTCCGTGGAATATAGGGTTTCCCCGGGTTGTTATGTCCCGACGAGGTGTGGATGGTTATCAAACGGGTTTGTGATCGGGTGAATTTGGACAAAAATGGTTTGAGAGTGATTAAACTAAGGAATCTACAAGGAAATAGCTTAAACAAGATACATGAATAAGACTGGAAAGTTAGAAAAACCAGAAACGTTTAAAACTTAAAAACGCATACGTTCAAATTAAATTTAAGCGAACGTACGAAATAAAACGTGAAAAGTGAAATCTGAAAACCCCCAGGGGGTGAAAATGACTTTTTTACAAACCTAAGGATAAAAGAAAATTTTTAGAAAAAGAAAAATAATTTTTACACTATTTAATTATTTAATATTAATAAAATACTATTTAATACTTATTATTAGTATTTAAATAACTTAAATACAATATAATATTATTAAATACTAAAAAGGTGAAAATTAATTTTATAAAATTATAAAATAACTAAAAACAAGTTTTAAAATTAAAAATATGTATTTTTGTCTTTTTGCGATTTTTCTATTAATTAATTACTAATTAAATATTAATTACCTAATTAAACTATTTTAAATTATTAAAAATAGAAATGAACAGTAAAAATTCTAGAAAAATTCCTAAAATTATTTTACCTTATATAAAAGCTAGGAAAAATATAAAAACTAGGTCTTGCTTAATAAAAACTAATTATGCTATTTAAAACTTAATTATTAATAAAACTAATATTAAATCTAATAATTACTAAATGACAAAATAAAAATCTAATAAAATTACTAAAAATACTTTAACATAAAAGGAAATTAATAAAAATATAAAAATACCAAGTACTTAATAAAAATCTAAAAATGAAAATGAAAATTTAAATTATATTAAATAGAAACTATCACTTATAATTAAATTTGTTTTTTCCGGATTTTTCTTTTTGAAAACTATTTTATAACTAAAAATACACAACTTTTGTGAAAACAATTTTTTTACAACTTAAAAATAAGCACTGTGGAGAGCTTAAGCCATGACAGTTGACTTTGGTCAACTGTCAAGGCTAAAAGCTTGGAATTAAGCTCAAAGCTGAGACCAAGGGTGGTTTTAGGTTCAAACAAGTTTAAGGGACTTGTGTGAGGGCAAAACAACCAAAGTTGGTCCCTGAATAAGCTGATAAGCCAAGATAAGCAATTCCAAAAACCAAAGATCCAAACAGGAATGGGACAAGGTTGAGGGGAAGTGCAGCCCTATCAAATGGAGTGCAAACCTCAAAATATGCTTTGGAACCTGAAGATGAGCTTATTGGCTTCTCAAAAAGCCAATAAGCTCATTGTGGGGCCCACTATGTAGACCAGGGGAAGGCAAGGAAGTTGGGGTCTGAGACTGATGGTCTGTGTGCAGGGCATAACATTGCCCTGCAAGTGACTTTGGACCAATGTGGGGCCCAGATGAAAAATTGCAAAAATATAAGGATGCTAGGAACTTGAAGCTGAGGTGGTAGACTTTACACACAAGAAATTTCACATCCTAACTCTAAGCACAAAATTCACATAAAATCTTGCAAGTTTTGTAAAAACTGAAATACTCCAATTTTGACTTTTATGAAAAACTTAAAACTTTGACTTTCTTGAACTTTGATGCTAATTTACTAATTAGTTAAGCTATCTTAAGCTATAATAGAACTAAATAAGGCTAAATTACCTACTTATGAAGGGATTTAAAAGGATTTGGGGTCACAAGTCTTTAACAGTTAACTGTGGGAAATGGTAATGGGTGATTTTGACTTTCTGTGGTTTCAACTACTTAGGCAATGGTTGTTCTAGGTCATTTTACCACAGAGAAAGGTGTTTAAATCAACTTTTGTCAATAAGGTCAACAAATGCTTAGCAAAACAGATAATTCCAAACACCCCCTTAAATCCTTGATATAAATGAAACTTAAACAAACTGAAATCAAAGCTTAATATATGAGTTGTACTTTATATAATAAACACTAATAAAGCTAAATAAGCACAGATTAGTAATAAATAAGCACAATGGAATAAGTTCACAGATTATGCAAAAGAAAATGGGAAATCTTACAAATTGTTCAAAGCAAAGAACCAAGATGTACAGGGATCCAATGCTATATTCCTAATGCTCCCAAGAGCTCTAAACCAGATACATACTTCACTGCTACTCTTCCTCTTCCTTCTTTTTTTTGTTTTTCACTATTTTCATAATATTTGATTATTTTTGGTGATTTGAAAGTAAAACTGATCCTAAGGCAAAATTTACTTAAAGGAACTCACAACTAAGCTTGCATAAGCTTAAACAACCATTGAATAATACTTTTCACAAACTTAAATGGAATTGAGGAATTTAAATAAAAATGAATAAACTGAGTAAGTAACTAGAAATTTGATTAACTGATTAGAAACTGTTTTAAATACAATGGAAATTATAGAAATACAGCTCAGAAGCTTAAACTTACACTAAAATTGAAAAGATTATCAAAACAATATTACAAAAACTAAAACTACACTACCACTAAGATAAGACTAACTAACTGCTTCCTTCATTCTTTTTCTTCACTTAAATACACCAAAGTATGTCCCACATGCTTTCCCACATCTGTTTTTGGCCCTTGGATTGGCCAATTTGATCTTGGCCGTTCAAACATCATTTGGCGGGAAAATTGGAATTGGCAGTTGTGAGTGGATTAGGTATGGTATTAAATGAAGAGGGGGTGGGTTGGTTAATTAATGGGGGAAGGTGAGTGTTGGTGAAGGTTTTGTGGAGATAGGAGAGGAGGGGGGAGACAATGGAGCGTGGTTTAGGGGGAAGAAGGAGGTGAACAGTGACTGGGGGGGTGAGGGTGTTGACCTGTTTTGACCGGGTTAATATTATCAAGGAAAGGAGTTGGGCCAGGGGTGTGTTGGGCCTGGGGTGTTCATGGATCAGGTTTGTTTGTTTTGGGTTTGTTTTGGTTTGGATAAAAATAACAAAAGGGTTCATTTGGTTAAGAATAAATCACAAGGACCCATTATGCAATTTGGTGAAAGTTTAGGGGGTGAAAGTGTAAATTCCCCAGAGTATTCATAAGAGCTAATTATGCCAAGCTTCATTAACCCAAGGACCATTTACGAATTTTTCCATTTTAAAATACGAGGGACCAAAATTGTCATTTTTGAAAGTTTAGGGGTCATTTTTACCAATTTGTGAAAAACTTTTATCCAAGGACCAATATTGAACATTTTTGAATTTCCAAGGACTAAAAATGATTTTTCTTTCAAAAATATCCCACCAGGGACCAAATCTGCCAATTTTTGAAACTCTAGGGACTAAATTGCAAATTTCAAAAACTTTTGAGATTTTTCACCAAAGGACTAAATATGACAACTTATGATTTCAAAAGGACCTTTGGTGATAATTTTCCATATTTTGAATGACCAGGGACTAGTTTTGTCATTTTATGAAAGTTGGGGGATTGAAACTGCCAATTTTGCAAACTTTGTACGTTTTTCATTTGTTTTTACTCATTTTGCATCTAAAACATATAAAACACAATTTTGAAATATTTTCAGTATTTTGATGCATTACTGAGTGTTTTTGTATGTTTTGCAGTTCAGATTTGACCAAAAATGATGAGTGTTTGAGCACTCATCAGTTTCCAGCAAGAAAATTAAGACTTTGCCGTTTTCTTCACTTTTATGCTCCAAAAACGTCCAAAATGCTTCCTTTTCCAGAATTCACTCCAAAAGTACCTAAAATCACAAAAGGAACGATTTAGGGCAATATTTAATCAAATAAATTCAATTCCGGGCTTAAATGACCCCCTAAAAATGGATCATTTTTCGCCTCATCAGACCCTTGTGTTGAAGTTTGAAGAAATTACAAGAATAGCCCTCCAAGTTTCAGAAGTTGTCAAAAAATAGTCCTTTATAGAATAATTGAAGTAAAGTCAACTCAAGCCCTTCATGAATCAACAAATGGAAATTATGGTCCTTGGTTCATTTTATGAAGAATTAGCTATATACGTTTGCACTCTCTCTCTTACTACCAGCACCCTCCTCAACAAAATCGGATCTTCTACATAACATATCTCTGATCTAACACCACCATAATCTTCTCCATAAAATCCCGATACCACCAGTACTTGCCGGAATACCACCGGTCACGTCACGCTCCGTCACGCGCCGGTTAGGCTCGCCGGAGTTTCTATTTGTCCGGCGAGTTTTTGCAATTAAACTCCACCACAGCTTACACCCTATTTTCCGATCAAATCCTCAACAGCTGAGGCTCTTACACCTTGAACACGCCCCGCCACGCGCCAGATTGGTTTGTGCTACAGTGTTTTGCGTTTTGCTTTCCAGGTAAGTAGCGGTTTTCTGGGTCTCACCTCCGGCGAGGGAAGACCCCCCACTCCTCTCTGTGCCGGACCCAAGTGGTCTTGTCGGAGATCTCCGTCGGCCGCCTCCGGCCACCGCTGCAACCGCCACTGCTGTCCGGATTCTCCCTCCGGCAGCAGTAGAGTACTCTTTCCTAAACTCGTCTTTATTTATCCTGCTTTTATTTACTTTGCTTTCTTTTTTCTTGTGTGCCACTTGTTGTTGTGTGCTTGTTAGCGTGTTCTATTTTGCTGTGCTTTTGGAGCGAGTCTTCCCTGCTTTTTGCTTTTAGTGCCTTGCTTTGTGTTGTTTTTCCGGGGGTAGGATAGACGTTGTAGTTGGTGATGGTCACCTGAGGTCATGTCCTGTCGGCTCGGGAGGGGTTAGAGGGGTAGGGGTAGGGGTTATAGGGGTTGGGGTAGGGGGGTCTAGGGTGCATAGAGGTGATGGTAGATTTGCGGGGCCACGTAGGATTAGAGTGGGTAGTTGGAACGTAGGGTCGCTGACCGGTAAGCTTTTTGAGCTTGCTGATGTCTTGGGGAGACATAAGGTGGATATAGCGTGTTTCCAGGAGACTAAATGGAAAGGGTCTTGCACGAGGGAAGGTAACGGCTACAAGCTTTGGTACTCGGGCTCTAGGTCAGCGAGAAACGGAGTTGGAGTCATTCTAGCTGCGGGTATTAAGGATAATGTAGTGCAAGTGATCAGGAAGGGCGATAGAGCTTTGAAGATTACTTTGGTTATTGATGGAGAGACCGTAAACGTGATTAGCGCTCGCTCCACAGGTGGGTCGCAGTGACGTTGAGAAGAGGAGTTTCTGGGATTCCCTCGACGAGCTCATGAAGGAGTGCCCTGCAGACCAACGGCTGTTTTTAGGTGGTGACTTGAATGGTCATATTGGAGCTACCGCTGATGGATACACGGGGGTCCATGGAGGTTTCGGCTATGGAGTTAGGAACAATGAAGGAAGCTCGATCCTAGAATTTGCTACCGCTCACAACTTAGTGGTGGCGAATTCTTTCTTCAAGAAGAGAGACGCCCACTTAATTACCTTCCAGAGCGGGGGTCACAGTACCTAGATTGATTATCTTCTGGTGCGTAGAGAGGACCTTAGAACATGTAAGGATTGCAGGGTTTTCCCTGGCGAGGCATGCTCATCCCAGCACAAACTGGTTGCCTTGGATGCCCTTTTTCAGAGGTGTCGTAACGGGAGAGAGGCGACACGGATGCCAAGGATTTTGTAGAAGAATCTGAGAGGAGATGCGGTGGAATCGTTTAGAGTGAAAGTCTCAGAGGGCCTTTCTGCTCGGGCGGAGGACTTATCTACTAGGGATGCGGATCAGATGTGGAACATACTTGCTTGCATTATCAGAGATGCAGCAAAGGATTCCCTGGGCGTGACTAGTGGGTCAGCGAGAACCCAGTCAACCCGCAGGGAATCTTGGTGGTTCAGTGAGGAGGTGCAAATCAAAGTAGTGGAGAAACATGCCCGGTTCAAAGAATTTATTTTGAGCAGAGAGAGCCACCAAGCGGATAGGGCATCTGCTGAAGAGAGGTATAAAGTGGCTAAAAGAGAAGCAAAAAAGGCTGTAGCAGTGGCGAAGGACAAGGCGTACGAAGATTTGTATAAGAAATTAGACTCCAAAGAGGGAGCAAACGATATCTTCAAAATTGCTATAGCACGTGAGAGAAGAAGAAGGGATTTAGGAAACATAAAATTCATCAAGGACGAAGGAGGTCGACCATCGTGAAAGAAGATGGTATTAGGAAGAGATGGGGAGAGTATTTCTCCTCCCTCTTTAACGAGGGGTACACGGAAGGAATGGGGGAAGGAGAAAGCCCTAGCCAACAATCGTTACCCGAATGCTACTACTCGAGAATCAGCCAAGAAGAAGTGAAGGTCGCTTTACAAAAGATGGGGAGAAACAAAGCTATAGGCCCGGACCAAATACCCATAGAAGCTTGGAGGAGTCTAGGAGATGAGGGGATTATCTGGTTGACACGCCTCTTAAACAGGATCTTCTCTAGCGCAAAGATGCCAGATGAATGGAAACTCAGCGAAGTCATTCCCATCTACAAGAACAAGGGAGACGCGCAAGTATGTGGCAACTATAGAGGCATTAAGCTTCTTAGTCACACTATGAAACTCTGGGAGAGAGTTATTGAGAGGAGGTTAAGAAGGGAGACTAGGGTGTTAGAGAACCAATTCGGATTTATGCCAGGGAGGTCCTCCATCGAGGCTATCCACCTCCTCAGAAGTCTTATGGAGAAGTATAGAGAAAGACAGAGAGATTTACATATGGCTTTCCTTGACCTAGAAAAGGCATACGACAGTGTCCCACGAGAGTTGATTTGGAAGAATCTTATAGAAAAAGGGACACCAAGGAGATACTTAAAAGTCATTAGAGATATGTACAAGGGGGCGAAGACCCGCGTACGGTGCACAGTGGGGTGCACTAAGTTTTTCCCGGTGGAAGTTGGTCTTCACCAAGGATCTGCCATTAGCCCTTACCTCTTCGCCTTGATTATCGACGAGTTATCCCGAGGGATCCAAGAGGGCATCCCTTGGAGCATGATATTCGCAGATGATATTGTGTTGGTTGCTGAATCGGCTGAAGGTTTAAACTACAGACTGGAGCATTGGCGAGAGACTTTAGAAGCCAATGGTCTTAGGGTTAGCAGAGAGAAGACTGAATATATGAGATGTGATTTCGGTGGAAACGAGATCGGCCACAACGATGAGGAAGTTCGTATCGGTGACCAGATTCTTCAACCTAAGGAGTCTTTTAGATATTTAGGTTCGATGTTTCACAAATCAGGAAAGATAGACGATGACGTTACCCACCGTATTAGAGCTGGTTGGGCGAAATGGAGAGCATCGTCGGGAGTGCTCTGTGATAAGAAAGTCCCCTTCAAGCTTAAGGGTAAATTTTATAAGGTGGCAATCAGACCTGCTATCTTGTACGGGTCTGAATGTTGGCCCATCACAAAAGCTCTAGCTAACAGAGTGGAAGTGGCAGAACTGAGAATGCTAAGGTGGACATGTGGTAAGACCATGCTTGACATGATCCCGAACGGAGTTTTCAGAGGAGCGCTTGATGTTGAATCTATAATCTTGAAGATGCGAGAAGGGAGGTTGAGGTGGTACGGTCATGTCAGGAGGAGGCCATAAACAGCACCGGTAAGGAGAGTTGAAGCGCTGAGGGTCGACGGTTTGAGGAGGAGGGGAAGACCGAAGCTGAGGTGGGAAGATAGACTTAGGCTAGACATGAAGGAGCTTCTCTTGTCCGAGGACATGATCTCAGATAGGAATGCGTGGAGAGCTAGGATTAGATCTGGCGGGTAGTCTCGGGCGGGTGTTTAGGAGGTCGTCTTTGCGTGGGTCCTTTATCGTCTCTTTGTTGCCTTGCCCTTTGCCTTTTAGGTTTAGTTTACCTTTGCTCCTTAGGTTTAGTGGTTCCTTAGCTCTCCCCTTTTAGGTTTTAGTAGGCTTGTGGCGCCTCCCGTTGCTTTGCCTCGGCTTTTGCCCTTTGTCTTGCCTGGTAGGTCTAGTTTGCCCTTGGATCTTTAGGCTTAGTGGTCCTTTGCTCTTCCATTTTAGGTCTGTAGGAGGCTAGTGGCGTTTCTTTTCCCTTTGGTTTGCCTTAGCTTTTGCCCCGTGCGTCTTCCCTGCTTTGTTTTTGTGCTTTTCTTTTTGGGTTTGTCTTTTTTTGGTTCTGTATCCTTGCTTTGTTTGCCGCTTTGTGTCTTGCTCTTTGTTTTTGTGTTTTGGTGCCCTGTTTTATTTGTTTGCCTTTTCCTAGATCCCTTGTTTCTTGGTTTCCTGCTTCCTACTTGGTTTGCTTGGCTTTTCCCTTTCGTCTTTTATTTGCCTTTTTTTGTTGCTCTTTGTTCCTGGTTTTTTTTTCTTTTGGTGATCTATCACTCGCACTTGTGCACGTGCCGGAGGTCTCCCTGGAAGCAGTCTCTCTACTCCCGGGTTTTACCTGGGGTAGGGGTAGGATCTGCCTACATTTCTACCTCCCCCATACCTCGCTTCTGCGGGATTGGGTATGTTGTTGTTGTTGTTGTTGTTCATTTTATGAAGAATGGCAGATTTGGTCTTTGCAGTTTCTTAAATTACACCCTTGGTCCTTGTAATTTCCTTAAATCCTAAAACTATACAAACTACAAATCTGTCCAATTAAGAAATCCAATCCAAACCCATTATTCAAGCCCAACTATCATAAGCCCAATCCTCCACTCCCTTTTATAACCAACCCGAATCCAACCCGTATCCTATTATAACCCGAAGTCAAAACACCCAACCCGGTCAACACCTTTTGAATAATAATAAACAAATACCCCAAAACACCCTACTTTCTACTGTTTATCCCCCACCTCTCCACCTAAAATTCTGACCGTACCCTTCACTTGAGCATAATACTTAGCATCTTCTGAGCTGGCAAGGAAAACCAATGATAGGATCGCCAAGGTGGACAAGAGGAGCTCCCTGATTGGTTTAGACACATCATTGATTTGATCCTAAGGCCATAATTGAGAGTTCTAGGTGAGAATCAATCCAAGGGCTATCAAGAAAAGATCCAGATGCTTCTGATGATACCCTAATCAAGGCCTAGCCTCAACTATAAATACCCCTCATTTCTATTGTAATCGTGTGTAGTTTTATAGTAATGAAATGCTGCCAATTTGATTTTATAGTTTTGTAATATCTGCTTTTAATAGTGTAATCTCATGTTCAATTAATAAAAGTTTAGTTTAATTCTCTTTTAATTCGTGTTTTCTTATTTACTTAAAATCTCTTTTAGTTTAACAAATTGTTTCAAAAGCTCAATTACTTTTTTATAAGCTTCTCATAAGCTTGTTTTAGCTTCTAAGCATTTACATTAATCATTTCTATTCTCAATTTATAAAACCATAAAAGTTCACAGGTGACTTTCTTATACACCTACGAAGTAATGGCATTTTAGCTTTCATCTACAACCTAGCTACTCATATCATGTGCCATTCAATTTCAAGTATCAAAATCATTAAATTTATTACTATCTATTTTAATTCTTGCCCATTTGTTTCATTTATGATTCATTTATAAGAAAGTGATATCCTAAGTTTTTTATCCACAAAATTTCAAAGCAACAATCCATCTTCTGCTTAAGAAAATTGATGAGTGCTTAAACACTCATCATTTTTATCGTATTTAAACTGTCAAAACATCCGAAAACGCTCAGAAAGGCATCAAAATACTAAAAATATCCCAGGGATTGTATTTTATACGTTTCAGATGCAAAATGAGCAAAAACAATGAAAAACGAACAAAGTTTACACATTTGGCAGTTTTAGTCCCCCGACTTTCAAAAATTTACAAAACTAGTCCCTACGCATTTGTTTTGAAAGAAAAGTCAACCTAAGGCATTTAAAAGTCAAATATTATCAAAATTGATCCTTAGGTAAAAACTTTGGAAAATTACACTTTTGGTCCCTGCAGTTTGGGAAATTGACGAAACCAGTCCCTGGGAATGTTAAAATGAAAAATAACTTTTGTGACTTTCATCTTATGGGAATGTAACATGTTTGGTCCCCGGATTAACTTTGGATGGATGGCAATTTTAGTCCCTCAAATTCAGCATATATACAATTTGGTCCTTGTGTTGTTAATACTACAATTCCAAACGGACCTTATGTATTATACAATAACAAAACCCAATCCAAACAATCCTCCCAACCCATCAATTCCCAAGCCCACCAATGACCAACCCACCCATCCCATTTTTATTAATAAAAACAGTCGGGTCAAACCCTTGGTCAACACCCCACCTCTTTTCTTCCCCGCCTAAAACCCAGCCTCCACACCTCTGCTCCCCCAACAATCTTGTCTCCCCAACCATCCTACCAGCCTCCCTACTCCACCACCTCAACCAAAGTCAACTCCCAACATAATAATTACCCCCTCCTCCCATCTTATATCACCAACATATCTAGGGCTGCTAAGGAAGAAACCAGTCAAATCAATAGCTAGGAGGTGTTTTCCAGGGTACAAGGACAACTCAAAAGCACCAGACAAGGAGCACAAAAGTGAAAAAGAAAAAAAACAAAGGCTCTGGTTTCAGTTTTTTTGTTGTTTTCTTAGTATAAATAGAAATCTGATGTAGCCAAGAAATGGCATTAGGATTTTAGAGTAGATAATTAGTAGTAGTAATTTAGTGTAAAATTAGTCTTAGTGTAATTTTTAAGTCTTGTAATTTCTACTTCCAGGGTGTACCCTTTTAAAAATCAATGAAAGTTTAAGTTTTTCAAATTGCTTATTTCCATTTTCAAACTGCTTATTTATTTTTACTCATACTTACTGCTTATTGGTGCTCTTTCTTGTGTAGTTGTGCTTATGTATGCAAATTATTGATATTAATGATAAGTTCATGCTTATTAGTTAGACTAGATAGTTCTTAGTTTAGGTTCTGGCTACAAATAGCCAACTGCTTATTGCCATTAGCTTATTACTAGGTGCTTAATCCCATTATAAATCACTTAGTCAGTAACATGTCAATCTAATGATCATCCTTCTTTTAGAAAATCTAGCTTAATGGAGCCTTTGCATAAGTACAAATTGCCAAATTGACCCATAAAAGGGTGTTTGGCACTGTAAATTTTTGCTTCACTTTTTAGTTGCTTGCCAAAAGTTTAAATCAAAACCTGTTTAGTTTACGGTGTTTAGTATTTTCCTATTTCAATTTCTTCACTTTCAAAAAGTTTAGAGCATTTTACCTTGTTGTACAAAAGTAATTCCTTTTAACTGTTTTTTTTAGTTACTAAAGTAGAATCTGCTTTAAGTCCCTTTTAGTTGCATTGTTTGTTTCATTTTAGTAACAATAGGATAGGAAACCTTTTCATGAACTCAGGAGTGACTTTCCAAAATCATTATTCTCATTTTCACCCATTGCAACCTCTGCTGCCTCAGCAGCTCAGTTGCCAAACAGCCCCCTTTGATCTTAAATTCCAGCATGATAGAGTAGGATTTAGGTTAAGAGTTTTTGTTTCGTGAACAATTCTTAGTGTGAATTTCATTTTTCTGAGCTTATATTGTTTGTTCAACTTCATTTGGTAACTGAAACTTGGGCTACAAAACCCCACGTTCAGCCATTTTTTTAGGCCTGCTGTCCAAACACCCCCACATCAGCTTCAATAAAAAACCCGTACTAGTTCCAAAATGCATACACTTGTTTTCTCAGCTTCTTTGTCAGCTTACTTACATGTTTAAGAGCTTTTTGTGGTTTAGCTTATTGTGTATTAGTCTGTGTATTAGCTTAAAGTTGGATCATTAGGCCTGCTGCAGGGGTGTTTGTCTGATTGAAGCTTATTGTTGTTAGTTAAGCATTCATTTGCTTCTTTTTCTTTGCTTTGTCCAAAGTAATTTAGTTCATTAGGTTAAGATTAGTTAGACTTCAGTGTAATAGTTTAAGTTTAAGGGCTTGTTGTTAGCTTAACTTGGTTTACCTAATTGCCTCTTAGCACTGTTCATTCTGGATGCAAACTCAGCTATTGAGTTTGTGATTTGCATGCCCATTTTGGTTTTTGTTCTAAGAATTGTTGATATGATGTTAATTGCTTGCATCCTAGACTGTGTTTATTTGCTTATATCTTTGTTTTAAGCCTTTTGAGTAGACTTGAGCTTTTGCCATTTCACTGAGTGATCATATCACTCAGTGTATACCCCCCCCATCTCACAAGTTCACAAAGGTCTCAATATTGGGACCTAGGACTTGATTCTTGGTCCTTTGGTTAGCTCACCAAGCCTGCTTTTAAGATCAACCATCCCTTTGAACTTTGAATCACCCAGGTGGACCCCACAGAGGTCCAAAAACACCCTCTCAGGCCTGTTTTGCTTTTAGTATTGAGTGGATTTGCTTATTCTGCTTATAAGCTTATCCAAGGTTGTTTGCTTGCTCTCTTTAGCTTATTCCAGTCATCCCATGTAGTTATAGCTTATTTGTTCTTTGGTGAATAGCCTTCAGCTTTTATTTGCTTTTTCAGCTTCTAAAATTCCACTCTTAGCTTATTTTGTGAGTCTGTTAGTATAATAAGCTCATTCACAGCTTATTGTGGTATTTTATAAAAATTGTCTTTTTAAAAGTTGGTTATTTTCAGTGTTCAAGTTAGTTTGTAAAAGAAAAAATCAAAAATAAATTAGTTTAGAAATCTGGCGTGAGTGAGACTTGAACCCTGGACCTGGTGGTTTGACCTGATCAACATCAGACCAACACCAAGCACCATCTGGGCTAGTGTTAACTTAGTATTTATAGTTTCCATGCTTATTTATATAGTATTCAGTTTCCTTTAAGCTTAACAAGCTTTTTCAGCTTATTTCCCAGCTTATTTATAAGCTTTTGCCCACCTTTTTTATTTTTCTTAGCTTAATGTTATTATAAAGTAATTTTAGAAAAAGTTTCGTAATTTTCATAATTAGTTTAATATTTTTAATAATTAATTTTAGTTTAATTAGTATTTAATTAATAATAAATAATTAAAAAGTCAAAAAAATAATTTTCTTTTTTCCAAAATTTTATTTTATCGTTAGGATCGTAAAAATATAATTTGCATGTCCGTAGGGTTAGCGTAGCTCAATTTTCACTTTTTATTTCGCGCACTCGCGTTTTATTTACATAACTTTTACGTTTTTAAATTTAGGTTACGTTTGTAAAAGTAGTTTGTAAAATAAGAAAAACCAAAAACATAAATAAAGTGATAGCTTCTATTTAAGCCATTTGGCTTATTTTTCTGCTTACGTATAAGCAATTTCTGATTTTAAGTTTTTAGTTTACGTTTTAAAGTTAATTAGGTTTCACGTCATTGTTAATATAGTGTATTTAATCGTTTTCACTCGTATTTCCTTAGTGTAATCATTCAAACCCTTATATACCCTTTCCCGTCCAAATTCACCCGATCACAAATCCGTTTTAAATACCTTTGCACGCCTCGCTGGGACATAACGACCCGGGGAAACACTATACTTCCGCGGAGATTGACTCTTAGACTGTTTGACTTAGTTGACCATTACGTGGTCAATATAAATTGACGGTTTAGCATCAATCAATTTTTGGCGCCGCTGCCGGTAAGGTTGTGTGCGTATCTAAACGGTTTTTCTGATTAGTGTCTTTGGAATTCATTCCATTGTACATTTATCCATCCTTTGTTCATATTTTCCCATTATCAAAACAAAACTGTTCACGCAAACATTTTAAATCAAGTTTTCAACGAACACAAAAACACAAAAACATTTTCTTTCTCATTTGTGCAAAATGTATTTCCAAAAACCCAAAAATATTCACCTTAACCCTCTCACATCTTTGATTCTTCATCCCTACCCCTCCCAAACCTTTTGATTCTTTCTATGTCTTATCCACACTTTCTGGTTTTCCAGTGGTGTGGTAGTTCTTATAATGGTGGCAATTGCCCCAGTTGTGGCATGGTAGAGTCAGGAAACGGGTCTGTCTATAACCAAGATCCCTATTCCTACCATGACACACCTGATTCATTCCACCAGCTACCACACCATCAGTCTCAGCAGTTTTACTGTTGTGAGTACTGTGGTGGTTCACACTACAGTTCTGATTGTCAATCAGGAAACACGCTTGTCTATGAGCAGTTTCCTGATAACAATTTAGACTTTAGCACATACGACTCACAGCCTCAACAGTTTTACTGTTGTGATTACTTTGGAGGTCCACACTTCAGCTCAGATTGTCAAACGGGAAATCCATATCCTTGTGACAATTTTGACACACCTTATTACGACCAACCTCCACAGTACGATATGAATCAAGCACTTCTTCCAGAAATGCAAAATATGATGAAAATCGTTGATGAGCTTAAGGGTTTAGTTCAAGACTTTGCCCAAAGACACACTCATCAAAAATCCATGGAAGAATTGCTTGCTGAAGAGCAGGCTGCTAGAATAAATTCCCAAGATGCATATGAAAAATCTGTGAGGGAATCCATTGCAAGAGAAAAAGCAGCCAAATCTAGCTCTTTGTTCCGTTTCATTCCTGATGACAGTGATGATGAGGATACACTTGACATCCTTGAATTTTATAAAACTTCAAGTTCATCAGTTGATACCCCAGCAGTTGAGATTCCATTTCAAACAACTGCTATCACACCCGAGGTTCCCACTCACTCTTTGATCATGGGGGACGAGCATCTTGACACTGTTCCTGAAAGGGAATCGGACGAATTCATAAAGTCTAGTGTTGAGAACCTTGTTCCAATCTCGAGAGAGTCACAGGGAACTTTGGATCATGTGTGTGATTTACCTTCCCCCATTGAGTGTCCTAAAGATCAATTTGAGACTTTCTCAGATTTTAGCGATGATTGTACATCTTATGGAGACATCGAGTATGTTGAGGCGTCAGTTCCACATTCTGATACTGATCATCTTCTTGAGGAGTTCGCTGATGAACTTGCTCACATCAATCCACTTTCATTGGAAAGTGATGATGGTCTCCTTGACTTCGAAGTCGATCTGGGAGAAATTGAAAGTCTCCTATATCATGATCCGTCACTCACTTCTGATCCCAGTAGTCCAACAGAGAATAATATTCACTTTGTTCCCGAAACATTCAATACCACTCTCACCAATCCTCTATTTGAATTCGAATCTGAATTCACTTCGATTTCTGATAATCCAATCTTTGGTATTCAGAACGAGGATTGTGATGAGTCCACAATGGAACATGAGTCCACAAATTCACATCTTGTGAATAATTCTCTTCATGAGGAGTTCTCCGGTGAACTCACTCATCATATCATGACTCCTCCGGAGTTTGATAGCCCGGGGGGAGATGCTCTCAATTATGAGAATTTGCAAATTCCCACCCACCCTCCCGGGTTGTTTACGAGCTTACCCTTTGAAATCCAAACTCAGGCTACGGAGCCTGCTCTCGAGGAAGAAGATCAAATCATGATTTGCATCATGGTTTTCTTCCTTTTCTTCACCTATAAGGTGACTTCTCTTATTCTTCACTCCTTCGGGAATGAAGACACCATCTTTGATCCCGGCATTTTCATGTATCATTATCTTGAGCCGGATTCTTATCTCATCGGTGTGGAACTTTCACGTGCTTCATATGTTTGTCCAAACATCTTGAATGAAAGTCCGATGGAGATTGTTTCTTCCACATCATGCTTCCCCAAGGACAAATGAATTCGGGGTCGAGTCAAGCTAGCGACTCGGTAAACAAAAACAGTAGCATGCTTATAGGGTTTTCACCCTAAGTGTGGGGGAGTCCCCCATGCTATGGTTAATTATGAAGTGAAAATAGAAAATGGTATTTCCATGCTTAGCTTGTAATGTTGCCCTTTTACGTTCAAAATGTCGGCATAATAGCCGGGATTTTGAATATTGAGGACAATATTCATGCTAAGTGTGGGGGGGGGGGGGGTATTCGCTATTCTAGCGAATTTTATCACATTTTACTATATAATACCCCCGTTTTTGCCAAAATTTCAAAAATTTTAAAATTTTTTCACTGGTGCTTCAAAATTTTTGTGGTAATCAGTCCGCCTTGTCTAACCGACAAAAGGGATTGGCTAGTCCAGGAGCAAACGGCTCTTGGTAAAGACATCTCAAATCCGTTTATGGCTTGCAATTTGCCCAAAATTGTATGGTTCCTCAACTCCCCAAAAACAAATGAGTTGGCTAGCCCACAAGATTATGGCTTGTGGTAAAGGCAGTGGAAAATCCATGATTGGTAATCAGCTCACCAAGATGTTGACTATTCCATCAAGAGCTGGCTAGTCCAGGAGCAAACGGCTCTTGGTAAAGACAAATCAAATCCGTTGAAAGCTGGTGGTTTGCTCAAAATCACACGGTTATCAGGTGTGCTACAGTTCTTACACCTGGCTACTCCAAAAGTGATGGCTTTTGGTAAAGAGTTTAAAATCCATCAAGTTTTCCAAAAATATTGCTAGGGACTAGCAATAGTTTAGTGTGGGGGATTGATGAGTGCTCAAACACTCATCATTTTTATCATATTTAAACTGCCAAAATATCCGAAAACGCTCAGAAATGCATCAAAATACTAAAAATATCCCAGGGATTGTATTTTATACGTTTCAGATGCAAAATGAGCAAAAACAATGAAAAACGAACAAAGTTTACACATTTGGCAGTTTTAGTCCCTCGACTTTCAAAAATTTACAAAACTAGTCCCTACGCATTTGTTTTGAAAGAAAAGTCAACCTAAGGCATTTAAAAGTCAAACATTATCAAAATTGATCCTTAGGTAAAAACTTTGGAAAATTACACTTTTGGTCCCTGCAGTTTGGGAAATTGACGAAACCAGTCCCTGGGAATGTTAAAATGAAAAATAACTTTTGTGACTTTCATCTTATGGGAATGTAACATGTTTGGTCCCCGGATTAAATTTGGATGGATGGCAATTTTAGTCCCTCAAATTCAGCATATATACAATTTGGTCCTTGTGTTGTTAATACTACAATTCCAAACGGACCTTATGTATTATACAATAACAAAACCCAATCCAAACAATCCTCCCAACCCATCAATTCCCAAGCCCACCAATGACCAGCCCACCCATCCCATTTTTATTAATAAAAACAGCCGGGTCAAACCCTTGGTCAACACCCCACCTCTTTTCTTCCCCGCCTAAAACCCAGCCTCCACACCTCTGCTCCCCCAACAATCTTGTCTCCCCAACCATCCTACCAGCCTCCCTACTCCACCACCTCAACCAAAATCAACTCCCAACATAATAATTACCCCCTCCTCCCATCTTATATCACCAACATATCTAGGGCTGCTGAGGAAGAAACCAGTCAAATCAATAGCTAGGAGGTGTTTTCCAGGGTACAAGGACAACTCAAAAGCACCAGACAAGGAGCACAAAAGTGAAAAAGAAAAAAAACAAAGGCTCTGGTTTCAGTTTTTTTGTTGTTTTCTTAGTATAAATAGAAATCTGATGTAGCCAAGAAATGGCATTAGGATTTTAGAGTAGATAATTAGTAGTAGTAATTTAGTGTAAAATTAGTCTTAGTGTAATTTTTAAGTCTTGTAATTTCTACTTCCAGGGTGTACCCTTTTAAAAATCAATGAAAGTTTAAGTTTTTCAAATTGCTTATTTCCATTTTCAAACTGCTTATTTATTTTTACTCATACTTACTGCTTATTGGTGCTCTTTCTTGTGTAGTTGTGCTTATGTATGCAAATTATTGATATTAATGATAAGTTCATGCTTATTAGTTAGACTAGATAGTTCTTAGTTTAGGTTCTGGCTACAAATAGCCAACTGCTTATTGCCATTAGCTTATTACTAGGTGCTTAATCCCATTATAAATCACTTAGTCAGTAACATGTCAATCTAATGATCATCCTTCTTTTAGAAAATCTAGCTTAATGGAGCCTTTGCATAAGTACAAATTGCCAAATTGACCCATAAAAGGGTGTTTGGCACTGTAAATTTTTGCTTCACTTTTTAGTTGCTTGCCAAAAGTTTAAATCAAAACCTGTTTAGTTTACGGTGTTTAGTATTTTCCTATTTCAATTTCTTCACTTTCAAAAAGTTTAGAGCATTTTACCTTGTTGTACAAAAGTATTTCCTTTTAACTGTTTTTTTTTAGTTACTAAAGTAGAATCTGCTTTAAGTCCCTTTTAGTTGCATTGTTTGTTTCATTTTAGTAACAATAGGATAGGAAACCTTTTCATGAACTCAGGAGTGACTTTCCAAAATCATTATTCTCATTTTCACCCATTGCAACCTCTGCTGCCTCAGCAGCTCAGTTGCCAAACAGCCCCCTTTGATCTTAAATTCCAGCATGATAGAGTAGGATTTAGGTTAAGAGTTTTTGTTTCGTGAACAATTCTTAGTGTGAATTTCATTTTTCTGAGCTTATATTGTTTGTTCAACTTCATTTGGTAACTGAAACTTGGGCTACAAAACCCCACGTTTAGCCATTTTTTTTAGGCCTGCTGTCCAAACACCCCCACATCAGCTTCAATAAAAAACCCGTACTAGTTCCAAAATGCATACACTTGTTTTCTCAGCTTCTTTGTCAGCTTACTTACATGTTTAAGAGCTTTTTGTGGTTTAGCTTATTGTGTATTAGTCTGTGTATTAGCTTAAAGTTGGATCATTAGGCCTGCTGCAGGGGTGTTTGTCTGATTGAAGCTTTTTGTTGTTAGTTAAGCACTCATTTGCTTCTTTTTCTTTGCTTTGTCCAAAGTAATTTAGTTCATTAGGTTAAGATTAGTTAGACTTCAGTGTAATAGTTTAAGTTTAAGGGCTTGTTGTTAGCTTAACTTGGTTTACCTAATTGCCTCTTAGCACTGTTCATTCTGGATGCAAACTCAGCTATTGAATTTGTGATTTGCATGCCCATTTTGGTTTTTGTTCTAAGAATTGTTGATATGATGTTAATTGCTTGCATCCTAGACTGTGTTTATTTGCTTATATCTTTGTTTTAAGCCTTTTGAGTAGACTTGAGCTTTTGCCATTTCACTGAGTGATCATATCACTCAGTGTATACCCCCCCCCCATCTCACAAGTTCACAAAGGTCTCAATATTGGGACCTAGGACTTGATTCTTGGTCCTTTGGTTAGCTCACCAAGCCTGCTTTTAAGATCAACCATCCCTTTGAACTTTGAATCACCCAGGTGGACCCCACAGAGGTCCAAAAACACCCTCTCAGGCCTGTTTTGCTTTTAGTATTGAGTGGATTTGCTTATTCTGCTTATAAGCTTATCCAAGGTTGTTTGCTTGATCTCTTTAGCTTATTTCAGTCATCCCATGTAGTTATAGCTTATTTGTTCTTTGGTGAATAGCCTTCAGCTTTTATTTGCTTTTTCAGCTTCTAAAATTCCACTCTTAGCTTATTTTGTGAGTCTGTTAGTATAATAAGCTCATTCACAGCTTATTGTGGTATTTTATAAAAATTGTCTTTTTAAAAGTTGGTTATTTTCAGTGTTCAAGTTAGTTTGTAAAAGAAAAAATCAAAAATAAATTAGTTTAGAAATCTGGCATGAGTGAGACTTGAACCCTGGACCTGGTGGTTTGACCTGGTCAACATCAGACCAACACCAAGCACCATCTGGGCTAGTGTTAACTTAGTGTTTATAGTTTCCATGCTTATTTATATAGTATTCAGTTTCCTTTAAGCTTAACAAGCTTTTTCAGCTTATTTCCCAGCTTATTTATAAGCTTTTGCCCACCTTTTTTATTTTTCTTAGCTTAATGTTATTATAAAGTAATTTTAGAAAAAGTTTCGTAATTTTCATAATTAGTTTAATATTTTTAATAATTAATTTTAGTTTAATTAGTATTTAATTAATAATAAATAATTAAAAAGTCAAAAAAATAACTTTCTTTTTTCCAAAATTTTATTTTATCGTTAGGATCGTAAAAATATAATTTGCATGTCCGTAGGGTTAGCGTAGCTCAATTTTCACTTTTTATTTCGCGCACTCGCGTTTTATTTACATAACTTTTATGTTTTTAAATTTAGGTTACGTTTGTAAAAGTAGTTTGTAAAATAAGAAAAACCAAAAACATAAATAAAGTGATAGCTTCTATTTAAGCCATTTGGCTTATTTTTCTGCTTACGTATAAGCAATTTCTGATTTTAAGTTTTTAGTTTACGTTTTAAAGTTAATTAGGTTTCACGTCATTGTTAATATAGTGTATTTAATCGTTTTCACTCGTATTTCCTTAGTGTAATCATTCAAACCCTTATATACCCTTTCCCGTCCAAATTCACCCGATCACAAATCCGTTTTAAATACCTTTGCACGCCTCGCTGGGACATAACGACCCGGGGAAACACTATACTTCCGCGGAGATTGACTCTTAGACTGTTTGACTTAGTTGACCATTACGTGGTCAATATAAGTTGACGATTTAGCATCAATAAAAAATCTCAGGTCCATCTCATATTTTATCATCAGTTAATTGCTTGTTCTTTGCTATTTTTTGATAACCCACGTCCTTAAATTTATGCTTATTCTATGATATTATGGTAATATTTACTCTATTCTTGTTTAATTTGTTTATGGGTTTTGCTAAACACTGCCCATTGGGCAATGCTTAAGGTGCATTAAACAATCTGTTCTTTCTATATTTAAAGCAATTATGCATTTAATACACAATAAACGAACATAAAAATTAACTTAAATATATGATGAAGCAAAAAGTGTACCGCTTTTGGGGGGACCGGTCATTTAAGGCCAAAGTCGAGATTATTTGATCAAATATTGCCCTAAATCGTTCATTTTGTCATTTTAGGTACTTTTGAGAGGAATTTTACAAAAGGAAACATTTTGGACGTTTTTGGAGCGAAAAAGTGCAGAAAACGACAAAGTCTCAAAAGCATGCTGGAAATTGCCTTTGACGGCGTCACAAGTTGTTAGTGACGGCGTCTTGAGTTAACAAAAGGGTGGATAAATCAAATACACGTGACGCGCTAGAATGTTTTGTGAAGGGGGTCTGAAGGCGTCATGAACAAAAATTCGAAGGCCATCAAGAGTTATCATAAAGAGTGACAGCCCAGAACCCGTATAGAGTGACGGCGTCAGAAGTGGATCTAGGCAATACGAGTTTAATTTGGCGGCGATTTGACGGTGTCAGACTTAACTCTTGACACCGTCAGATCACGAAATATATATATAGTTTTCTTGTTTTCATTCATTGTGTGCAACTTTGAGGGAATAAAACCCTAGATGAATTTTCCAGCTATTTGAAGGGTTTCAACCCTTTGTTTCTTCCATGTTCAATTGAAGATAAGTACTTTATCAAATCATTCAATATGTCTATGTGTTGTTTGATTTGTTTGATTATATCTTACGCTTGTCTTCTCTTTAACATGCTAGGCTAGGTTTCTTTCGTCTTTGCTTAGATGTAATGAAATCTAGATGTTAATTATTGGTTGATGGTGTACACCCCGAAAATTTGATAAGCAGCGGAAGTCTAATCGGGGTCATTACAGTTTAGTACACAATCATACTCATAGAAAACAATTCAAAAGATAGTCAATATCATTCCATGAAAACTCAAATAGTCAGAGTTACAAACATTTTTCCCAAATGTTAATTGTTTCATAAAAGAAGTGATGAGTTTGAAAAGAATGATATAATTATTGAAATAAAAAGGGAGGTCCTGTGTGCCCTTCGACATATCAATAAGATAATAACAATCACCTACACCACAGAGGATGTAAATGACAAGGGGCCCTCGGTGACAGGAAATGTGCCAGATTTCCATGGTACCTCGAATATAGCACACCTCCTGCCAAGTGATCACCTTGACAGAGGTGGGCTGCCGTTCCGATAGATCTACCAACTATATTCGCGCTCACTCGCAAGTCATTAAGGTTCGTGATATGAGGGACTTGTAGCACGGGTGTCAACTTAGGCAATATCATATTGTAACAGCATACATAAAATACCTATGTTCGATTTATAGCATGTATCTCCCCACGGGGTTTAAAAACAATTAAAAATGTGGGACCATGAACTCACCTAACAGGTGTGTGTGAATCACAACGGTGCTCAAAAGTGATGGTGTACTGCTATGACTAGCAATGAAATTCCTCCGACTTACGACCTATAAATATATAGTCATCGGTGTCTTAGATTCGATTCGTAAATGACATGTGATATGTCACGAGTACGGTGATATTGATTCGGGTGTCTTAAATATATTCCAAAATAACTTTACGTAGTTATTTGTATCGTTGATACAAACCGGTGTTCAATAAATGTTAATTCCTTTGTGAAAATAATATCGTTAAAAATATTTATAATTAAATATTTTTAGTAAAGTTACATATTTATTTTTAAGTTACAAAGTATATATGTATTTATATATGTAAAATAATTATTTCACAAAATATCTTTGTCCAAATTTTACCTTTAACTTTAATAAAGTTACACTTTTTACCCTTTGGTCAAAAACGATTACATTTTTAGTCCTTGTTATACTTTTTACACTTTGCACCTTGATCTTTCGAAATTTACAGTTTCTATCCTTCAATTTATATTAGAAATCAATAGTATTATACTTAGTTTGACAGTTTGGTAGTTTGACAGTTTTAGTCCCTTAACGATAACTTTTGCAAAAAAATTCCTTAGTTAAGTGGTCGAAAATAAACTTTTTGGTACCATAAAATATAGTATTTACAACTTATAACACTCCTTAAAAATCAGTTATACACATCTCGTTATCCTTTAAACTTTTAAACCAAAAATATCCTTTTGAAACCAAATGGGCTAGTTAGCCCAGGCCAGGCTCAAGTGGCGTTTCTTGTTTGTATAAAATAGTGCTCGACATGGTTTAGTTTAGGCGTAGTTTTCATAGTATAATGTCGAGGGTGTCTTGCATGTTTCGTTAGTTTGGTTAAGTGTGGGTCAAAAATGTAGGTTGTCGAAAAATATTAACATATCGTACGTGTAAAAATGAAATGGCGAGGCCCTTCCTCAAGGGTGTCGAGGCGTGTAAAAATAGTCATAAGTGTAATGAGTGTGATATACTAAGAAAATAACGTGCATCGTGTGAGAATCTTAAAGTGATATGCATGAAACTAGAGTAGGAATTGAAAAGGGTGATGGTAACTTACCACACCAAAAATGGTGGTCGTGATGCCGTGTGTACGAGACAAGTAAACGAGCAAACATGTTATCCTCTTCCGTCTAGTGATCCTTTATCCAAAATAGTTACCCAACTCGTACTCTTGATCCAAAACCTTGCGTGTGTATCCTATTCTCGTTCGACAGCAACCAAGAAAGAAGTAGAGAGTTTTTGTGATTTGAAAACTTGGTGAGACTTGAGAGTGTGAGAAATCTTGCATTTAATGTGGTTTATATAGGGTAGTAAGAGTAGTTGTATGTTTGACATAGTGAGACATGTCCCTTAGTTGTCATTCGAGTGTAGACAAACTTGTCTCTTGGCCTTGCCCTCTAGTCTTGTCGAGTTGAGGTAGTGAGGAGCAAACGAGGGTTGACCTTGATTTGTTTAAGCATGGCTAGGTTGAGTAGAGTAATAAACAATAGGATTAGAGCACATGTGGTAATTGTTGGTTGGGGGGATATGGAACACTCGATCCCTTGGTCATTAGCCGATTAGGATCACTAGGTGGATATTGCGATTACTTAATGGTTCGACGGCTACATAGGTGGCTCATTGTCGCTTGATACAAGGTCAAAGGGTGATTGTATGTTTTGTGTCGTGTGAGTAGGAAACCAAAAGGAAAATGTGTGTATTATTCATGTGGTATATATGTTTGGTTCGTTCGTGTAGCATGCAACGCAAAGAAATAAACATCACAGCCATTTGGGTTTGAGGACACAAGGCCCAAACGAAATACATTGAAAGCAAAGTTGTGGTGGGCTTGATGTGGTGCTCGGCCCAGCAGTGGAATAAAAGAAATAGTAGCTTTGGGCTCAAGGTGATATACGGCCCAAACAAAGAATAGAGTGTCAGTGACTAGATCGTTCGTAACTTTAGTTTCGGTATCGGTGTTTAATACATTCCTAGCTTTATTCTTGGTGTCAGTGTCGGTGTTGATTTGTGTAGTCCATGAAAATGTAAATGGTGTCGTTCCTAGGTATATATAATTATATATATACATAGTGATAATAATTCGTAATAATTATTATATACATACTTCGTTATATATAATAATGATATATATTGGTGTCTATTCAAGGTGTCGGGTCGCAAGTGGGAGTTACCGTTGTTAACCTCATTGGGTGATATGCAAGAGTGACAATCAGGTGATACCAGGTGACAAACATAAGGTGACCAAAAAAATTCGGGTGTCAAACAAACGGTGATCAAAGTAATCGGGTGTCAGACAAACGGTGTCTCATATAAAAATTTCAAATTAGCCCAAAAATGGCTTAGATTAGAATAGTATCGATAATTAGCATTAATAAATGACCTGGGATTTTACGGAGTATTACAGATGGTTTGTTTATAATTGTTGTGGATGAATGAATTCAATGTTAGGCTTAAGCAAACTGGCATACTTCCAATTGGTAACTTGCTTGAACGTCTTAAGAAACATGATCGGATGTGTACTACGATTATTTGGTTATATTTAATGCATAGGTAACTTCCGGGGATACCATGTTGGGAGCTTTTAGTCGGCTCGACATAGGATTGAGGTTGAAGCCTATAGAGTTAGGGAAGATCGTACATGGCCCTACGACTAGTATTAAGGAATATAACCCGTCATCCATGCAATTGTAACAGGCTAATCAACCGGTAAAATATATCTAGGGAGTAATGAAATCTAAGTAAACACACTTTCTCTCATTATTGTTTACACCACAATTAGTTTAAGTTTATTTTATTTTATTTTGATTGCATCTTTAATTAATTGGGTTAGTTGACTAGCAACTAATTCCGCCCACTCCTTCAAAACCCGAGATTTTACTTGCTTTCATTTAAAATATAAAAATACAAAAAGAATCATCCCTCACCCCTAGACCTAGTTTAGTAGAATTTTAACCCTAGCGAACACTATTCCTAGAGTTGAACGATCAATCCCCTGGTACTTGTCAATATACTATACTACAACGAACAGGTACACTGCCTGGTGGGGATTGCAAGCTTCTTAAGATCCCTTGATAGGTAAAACCTTTTGCGAGGGCGCAATTCCACGCATCAAGTTTTTGGCGCCGCAGCCCGAGGAAATAGTTATTGTCTGGGTTAAAATTTCTTTTTATTTGGTCTACTTGCTAGATTCCTTTCTAGTAAGATTTTTATTTTATTTTTATAGGTTTCTTTAGTCTATCTTATTTCTTTGTTCATTTGTTGGTAACCTTTGCCATCCGCCATCATGGAAGGTGGTAATCTGTTTGATCCAATCAACCCACCACAACAAAACCACCCACAAAACCCACCACTACCAAACCAACCTCCTAGACCCTGAACCTTAGGAGAGTACTCCCGTCCTAGCCACCAAGGCTATCGAAACACCATTGAGCTCACTCAAGGAGCCAATGTGTCATCCTTGCGATCCGACACCATCCGGTTGGTGCAAAGCGAATGTGCATTCCATGGAGTTCGTTCCGAAGATCCTAATCAACATCTCAAGGATTTTCTCAAAATCGTAGATTCAATAGACCTTGATGTTTGAACTCGAGAGACGACCCGATTGCGTCTCTTCTAATTCTCTCTACGTGACCAAGCTAGTCAATGGCTTGAGCGTTTACCCGCAGGATCCATCACCTCTTGGGATGATCTCACAACTCGTTTCCTTGCTCAATTTTTCCCACCGGGGAGAACTACTAAGCTTAGAAATGACATCTTGATGTTCCAACAATGTCACGGTGAAACTCTCTATGAAGCATGGACTCGTTTCAAGGACTTACTCCAAAAAGTCCCTCATCATGGCATAGATCTTTGGCTCCAAGTCCAAATCTTCTATGACCATATCGATCTCTCCACAAGGTGAACCATTGACCAATCGGCCGGTGGCAAGCTTCGTGATCTAAGTGCGGAAGAATCATGGGAACTCATAGAAGATCTTGCTATCTATGACAACGAAAGTTGTAATGATCCCCGTGATTTGAACAAAACGATCAAGGCAATAACTTTGCCTTTGTAGAATATTCATAAACATAAACACGTATGGTTTTGTGTAGAATGGATCGAATAGATGAAGTAATCTAGAGAGAAGTTAGAGAGAGAGAGAGTAAGAGTGTTGGGAGCCTTTGAGAGAAATATGAAAGTGCATTAGCTTGTAATGAAAGGTCCAACCCTCTCCACCAGTGGAGAGGGGTATTTATACAAACAACTAAACGCCCCCTGAAACGGGCTGTGGAGCGGACTGACAGTGGGTGAAGACCCGACCCGACACCACAAATACTAACTAATACTAGACTACGTTCTAACTAATATAATAAATACTACGAGCTACAACATGCTAAGCTATACTCGGGGTGACCGAGTCTTCAGATGAATAAACGTATTCCTAACAATCTCCCCCTAAGGGAGGTCACCCCGAAAAATAAATATTGAGTCATAGCATACAAGTCTTTGAAGACATCTTTGTAGCTCGTAGCCATTTGATTCTTCATCGTTGTGATCTTTGTGCTTTATGTGGTAGACTCTGGATGACTTGCTCAATGTGATGGATGATCTTTGGAAATATCTTCGAGTTCATCATCCAAATGAGTGTTTGAAAGTCATCTTTGAGTAGTGACGTCTCCATGTGATATGAACATCTTTGTGTTGGCATGCTCACACTTTTTAGGATTATGATCTTCTGTATCAGAGTTGTGGGAGCATAGATTTTGGCCCAATCAATGATCATGATTTCTAAGATTGTGATGTCGAAGTGTGAGCATGTTTTCGATGGATCTGCATCTTTTCAGCAATCAACTGCAACCGTCAGAAATTCCTGCAAATAGACAGTTAGCAACAAATCATCCGGTACTTATAGGTTTAGAATTAGCGATTGTCAACAGCATAGTGTGAAGACTCCTTCTAATCCTCACCAAGACCGTTCCCAATCGGTAAACCCTGAAAGGATTTACGCGAACTACCTAAGTAGATCAACGAATGGGTGAGTCGCTGGAGATCACTCCACGACTGTTGACCGTTTATAACCATCGCGACCACTAAGTGTAATCCACAAGGAATTACTTAATTGACCTGCTTTCGGGGCTGCTTGATGTTGACCCTGGCAGGAATTTCCATTCAATCACTGGGAGTTACTATAGCAACATCCCTCATAAATGTTCTGGTAGATTGCTAAGATCTGCGTAGGACTCATACGTATACCACTGGTGTCCTTAATGTTGAACAACCAGGGTAGAAGTAGCACGTGTTCCTATGAGATCTTTTTATGTATCTCGAGGCTCTAGACTCAATAAGTGCATTTGGTTTTCCTATGCGGAGATTAGGGAGAGGTCTCCTGCTTCAATATCAACTATCTCTAAGAGATATGTCGATAGATTACACCGGTTCCCTGTGAGAATGAAACAAGTTCTTTTAAGAGAACTTGAGTGGCTAGAAGGTTTAGTGCATTGTGTCACTGGGTCCATGACGTCTTGGATTCAATACCAATGTCACCTTAGCAACCATCAGTAGATTATGAATTGAACCCGGTTTCTGCCCTAAGGTTGAATAATTGGAGGGCTATTTCTTTTCACCCTTTCTCATTTCATTTCTTTTTAATTCTTCAACCCCTTCTTTCTCCATTCTCACATTTCTCCTTTTTTCATAATTATACCTATGGACTTTCTAATACTATCTATTTGGTATTGTCCATGGGTAGATCCCTCCGGCTCTGGCGGATCATAGGACGGTTTTCCTAACCTTAGCCACCTTATAACTTCATTACTATCCTATGTTGCCATACACCAAATCATTGAAAATTCTCTCAACGTGTTTATGATTAAGAAACACATTTTGTTAACACATTGAGAGTTTTGCCATTTTCAAATGCTCCCCCTTAACATGCGCACCGATGTTTTGATGATGAATTTTCACATGTCGGGAAGAGTTGCACTTTCGAATTGATCCACCTTTAGTAAACATGAACAGGCATTCGAGACACGCTTACATCACTAGTTAGACTAGCTTGAAATTATTACCCGGCCTGGTCAAGTCCACAAAGGTTTCTCGAAACGGTACACTCTACTCAGAAAAGTCCTCTTCGAGACACGCTTACATCACTGGCTAACCAAGCTTGAAGTTATTACCCGGCCAGGACTAGTCCTTTCGATTGATGACGGTTGTGTTTCGTCAATTCATGAGTCAAGACTGAGATGCACTCATATGAGATGCAAGGATCCTTTTACATAAACCATTTTGCTCCCCCTCAATGTGTGCATTGATATACGAAAGAGTTTAGCACATATAGGGGAGCGTTTGTTTAAGTCCAAAACAATCACATTTTATATCAGATTTCATATTTAAATCACATTTTCTCCCCCGATCAAAAATTTCAAACCATTTGAGATTTGTGATCCCAAGTGATTTAAATAAGTTTAAGAAGTTTGGGAGCAAGATGTGGTCTGATTAAAGATATTCTGATATTGAGACAATTCAAATCTCCCCCTCAATCAATGAGGGAGAATGTTAGTGTCAGTTATGATGAGTTTATAAATGATTTAAAGTTTAACGAGAAACTCATGAAATAAAAAATCATGTACTGACACATAACATTTGATACCACACTACTTATGACGCACAAGATAACTGGTGGTGGTGGTGAAAGAGTTGTTGTCGTTGTTGCTACCGATGTTGTTGTTGTGGTGAAATGAAAGCCAGTCAATGAAGTTTGAACATCTGATCAAATGGTTAGAGCAGGAGCAGGCACATTCACATCAGCCATGGAATCTGCATAAGAGTATCAACAAAGATATGCATACATGCAGATTCACTCTTAATTAACTACTACCACATAGCAGCTAGCCTACTCATAATACCACATTCATATCATGATCAAAGAACATTCAAGCAACTCATCAAAATGCTATCTATCATGAAGAGAAACTAGCAATCATGAACATTCATTGCAAGTTTCTATCAAACATAAACAACAATCACTAACATGGCAATTCACACATATTTCCAACATTCAAATCAGGAGCTTAGGAATAAGATTCTAACCCGGTAACTACATACCTAAGCAAATCCTGAGAACACGAACACATAATCAACAACAATCAAGCAATTATTAGCAAACAGCAAACGAAACACAATCAATCAGATTATACGAATGCCAGAGGAGAGAACAAGAGCATCAAACACAATGGTTTTCTAACATCATTAAGATTTTAGATTTTAACGTATGTAGGGGATTAAGCGAGGATACCAACGTGAGACAAATGGACCTTCTAGTTACATAAAGATTCTAGTTACATAAAGCTAGGAAACTATACGCAAATAGCACATAATGCTCTAAAATTTCTAACAACTAACACATTTGTTCATTTAAGATAAAGCTTAGTAAGTTCCTCTTCAACTAATACCCCATTAACAACAAAACCTTTTCTAACAATTATGAGACAACCAAGAAATCTGTTTGATGATATAAAATTGGAAATCACTCTCCCCCTCAATTGATGACCCATTGTCATTAATTGAGTGACAAATTTTATGAAGTATCTAAGACTGATTGATTTACAAGCAACAAGTTACCACCATGTATCACACAAATAATTTTCTGAAGAATCATAGAAAGAAAATTATTTGTTTAGATAAAAAGAAGACTTCTCTTCTTAAACAAGAAATAATGCACTGAAACGTACATTAAGTTGATGAAACACGGATATAAAGTGATCCGTGCCCGGGTGAACATCACCCAGTGAGAGGAACATCCATCTTTTTGGCGACATGCTTTCCCCATTTTGAAAAGCGGGTTGCTATCTGAAGTAATAGCAAGCCACTTTTGAACCATTTGATCAATTCAAGTAGACATTGATGAACCATTTGAGTTGTACAGAACTGGAGCAGCGGCAGCTAGTGGTGTCAGTGTATCATCAGTAGGTGTCTCAAAGTATTCATCAATCATTCGGTCAAACTAGATCTTCAAATACTCATTTGTAGGTGATACATAAGGTACATGCAGGAGTGGGATTCTGTACAAGACCTGAACTGATTGATTCAGGAGACAAAAGTTTAGACGCGGGTCCTGCACTGATGTGTACAGGAGCCATTTGCTCAGTCAGCTCAAAGAATGTGACGTGAATGGTTAACAAGATTTATCGGGTTCAATTGTTGTAGATTCTGTATCCTTTACTATCTGGAGCATAACCAACGAAGAGTCCAATATCAGCTTTAGCTTTTAACTTTCCCAGATCTTGACTGTCATTCGTAGGGTAGCATAAAGCACCAAACTCAAATAGAAAAGAGAGATCCGGTTTCTTGCCATGAATCAGCTCATTTGGAGTTTTGTTGTGAAGAGTATGTATCAAGTATCGGTTTTGGGTGTAACGAGCTGTAGCAATTGCTTCCGCCCATAGAAACATCGGTGCGTTGGATTATATTAGCATGGTTCGTGCAGCTTCTACAAGAGAACAGTTTCGTCTTTCAACAATTCCATTCTACTGAGGAGTGCATGGGATACTTTATTGATGGGTGATGCCAATACTTTCGTAAAATTGAACGAGTTGTTTGATGATAAACTCTGTTCCATCATTTGACCGGATGATTCCATTGGTTTTGTTGAGTCTTGCTAGTAGCTGTTTGATGAGTTTTATGATAACCTCTGGAGTCACGTCCTAGGTTCTCAAAAACCTTACCCATGTTACCTGAGAATAGTCGATGACTATCACTAGAACATACATCTTCCCAGTTGTGCTTTGCATTTACATTGGTTCACATAGATCCATGTGAAGGGTGTGAAGAACCTCCATGATGGTATTGATAGTTCTGGATTTGTGAGTATGCTTCTATCTTTTGCCAGTTGACAAGCCGAATGAAAATGTTCTTTTTCATACTTTAAACTAGGCAGACCTCATACAGGATCATTGTGAGCAAGATCATTGATGGTACCAAAGTTCAAGTGATTAAACTTTGTTGCCATAGCCACGATTTGTTCTTTGAGGCCTTTGTGAGAAGGCAAATAGGAGAGGACCACTTCATGTCTTTGATGGAAAAAGGTGTGTAGATTTGTGCCATGACTGTCTTTAAGAAGATCAATACCATCCAATTCTCAGATGAAGCATGTGTAATTTTTGAAGGCAATCTTCAAGATCGGAATCAAGATATTGACCAACAAAGAACATATTATGCCCACGTCCTTCCACTTAGTATACCCAGGAAATTAGCTGTCACCAGAAACATAATCTCCATAACTTATAATTACCCCAAAATGATAGTTCCCGAATCTAACTGTCCCGATAAACTTATTCACGAAATTCTCGAGTATTCACGAAATTCTCGAGCCCTGAGTGATCCCCAATCATAGGTTTAGAGCAGCCTGAGTCCAAATATCAAAGGACGAAATGTACGACCTGCATTGGAAACAGACGAGAGCAGAAAATTTGGAGCGTCGGATCCCCAATTTGAGTTGGGTTCCAGTTGGTTAGTGCAAACAAGTTCTGGAGCTACTAAGACCTTAGGTGCATTCGTTTCAATGGTGGAAATTTCACTAGTAGATGCAATGGGCCTAGTTAAAGGACATTAGGTCTCCAAAGGGAAAGTTCTACCAGTTGGCTTCCATTCCTTAATAGGCACTACTTTAGAGTTGGTTATCCTAGTTAAAGGGCACTGTTCTCCTAAAGTGAATTTCCTTCCTGTGGGCTTCCATTAATAACCAACATTGGCAAACAGTTTACCTGTTGCTTTCCAAATTTGCTTACTTTGTTTAGCTCTCCAAACTTTCTTAACTGGGGTTTTGTTAAACGACTTCAGAAATTTCTCAACACATTTATCATGATTACTCGAAATTATGCATTCATTACATGTTTTGCAACATGAATTAGGTTTTGAATTATGACTCATTTTGCTCAAGTTGGACTTAATGTTACTCATGTGGTCGTCTACTTTCTTTTTAGGAACACTTTTAGCAGGTGAAGTCCTATAATTCCTTCTATTTTTCCTTGGTTTAGACTCTCTAACTTTAGTGTTACTATTTACTCCTGTAGACGGACTAATGGGAATTTTAGTCTTTTTCACTTCCGATTGCTGAACATGTTTTGATGTGTTGGGATCTGAAGTTTCCAAGGGTACCTCAAAGGTAACATGCTTGTTCTTAGTCATAGATGATGATGCAGTAGACCTATCTCGCTTGCTATCAATTTTAGGACATGTACCAATAGCATATTCTAAGAGTTCCTGAGATCTATTAGTGAGAAAGCAGGCACCTACACTAGCATCATCAAGTGGTTTTGCTATCCTATCCTCTTCAATGATTTCACGAAGCAAGTCAAGGCACTCCTTAAGATGTTTAAGATAGTCTCTATGAACTAACATATTATTCCTAAGGGGAAGAGGAATATTCATAGCATCAATTGCGTACTTCTTACAAGCAGAAACCTTTTGAACAACGTTATCACAAGTGATGATTGGCATTTTCCCTTTCACCTGAGTCTTTAGATTCTCAATATCTTTAAGCAAAGAAGTTATCTTTTCATTGTTTATATCACGTGTGATCTTAATTGAATCATATAACTCTTTGTAATGTTGTTTAACTTTTGAATTTTCAGCACGAAACCAATCATTTTCATGTTGCAATTTATTAATGGTATCATGAATTTGAAAATTCTGAGAATCTATAGACTGTGGTTTTTGGGTGCTAATCACATCACTCTTGTTTGATTTCAATTGGGCAATTTGAACCCTCAGGTTCCGAATCGTGTTAGTGTGAGCTTGAATCTTTTCATCACGTTTGGCTAATTCAAAATATGCATCAAATTCAGGAGCATCCGAAGATGTCTTGGCATTTGAGATTTTAGTTCTTTCTTCTAAATGTTGACACTTTAATTGCAAATTAAGATTATCAACCTCTAGTTTCGACAAATACCTGACCATGTTATCATGGTCATCGTTTTGAATTTTCTCACGCAATTTTAAATTCTCCCCCTCAAGCTCAACAACACGATTCTGGAAAGCGGTCAATGCCATAGACATCTCATGAATTGGCAGGCAGATAACGAAGAATCAGTAGCAGTATAAAATACGTCCTGAGCAACACATTTAGTAATCAAATTCTCATTCATGATGAGAAAATTTTTCCTCTCAATTTCACTGTATTTAAGATCAATTGCCAATTGTTTTCCCTCATTTTCCACATCTTTGAAGACCTTTTCATTTCAGTCACATCATTATTAATTGTTTTTTGAAGACCCTCAAAATGTTCTTTGAGAAGTTTAAAAAATGGCATGACCTCTGTTAAATAACATTGTTTTGTTTGTTCAAAACCTCTTTCCCCTTCAGTAATACCCGTTGGTGTTATTCTCTTTTTACATGTTTTATCAAAATCAGCGAATAATTGACCAAGGACATATAATGAAATTAGTGTGTTATTTTGCGTGGGGAGGGTGAAAGGAACAAGATGTCGTGGTGTGTTAATGGGATATATCGTTGGGCCAGCTATCCGAAAAATTGTACGTGTTTTTCCCACTATTCTTTCTGCTTGCATCTTTTCCATGTCAATGTTCCAAAAGACTTGCTCTGGAGTAAATTTCTTTTGTGGGACAAAGATAGCTAATTGATTATCTTTTGAGTAATCATAATTATACAAGATTTTATTAGCTATGCACTGGGGATCCCTTAATTTCTCAGCAAGTTTTTCTCTGGTTCTATCTTCTATCTCATTGCCCTCATCATCAGATGTAGCATCAGGTGGGGCATGATTAGGCTCAAGCATAATGTTTGCATCATATAATGCCGGTTGTGCACCTATACCGCTTCTAAGGAAATTGGCTTTTGGCTTAGTAGAATCCTTCTCACTATGATCATCACTCAACTTCCTATGTTTATGCATCATTTGAGCAGTTTGAATGGTTTGGCCTTGCGTGTATAACTTCTCCTCAAGTTTATTTTTTAGGATTTTAAGACTAGAGAAATCATTTAGGAGTTTTATTTCCTTTTCTTTGAAATCATGTTTGAGTGTGTTTAAGCCATTCTGAATCTCTTGTTTTTGTTTAACAGTTTGATCTAGTTGTTTTTGCAAAGATTGTAACTCCTTTTTCAATGTTTCTCGCTTAAGATTATTTTCAGATATGTATGCACGCATTTGCCATTCCATGTTCTGCTCACGTCCAGTGAGTTCAAATCTAGCACGTTGTTCATACATTGCCACCTGATCCTTAAGGATGTTAAATCTAGTGGTCAAGGAGTCATCAGGGTTATAGGCAGTGTTCTCATGCAGCACACAATCATCATTTAAAACAGAAGATGCACTACATTGTACAACAGACACTTCATTGTGTTTCATATGTTGTTCACATGGGTCAACATTGCTATTTCCCATGTCAACAACATCTGAATCGACATCGTTTGTCGGTTGTACTTTGTTAGGAATCTTTTGTTCATCAACCATGTTACACAGTTCGAGTACCATAGCACATGACACATGTTCTTTTACCGGTCTGATATATGCATCCATATCACGTGTAGGAGTCATAGAGCTGTTCGTTGTGTCAAACTTATCAGTCTCTGATCCTCTGCCTTTGGTGACAACTGACCCAGCATCCGATGCTTTACTTGAATCCACAATATTATCACTTGATTGCTCCCGACATGCCTTCACCTTGTCTTCATGCTTGAGTTTGTGTTGTGCTCTTTCCATAATGTACTCCTTCACATTACCCATGAGTTGGAGTAGTGTGACTCTGAAAACTTCAACTTCAATTCCCGTATGAGTAGCAAAGCTCTTTTTCGTCATTTGACACTCATGATCATACTCCTCAGTGAATCGTGAATCAATGAACGCTTGGAGTTGGTTGTTGATCACACAGAATGCAGCCATAGAACTACCTTCAGAAAATTCACCTATTTCAAGTTGTTGTTGAAGTTGATCTAAGTGTGGAGTCATTTTGACAATGAAGGTCTCAACATTTTGACCAAAAAGTGTTGCGAATGCATGATTAAAACCTCCCAAGTATCCAGGTTTTGCAAAGAGAACCTTGAGATGTGAATGGAGTGATCGAAAACATTCAATGCGACTATCCTTTGCATTATCGGGCAATTTAATTGGCTGATGAAGCACTCATTAGAATTCGAGCACGAAGGTTCCATAGCAGTGATTGTATGTTATTTAGTCGTAATTTGGTTAGGTTGATGCAAGTTGTTATGGTGAAATTTTTGGTCTGAAAACTTAAAACCTCAATAACTTCACTCCGGAGGTGATTTGGGCCTCGAAAAATTCGTTTCATGACTTCATGGTGAAACCTCACAATATTCAGCTTGTTCCGGACGTTTTGACAGCTAATTCGCTGAAAACGGAGTTACGGTTCAAAAGTTATGACCGTTTGAAGTTTCAACGTAAAAAGTCAACTATGGTCAAACAGAGTTAACCGCAGGAAAGGTAACCACAAGGTGAGTTAACCACAAGGTGAGATAACCGCAGGAAGTGACTAACCGCAGGGAGTAACTAACCGCAGGGAGCAACTAACCGCAGGGAGCAACTAACCGCAGGGAGTTAAGCGCAGGAGAGATAACCACAAAGATCTAACCGCAAACCACTTAATCGCAGAAAGCTAACCACAGTGAGCTAACCGCAGACCATGTAACCACAGAAAGCTAACCACAATGAACTAACCGTAGACCACTTAACCGCAAGAGCTAATCGCAGTATACAAAAATCCAAATCTGTCACTTTCCTTGCGATTTGTTTATATTCCCAAAATAGTAACCGCAGCAAACTAACCGCAGAGATCAGGAACTAAACACAGACAAGCAATGCAACAGTAGACTTAACCGCAACTATGAAATACGCCCAAAATCAAGTCCAAACTTCAAATAGATTAAAGATATGGTATAGCCAACTGAAACACAATGTTCAACTAACACCTATGATCATAAAAGTACATCACAAACATGTCAAATAACACAAGAAAGATCAAACCAAGATGTTTTACAAGAAAGTGACTTCAAACTCACAAAACTACACAAAACCACATCAAATCCGAGTCTACAAGGCCCTAAGATGAAACCTTGGCTCTTGATACCAATTGTAGAATATTCATAAACATAAACACGTATGGTTTTGTGTAGAATGGATCGAATAAATGAAGTAATCTAGAGAGAAGTTAGAGAGAGAGAGAGTAAGAGTGTTGGGAGCCTTTGAGAGAAATATGAAAGTGCATTAGCTTGTAATGAAAGGTCCAACCCTATCCACTAGTGGAGAGGGGTATTTATACAAACAACTAAACGCCCCCTGAAACGGGCTGCGGAGCGGGCTGACAGTGGGTGAAGACCCGACCCGACACCACAAATACTAACTAATACTAGACTACGTTCTAACTAATATAATAAATACTACGAGCTACAACATGCTAAGCTATACTCGGGGTGACCGAGTCTTCAGATGAATAAACGTATTCCTAACAACCTTCGAACAATTCAAGCACTCCCGACCGTAAGATCATGGAACTTGAAGACCAAGTCAAGTTTCTAATGAAATCTTACGAAGCTCCTAAACCTTCAAGCCAAGTGAAAAAAATCACTTCTTCGTGCGAATTATGTAGTGGTCCCCACGACACTCGTGATTGAATGGAACTCCCCGAACAAGCATTTGCGGATTACGCATCCTCGCGTACCGACGGAGCAGGAGACAAGTGGTACACTTTCAAACCCAAGCAAAACCCTTATGGTGATTCATACAACCCCTCTTGGAAAAATCACCTGAACCTTAGGTGGAAACAAAACCAAAACATGCCCCAAAACAATTCTTCCACTCCACCTAATCGATTCCAACCAAACGGTTCACCCTCTAACCGTACTTTCAACAACAATCCTTCCAACAATAATCTTGAAGGATTGATGTCCAAATTTATGACATCTCAATAGGCCCGCATAGCTAAGTTTGAATCCGAATTCAATCAACAACAAGCGGAGATGACCAATAAAATTGACAACTTGTTGAAAGCCCTCAACAACCAAGTGCTAACTACACCAAAGAAGGACACTAGGGAAACTAGTAGCGGGGCCAATTTAAGGACCCCTCATCATCTAAACACGTCCACTTTATCAATGTAGTTACTATTAAGCCAGTCAATAATAATAGGGAAGGAAGTGATACAGATGAGATTAAGGAAGTTGTAGAGAAAAAGGAAGAGAAAGTTGAAGAAGTAGAAAATGTAGAGGAACACTTTGATAAGTTAGCCACCAAGGAAGAACGGGAATACCATAAGGATTTATTCGATGACCCCGAAACACCATACGTCCTTGGTTCACCAATCATAAAAGCGGGTGATCCCTCTAACATCAACATACCATGCAACATTGGGCATATGCATGTGTGGAAAGCCTACATCGATCTTAGATCTCCCATAAACATTATGACTAGGACCCATTACAATTGGGTAATGAAAAAGCAACTTGGATATTGGATGATGCCCAACACGAGTTGGATGAGTAACTTTGTGGGAAGAGTGAAAGGATTGCACGTCTTTGTAGGAAACTTCACATATGTTACCGATTTTGTGATTGTGGAGGATATTCGTCCGGTAATAGATGGTTGCCTAAGTCAAGTAGTGTTCGAAAAACCGTTTGTTGAGGCTTCTAAGATGAATTATGACCCATCTCTAGGGATAGTTAGGTTTAAGGATGAGAACGATGAAATAGCTTACCAAATGCCTTATAAGATTGAAGAATTTCGTCTTTTATCAAACATCGAAAAGGAACACAAGCAAGAAATCTACTATAGGAGTGATGAGGATAGACGTAGAGGAGTAGACTATGTTATGAATAAGATATTTGGTTTTTACAAGGAATGCTTGCAACTTGGTCCGGAATACAAAACCAAGATCGAGGATGACCTAGGAAACGGAACCGATAACGAGGTCACTTAATAGCCCATGACCTTGAGTCTAGCTACAAGATTTGTAAATAAAGAAAAGCGTTTCTTGGGAGGCAACCCATGTTTTATTTGTTTTGTTTGTTTGATTGTTTGTTTGTTTGATTATTATTTGTTTATGTATGCATACATTATTTTTATTGTTTGTGGATCATGTTTCATATTAAATTGTAAAAATGCTTTACTTTGTTGTTTGTCTTAACTTCATAAATGGTATTTCGCAAAAGCTAAGTGTAAGGGAAACCTAAATTTGTTTTTAAGAACGGAATTGAACATGAACCACAACAATGTTAAATGAACATGTATATTAGCATTTGTTTGAGTCAAATGCTTGTATCGAGTCATAATGATGTTTTGCAGGAAATTCCAGGGATTAAGGCATAAGTTTTTCCAGAAATTTTCCGGAAACTTAACATGAGATTTCTGTCAGAACACTTTGAGGACGTCAGAATTAACACCTGACGGCGTCATGTGTAAAATTCTGGAAATTTTGCAAGTTTTGTTTTTCTGCCGGAGTCGTAAAAGTTTTTGTTAAATCCTTAGTTTTATAAACTCCAGGAAATCTGCAAACATTCATTCCACAAGCATTATATCCTTATATATATAGATTGCCGCCGATTTTACGCGAGGTTGCCATGATTGTTTTCTCAGGTTTAACAGGTTATATTGGACAAGAAGATGATTTATTATTTCAGAAGGGAAGCTTTCAACGTTCATTTTCTTGGAGGAGGATTTAACCATGTTAACGATTTATCCACATTCGAATGAATCAGGGGAGTATTTGTTTTCATTCTTTTACCTTATTATAACACCCCCATTTTTCACTGATCGCAGCGGATAAAGTGTTTGAGGTATTACTCATGGAAACAAAGACAAGATAATAGAAAACGACTCAAAAAGAGACGTTTTTGAAAAAGGTTGTTATCATTCATTTATTCATCAGGGTTTTTACAGTAAAAGATGTACTTTTACCAAAAGAGAGGTCCCTAAGATACGTTTTACGACACAAAATTGATGAATGATAACTACTTTGGACGTCCTCATGTCCAGTCGTTCTCCGTGCCAGGGTTCCTATAGTGCCTAATTACCTAAGGTAACATGCTTAAAAGTCAACACGTATGTTGAGTGAGAGTCATAGTTTTAAAAAGTTAAAGTATAAATACAAGTTCCACAGAGTTCAGCTTAAACCCTATGTGTGGAAAAGTGTTAGTGTTAGAAATAGGTATATTGCACTAAGCTCATGAACCACACGTTAACAATCTGGGTCATGGGGTCTGCAGACCAAACCATGAGGGGATGGGAAGGATAACTTGCCAAAGTTAAACCTTCAGTGGGTTCAAATATAGTACTTATTGGTACCACCTAGTGGGGTGTTAATACCAACGGGAGTTGTCAAACTCCAATAGATCTATCAACTATATTCACGTTCGCATGGGTAAAACATCCCAAACGATTAGATTCATGAATTTGGTTATGTAATGATGGCTGTTAGTTTACTCATGCAATAACCAGAGCAAAGACTTGTATTTGGTTTTAAAGCATGTATCCCCCTCACAGGGTTTGTAAAACATTTAGAAAGCATTTAAAAAGGTGTGAGGCTTTGAAAACTCACCTAAGTCTCTAGCTAATTAAAGTAGGGGTTTAGACAACTCACTCATGTATCCTGGGGTAGTGCGGGTGTGCGTATGTCAAGTCTTAGTCTAGGTTTTCTTAACTAATTACTATTAGGTTTTCATATATAACAAAACACCGTTCGGGCCATTGTAATTCAGAAGTATATGACTCCTCACATGAAGCTCAGTACTATTGTATTATCTGATCAGCATAATACCGTTCGGGCCATCATAATTCAGAAGTTAATACTCCTCACACAAAGCTCCCTATTAATGAGTTATGTTGTTATTAGGGTTTAGTTATAACATAACACCGTTCAGGCCATCAGATCTCAGAAGTATAAGCAATAATCGTTCTAGGAGTCAGGGCACTTTAGTTCGTAAACCTAATAAACTCGTCAAAACGAAATATCCACATAGTACTCCTCGCATGAAGCTCCCTAGTATTGTGTTATGCTCCTAACTCAAATAGGTTTTTATATTTTCATGAAAATAGTCAATTTTTACCCTATATATATATATATATATATATATATATATATATATATATATATATATATATATATATATATATATATATATATATATATATATATATATATAGGGGGCCATTCTTGTGATAAGTCCATTTTTTGTGAGAACGCGAGAAGAGATCCTAGCCATTCATCTAGCCCCTCCTTTTTTTATATCTAATGGCTAAGATTAGCTTCAAAATTACACTAATCAAGGGCATTATTGTAATTACCAAGCAAATATCTAATATATAAACAAAAATCTCACACCTTGATTAAATTGTAGGTGAAAACACACACAGTTCTCTCAACTGACCTAACTAACTCCGATCAATATACCACCATCAACGTCCATTAAACCACCATTAAAACGCAGTTAAACCTCCGATCTAACATCAACAGCTCCATAAACTACAGTTAACCGGCGAATCGATCATCTTCATCTTCATCCGCAGATCAAAATCATCTCCTTCAACTAAAACCGCCATCAAATCATCATGCCACCGCCGTTAACCCGCTCTAAGTCACCGTCTGTCAACCAAATCAATCAACGGAATATAATTGAAGAAGATATCAATACATATGATTCTGAATCGGATGGAGATGATGTCACGATAATCAACGGAACATCACCAGAAAGCACAGAGATATCAAGTATAAATATAATTTTATTTTAATTTACTAATTTTTTAAATAATTGTTTAGAATTGATAGTGTAATTTACTTTCACATGTGAACTTAATTAATTAGGTTATTTTAGTGCAAATAAGTCTAGTTATAGTATCTTCAATTAGGCGATTTAAGCTTTCGTTGAGTTTTCTTCACTTGTGAAGAAAATCAGAATGTATAGGATTTTTGAGCTTATAAGCGTTAATAAATGTAATAATAGTTTCAGCACATGTGAAGATAAACATTAAGCGAACGAACTTTTGATAAAATTAGGCGATTTAAGCTTTCGTTGAGTTTTCTTCACTTGTGAAGAAAATCAGAATGTATATGATTTTTGAGGTTATAAGAATAAAAGAGTGTAATTATAGTTTCGGCACATGTGGAGATAATTATTAAGCAGATGAACTTTTGCTGAAATTAGGCAATTTAAGCTTTAGTAGACTTTTCTTCACTTGTGAAGAAAATAAGAATATATAGGATTTTTGAGGTTATAAGCATAAAAGAGTGTAATTATAGTTTCAGCACATGTGAAGATAATCATTAAGCGAATGAACTTTTGATGAAATTAGTCGATTTAAGCTTTCGTTGAGTTTTCTTTACTTGTGAAGAAAATAAGAATGTATATGATTTTTGAGGTTATAAGCATAAAAGAGTGTAATTATAGTTTCAGCACATGTGGAGATAATCATTAAGCAGATAAACTTTTGCTGAAATTAGGCGATTTAAGCTTTAGTAGACTTTTCTTCACTTGTGAAGAAAATAAGAGTATATAGGATTTTTGAGATTATAAGCATAAAAGAGTGTAATTATAGTTTCAGCACATGTGAAGATAATCATTAAGCGAATGAACTTTTGATGAAATTAGGAGATTTAAGCTTTCGTTTAGTTTTCTTCACTTGTGAAGAAAATTAGAATTTATAGTATTTTCAGCATAAAAGAGTGTAATTATAGTTACAGCACATGTGGAGATGATCATTAAGAAGATGAACTTTTGCTAAAACTAGACGATTTAAGCTTTAGTAGACTTTTCTTCACTTGTGAAGAAAATAAGAATATATAGGATTTTTGAGGTTATAAGCATAAAACAGTGTATAATTTCAGCACATGTGAAGATAATCATTAAGAGAATGAACTTTTGATGAAATTAGGAGATTTAAGCTTTCGTTTAGTTTTCTTCACTTGTGAAGAAAATCAAAATTTATAGTATTTTTGAGCTTATAAGCGTAAATAAATGTAAATATACTTTCAGCACATGTGAAAATAATCATTAAGCGGATGAACTTTTGATGAAATTAGGCAATTTGAGCTTTCATTGAATTTTCTTCACTTGTGAATAAAATCAGAATGTATAGGATTTTTGAGGTTATAAGCATAAAAGAGTGTAGTTATAGTTTCAGCACATGTGAATATAATCATTAAGCGGATGAAGTTTTGAAGTTAGGCAATTTTTAATGAAATTATGCTATTTAAGCTTTTGTTTAGTTTTCTTCAATTGTGAAAAAAATAAGAATGTATTGTATTTTTGCAAGTGCTTATTGAATAAGCTGTGCTTATTGGGAATTTGGAAGCCAAAAAGAATCCACTGGCCTGTCATAAAGACAGGCAAGCTTAAAGGGAATTGAGTATTGTTAGTATAGACATATCAGAAGTTGTTTGTTTCTGATTTAGTGCATCATTTATTAGTTTAGTCATAGCTAAATTGTTATTTAATCAATATTATATTTGATAATTGTGCTACTGTTTCATAATTTGTCTATATTTGGATCTGAGTTGTTTTTTAATTTAACATCTGAGAATTTTTGTTCTATAATAGCATCTAGGCTTTGTTTGGTTTGATTTGAGTTTGATTTAAGTTGGATTTAGTTGAGACTGTCACCTTAAAGGGGTGTTTGGTTGTCAGAAACTTGATGGTGTAACTGTTGATTCAGAAGTTGTGTTTGGTTTAATTAAGTCACATAGGTTGCATGGTAGTTTGATAAAACATAAATCAGTTAGGAATAACAGTTAGTAGGATAAGTTAGTTAGTTACATAATCATTTTAGTATTTCATAATAAAGTAATTTAGCTTAAATTAGCTTAATATTAGATTAATATAATATAATTTATGAGTTAGAGTACTTGGAAGTGGACTGTCTGAGATAATTGGTCCCCTGTGCATCAGATTTTCATCCAAATACTAAGCCACTTTTAGGACAATTAATTAGTTTGGAAATCAGAACTTTTGGTGGATTTTAGATCTCAGTAGGATAGTAAGTGATTTGCCACTTTAAATTTGTACCCCTGAGTTTATTTGCTCAAGCTTATTGGCTTATTAGTTGAATACTTTGAACCCCAATATCTGTTTTACACAAGTAGGTCTGCAATTGTGTATTGTGCTTTATTGCTTGAGATAATTGGTTCATTTGAGTTATTTAAACACCTTAAGTGTTGTTAATAAGTGAAATTATAGTTTCATCTCATATTCACATGTGAAGATAATAAATTAGCAAAAAATTTTTTAATTAAAATAGGCAATTTAAGATTTTTTTTGAGTTTACTTCACTTGTGAAGAGAATAAGAATGTATTGTATTTTTGAGATAATAAGCGTATGTAAGTGTAATTATAGTTTCAAGACATGTGAAGATAATTATTAAGCAGATGAACTTTTTATTAAATTAGGCGATTTAAGCTTTCATTTAATTATCTTTGCTTGTGAAGAAAATCAAAATGAATTGAATTTTCGAGTTTATAAGCGTAAATAATTGTAAATATAGTTTCATCACATGTGAAGACAATAAATTAGTAATTTAAGCTTTTTTTGAGTTTCCTTCACTTGTGAAAAAATTATAAGAGAATGTATTGTATTTTTGAGCTTATAAATAAGTGTAATTAAAGTTTCATCAAATGAAATTACTTTATATAAGCTTTCGTTTAGTTTTCTTCACAAGTTCTAAAAATCAAAATGTATTAGATTTTATAGGCTACAATTGCAAAATAGTCTAACTCAAATGTGAAGATAATCACTCAGAATAGTTATACTATTTTCACATGTGAAATTTTTTTTACAAAGCCAATTGTTGATATGTTTAATTCTTTTTGAAGGTATACATTATATAAGGCAAGATGAATCAGATATTTGTGAAGAAATTGAAGTAGAAGATGGAATTTTTCTTTACAAGCCAATTGTTGATGAATCTGACATACCGAAAATTGGGAAAGAGTTCACATCTATAGAGGAATGCATAAGAATGTATGAAAACTATGCTGATAAAGCAGGTTTTGGTGTTAGGCTATCAACACAAAATACTCTGAAAAGTGGTATTGTAGAAAGAAAATATTTGGTTTGCAACAGGGAGGGATTGGCAAAAGGTGTTAATAAGGATACATTGAGTGAAGAAACTAGTGAAACTCAGATTAGAATGTCAAGTATTTCAAGGACAGGATGTATGGCAAGGGTTAAATTTAAGCTTAATGATAGTCATACAAAATATGAATTGTATGATTTTGAAGAAAAACATAATCATACATTCATTCCTGTAGTGTATAGAAATCTGACAAAAAAGAAGAGAAAAATGAATCACAAACAAAAAATTTACATGCAACAACTAGGAGGGACGAATATAGGTGCAACAAGAGCACATCACCTTTATGCAGCTACGAATGGAGGATATGATTCAGTTGATGCAACAGAGACTGAGTTTAGGAATCATACAAGGGACTTGAACAGTCATATTGGTGATAGTGACGCACAGATGTTGATTAACAAGATGGAAAATAGAAAAAAAAAATGTTGCAAATTTTTCTTTTGAGTTTTCTGTTGTAAACAGCCAGCTGGATTCATTGTTTTGGGCAGATGAGATGGCCAAATATAATTACAAAGAATTTGGAGATACTATATCTTTTGACGCAACTTTCATGGCCAACAAGTATGTTCTCTTTCATTTTAATTAATTAATTCCTTTTATATGAATTGCATTTGTTTTATATGAATTTTTGTTTTGATTATAATATTTTTTCTTTTTTTAAATACCAGTAACATATTTTCACTTGTGAAAAAAGTATTGATAAAGTTGTTTTATGTAGATATAACATGGTATTTGTACCTTTCACTTGTGAAATTTTGAAAATTACGAATATATTAAATTGAAATAATTTGTATAACATATATTCACTTGTGAAAAAAGTATTGATAAAGTTGTTTTATGTAGATATAATATGGTATTTGTACCTTTCACTTGTGAAATTTTGAAATTACGAATATATTAAATTGAAATAATTTGTATAACATATATTCACTTGTGAAAAAAGTATTAATAAAGTTGTTTTATGTAGATATAACATGGTATTTGTACCTTTCACTTGTGAAATTTTGAAAATTATGAAAATATTAAATTAAATAATTTGTATAACATATTTTCAGTTGTGTAAAAAGTATTGATAAAGTTGTTTTATGTAGATATAACATGGTTTTTGTACCTTTCACTTGTGAAATTTTGAAATTACGAAAATATTAAATTGAAATAATTTGTGTAATATATTTTCACTTGTGAAAAAAGTATTGATAAAGTTGTTTTATGTGGATATAACATGGTATTTGTACCTTTCACTTGTGAAATTTTGAAATTACAAAAAAATTAAGGGTCCGCTTGGTTCAAAGTGGGGAAAGGAAAAGGGAAAGGGAAAAGGAAAGGAATGCAAAAGAATGAGTGAGGTGGGTAATCAATACCTTACCCCTCAATTTAATCTATAATGGTTGATTACCCACTACGGGGTAATCAATACCTTACCCCTCCTTTACCAAGCACCATTATTCAAAGAATGTGGGCCCTTTTCAATTCCTTACCCATTCCCCACCCCTCCTTTACCCCCCACCAAGCACCCCCTAAATTGAAATAATTTGTATAACATATTTTCACTTGTGAAAAAAGTATTGATAAAGTTGTTTTATGTAGATATAACATGGTATTTGTACCTTTCACGGGAATTGACAACCATAGAAAGTGTGTCACATTTGGTGCTGGAATGCTGTCTAATGAAACGACAAAATCATACATTTGGTTGTTGAGATGTTTCTTAAAGGCATTTTCAAAACAACCAAGATTGGTTGTGACTGATCAAGATCCTGCAATGAGGAAAGCATTGCAGCGGTGTTTAAAGAATCAAAACACAGACTTTGTATGTGGCACATAACAAATAAGCTTCCATTAAAGGTAAGACAATAATATATAGTGTCTTCAAATGATAAAATAAGAATTTAACAAATAAGAATGTATTTATTTTTTTGAAGTTTTAAGTGTAATTCTCTGTGAAAAAAAAAATCATTAAATTGTGAAAATATCATACTTAATATTTTAATTAGGTCACTTAAGTATTGACTACAATATCTTTGTTTGTAATCTTCAGATTTGCAAAACAATTCTGGACAATGGTACTTTTAGGAGAAGGCTTCATAGATTAGTTTGGAGTCTGTATATTGGTCCAGAAGAGTTTGAAGCAAAATGGTTGCAGATGATTACAGAATTCAATCTGCAAGAAAACAAATGGTTATCAGATATGTTTGAAATACGAGAGAGATGGATTCCAGCTTATTTTAAATATGTTGCATTATGTGGGCTTATGAGAACAACATCAAGATCAGAGAGTGAGCATTCATTTTTTCAAAATTTCACAAGCAGAGGATCAACATTGTTAAACTTCATGATGGGTTTTGAATCTGCTATGGAAAGACAAAGGCATAATCAAGAAGTTCTTGATAATGAAACAATTCAAAAAGTACCAAGATTCAAAACGAAATTGCAAATCGAACGTAATGCTGCTAAGATGTACACAAGGACAATTTTTCTGCTGATTCAAGATGAAATTAACTCTGCTGTTTATGATTGTCATCAAGTTTCTGAGGATAAAGTTGATGGGATTGAAGTTCTGACAATTAAAGAATTAAGAGAATTCAAGCCAACGAAGACAAAGAAAAGGTATAATTTTGGAGAAAATGAAGTACAAAACAAAAGGGATAGCGAAAAGAAAGAGCTACGTTTCAAGGTATGTCTTATTCTTACAAATTAATTTTTTTTAATTAATGGTATTTTTCACATATGAAAAATCTGTAAAATGTAGAATGTAGAAAATTGAATTATAACACATACTGATTAAATAAAATATAATACTTTTCACATGTGAAATTTATATAAAAATGATGGATGTGGTAATATGAATTTTCAACTATGCAATTGATATTATAATTAGGCAATTTTATCATTTACTTTCAACTATACATTTAATAAAAATAGAATTTTTTTTAATTAATGGTATTTTCACATATGAAAAATCTGTAAAATGTAGAATGTAGAAATTTGAATTATAACACATACTGATTAAATAAAAGATAATATTTTTCACATGTGAAATTTATATAAAAATGATGGATGTGGTAATATGATTTTTCGACTATGCAATTGATCTTATAATTAGGCAATTTTATCATTTACTTTCAACTATGCATTTAATAAAAAAAACTTAATATTTTTCTACATCCGCATTTAATCTGAAATTATTTTTACTTGTGAAAACACAAAAATTTTACAAAAAATTACTTTATACTTTTACTTAAAAAAAATCAAATTAATATTTTAATTTTATTTTTGAACATGTAGGTATCAATTGATATATCAAATGGGACAATGGTATGTTCTTGCATGAACTTTGCAAGATTTGGATACTTGTGTAGGCATATATTTTGTGTTATGAAAGGAAAAGGAATAGAAGTTATTCCTGAGAAATACATATTACGACGATGGATGCGAGACATATTGCCACCAGATATTAGAAAAAAGAGAAATCTGAATAACTCAGAAGGAGATAAAATTATGGAGCTTTCAAGTACAGCTTATTCTGCTGTAGATTATTGCCTGAACATTTTGGCAAAAGATATACCAAAACTGACTGAATATGTGGAGAGTATTAAAAGACTAAAGACTGAAGTTGAGGAAGCAAATCCAAATGCTAAGCCATTAAGTAAGAAGGAGATGTTTAACATTCAGCTTGGAGTAGAAAAACCAGATACCAATCTTGTTCAGAATCCAGATAGGTGTAAAACAAAAGGAGATGGTGATGTTTCTAAAAGAATGAGAAGTGATTTGGAGAAAGCAAGAGACCATTTGAAGAAGAAGAGAAGATTTTGTAAAAAATGTAGTAAGCGGAGGAGACATGACAGTAGAAACTGCACATGGAATGAAATTGAAATTGCATACGATAGTGATTCAACAGTGTACAGTGATTGATTCAAGAGGAAAAGAAGACTTTCAGAAGACACTAGAGAAAAAGAACTGCACATATTAGTACTTTCGTTCATTTTTTGAAAATTCAACATTGTTAAATATTAATATATTACTCTGAAGATAGAGCATCAAGATAGAAATTTCTGTAGTTTTTATATGCACTTTGAAGAAAATATATTTACTCTCACATGTGAAATAATTTTCAATTGTCCATTTATTCTGAATTTATTTTCACTTATGAAAAAACAAATCACTTATGTATTCAATTTTATCTCTCTGAATTTAGGTGATAAATTTGAATAAACTTGAATTTATTTTCACTTGTGAAAAATTGAATTTTTTTCTCATAGTAATATAGTGTTATTTGAGTTAAAATTTGAAAAAACTGAATTAATTTGCACTTGTGAAAAATGTAAAAAACGAAATTTTCATTTGTGAAAAAAACAAAAAAACGTTAAAGTTCTTTCTTTTCACTTGTGAAAAAAAAATCAAATTTAAAAACAAAATCGATGTTTATAAAAATTTCACATGTGCAAAAAATTCTTCATATTAAATTAATGTTATTTCCCTTAAAATTTGAAGAAACTCAATTATTTTTCACTTGTGAAAAATTAAAGTTCTTTAGTTTCACTTGTGAGGAAAATAAAAAAAATATAAACATATTTATTTTCACATGTGAGGAAATTGAATTCTTTTTACTTGTGAAAAAAATAAAACTTATTTATTTAGCTGAAATTTTCGTCACATGTGAAAAAAAATAAAAGTTAAAAATCTTTATTTTAACTTGTTAAGAAAACAAAATAATTTTTTTATTGTGAATAAACAAAAAAATGTTAAACTTCTTTATTCTCACTTGTGAAGATAACAAAATAAAAAAGATAATTTTTTTCCTGAAAATTTGAAGAAACGTAATTATTTTTCACTTGTGACGATATCAAAAAGGTTAAAATTTTTTATTTTCAATTGTGAAAAAAAAATAGAAGTTTCAAATAAAAGTTAAAAATCTTTATTTCACTTGTGAAGATAACAAAATAAAAAAGATTAAATTTTTTCATGAAAATTGGAATAAAAGGAATTATTTTTCACTTGTGAAAAACAAAAAAACGTTAAACTTCTTTATTTTCATTTGTGAAAAAACATAATAAAAAAGATAAATTTTTTACAGAAAATTTGAAGAAACGTAATTATTTTTCACTTGTGAAGAATACAAAAATGTTAAAATTCAATATTTTCACTTCTGAAAAAAAAAATAAAAGTTTCAAATAAAAGTTAAAATTCTTTATTTTCACTTGTGAAAAAACAAAAAAATGTTAAACATCTTTATTTTCACTTGTGAAGAAAACAAAAAAAAAGCTAAATTTTATCGTTAATATTTGAAGAAACGTAAATATTTTTCACTTGTGAAGAAAACAAATTAAAATAAAATTTTTCTGAAAATTTGAAGAAACAGAATTATTTTTCACTTGTGAAAAATTAAGATAAAGAGCTCCAATTATGTAACGATTACATAATTGGAGCTCCTTATCACTTGTGAAAAAAAAATAAAAGTTAAAATTGAGGAAAAAAAATGTTTAACTACTATATTTTCACTTGTGAAAAAACAAAATAAATTAATTTATATAATATATAATGTTAACTGCTTTGCTTATTTGTCAAATGTTAATAGGTTTATTTTCAATTGTAATAAAATAAAATAAAAAAGATAAATTTTTTTCAGAAAATTTGAAGAAAAGTAATTATTTTTCACTTGTAAGGAAAACAAAAAGGTTAAAATTTTTTATTTTCACTTGTGAAAAAAAAATAGAAGTTTCATATAAAAGTTAGAAATCTTTATTTCACTTGTGAAGAAAACAAAATAAAAAAGATTATTTTTTTTCTTGAAAATTTGAATAAAAGGAATTATTTTTCGCTTTTGAAAAAACAAAAAAATGTTAAACTTATTTATTTTCACTTGTAAAAAAACATAATAAAAAAGATAAATTTGGAGAAACGTAATTATTTATCACTTGTGAAGAAAACTAAAAAGTTAAACTTCTTTATTTTCACTTGTGAAAAAAAAAAAAAAAAAAAAAAAAAAAAGTTTCAAATAAAAGTTAAAATTCTTTATTATTTTTCACTTGTGAAAAAACAAAAAAATGTCAAACTTCTTTACTTTCACTTGTGAAAAAACAAAATAAAAAAGATAATTTTTTTCCAGAAAATTTGAAGAAACGTAATTATTTTCACTTGTGAAGAAAACAAAAACGTTAAATTTCTTTATTTTCACTTGTGAAAAAAAAAATAAAAGTTTCAAATGAAAGTTAAAATTCTTTATTTTCATTTGTGATGAAAACAAAAACAAAAAAGATTAATTTTTTTCAAGGAAATTTGAATAAAAGGAATTATTTTTCACTTGTGAAAAAACAAAAAAATATTAAATTTCTTTATTTTCACTTGTGAAAAAGCATAATAAAAAAGATAAATCTGAAAAAACGTAATTATTATCACTTGTGAGAAAAAAATAAAAGTTTCAAATAAAAGTTAAAATTCTTTATTTTCATTTGTGATGAAAACAAAAACAAAAAAGATTAATTTTTTTCATGGAAATTTGAACAAAAAGGAATTATTTTTCACTTGCGAAAAAACAAAAAAATATTAAACTTTTTTATTTTCACTTGTGAAAAAAAATAATAAAAAAGATAAATTTAGAGAAACGTAATTATTTATTACTTGTGAAGAAAACAAAAACGTTAAACTTCTCTATTTTCACTTGTGAAAAAAAATTCAAATAAAAGTTAAAAATCTTTATTTTCAGTTGTGTAGAAAAGTAAATAAAAAAGATTAATCTTTTTCATTAAAATTTGAATAAAAGGAATTATTTTTCACATGTGAAAAAACAAAAAAACATTAAACTTGTTTATTTTCACTTGTGAAAAAAACATAATAAAAAAGATAAATGTTTTCCAGAAAATTTGAAGAAATGTAATTATTTCTCACTTGTGAAGAAAACAAAAACGTTAAAATTCTTTATTTTCACTTGTGAAAAAAAAAATAAAAGTTTCAAATAAAAGTTAAAATTCTTTATTTTCACTTGTGAAGAAAACAAAATAAAAAAGATTAATTTTTTTAATTAAAATTTGAATAAAAGGAATTATTTTTCACTTGTGAAAAAACAAAAAAATGTCAAACTTCTTTACTTTCATTTGTGAAAAAACAAAATAAAAAAGATAATTTTTTTCCAGAAATTTGAAGAAACGTAATTTCTTTCACTTGTGAAGAAAACAAAAACGTTAAATTTCTTTATTTTCACTTGTGAAAAAAAAAATTCAAATAAAAGTTAAAATTATTTATTTTCATTTGTGATGAAAACAAAAACAAAAAAAAATTAATTTTTTTCATGGAAATTTGAATAAAAGGAATTATTTTTCACTTGTGAAAAAACAAAAAAATGTTAAACTTCTTTATTCTCACTTGTGAAAAACATAATAAAAAAGATAAATTTGAAAAAACGTAATTATTATCACTTGTGAAAAAAAATAAAAGTTTCAAATAAAAGTTAAAATTCTTTATTTTCAATTGTGATGAAAAAAAAAAACAAAAAAGATTAATTTTTTTCATGTAAATTTGAATAAAAGAAATTATTTTTCACTTGAGAAAAAACAAAAAAATGTTAAACTTCTTTATTTTCACTTGTGAAAAAAAATAAATTTGGAGAAACGTAATTATTTATCACTTGTGAAGAAAACAAAAACGTTAAACTTCTCTATTTTCTCTTGTGAAAAAAAAATAAAAGTTTCAAATAAAAGTTAATATTCTTTATTTTCACTTGTGAAGAAAACAAAATAAAAAATATTAATTTTTTTCATCAAAATTTGAATAAATGGAATTATTATACACTTGTGAAAAAACAAAAAAATGTTAAACTTCTTTATTTTCACTTGTGAGGAAAACAAAAATGTAATTATTTTTCACCTGTGAAGAAAACAAAAAAATGTTAAACTTCTTTATTTATCACTTGTGAAAAAAAAATAATAAAAAAGATAAATTTGGAGAAACGTAATTATTTATCACTTGTGAAGAAAACAAAAACGTTAAACTTCTCTATTTTCACTTGTGAAAAAAAATAAAAGTTTCAAATAAAAGTTAATATTCTTTATTTTCACTTGTGAAGAAAACAAAATAAAAAAGATTAATTTTTTTCATGAAAATTTGAATAAAAGGAATTATTATTCACTTGTGAAAAAATAAAAAAATGTTAAACTTCTTTATTTTCACTTGTGAGGAAAACAAAAATGTAATTATTTTTCGCTTGTGAAGAAAACAAAAACGTTAAACTTCTTTATTTTCACTTGTGAAAAAACATAATAAAAAAGATAATTTTTTTTTCCAGAAAATTTGAAGAGACTTAATTATTTATCACCTGTGAAGAAAACAAAAACGTTAAATTTCTTTATTTTCACTTGTGAAAAAAAATAAAGTTTCAAATAAAAGTTAAAATTCTTTATTTTCACTTGTGATGAAAACAAAAATAAAAAAGATTAATTTTTGTCGTGGAAATTTGAATAAAAAGGAATTATTTTTCACTTGTGAAAAAAACAAAAAAAATGTTAAACTTCTTTATTTTCACTTGTGAAGAAAACAAAAAAAAAAAGATAAATTTTTTCGTGAAAATTAGAAGAAACGTAATTATTTTTCACTTGTGAAGAAAACAAAAACGTTAAACTTCTTTATTTTCACTTGTGAAAAAAAAATAAAAGTTTCAAATAAAAGTTAAAAGTCTTTATTTTCACTTTTGAGGAAAACAAAATAAAAAAGATTAATTTTTTTCATGAAAATTTGAATAAAAGGAATTATTTCTCACTTGTGAAAAAAAAACGTTAAACTTGTTTATTTTTACTTGTGAAAAAACATAATAAAAAAGGTAAATTTTTTCCAAAAAATTTGAAGAAACGTAATTAATTCTCACTTGTGAAGAAAACAAAAATGTTAAAAAAAAAAATTCACTTGTGAAAAAAAAATAAAAGTTTCAAATAAAAGTTAAAATTCTTTATTTTCACTTGTGAAAAAAAAATAAAGTTTTCCTCATATTAATATGTTGCAAATTCTTGAATATAATATAAATATGATTCATTCACTTAAATTCAAATTTGAAATTACATAAGTTCAAAAGTAAATTAAAATTTAAAAATAAATTACATATACTTAAATTAAAAGTTGAATTTTTAATCATGAGATAATCCTAAATATGCAGTCTCATAATCAAAATCTTCAACATCTTCTGGTTCCGTTTCCTCATCTTCAACATCTTTCGATTTTGCATCTTCAAATAAATTGATTCGAGGCATATTCGCAAACTGTTTGGCTTGATCTTCTATAAGAAGTCTCTTACGTTTTTTTCTTCTTCTTGTTCAACTTCCTTTAGCAATATCGGTATCTCGAATTCATTTTCTCATTGTATGTAAGTTTCATCAGAATCCCATACAGTCTCATCTTTTTTAGGGTTGGTGTTTTTATCCTCAATCACACCTGTTACATAGATATGAATCATATAATATGCAGATTTAGATTTGAACTTATATTTAATATGAAAATACCTTTTTCGGAATCAGTTTTGTTGTCATTTGTTACTTCAATTTTTTCTTTTCTGAAAAACAATAAGAAAGCATATACATGACATCAATTACACTTTACTGAATTTTTTATTAAATAAAAAATAAATAAAAGGATAAGTCATACTTTTCAGATTTTTCTGTCTTGAACTCCAAAAGTGCATCAGTTGCAGACCTTTTTTTGGATGAACTATCTGTGTTGGAAGAAGACATAGCTAATTATGATGCAAAGTTATTTTCTGATGAGAGTATTTTCAATTTGTTTATGTGAAATATAGTGGAAGTTACACTAAATATATAGATACCAAGAGGGATAACCAACAGGCACCATTTAATACAAAATGCATTTTCCAGAAAAAACTACTTTTAAAACAATAACTACCATCATATTTGTCAACTTAATAACCGCTTTCATAACTGCTTTGATATTTCACATGTGAAAGTTGTATAATTTTCGGAAATTAAAAAGTCCTATGATTAATGAAAATTTTATTTTAATTTTTGATCCAGTCTAGGTTAATTGAATTAGTACTAGGGAATTTTTAAAGTCTCATAGTCAAGCGTGGTTTCTTATTTTTCAAAATTAAATTGTAAATATTAATTGCAAAAACAAATTTAATCTTATCTCTTTGTATTTATTTAAAAATGTGAAAAAACTGAATTCATTTTCACTTGTGAAAAAAAAAATTAAAGTGAATGTATTTCACTTGTTAAATAATACAAAAATCAAAGTTAATTTTTGTATTCAACATTGTTAAATCATAATATGATTCTCTGAAGAAAGAGTATCAAGATATAGATTTCTGAAATTTTTATATGCATTTTGATGGAAAAAATAAAGTTTTTCACTTGTGAACATTAAAACTAGAAAATAAAACTACACATGCACAGAATTTATTTTCACTTGTGAAAATAAAGTTTTTCACTTATGACAAAAAAAGTTCATTCTTCAAATAAAATTGAATTTACTTTCATTTGTGAAATATATAAAGTTATTTATTTAAAATTATATTTATTTAATATATAATTTTCAAATGTAAAAAAAAAACATTAAAGTTCTTTCTTAAAAAAAAAATTAAGATATTTATTTTACACTTGTGAAAAATAATTCATTTAAAAAAAAAAAAAAAAAAGTTTTGTAAAACTGTATTTCTACTAAAGTGATTTTATTTTCACTTGTGAAAAAACAGAAACAAATTAATTTTACTTTTTAACAAATTGCATGTATAGAATATTTTCACTTGTGAAAAAAAATATTGGTTCTCTCAGATGTGAAAAAAAAAGAATTTAGTCTGTACATTTAAAACATAATTTATTTTAAAATGTGAAATTTTCCTCATATGCATTTTATATTATTTCTTTGATTTTATTTTAAAATGTATTTCACTTGTGAATAAAAAAATAAAATATTGTAAGTTTACAAAAGAATAGGAAGTTAAACATTCAAAAGCAAAACATTTTCCATTTAATAAAAGATTCATAACAAGATAAAATTTTGAAATGTTTAGACAAGAGCAACATTTATCGAACATAAAATATGCTATAACGAAATTTATAACTTGGGAAACTTCTACGGATCAAATGACAAATGTAGGTTGTTATAATCGAAAAACTAGAAAGAATTACAACTGCTCCAAAAGATTGCATCTTTGGTTTCTATTCTTAACTGTTGTTTGAATAAGTTCTTTTCTTGAGTTCTTTTCAATTATGCTGAATTTTACAACTTCTTTAAGAAAATCATTCCTGCACAAATTATTATCTGACAAAATAATCCTGGCAGCAAATTTTGATCTGATAAGAAGAGGAAAAAAAATCATTAAAAATCTGTAAAATAAACAAAAAAAGAAAACAAATAAAAATGTATTTCACATGTGTAAACGCATAAAAAAATAAAATATTTTAATATAAAGCACATTAAATCTTTGAAAGACAAGTGACTAACTGTAGAGTGTTAAGTTGCTTTGTCTGCTCCTTAGATTCCTTTAATAGTCCATAATCCCATTTACTCTCATTCTCACCGAAAAACATGTTCATATGTGACATTAAGAAAACACCATCATCAATATGATTATCCTTAGTTCTCCAACCCATCTTTAATCTTTCTGCAATAACTCTTTGAAATGAAAAACCAATGCTTGGTGAACTGTATTTGGTGTGGAATTTTGCAAACATTTTAATCTGCAAATAATAATAAAAAATAATAAATGATAAAATAAAAATTAAAATAATAATAATAAATATTAATATGTATTTAAATTTTTTCTTACCAAAAGTTCAGGAATTGAACAATATCTAGTTTCAATCTCTTCATCAATGCTTGAATTGTCTATAATTACAACTTTATGTTTCTTCAAATCAAAGCATATTAAGAAGAAGTGGTCTACACAGCAAATCGGAAAAAAAACCTGAAAATAAATAAATAAATAAATAAAAATTCATATAATATTATAAAGTACATATTTGATAAAAAATAATAGAAAATAAAAAAACCATACCAAATTGAAATTTCCAGATGATGGAATCCTTTTTGCATGGTAATCACTTAGCAAAACTTTTTCAAATTCATCATATTTCTCAGCAAAGTCAGTTTTAACATTGAGTATGTCTTTTGTCTATATAAAAAATTAAAGATAATAATCAATAATTTACTCAAAATATAAACTGTAGTACAAGATTCTAAAAAATTGTATCTAAAATAAACAATACATTTCAAACCAAGTAATTAAAGTAAACATAGACAAACAATTAATCGTTTCTAAATTAAAACTGAAGAACAAATAATGTTATAATATACAATATACAAAACAAAAACCATTTCAAGATAATTTTTTCGCAAGTGAAATTTAACAAGTGAAACTTTAACAATAATCAACAAATGTGGAACTTCAATCCATGGGGAATGTTTCCACCATATATGCACCCAAGTCAAATACAAAACATGTTCGGGACAAACAACTTTGGTCAAATGAGACAATGAAAACGTAAAAACTTTCGCCATTCATACATGGAAATCTTTGATGTCACCCCGTGTTCGGACTTTCCCTTGAAGATTTTGAAGTTAAACGCATTGAAGACAAAAGGTACACATTTCCTTTTATTTCCTTGTAAACAAATGCATGCTTAGTTTAGTATCTAGCTTTTATGTGATTTTGATTGGTTCATTATTCTCTCTAGTTTTTATTTCTATACATATATATACTTATTTACTTATTATATATATATATATATATATATATATATATATATATATACTAGTTTTCGAAGCCCGCCCGAAGGGCGGGCATGACTTATAATTATTCTTTAAACGGTGTTAGTTAACGGAAGTTCATTTTTAAGGACGGGAGCTTAATTAACTATAACCACCTTACAAACACTTATGTAAATATAGTTCCACAAAAATAACAACTAAGCAAGACAATCGAGCTGTAGCATTTATGTACTCCTCTATTGTTCATTCTTATGAAAAAGCATCTATTGGTGATGCACCAATTGTCACTGAATCATTCTTTCAGATAACAATATTATTAAAACGTTTGGTTATAGATAACTCCTAGATGTTGAATTCTACTATTTCACTACTTATTTGAAAGATAGCTTTTTCCTGGCAGCTGTTTATCCCTTTGTTTCAAAGAAAATGATTTTATCCAGTGTACTTCAAAGGCAACCGTTTATCCGAAGGTAAACAAACTAAAATGAAAGTTATAATAATTTAAATCACTTACTCCATAACCATTGTCTTTATAGTTAATATACATTACATATTAAGCATTTATGTTACTAACCTTCCATGTCCATCGTCAACAATACGGTTAGCATAATCAACCGAGGGATTAAAGGAGCCATTTACTTATTAAGTGTCAATTCAAGTTTTGTTCATCTAGCTCCAATAATTATTATGTGTCAATTCAAGTTTTGTTCATCTAGCTCCAATGAGCAGCACATGTGAGTTAGAAAAACAGGTAAAACAGAGAAGTAATAATCCAAATTTTTTTTTGGCTAACTTCGTAAAGTCAAAAACTGAACACAATCCTTATACATTATTATTAGCAACTGCATTTCCAAGCACATGATACCATGCAAACTCCATGGCCTTGAAATGTAATCGAGTGACGATTACTCATCTTCACTTCTTTAGTCATGATCTTTATAAAACTAATTTTCTTCTCATTGAGTAGCAATCAAGGTACGAACTCTGTCTCGCACTACCACCGTCGAGTGCCATTTAACTACACAAACAATAAAACTTTATCAAGCTATTATACCATGTGTTAGTGAGTAATTGTATCAGTGGTGTAGTTAAACCATACTTCATGATCTTCTGGGTTCAATCAGTACATTGCAAGTTGCATTAATAATCAACTTTTTAAAAAGCTAATAAACATGACGATATCTTGTTCATATTCCCTTTTGCTGTCTCATGATCCATACACAAGGAGACGGTTTAGGAGCAATAGCAATGAGTCGCTCGCTACATTTTCCCATATTCGAACCCTTCATTCGACACACAAACTCATCAAAAGTCGAATGAGTCACAAGTCGACTCCACCAAGGACCTGAACCACAACCCGCCTGATGAAAAAGTGTGCACAACTACATAAGCTACTTGCACTATATTAAAATCTTTCCATTACTACACAAACTATGATTAAATTTTGACTGCAACCCAATTGAGCTAAAGCAAAACCAATATGAAATAACACATAAAGATAGCAAGATCATGATTCTTGATATGATAACAAAGATAACAGTTATTCAGAGGAGTATATTCAGTACCATAATACCAAACTAAGATTATATATACCCAAACACTCATTTGCAGCAGAATATCAAATTTGCAGACCTGAATCATTGCAGAAGAGAATTATTTGCAGACCTGGACCATAATACCAAACATATTATAGACCCAAACACTCATTTGCAGCAGACCTGAACCATAATTTGCAGATATTTGGCTTCTAAAAATGGAAAAGTGATGTTCGGGTCTTATCGGCTTGGCCCCGATAACCCTGCTGACATCCCTAGATACAATAAACAAAAAAAAAAAAGGAAAAATGTATATTAAATCGTGAAAGTGAATACTAAACACATAAGCGCCTACTTCCTCTTGCAGGAACTTGAACAATATCATAAACATGGGCTGCACATGTACCTGTGACGCACTCTCCTACACTGTCACCATTAGCTGTTTCAGCTCTCGAAACTCGTTCTACTGAAACCATCCACAGCAGACCCGTTTAACCAACATATATCAGGGGATTTATTCATCAGGTAAGTGAATTTAAATATCATTGGAAAATGTTACTTAATGAAAATAAAATATCAACATACGAAATTATTTATTTAATGCATTAATAATATAAAGTTTATTCAATTGTTCTATATAAACATAAGTCACTATAATTGGTATATATAGCTGTTCCAAACACCCGTATAAGTACTCAACTAACAGTAAATCAGTTAGGTATGTACAGCAAGATATTACAAAAGTTTAAACATATAAATTAATAACATAAGTTAAATCGAGGCACTAAAAAGTTACTGGACAAAAGAACGTTCTGTTTGTCAAAACGTACCACTGTGGTTGTTTCCACCAGACCGATAACAGAACAAAATATGCAGCTACCTGTAGTGGCTGCAGCCACAGTGACTGCAGCAGTTGTCGTGGCGACAACGACTGTTTCTATTGCAAAGTTGTCGTCGCAACAAAGATGGAACCATCAAATAAGAAGCAACTAAACCCGTCTTTGTATCAGCAAACCAAAATGAATATTTAAAGTGAAAGTGTCAAATCTCCAACCTGAAATTAGAGCAGCTCAAATTTAGTAACACCTAAGACATAAAGCATCTTGGATATGAGCATTCTTGACTAAGATAAACAATACTAATCCTATAATACTTGACCTGTTTGCTTGCCTTCTGTTGCATCGAGACCGAATAAGTACTATAAATATCAGAATGCCAAACGTTTTTATAGTGACATAACACCAGTACCAACAAAGACGACCCACTTTGAGATAGTTCTCGTTTGTTGATACATATTAACTGTATGCAATTTCAAATATGACTGGATAGAATGTTTCCCGAGGACACATGTTAAAACCAACAAACATACAACTTTCATGGACAATCACACTTATGTCCCTGGGAACTCTGTATTTAAGAGACTTCATCACAAACTCTATGCTCCAGGTCGAAGGGTAGATGATGAACAATTACCTCAAACATGAGTCATAACCCATACAGCCCAAACAGTTATGACTCACGTTTACTTGGTAAATCACTAAATTTGATAAGAAATATTTTGCTTACCCTTGCATGAAGATGCTCCCGCATATTTTATCAGAAGAACGAAAAAGTTCCAAGATTGTGTATATCATATGAAATCAATATGGTAGTGGTCGTAAAGCGGCACATTTGTCATCTGCAATATAATCTCGAATATTAAAAGCTTGGCTTGAATGGGGTAACCTACAAAAATAAAAGAAATATATAAGTAATTTAACTACATAATAATACACAAAATTATCAATTTCTTGCTCATACTTTAACTTATTGGTATGATAAACATGAGGGGCATGTAGATACCATTTGCTGTTCTTCCCGAATTGCCTCTTGAACCTGACTGCAGTGTGATATAGCCTATTTATGAAACATGTACTCCAGTGTGATATAGCCACTTAACGATCTTCAATACCCGATAACACAATCCTACTCCTTTGTGTCTCTTGTCGGCACACAACATACTCATATGGGATAAGATTCATACAGCCCTCTACGCATATTTTTCTGTTACAGAAACTGGACTATTAACAATCACAATCATCACACATCTTCGACTTCCAAATCTAATTGTATTGATTTTTTAGCGTTAAATCTGATTTCACAATCAATATTCTCCATCTCGCCTAAGTGTGGTCTTCAAAATTTGTACCAAAATTGCGCTCCACTGCAATGTAGGATACGTTTCAAGCATTTTCCCCATTGCTAAAATATTAAAGTTAAACATTTTTTCATATTGCCCAGCTGTTATAAACTTAATATAATCACTAAATCAGAAATTATGTTTATCCAAACATTTTTATTCAATATCATAATGATCGCAAGTGCAAAAATGTAAAGAAAATTATGACTGACCTGACGATTTGGTTCCCTGGTCCTCTGATTATTACAAATATCAATGGCTTTAGCACGGGATTTTGTGGAGTTGCCACACCAAGACTCACTCAACAACCATTCTTGTGGGAGTGAAAAGATTGGGCAGTTTGGAAGATCCTGAAATTCAAGATAATTTTCTTTGGTACAGTTTCGCTTTTGGCTTTTTCCATTATAACCTTGTCATGCATAAGTTTCACAGTAGAATCATACCCAAAAACACAACTGAGCTACACATCACTTGAAACAATAACAATGTGTTGGAAAATACAGACAAGCATTTCAAAAGAGTTTTAGGCACTATATTTATATGAAAAAAATTCAGTGGTAACCTGTGTTTTCGAAAATATCAAGTAAGGAAGTAATGACTCAAGTACGCATATAGGAGTTTACTTGCCAAAGAAAACTATTTTGACCAATATCTCATTATTAACAGCAATCACACATCTAAGCCTACCTGGATAATTTGTTGAACTTCAACTATACTCACACCTTCAAGCTCTTTCAGATATTGACTTCCTTGAGGCATACATCCTGCCACCACGAGTGGCTTTTTTGCGCTTTTACATTTTGATATCAATGTGTCCATGGCTGACTAACTTGGGGACTTTACTGTACAACTGCATCGACACTTACACCACGTAACTGTTCAGGCATTACTTAGGTATGTGAAGAAGTACATGCTGTCGCATTTTCTTTCAAATCATTCCTAACATTGGGTAATAAGTGAAACTTGGTTGCATTTTTAAGCAATTTGCAGTCTCGTCATGATTAAAATGCAACGAAGAAAAACTTGTCTCTGTGGTTTTTAATTGAATTTTTTAAGCCAATATATAGTTGTATGTCATTATAAACCGATACTAATAGACATATTGGCATCTACTAATTAAGTTTTAATATAAATATGCTTCATGTAAGTTGGGTTATTAGCGGTTTAAAAGAATACAGATACAAAAAACTTACAAATGAGCATTTAATCTTAATCAGGTATACTTATAGTCATTTTATATCGACCATCTAGCCGAGCTCGTCTATTATCTGAAGCCGTCTTGGTCATAAGTTCATAACCCTGCATATTGGGTAGTCTTATAGCCAGCGGTCAATTGATTACGTACTTGTATCGGATATATCAAAGTCAAACATTATTCTTTCGGGTAGTCTTATAGCTAAGCAGCGGTCAGCTGCTATATGATTCTTGCTGTCAACAAATTTCGTACAAGAAGAATTTGTGAAAAAGTTACTTACTTTGAGGAAGCAAATAAACTTGATATTCCTAGCTTAGCACATGGCAGAAGGGAGCATCAAAATTAATTTAAAGCATGAACAATACTTTTATTGAAAATCCTAAGTTCATGATTACCTGTAGGGCTTGCATCTCTGTCTAGCCTTCATTCATTAGTTTTTTTAACAATGATAAACGCCTCCCGTAAGGCTGCAAGACAAAAACATGACAAAATTATATATAAAAAGTATATACATCTAAAAGTAGAAGTTGGCAAATTATGGTTGTCTCATTATTTAAAGGTGACATCAGTTGGCACATAATAAGACGTTGATAGATTGGATTATTGTTGATCCGATATGTCTCGACCAGCTTCAATGGTAAATCTGAAAAAAGAGCAAAGTTATTATAAATTAGAATATGAATCTAAGCGTGATATATTAACTACTCACTATACCGGTAACCTTGATAACAGTTGGAAAAAAGGCACTCCAACCCGTCTCTGGCGGCTCCACGTAAATATAAGAATGTATTGATCTGGCCACTGGTATAATCTAAAGCCAATGGCATGACTCTCGTATACCTTGACACAGACAACAGTTCGTTATTCTTATGAACCAAGAATGGCTGCTTGTTTATTGCCGATGATCACAGCGTTTGAAGCATTGTATGGTCTACTTAATTCTTATTTTCTATTTCACTTCCATCTTTTATGAAGTTGAGCAGGTGATTAACAAAATAATTTTTGACTTCCTTAACTGCTAAGTGGAGCATTGTGTCACCATTATTATTTAAAAAAAGATCCAAGTTGATCATAATATTGAATAGTAATTAAATTAGTAATGGAATTTGTATTTGCTTTGTGACTATATGCAAAGTACCCCATCACCATTCGGTTGTAACGTCGCATAGAGTGTTGTTGTAGCCCCATGAAATTTAAACTTCATAAGGGTCAAATATGAGTAGTTTCTTGTAAATTATTCTGTTTAAACACGAAAATTCAAGTGGCCACACTAACCTGTAGGATAGTTTTCACAAAGCATCTACCAACCGAGTAGATTAAACCTGATCATGAACAATACAATATCAAAAGGTCAATTTTGAGTATCTAAGTTTATGTCTAAACAATAGAAATTCATATTTTACCATCAATAAAGATTTTGATGACGTTAAAGATTAGTTGCAATGGCACACTGGGATGTGGGAGGCAAGGAGTTCGCAGTTAACTACACCTTTTGTTCCTGGTTTGTGACAATTATTGGTTATCTTAGAGCTAAATTTTAATCTATTCCCAAACATTATAATTAAAAAAGTTTTACCTTGAATGCCCTTGTTAGCTTGTGGGTGTGCAATATGTTGGCGAACTTTGACTGTCCGTAGACATCTATAGTTTCTTGTTAAGCTGAAAAGGCAAAACAAACCAAAACGGGGAATTGCCTCTTGTTAAGTTGGAAAGTCGTCATCTTCTCTGAAATTTTTTGGAAGAAATAATTCATTTCGTAAATCAGTACTCCCCTTATCAGTTGTAATAGTTGCAACAATCACCAAGAAGTCATGTTGTACCTTTACAGCCCATTATGCACTTTCAATTAGATTGCAAAACATAGATAAAATGCATATTACATCTAATAAGAATGAACTAAAATAACCTTAAAGTAGTAGTAATTTTTAATACATGTTGTTGTTCATCACTATGTGTTTTGATTCTTTTACTTGCGAAGCATTTGTTGTGGCTTGATTTTGACCTTCAATTTCCAATCTTGGGGTCACATATTCATCAGTATTTAATAGAAATAGAAAACAATGAGCAAAAAAATCATTGGTTAAAAAAACTTAGACGGGAAAAGTGACGGGTCAAAGAAAAAGTTATTAGCGCAAATATTACTAAAAGGAAATTGTTCATGGCTAGCTTCTGTCAAGCCAATTTGTACTCAATCTGTTTCATTTGTAATTCAGCTCATGAAATCCTCATTGAAGCTGCAAGTTGCACCTCAGATGGGTCAAATCCCAATCTTTCCTTTAATCTAAAAATGTTGTAGAAGTCATGTTAAATTACAAACATACACTTTTTCCAAAAATCCACAATTGAGCTCATCACTGAATCCATATTACTTGGCCAGTTAACAAATCGAATTCAAGCTTAGCCTAACATTGATATGTATAGCCAAATTCAACATCAGGTAATTTCCTTGGCATCCCTATGTGACACCTAGCGATTTCCATAGATTATTAAAAAGAAAATTCGAAGTACCTAAAGCTTTTCATGACGATCAATCCCTAATTCGCCAGCATCCTATAAATTCACAACTGAAAAAAATATTAGACCACACCTGAAAACCTACAATGTAATTCTGAAAATAACATCAATTTCCTCAACTGTTCTAACTATGACAATTACAATATGCCACTATGAACATAAAAAAAGCCACCTGAAAAAAGTTATGTTCTATAGCGGGTCAATGAAAAAAGTTATGTTTAAAAGGGTGTGTTTTAAATGGGTTACAAGTCGCCCGAATTATGATTTGAACGCATCAACCACCTGAACCGCTGTAGGAAAATAATTAGATTTATATCAATATAAATGGTTCCATAGAGGCATGAACTCGCAACCTAAAGATTCAATACATGAACTTATAGTCATTCAATTTCTTTTGATGTCCTTACTGCAAAGACAAGCTAGATACAGAGACAAATAGAAATACTGTTGAAGCTCAACATACCAATGATGGATAAGTTGGTGTACTCCCACGTCATTAGAGCATACGTGAGCTTTTCCCAATTGCTAGAGCCAGTTGGTGGTTGCATCATTTGGAGGAGTCAGAACTTGTTTCAATGGGATATTCGAATCATTGGGAGGTACGCTTAGCTCGATTGTAATTGTCTTTAGAGTTTACATCAGATACTGAAATAGTGTGGCTAGTCTGCATAAATTTTAAGGGTTTAGCATCATATAATTTTAACCAAAGCAAGAAATATAGATTCATGATAGCTACGTGGAGTGACATACCTTTTTCTTGATTATCACACAAAATCACGAGTCCACGATTATCTCCATACATGTGTTAATAACATACTGAACGTCAAGTATTCAGCCCACAAAAAGCTACATGGCATAATATTCAAAGGCATGTATCTTTCTTCCGACTGAACATCAAATGTCGCATTTTGGGCTGCAAATATTGAAGCAGTAACAAGTAGCGGCATGGCTGCGACAACCATCCGTATGTGGGTAGCAATAGTAAAAAATCAGGTGCATAAGAAGATGATGAAAGAAACACTTGTACAGTTCTTTGTGGAACATAACTTTAAGAAAGCAAAAGGAAAAGAGCTCACCAATGAGGTGGTTCGGTCATGACTCCTGACATTCACATTTGGAAGCCGAATAACATTCACATTCAGGCTAGCAACCTTATGAAAATGTCATGTTTTCGTGATACTATAATTTATTTGGTTTGGCCCCATGAAAACCTTCATCTTCTTTCAAACAACGCTTTAGATCTGTCACAACATCATTCATTATTGGCCTTTTGGAAGATATGCTGTCAACACAGGTAATTGCCAATTCCACCACTTTCCAGGCTGCATTGATGTCAAAATTCCCTTGTAACCTAGAGCTTTGGCGTCTTAGACACAAACATTACCTTGAAGTATAAGTTGCAACCACGTTGGGGTGCAGTTCCTTTATTATACCCATTTGCTTTTACTGTATTTTTATATTTGACTCATTTGACAGTAGGCAATCAATATTGACCCATTTAATGACTCACAAGTATATGGGCGAAATGGCCTCATTACCTGTTTAGAAACAAAAAGTTGATTTTCTTATAGCTTCATGGTTTTGTACTTTTACATCAAATGCTTTCCTCTTTTGTGTATCCCTTCTCTTGCCATGTGTAAATTGGAAACGACACAAACTGCGAATAATTTTTGACGAGTCTCTCGATTCTCTCGGGATGAGCAAAACCTTTATCATGACGCTGAGTATAAACGAAATATATTCTGTTATCGCCATTGGAACTAACAATGTAATAGAATCAAAAACAAAAACTAAATGATTTGCATATAGACCATGAGATAAAGCTTAATAGATGTCCCTCTAGGAATTAACTTCTCAGGATCAGTCTCCTCTCGAACAATGTAGGAGATGGAATTGGCCTCCCCTTCCCAAACATATTGCTTATCAAATTTGGGACTTCTTGTTGAGACGACCACCTGATAATAACATAATCAATGAGGCATTAGAAGACCATGAAATCATATATAGTTAAAAAATCACAAGGTTTATAACACAATGTACCTTATCAGCAACCAAGAAAGCTGAATAAAATCCGACACCAAACCTTTAAAGCTTTTAAAAACTTTGCAATTCCACTATGAGCAATTGTTCCAAGCGAATATACAAGTTCTTCATGGGTCATACCAATACCAGAATCCATGGATATAGCATGAAAGTTACCAAGTTTTCATGTTATTTTCCAATAAAAATATAGCAGCCCAAATTCTTTCGTGAGAGTGATTATTCCTTTCTCTTGATCAGTTTAAATTATGGAATATCCTTCACCAACACCTTTAAAACTCCTATATTAAAGAGTTAAATTTTTCTGTATCAAACTTTAATAGTCTTATATAAAATAAAACCATAACGCTATAAGAAATGGTACCATGGTTCATACCCGTCTTTGAGGTTAGGATCCACTCCCGCTTGGATGCCATTCTGTATGTAATAATTAAAAATAGCAAAGCCTACATCAAATTAGACATAAAATAAAGGAGATTTAATCATTTATCATAAATCCACCATAACCAAAAACGTATAAAAACACATGATTCAATTTCACACACTATAAAAAAAAAGGTTAGACAGTATTCTTTAAACAATTAATATTCAGAAATAAAAATGGATATATTTCAGAGGCAATGCATAGCACTAATTTTGTACCTCTGGAAAAGCACAAGTAGCAGATTTCTGTGATCTCAACCATGCAAATTATTAAAATTGCAGCAATAAATTCAATATTTTGGAAGAAAAAAAATCTTACCATAATAGTGGATAGAATGGCTGTCATCAATAACGAATCTCTTAGTCCGACACATGATAGTCCCGGAAACTCTAAAAGTCCTTGAAAATATAAAAATAAGATCATCAAGACCACTTCCAAAGGGCCGTTTCATAAAAAAAAAAAAAAAAAAAAAAAAAAAAAAAAGTTTCCTCTTATTGCATACTTTAAAAGATTTGCAAGATGAAATACCTTTTCAGTAGGATAAAGATAGGTTATAACACATTAACATGTAAGAGTGATGATAAAGAAAGGTTATAACACATTAGCATGCATGCATGACCTCAAAATTACAATGAAAAAAATGGGCTGCCTCCAATCAGTGATCTTCGACTCAAACAAAGCTTCAAAAGCCTTTTGTTTGGTATTAGTAAAGTAGTACAACGTACCCAACTGCTCCATCCACCTAGTTGCTACTACCGTGACAACCATATAGCTTAGAACAATAACCTGCCACACAGAAGTTATAGTAGGGATGGCTCCATTATATAGAGCATCAATAGTCTTGAGATCATTAATGTTCTGACTAAAAAAAAGAAGAGGATATAATGAATTAATTGGGCAAGGAATAGATAATCATCACCTAACAAAAATAAACCTTGATAGCATTAGGATCATGGCGTCAATTTGTGAGGAAAAAAAGGATATTAGGGTTTTGAAAAGGTTCGAATCTTTTTATGCAAGTAGACAGTAATAACATATTAGAGCAATATATTGTATACATATATCTTAGAATCATCATATGTTGCAGCCATTGTTAAAACCCTAAAAAGGTTTAGGAAGAGAGATAGAGATCTATTACGTAATATGAATGTCAATCGTGTGCAGGTTTTTTTGTTAATCTTAATTTAACAAATTTAACCCTAAAATATTACTTAAGGTTTTTTGATTTGGACTTGGAAGATATAAACCAAAAGATGTGTTGGTCTAGTGGTTATCATGTTTGTTAACATTGCCTAGAACCCAGGTTCGAATCAATCTTTGTTCATTTTTGAACATAAATAAATCCGAAATTTTTAAAAAATTAAATACGGAAAAATAGTAGTAACACTAATTGCCAAGGTGGACACTTGACATGGCTGTAAATTTAAAAAAAAAAATGTTTATGTGATGACATGGCTGAAATTGAATTACTGGGCATTGACTGGGTAATGAGGTGGCATATTCTTCAAATGCCTCCTGTTATATATAATGTATATATATATATATATATATATATATATATATATATATATATATATATATATATATATATATATACACTTAGCTATATCTAGGATCTTATAACCTAGAAAATTCATTTGTTGATTTTCTAGAACTAGAAATTGTTCGTTTACGAACCTTTTCTTTTCCCCATTTGCCTTATTGAACTTTAATGTTCAACAACACTCATGCTGATGAAGAGAGATGAGTCGAAAAATCTATGGATGAAACAAACTCCCGGCTTCCGTTGCATTCGTCTCGTTCCTTTATTCTCGTCTTATAAGCCCATACTCCATATATATATATATATATATATATATATATATATATATATATATATATATATATATATATATATATATATATATATGGAGTATGGGCTTATAAGACGAGAATAAAGGAACGAGACGAATGCAACGGAAGCCGGGAGTTTGTTTCATCCATAGATTTTTCGACTCATCTCTCTTCATCAGCATGAGTGTTGTTGAACATTAAAGTTCAATAAGGCAAATGGGGAAAAGAAAAGGTTCGTAAACGAACAATTTCTAGTTCTAGAAAATCAACAAATGAATTTTCTAGGTTATAAGATCCTAGATATAGCTAAGTGTATATATATATATATATATATATATATATATATATATATATATATATATATATATATATATATATATACTTATGAACCCTCCACAACGTTCTCGTATACTTGACAAATTGATAAATTTCATCCGAAATGATCAAGAAAATTTAATTGGCAAATTTTAAACTACTACAATAATATATACATTTCAAATATTGTCTAAAAATAATAATTACAAAACTTGCATTAGTGAAGAAAAACTGCACATTTTAAAATTTGAACATGAGAAAAAAACTACTATTAAAATACACATATAAAAAAAACACATATCAAAAAAATAATCATTCCTTGATGATTTTTTCACAAGTGAAAATATTATTTCTAACACACTAAAATAAACTCTAGACAGCTATATTCTCATACTCAATGATTATTTTTAAAAAATGTTTTTTGAAATTAAATAAATACCATTATATCAAAGTAGAAATAATTTAAAAACACTTACAATTGTTGGTTTGAAGAAATATCTAGATGGAGATTCTGGAGCTCTGAAACGTTCCATAAAGTTCAACACATCCGACCATACTCCTATAACCTCTTCATCTACTCTTAATCCAGGAGCTAATGACTCTAGAGATAATCGAATTAACATAGTATTCGATGAACTAGACTTATATACCAAATCACTGCAAAAAAAAAAAAAATATATATATATATATATATATATATATATATATATATATATATATATATATATATATATATATATACATATTTGAAACTATTAAAGAGTTTCACAAGTGAAAAAACAAAAAACTCATAAAATTATTAAGAAGTTACTCACACTTGATTAGTTTCTTCAGGCATCATAAAGAGTGTATCAGCAACTCTATCTTCTGATTGTTTTAGTGGAACATTTGGTAAAATCTGCCTAACTTTGTATGGAGACTTTGAATGTGCTGCAATACCAACATCACGCCTAGGATTTTGTCTAATTAATTTTTCCTTGATTACTGGCTTTTCATCTTCTGTCTCAGGATTATATTCGAACTCAGGACCCAAAGAAAAGGATGGTGCATCAAACCAATTATGTTGTGGAAAAGATGATGAAACAACAAATGGAGTACTAAAGCACGGCAAATGTTTAACTTTCTTTTCTTCAACAAATTCATTCTCATTCGACATCTTAGAATCAACATCTTTGTCAATAGCAACCTTGTTAGAAACAACAACAGGACTAGTGAAGCTTGCCAAAGCTTTTACTTTTTTTTTTCATCTTCAAATTCATCCTCATTCAACATCTTAGCATCAAGATCTTTGTCAAAAGTAACATTTTTACCAACGCTATATGGAGAAAAAGGAATTTTCTGTTCAGCTTCTTTAAAAATTTCTGAAATCCCAAAATTTTTAAAACCATCTTCGCATTTCTCCAACACTTTGTTTTCGTACTCCAACTCACTTTTCTCCAACACTTTATGAATTTCTTCTTCTAAAAGTTGAACACAACTAATTCCTTCTTTAACCTTAGCAACATATTCAATTTCAGGGACTTCAAATACTGTAAAACCTTTTTTATCATTCTTTTCTTTATCATTATTCACATCTTTTAAAATTTCATTATCTGACTCTTTTGTTAGGTGACTGCACTGGCCTGTTTCATAATTTTCGTAAAAATTATTCCTTCCATCTTCATCATCATTGCCGCCATAATCATTAGTTGCGTGGCTGCACTGCCCTTTTTCGTACAACCTAAACCCATCATCATAATAATCATCATCATCAATGTTATCATAATTCCAACCATCTAAATTCTTGTTTTCTAATCCCGTTGAATCATCATTTTCACTTTCTTCAACCAAATCATTATAGATATCTCCATTATTCTCCACATCATCTACACAAAGATCTAAATTCCGAACACAATCTTTATCTTTTCCGCTTTCATCATCATAAATAACTAAACTCTTTCCCTTAACATCATTTCCATAAAGATCAATATTACGAATACACACGTTGAACTTAGCTTTTATTTCTTTAAGTCTCAGATTATCCGGATCTTCACTAAACAACGTTGTGAAATCGTATTCCAATTCAGTAACTATTGAATCCAGCAAATCAACTTTCCTTTCAAGTTTATCCATGACCAACTGTTTAAAAAAATTAAAAATATATAAATTAAAATAATAATAATATAATTGTATATAATTTTATCTAATTATGTTAATAATTTTATATTAAAACAAACCTTTCTTTTTGAAGAATCAGTTTCATTTAAATCCTCTTCATATCTATCAAGAATACCAAAACCGCCATTACGAATTTCATAAGCCTGCCTATCTTTAATCATTTGAGTAGTCCAAAAATTGATTGAAGGAATTTGATGACGCAAACATACTGAATCACATTTTGTGCTGTGAAGATAAATTAGCTGCAACATTGAACAATAATAATTACTTTTCAGAAACATTATATAATATTAACAAACTAAACTAAAAAAAATAATATAAATCATAAAATAAAATCTAATTAAACAACTTTAAGAAAACAATTTATATCACTAGAAATTTATATTTTTTTAGTGATATAAATAGTATATAATTTTAAGAAAACATGTACTCCTTTTAGTGATATAAATAGTTTCAACTTTAAGAAATTTATATTTTTGCATATATTTTTAAAAATAATAATAATCTATGCAAATGAATACTTACAATAAGCGCTGTCAGAGGACCAGAATAGTGACTAGAGTAATTATCAGGACCATCTCTAACCCAATTTTCTTTGCTGGCTTTCAAGCAGTCAAACACATATTTGCACCAATCAATACTTTCAATTTTCGTATCTTCATGTATATAATTCAGAATTTGTTGAGGCCTACACTGACCAGCCGTTCCTCCTAATCCAAAAAAATTTGAAAATAAAACGAGTATGTTCAAATTGAATAAAATTCCTTCGACATCAGTTTTTTGAACCACTTCAACAACTTTGTTAGGTTTTGGATACCTAATACTACCAAATTGCGAGTACCATCTTTCACTTAAATCAGATCGTCTAATCTTAGCCAAATCATTAAAATCAATTCCTCCTAATGGAACATCCAAAACTTTATGAATCAACTCTGGTGTTATGACAATATTGTAATCCCGAAGCTTAAGCTTCATCTCGCTATCAATGAATTTGTCAACAACAAAATGACCTATTTTGACTGGCATTTCTTCTATATCCATGTCATATAGCGATCCGAACCCCATATCAATCAAATTCTTCCTTTGACCTAATGTCAAATTCTTCATCAAATTATTAATAACTTTTGGAGAAGCCCTGTTTCTAAGTGACAACAATCCATCATCGTTCAAAAAATTACCTTCAACAGAAACAGTATTATTCTTCTTAATTTTTTTTGATTTGTCAACTTCAATATGAAGTTCCAACTTTTCAACAAACATACCTTCAAATCCATCTTGCTCATGAACTTTCTGCTTTTTCGAAACATTGTTCTTACGCTTTTTCTTTTTAGCATTATCATTATTTCCTTTATCATTGAGAAATTCCTCCTCTGGATTACCAGAAACTCTATTAACCTTGAAAATCGTAGCATCTGATGAATTTAACAATGCTTCTAAATCAAATTCTTGAATTAATCTTCTCTTCGTTTCCTCGACGTTATCAGACTTACATGTTTTCTTACTGATCTCATTAGAATCAGATGTTTTAGAATTTTTCTTACTGTTGATGCTATTAAGAAAAATTAAATCCTTGGCTTTAATTCCAGATCCTTTCATTCCAAGGCGTTTTACCTTCAGAACATCAGACTTTTTACCTGATAAATGATTCAAAAAAATGTACTAATAATTATTATCACATTTGAGATAATTTCAAATCTACATATAAAATTAAACATTTGGTATGCTAAAACAGTTCAACATGTCCATTAGAAAATATATAACATAAAGTATTAAGTATAAAAAATTTAAAAATCATTATATTGGAATAGTTCTCAAAATACACTACACATTTCACATGTGAAAACATTTAAGCAAAAACAACTTATAATCACGTTTAAGCTAATCTAAGCTAAATTATTTAAGCTAAATTTTTAAGTAATCAAACACATCTTATAACCACATGTTAAAACATTTTAAATGAGTTTATAATAGTCATATAAAACACCTTATAATCCACATGTGAAAATATTTCACATGTGAAAACATATAAGCTAAATAAAAAATATTCATGTAAACATTTCAGCTTATCTAAAATTTAGAATAGTAATCTACACTTTCACATGTGAAAAATAAATAAAATTTTAATTAATATTACTCAGAGGGAATGAATTATTTTGATGACATAAACAAAATAATTTATATAGCAATTAGACGGATAATGATAATAGATCATAACAGATTATAACCAAAACTTTCATCAGCAAATCAGATCAATAACTTGTTAAAAATTCATAGTTGATACATCATCCAAAGCTTTTTACCTTCAGAACAACAGACTTTTTACCAAATAAACGATTCAGAAAAATGTACTAATAATTATTTTCACATATGAAATAATCTTAAATCTATGTATAAAAATAAACATTTAGTATGCTAAAACAGTTCAACATGTCCATAAGAAAATGTATAACATAAATTATTAAGTATAACAAATTCAAAAATCACTATATTGGAATAATTCTCAAAATACACTACACATTTCACATGTGAAAAAATTTCAGCTAAATTTTTACATGTGAAAAAATTTTAGCTAAACACAACTTATAATCACGTTTAAGCTAATTTAAGCTAAATTATTTAATCTAAATTTCTAAGTAATCAAACACATCTTATAACCACATGTGAAAACATTTAACATGAGTTTATAATAGTCATATAAAACACCTTATAATCACATGTGAAAACATATAAGCTAAATATATAATATTCATGTAAACATTTCAGCTAAAAGGTCATCTAAAATTTAGAATACTAATCTATATTTTCACATGTGAAAAATAAATAATATTTTCATGAATATTACTCAGTGAGAATGAATTATTTTGATGACATCAACTAAATAGTTCTAACCACAGTTAGACGCATAATGATTATTGATAAAAACAGCTTATAATCAACACTTACGTCAGCAAATCAAATCAATAACTATAACACAAATATATTGTTGATACATAATTTAACCGATAATATATGATGAAATTTGAATAAGTTATATATGATGAAATTTGAATAAATTCAAAGCAGATATTAATCATTTACGATGACGTCATCACATCAAATAATCATTTATATCATTTATAAATAGACATACAGATCTAACTACGCATAAAATATTAATATTAATAATAAAATATTAATGATATATCACTTATAAATAGACATATAGATCTGTAACAACAAACAGATTTAGTCTAAAGTATACATATCCAGATCTAAGTAGACGTATCGATAACATATAAACAGATTTAGTGTAAAATATTATTAAAATACCTTTAAAACTTTTATTCTTCATCCTTATCATCAATCAGATGAGTAACATGGTTGGTGGGTGGTTGGTGGTGGATGGTGATGTGGATTTCATGTAAATGTTGTGGGTTTCTTTTTTTTATGTGTAGTGTGTGTGTGTGTAGATCTAATTTTTATTTTAGAGAGAGACTATAAAGATTTTTTGAAAGGAATATTATATGTCACGTGAAACAAAGCTAAAGACCAACAAATATCATTTGTAGATAAATTATATTTAGCCCAACAAAGCTAAACCCAACAAAGCTAAAGCCCAAAAAAATATTTAGAAATGTTGTTTAGTACAATTTCATACTTTATTTCGAGATACAATTTTTTTTTTCTTGTAAAAATTATAATAAAACAAAAAAGTTTCAAAAAACACATATTAACAATCAACCACATACAATACTTAAAAAGTAAAATCACATTTAATTTTTTTTTAATAAAAATTAGGTTAACAAAAGCAAAATAATTTTTTTTCACTTGTGAAAAAAAATTAAAATCCACATACGGAATAATTACATTTGTGAAAAAAAAATGTTTTACTAATAAGAATTAAATTTAGGTGATAATTTTAAAAATAAATTCATGTATAAAAAAATTTCACTTGTGAAAAAATTAAAAATCCGCATAAAGAATTATTTCACTTTTGAAAAAAAAATTCAATTGGGAAAAAAATTAAAATCCACATATGGAATAATTTCATGTATAAAAAAATTTCACTTGTGAAAAAAATAAAATTATTCTAAAAAGAAAAAATAAATAGATAATAGCAAATTAACTTCATTTCAATAAAAGGTCCATTACATATTTTATAATTCAAAATTTGGACATACATAAACTGAGAAAATTAAAATAATAGAAAACTATTAAACCCCTAAAGTGACTAGTCTTTATCATTCATTTCCTGCTTGATATAGGCGACATCTTGCTTCTTTTCAAACATATCATTATGGGTCTTAATTAGCAGTTTATTCAAATCATCAAGCCTAGAACGGTCCTTTTTCAATGTATCACTGATTATTTTAATAATCAAGGTAGCATCTTCACCGGAGATCTCCAATTCACCAAGATACTCTTCTTGCTTTTGAATCTGCCTTCTCAGTTGTTCACAATCTTCCTCAAGCTTGTTAATGAAACCCTGTAACTCCAACATCTGTTGCTTAAAAAAAAACTTAAAAGTCTTTAGTAGGTCGTCAGAACAAGCGGCGTCTTTCAACCTCTCTAGATTTGGGGTTCTAAAATGATTTTCCATTTTATTTTATATTTAATGAGAGAAAAATAGATCTAAAGATGATGATATGGGTTAGATATGAAGTGAGAGAAAATAAGAATTGTGATGAAAGAGGATAAGCACAGACGTATATATAGACAAAAGGCGTACATTTAATTTATTGAATACACTTCCAATACAATTAATTTTTGGTAACCAAACGTGTACAGTGTATTTTTGTTTAGACTTCCCATACAATTAATTAATTAATTTTTGGTAACCAAACGTGTACGTGTACAGTGTATTTAATTACATTAAATAGAAATAAAGTATTTGTCAGAAAAAATATATAGGGAATAGGAAAAACAATAAAAATGCGGAATACAAATAAAAAAGAAGATATTAAATTTATAATAAAAGTGTATTGAATAATATCACTTTTGATTAAAAAAAAAAATTTTCCTCAGATGCTTAAGATTAAAACTGATGTTATTTTCACTTGTGAAAAACAAAAACAAAAATCAAAGATAAATTATTTTCACTTGTGAAAAAAAATAAAATCCAACTATGGAATAATTTCTCTTGTGAAAAAAAAAAAGTTTATTAACATGGATTTAATTCAGGTGATAATTTCGTAAAAAACTGAGTTTATATTGACTAGTAAAAAAGAAGAAACAACTATAACTCATTTTATATATAGTTGTGAAAAAATAACAAATCAAAAGTAAATTAATTTATATAATATTTAATGTTATCTCTGTCAATTAATTTGAATATTACAAAAAATTTAATGTTTTTTTCACTTGTGAAAAAAAAATCAAAGTTAATTTATTTTCAGTTCTGAAAAAAAAAAGTTTTCACTAGTTAAAAAACAGAATCAAATTAAAATGAATTTATTTTCACTTGTGAAAATAAAAACAAATCAAAAAGTCACTTGTGAAATAAAATGTTAAACTTCTTTATTTTCACTTGTGAAAAAAAACAAAATCATATTTCTTTATATTTACTTGTGAAAATAATTTTTTTTTTTTTTAAAGTCTCATAGTCATGAAATATGCACTGTCATATTTAGTAGCAGTTAATTTTGAAAGTCCCATAGTCATATTTAGTAACAATTAATTTTGAAACATTAAACATATTTATGTGTTGTATAAATATTTGTTTAACATTTCTTTATTAAAAAACATAAACTATCATAACAATATTGAATATGTTAATTTACAAACTATCATAACAATATTGAACACTTAACAAAAGGATACAGTTGTTTTTTAGATTTATTCAAAAAGATTGCATCTTTTATCTCTATTCTGAACTGCTTCTTTGATAAGTTCTTTTCTTAAGGACTTCTTTATTTTAGTGAATTCTGCAACTTCTTTTAGAATATCATTCCTATATTTGTTATTCTCTGACAAAATTAACCTTGCAGCAAATTTTGATCTGGTAAGAAGAAAAAAAAAAGTCATTACAAAAATTATAAATTAAAAATAAAAAATTAAATTAAAATTTATTTCTTCAAATTATTTCACATGTGAAAAAATCAGTCACAAAAAGAAATTTATTTATTTATTCAAAGTATTTCACATGTGAAAAAAGTATGAAAATTAAATATTTTAATACATAGAATATTAAAAATGTTAAAGAAAAAGTGAGAAACCTGAGTAAGCCAAGTTGCTTTGTCTGTTCGTTAGATTCCTTCAGAAATCCATAATCCCATTCATTTTCACTCTCACCAAAATACATATTCATATGAGACATCATAAAAACTCCATCGTCTAGATAATTATCAATAGTTCTCCAATGCATCTTGAATCTTTCAGCAATAAGTTTTCCAAATGTATATCCAATGCATGGTGAATTGTATTCGGAGTGGAATTGTTTAAACATTTTAATCTGCATAATAAATTTAAAAAAAAATAAACATAAATTTAAAAAAAATAATAATAAAAATATATAAATATATGTAAATTTTGTGATTTTTACTTACCAAAAGTTCAGGAATACAACAATATCTATTTTCATTTTCTTCATCAATATTTGAACTGTCTATAATTAGAACTTGACGTTTCATCAAATCAAAACATATCAAAAAGAAATGATCCGCACAGCAAATAGGAAAGAAAACCTGATTCAAAAAAAATAATAATAATAAAAATAAAAAAAATAAAAAAATAAAATAAAATATATATATTAAAAAAAGAATACATATAATATTTCAAGAATATATATTTGATGAAAACTAATATAAAATTAAAGAGCCATACCAATTTGAAATTTTCACAAGCTGCAATCCTCTTTGCTTGGTAATCACCAAGTAAAGTCTTTTTAAAAACCTCATACTTCTCAAGGTATATTGTAGAGTTATTGAGTATGTCTTTTGTCTGAATAAAAATAAACATAATAGTCAATAACTGACTCTAAATAAAAATTGAATTACAAGATTCTAGTAATCTTTGGCAAAATATTCTAATATGAAGAAAATCAACAATGCACTTCAAAGAATAATCGGCTCTAAAAATTGGCTGTAAATAAACAATGAACTTCAAAAAAAAATTGTTCAAAAAATATTCTAATATGAAGAAAACAAACAATTAATACCCTATAAATCGACACTGAAGAACAAATAATTTCATAAAAAATGATTTATGCATCTAAATATTGTTTCTAAAATAAATTATTCATAGATGATTTTAAGTTTAAAAATTGAAAAAGCACATGCTTTATAAAATTAAATAATAAACCAAGATTAAAAAAGACTTACCACACTTGGTTTGAAAAAATATCTAGATGGATGTTCTGCAGATTTGAAACGCTCCATAAAGTTTAACTCATCTGACCATGCTTCTATAACATCTGCATCTACTCGCAGTCAAGGAGCTAACGTATCAATTGATAGACGAATTAACTTTGTTTTGGATGAAATAGATTCATATACCACATCACTGCAAAAAAAGTATATAAAATTTTGGAATTTATAAATAAATTTCACAAGTGAAAAAAATAAAAAACTGTTAAAATTATTAACAAATTACTCACACTTGGCTAGTTTGTTCAAGCATCATGAAGAGTGTATCAGCAACCCTTTCTTCTCCTAATTTCAAATCAACATTTGGAAGAATCTGCCTAAATTTGAATGGAGATCTAATAGTTGTTTCTTTGATTACTGGCTTTACATCCTCAATCTCAGTATTAGTTTCAAACTCAGAGCCCAAAAAAAAGGATGGTGCTTCAAACAAACTATGCTGAAGAAAAGACGATGAAACAACAACGGGACTACTAAAGCATGCCAAAGGCTTAACTTTCTTTTCAAAAACTTCCACTTCTATCATATTCTTTTCATCTTGTTCAAAAAATCCTTGAGTAGGAAGAGTTTTAACATCAATATCCTTGCAGAATGTAACCTTTTTACCAATTTTCTTTTCAGCTTCTTTCAAAATTTCAGGAACCGCAAAAAATTGAAAATCATTCAGACCTCCTATTGATTCTTTTATGTGATATTTATTGAACATTTTATCCAATTCATAATTCATCATTTGCACACAATCAATTCTATCTGTATCATCACTTTCTAAAAAAGGAACTTCAAACGTATTAAAACCAAAATTGTCATCTTTTTCCACATCTTTGACCATTTCTTCATCTGATTGACCTATTGCGTGACTGCACTCACCTTTTTCATAATTCCCCAATACACTATTCCAGCAATCATGATCAAAAGTTTGCACATCGTCCTCTTCACATGCATCATCTTGATTCTCTAAAGCTTTTTCTTTTTCACTTTCGTTATCATAAAGATCTAAAATCTTTTCCTTATCATATCCATACAGATCAATATTACGAATACAATTCATGAACTTAGCTTTTATCTCTTTAAGGCTTGGATTATCTGGATCTTCACTAAACCATAAAGTGAAATCATATTCCAAATCATTAAGTATTGAGTAAAGCAAATCAACTTTCCGATCAAGTATATCCAGTTTTGATTGCGACTGTTTAAAAAAAATTATAAATTAAAATAAATAAATAAATATAATATTATTAAAACAAATTATTACTACAATATAATATTATTAAAACAAACCTTTCTTCTTGAAAACTCACTGTCATTTATATCATCTTCATATCTATCAAGAATACCAAAACCACCATTATTAATTTCGAAACTCTGCCTCTTTTTAATTATATCAGTAGGCCATAAAGATATTGCAGGAATTTCACGTCGCAAACATACTGATTCACATTTCGTGCAATGAAGATAAGTAAGCTGCAAAATTAAAAAAGAGTAATTATTTTTCAAAAAATTCAAAAAAATAATAATAATAAAAAAAGTAATAAAAAAAAATTTCATATGTGAAAAATTTAAATATTAAGTATAAAGTAAAATCTAATTATATAATTTTCATATCTTAAAAAAAAATTCTAAATTATTTTTTTGAATTTTTGTTTTTGAAATTAATTTTAGTAAAATATGAAAAACAATATTCACATGTGAAAATTGAATGTTTCAATTTTCATATGTGAAAAAAAATTTTATATGTGAAGAAAAATTCTGAATTTTTTTCATATATGAAAAACATTTCACATGTGAATAAAAAAATTTAACATGTATTATTTAAGCAACTTACTAATTAAAATATAATTTTCTTCATAAATGATTTTTTTTTTTTTTTTTTTTTTTTTGAAATATTAAACTACTATTGAAATTCAAACTACCATTACTGTCTATCATGAGCTAAAAAAAAGTATAAAATAAAATTTTCACATGTGAACAATTGATAAAAAAAAAATAATATTAATGTATTGAAATGAACACTTACAATAAGTGCTGTCAGAGGTCCAGAATAGTAAATTGCAGAATCATCTCTCACCCAACCTTTTTTGCTGACTTTCAAACTGTCATACACGTACTTGCACCAATCTATACTTGAAATTTTTGTATCTTCACAAATATACTTGAGAATTTCTTGAGGCCTACATTGTTCACCCTTTCCTCCTAATCCAAAAAACTTTGAAAATAGAACAAGTATGCTCAATTTGAATAGAATTCCATCAACTTTAGTTTGTTTGACCACATCAGCAACTTTCTTAGGTGTTGGATACCTACCTATAAATTGCAAGTACCATCTTCGACTTAAATCAGAAACCCTTCTCTTAGCCAAATGATGAAAATCTATACCTCCTAAAGGCACACCCAAAACTGAATGAATTAATTCTGGTGTTATTTCTATATCGTAATTCTGAAGCTTGAGTTTCATCTCGTTTGGAAAGAAATTGTCAACAACAAAATGACCTATTTTAACTGGGATTTCTTCTAATGCCATATTGTAAAGCAATCCAAAACCAATTTCAATTAAATCCTTTCTTTGAGCTAATGTCAATTTACTCATCAAACTATACAGAACTTTTGGAGAAGCCCTCGTTCTGAGAGATAACCATCCATCATCAAAGTCAGATTTTTCATCAACAGAAACAGTATTCTGCTTCTTAATCTTTTTAGACTTGTCAACTTCAACATAAAGTTCTGATTCCTCAACAAACTCATTTTCTGAAACACAAACTTCATCATAACCTTTCTGTTTTTTTGAATCATTATTCTTTCTCTTCCTTTTTTTAGCTTTATCATAATTTTTTTTATCACATCCATCAATAACTTCCACTTTTGACTTAGTTTCCTCTATGACATCAGAACTTAAAATTGCTTCTAAATCAAAATCATTAATTAATTTTCTCTTAGTTTCTTCTATGACATCAGAACTTAAAAACTTAACTCTGCTACCATTATCATCATACTTTTTCTTACTGCTAATACTACTAAGGAAAATCATATCCTTAGCTCGAATTGTTGATCCTTTCAGTGCAAAGCGTTTTACCTTCAGAGCATGAGACTCTTTACCTGATACAATCAAAGCGTTTTAAATATAAAATACACAATAATATAAGATTTCACATACAAAATTGAGTATAGAAATCAACTTAATAAAAGAAACTATTGCATAAGTGCATTACAGAAAATGCATCAATTACTTAAACACTATACGCCTAACCTAATCTATACTTAAAACACTTTTCTACATCCAAAACACGATTCACGCTACAAAAGTTTGCCATAAAAACATAAACTATTGAATTACTTCTTTACAACTATTATATCAATCATTCAAATACACTCAGATAAATTTAAAATACATAAAATATAAAATAATTCAACACTTCATTTTAAACTAATAAATTATACGAATAAAAAAACATACAAACAATTAAAAAACAACTTACGAGAACGTTTAGATCCACTGATTTTTGTCTTCACCATAGTAATGATGCAGTAACTATTCAGAGTGTGAATTTAGTACGTGTTTTAATTGAGAAAATTTACTGTGTGAGATATAGAGAGAAATTTGTGAAATGTAGAGAATAAATGAAGTTAGATCTAATTAGACGCGGTATAAAAAGTTGTTGCAGATATTTTTTTATTAAAAATATTAATTTTTAATAATACATTTTTGCCCTTCAACTTTTGTGTTAATATAATAATGGATCTAGTTTTGGACTTTTGGGTGCTCTATAAGATTGTTGGGACTAAAGCACGTATAAAAGATTTTTTACTTTTGAAAAATAAAATCTTTTCAATTTTGAAAATTACGAAAAATAACCACTTAGAAAAACTTTTCTAAAAAACAACAAATTTATTTTTTTCACTTGTGAAAAAAAAAAAAAAAACAAATTAATTTTATCACTCTGAATTTATTTTAAATTGTTAAAAAAAGTGAATTTATTTTCACTTGTGAAAAACAAAATAAGTTTATAGTTAAATTATTTCACTTTTTGACAATAAAAGAATTTCACTTGTAAAATTTTGAGAATAAAAAATTAAAAAAAAAGGCATATAAAAGTTATAAATAAAAAATAAACACAAGTTTTGAAAATTATTTTTACATGTTACAATAAAAAATTTTCACTTGTTAAAATTATGAAAATAAAAATTCAAAACACATCCAAGCCAAGCCCGTTAAAAAATGTAAAATATATAATGGACTTAAGTAGGGACTCTTTAAACTTGACAACTTTTGTTTAGCCCATCCAAGCCCAGGCCGTTAAAAATATTACATATTATTTGGTTCTTCATATTAGGTTTTACTTTTCACATTAGCAGCCAAACTCCAAAAATATCCATCCTCTTCCTCTTCACCTATTAACAACTTGATCAATTAAGAAACCAGCCACCTTTTACTGTAAGTTTTATTAGTCCCTTTTTTTAAGTAAAATTTTAAAGTTTTTATGTGTGCATCTTTTCAAATTTTTTTTCCTATTTAGATAGTTAATTTTTAGGCACATTATAATTAAAATAAATATCTGTTGATTAGATTAAAAAAAGCAATTTTTTTTTATTTTTATAATATCTGTTGATTAAACTAATGTATTTTAAGAATATAGTAATTTGTAGTTTAATATTTAGATCCTTAGACGATTAGAAAAAGTTAATGTTAATTAGCTTTTGAGTAGAATTTTTTTTTCACATGTGAAAAATAATTTCATTTATATTTAATTGACGACTATTTATTTTTTTATAGGTTAAATTAACAGGTTATACTGAAATGGTTAAAGAATACCATTTTCTTTTTAAGGTAGATGAATCAGCTATGCATGGTCTGGTAAGATTTTAAACAAAAGTGAATGCGTATTTTCTAAATAAATATTGAATAATTATTTTCTATAGTAAAGTTGATTTTTGATGTTAATTATCAGATTTTACCCAAAGAATTTAAAGGCTTGCATACACATGAAGAAACCCCTGGTATTACTTATTTAGACACTACAAAAAAACAATATACTGTCAAAATCAGTGAATTTGGTAATTCTGAATGTATGATACACGGTCCTGGTTGGCTTAAGTATCTTGAAGATTTCAATGTTCAAGATGGATTCTATTTATACTTTCTTGAAACAGACTATGGTTGTTCATTAGTTAATGAGTTTGATCAGAATAGATGCCCTACAGATCTTGAATTCTCAAGGAATTTTTATTCTAAAGAACCAAAATGTTTAACAATTGCAACTAAAGATTCCTTAAAGTTTACGATAATTTTATTAAACCAACAACTTTTTTAATTTTATTTAATATATTCTTTTTTAAAACTATATTATACAAAACACTTAATTATTATAATTTTTCTTTTCAGACACTTCCTTCTGAATACGTTAATGCCATTTGAAATGAAATGAATTTTAATCCTTCTTCAAGGATTAATGTTTCTACTAAATATGGAAGATACAAAGTTAAGACTCAGTCTGTTGATGGTGATTCTTTATGTTTTTATGATTTGGAATGGGAGAAAATTTGTGAACTTTGTGAAATCAAAGAAGACTATATATTTCTATGGAGTTTTATAGAATATAATTCAGAATTCCGGTTAGAAGTGTTTGATGAAAACTTGGTAGATATTGATGATGAAGATGTCAAGTTACCTTCAGGTTAAATTTTAAAAAGTAGATAATTTATATTCAATCAATTATACTTTTAGTATATTCTATGATAATTTTCTTTTAATGTAGGATTTGCAAAATTTGATTTTGTACCAGTTGAAAATCAACCAAGGATGTTTCATGCCAAACTGACAACAAATGCTATTGTTAAAGGATACATTGTAAATTACATATCTTCTCTTTACAACTTATTTTTTATATATTTTAAAATTATTAATTGTTATTTACAAATACTTTCTTATTTTTTGCAGACCATACCACGTGGTTTTGTTCAAGCTCATAATCTACATCGTTTTGAACGTGTTCAAGTTTATACTAATGAAGATGTTTATTCTATGGAAGTGATTGTATATCCAGAAAGAAGGTATACACAATTTGGAACACATGCTTCTGCTAATGTTGTTCTTAAAGGAAAATGGGCTGATTTGAAGAAAAAGTGTGGATTTCAGAAAGACAAGAACATGACTATTGAGTTAACATATCTTTGTTCACATCCAACATATGTTGCTTTTTTTAAATTGTATTAGTATTTTCAATATCATGAAAACTTCTGTTAAATGTTTTGTTGCTTTGAACTTTTTAATTTAGTAACTCTTTGCTTTTGTATTGTAATTAGAACTATATATTAATGATTTTGAACTATGCATTTTGTATTGTAATTAGAAAAATTTATCATTTATTTTCACATGTGAAAAAGAAACTAAGATTTTTAATTTTGATTTTCAACTATGCATTAGATTTAATTATTTACTTTCACATGTGAAAAAACAAAATTAGAATTTTCAACTATGAACTTCTTCTTGTAATTGGGCAATTTTATAATTTACTTTCACGTGTTAAAAATTTTAAAAAATAAAAACAAAAATAATACTTATATTATGTTCTTCACAATTGAAAATATTAAAGATAAAAATTTATTATAAATGTATCTTTACTAAAAGTTATACACATATGAAAAAGTTTTCATATGTCAAAATTTAAAGAAACAATTTCACATGTGAAAAAAAAAATTAATTCAAATTTTTCAAAAATAATAAACTTTTCATCACATATAAAAAAAAAAAAAAAATCACATGTGAAAATTTAAAAAAAAAAATCACATGTGAAAAAAAATTTATATGTGAAAAAAAAATTTTTAATTTTTTTTCAAATTTTTTTTAAAATTAATTTTCTACAAATATGAAAAAATTTTCACATGTGAAAATTTAAATTTTCAAATTTTTTCTTCACATATGAAATTTTATTAATAAATATATGTTTTAAGCAACTAATATTTTTTCTAAATGATTATCTTCACAAGTGAAAATATATTTTTTAAACTCACATACTCAGCTACATATATTATTAAAATCTTAAAATTCATAAATTATATCAATTAAACAACTTATTCAATAATATATGATTTTCTTCATAAGTGAGAATTTTTTTAATAACAAAAGATATACATATATTAGATGATTTTCTTCAGAACTGAAAATATTGATACTAATAATAACTCCTTACACATAGGTTAACTAATATCTACATACTGACTATTATCACTGACTACCTTCTCTAACAAATTTTGTTCTTAAAAAAGATATCATTATCCCTCATGTCTGTAAGAAGCTTAAACTTTTCTTCGGCTTCCACTTTTTTACGCATGTCAGCTTTTGCAAACCTATCCGGGTGGAAATCGAATAGTGCATGCTTAAAAACTTTATAAACCTAAAATCATCATAATAGATTGATTTAGCATATAATGAACTAATGCAATATATCGATGTTTTTTAGCATGGTAATTCAATAGATAAATCCCATATTTTTCTAATTCAACTATCAAAAGGATTACTATGTATAATTTGAAGTATACAATTTTTTTCTACTCTGAGCATCTATATTGTGAAAACACTTGATCTCATGTGAATAGACTATAAAAAACTGAAATAGAAACTAACCTCAGGAAAAGTAAAACCAACTTCATACCCTAACCAACGCAACAACGACCTCACATTATAACATAAGTTATTTTTCTTCATATCGTTGATTTCCTCTAACAATTCACTGCGGTATTTTTCTTTTAGATTTGTATCTTCTTCGAGCTGCCAAATAACAAAATTATATTTAATTAACAAATAGTAATTAAAATCATAAACATATAAAAAAATTCAAATGTATGCAGATAGAAACAAATAAAAATTTTAAAAACCTTCTTTTCACTTTCCCGTATTTCATCCAGACGTTGTTTTGCCCTTTTTTCTATTTTTTTCTTTTTGTAACATTTCAGCATGTTTCCTTTTCTGCATACGAAGCAATTCTTGATCTTCTTTTGCCTGCAACAAAAGTTTAAAGGAACTCAAATTACATTTTTTAATACTAATCAACTGAATTCCTTGTCTTGTTTCACTAAAGTTTAAAGACACTAAAATTGATTTTTCTTTAAAGATAAAAATTTGTTATGTAATACAAAGCTTATTAACACTTCTAGAAATTAAAATATTATTTTTTCACTTGAGAAAAAAGTATGAATTTACAATTGTAAAAAATACGTTTTTTTAATAGTAAATATGTGAATTTATATTTAACCTTTATATCATCTTCTTCTTCTTTATCTTCATCACATGCTGAACCTTCTTCAAAATTATGTTTTCTCAAATGTTGAAATGAACTTTCTGGAGTGTCAGCCATCTCATCATTTGATGGAATGCTTTCATTTTTCTTTTCATCTTCTAAAACTTCATCTTTTGACTGATTGCTTTCGTTTGATTTATGCGCTTTCTTTCTTCTTTTAAAATACACAGGAGTGTCAACATCTGTATCATCATCTACATCTTTCTCTATTCCCTCATCTTGGACTCTTTCCTCATCTGCCTGTCTTGTTTCAAATTTCTCTGAAACGTTATTCAAACCATCATCGTCAGTGTTTCCTTTTTCTAACCCTTTTGAATCGGCTTTCAACTCATCAACATTCTTGTTTTCAAACCCCGTTGATTCACCATCTTCATTTTCTTTATCTAAATCATTATTTTCCAATTCATCTTCAGAAAGATGAACATTGCAAAACTCTTCACTTTTGTTTTCAAAACCAGTTGATTCATTGTCTTTCCTTCCAAAACTTGCTGATTCATATTTTTCCTTTTCTGCATCCAAATCACCATCTTCCTTTTCAAGCCCTGTTGATTCATAATTTTCCATTTCTACATTCTGAATACAAAGGTTGAACTTGGCTTTAATCTCTTTAAGCCTCATATTATCTAGATTTTCACATGACGATTTTTTAAATTCATTCTTTATATCAGAAAGAATTTTTTCCTACAAATCCACATTCTGATCAACTTTATCCAAGCGCAACTGTTATAACAAAGAAAAAAAGAAATGTGAGGAAATGAAAGTGTATTTGATTTGTTCACATGTGAAGGTATTCAATTACAATTTTTTCACATGTGAAGACATAAAAATAGTAATAAAACTCAAGTCTACAATCTTTGTGATTATAAATATAAGAAAACCTTTTTTTTGTAAGATTCATTGTCATTGTCGACATCTAAATATAAATCCAAATTTCCAAAACCACCATTATTCAATTCAAAAGTCTCCCTCCTTCTTATATCATCAGAATTCCAAAATTGTATTGAAGGAACTTCATGAGCCTTGAGGTCTGAATCACACTTTGTAGAATGAATATATAAAAGCTGCAAAATAAAGCAAGAATCATTATTTTTCTAAAAATATTAAATATTACAAATAATTGTTTTCACAAGTGAAAAGTTTAATATATATTATAAAAAAAATTAATGATACAAATTTGACTATTCAAACATTTTTATTCAAGTATAAACAAAATTTTCTTTACATTTGAATACTGAGAAAAAAAAATTACATAATATTGAGATATAAGAACTTACGATCAGAGCTGTGACAGGACCAGGATAGTAACTATTTATACAATCTTTATTCCAACCTTCTTTGCTTATCTTCAAGCAGTCCAAAACATATTTGCACCAATCAATTTTATCAATTTTCGTTTCTTCAGTTATATAAGGAACAATTAGACTAGGTCTACACTGTCCACCGGTTCCTGCTAATCCAAATATGTTGGAAAATAAAACAAGCATACTCATCTTGAACATAATTCCTTCAACTTTATTTTCTATAATAAGATCAGCAACTCTATTTGGTGTCGGATTCCTAGTAGGAAATTGACTATACCATCTTTTGCTTATAGAACCTTCCACTTCCTTATTCTTAACCAAATCATTGATAGCCAAACCCCCTATTGGTACACCCAACACTTTATGAAAAGACTCTGCAGTTATTAGAATATCATAATTTTTGCACTTTAGCTTCATCTCACTTGGTTCAAAGTTGTCCACTACAAAATTTTCAATTTTACCAGAAAGTTCATCTATATTCATCCCATACAGTGAGCCAAATCCCATATCAATTAATTCTTTCCTTTGACCACATGTTAGATTCTTCAACACGTTGTACAAAACTTTTGGTGAATTTCTTGTTCTAAAAACTATATCCTTATCTTGGCCTTTCTTATCTGTAGCAGGTGAATAAGAATAAGAAGCAGGTGATGCAGATGAAGCAGAAGAAGGAATTTTAGGATGACTCTTCCTCGGTCTTCCTCTCTTAGGTTTGCTTACTTCACCTGCTAGATAATTATAATGTTGAGTCACAATTTTTACTAATACGCTAAATGAAAGTAACATTTGACAAATAATCTAACACATATAGTAACTGAACACTCACTCAGAATACTAACACATTTATTAACTGAGCACAAGAAGTGCAGAAACTTCTGCATTGTAATCAATACTGATTTGAAACTTACCATCAACAGATGATTGATTTTCCTTCTTATATGCTTCTCTATTGATACATTTTTTTCTTGTCTCGTAAGATTTTTTCTCTGCAAAAAACACAAAATTAATAATAAATTTAACTCCTAAATAGTAAATACACATCAAAATCACAAATTACAACTCATCAATAAAATCCCTAAAAAAAATTAATCTATAAAAAATTAAAAACAATATAGATTTCAATGTTTGCACAGGGACGGAGCCAGTTGGGTGCCTGGCGGGTGCTCGGCCACCCCCAACCGGCCCAACCAACCCACCTCATAGGTTGTGTTTAAGACAGAGTACATAGACTTAACAAACTAATGAGCTTATTATTTGCTTGAAAAAAGAGAGATGGGTTGTTCTTTAATGGAGAAGACGACCAAAAAGGTGGATATGTATTACTTTGTGGGCCTAAATAAAGCTGTTTCTTTCATTGTGACCCTTGATAAATGTAAATTAGTCTAGCCTCTTCTATATTTACTACTTGACGATTTCACCCCAATCTTAAGTTTAGTGTTTAAAAACTTTGGTTGGACACAAAATAACACTTATTATTAACAAGAAAAACTTGTTACACCGTACAGAGAATTTTCTCTAAGTACCATTTGATTTATATGTTGTATTAAAGATTATGTACTCCTTTTAGTGATATAAATAGTTTCAACTCTAGAGATTTTGTCCAAATAATTTTTAAACTAAAAGGTTTACTATATTAAAAATTAAAAGCAAGTAACTCATCAAATAGAAATAGGATGCACCAGTTGTCATTGCTATCGTAACATATCTAGAGTTCAGTATATAATCAAATGCAACTCAGCGCATTTAACGGGTTGATTACTTTATGAGATAAGTTAGAATTTAGTTCACATAGTTTTGACGATCTAATAATTGTACGTTACTACTTGTATTATATAAAAAAAATTACGGCCCCCCTTAATATAAATTACTGGCTCCGCCTTTGTCTTTGCATATCTATAATTTCTTATAAACACTAATTGCTTCCTTTAAAAAAGTTTAATAATCATATAAACTATATACATTTCACTATTAAAAGCATTGGCGGAACTTGAACACTTATTTTAGGGTGGCCGAATTTATTTTGGGATGGCCGAATCGGAGATTTGTTTGTCAAACCAACTAAATTACCTTTAAAACATATAATATTTAAACTAGTTGCCGCAACTTTTGAGGGGGTCGGGACCCTCCCCTGCCCCTTAAAAGGTCCACCTCTGAAAAAGCTAATGCAACGTCTCATATTAACATCTCATTAATCTTTAATTATAATAAAAACAAACTGTATAACACATTCATAACAAAAAATTAAAAATCAATAACATAAGAAACATTAAAGAAACAAAAAATTCCTAAAAAAGAAAATTGAAAATGAAAATGAATAATTACTGCTGATGTCTTCACGAATATAATCTTCATCTTCACTATCATCTTCAACATCAATAATTATTACGTTAGGGTTTTTATTTTTGCGCTTATCAGATTTATTTTTTCTTTTATCGGAATAATAGTTGTCATAGGCTATTCCTTTGCCTTTATTTGACATTTAATTTTACTTTGAATTTAAGTGTTTTGATTTGAATTATGGTAATTTTTGAGAGATTGAGTGAGTGTGTGAAGAATTGGGGGTGAAAGTTTTTTGTAGACCGGAGAAATGAATTGGGGTTGACAGTCTTTCCTGTGGCTATAAAAGGTAAATAATTAAATACAACATTTAATATTTATATTTCACTTGTGAACATTTTTTTTTTAATTTTAAAATTAAAAAAAAAAAAAAAAAAAAAAAAAAAAAAAAAAAACCGTATTTATTTTCACTTGTGAAAAACAAAGTCAGCTTAAAGAGAATTTGTTTTCTCTTGTAAAAAAAATTTTTTTATCTGAAAAAAGAAAACTTATGTTTGAAGTATCTTTATATATAATTTCTTTAAAAACATGTTATAATTTATTAATTTTTTAAAACATAATTTCAAGTGTATAACTTTTTAATAAAAAATGTTTTGCATGAGCTATTTGAAAGGGCCCAAAATATAAAGTTAATAGATCCATTGGTTAATTTTTAAGCCCATGGATAAAGTATAAAAAACAATTTGGGTCATAAGCTCTTTTTGTTTATTTTAGACTATATCTAATTAAATGGCCCAATATAAAAAAATAAGTATTATTAAACTACTATAACACTTAACTAGCTTATTTTTAAAGCCCATGACTAAAGAATATGTTTTTTAAAGCCCAATATAAAAGAGTGTAATAATAATCGCAAAGTGGGTTATGAATTTTTGTTAATTAGTTATTTTTAATTCCATTTATAAGTAATGTTTGTCTACAAGAATTAAGGAAGCGTTTAGGAGCAACCAGCAGTAAGAGGTAAGAATTTACATTAAAAGCTTGTTTGGCAACAACTCTAATAGTAGTTCAAACTATCCTAACCACTCCAATATAAAAAATAAGTATTATTAATCTATTATAACACATAACTAGCTCATTTTTAAAGACTATGACTAAAGAATAAGAATGAAATGGATTATAAATTTTTGTTAATTAGTTATTTTTAATACCATTTATAAGTAATGTTTGTCTATAAGCATTAAGGAAGCGTTTAGTAGCGACCAGCAGTAAGAAAAAATAATTTACATGAAAAGCTTGTTTGGCAACAATTCTAAAAATACTGAATTAAAAAAAAATACCTTTTTATCCATGAGAAAGTTATTTTGTTTTAAAACATCATTCAACAGTTATTAATTAAAAAAAGTAATTATTAAAAAAAATAACTAAAAAATTATAAACCATTTAACCGAATATATATTCCTTTGACTTTGAAAATAATAGACATCATTCAACAGTTATGACGAAATATCCATTTTTATCAAAATAATATCCAAAAAAACACACATTTAAACGACATTTGACAAATTTTACACCAAAATAAACATCAAAACGAAAAAAAGGACGTACTGTATCCTAATTTATTTAACAAAAAAAAAAAAAAAAAAAAAAAAAAACCCCAAATCGATTTTAAACCCTAGTTTTCTACCAATTTAATGGAGGAAAAAGAAGATACGACTAGTGAAAGTGAGTTTCTTGTTCAAAGTATTACTATTGATGTGTTAGTTTTTGCTATTAATTGTTTATCTTTATGCAGAAATAAAATGTTACGAGAGAAGAAGAAGAAAAAGTATAGAAAGGAAAAATAGTGAGAAGAATTATACAACATCAGTTGATGGTAAGTTTTTTTATAAATATAATTTGATTTATTGTGTTTAATCAAATGTTATATTAGAGTAGAATACTAATTTCTGTTTTGATTATATGAATATACATACTAGGGTGTTTGGTAATAAGTTTTATTATAATGAAATGAATTGTCTTATATGTTGTTGTAATGAATTTGTTTATGTTGTTTGTAAGTTTTCTTATAATTATAATTTAATTTATTGTGTTTAATCAAATGTTATACAAACTAATGTGTTTGGCAATAAGTTTTATTATAATTAAATGAATTGTTTGATATGATGTTGTAATGAATTTATTGAGATTATAGTGATAAAACATTTAGAAGGAAAATCTATGATTATGCAGATGGAGAAAAGTTTCTCAGGGCACGTTTAGTATGTTACTAAAGGAATGAAACAATGACTTTGATAGTTATTCATGATGATAATAACAACAAAAAACACAAAAAAATACAGTTTGATTTGAATGCAAATATCTATTTTGTTTGTTTTGCAGAAAAAAGTTCATATTCAGATCATACTGTTGAAGATTATACTTCTACAAATGAAGATTTGGATATAGATTTAGATCATACTGTTGAAGGTAATTTAACATAAATTAATTATTTTTTTTAAATTTATTATTTTTATTGAGTTAAAACTAATAAAATATATTTAATATAAACATTATAATTAATATTACATTTTCTTTTTATTGAAGTTGCTACTCGTACACCGGTTGTTATGAAAGATTCCGCTGGTGACGATCCAACTGGTGCTAAACAAGTAGAGAAACGTTAAAGAGGAAGACCAAGAAAATCTTCAGTTAATGTTTCTGTTGATGGTAAGTTTTTTATAATTATAATTTAATTTATAGTAGATAATCATAGAATACTTTAGTGTATATTAGAATTTCTTGTGAAAATTAACAGAAGAGTGTTTGTAAAAAAAAAGTTTTAATATAATCTAAGTATACTTGTTCAACTGTTAAGATTTATTATAAGAATTCTCAAATAAACTTATTAGAATAACCTTCTATCAGTACAGTTATGTAATAATATGTTAGATAAGTAATTATGATTATGAGAATAGGATAACTGAATTTTTTTAGTATACATAGTGTTAATTTACACTACTGAAAAAATTTGACTATTAAATAGATATACAGAATTTTCACATGTGAAACTATTGTCACTTTTTTATTTTAATAACACTTTTTGCATCTTAAAAAATGATACAGATAAAGGAAAAAACAAAATTGATTGTTCTTCTTCAAACAAAAAGAAAGACATAGATGATGATCATAAAGAGAAAAGTGCAAGGAAAAGTAATTGTAAGAGAAAGAAGGAAAACGCAGATGATGATGATGAATATAAACCAAAACGAAAAAAGAAAAAGAAGGAAAACAACATTCCTAATCTTAGATCAAGAACAGTACCAACGACGCTATATTCTGCAATAAGCATTCTGAATGCTAAAAGGGAAAAGGTTTTAATAGACATGGGATTTGGAGGATTTATTGGAATGAAGATTCATGATATACCTGGTTGTTTAGGATATCATGTAATTTCAAACTTTGATGTTAAAAAAATGAAATTACCAACAACTAATGGTGCTATAGAGGTTACAGAACAAAAAGCTCATGATATTCTGGGTATACCGTTTGGAGAAATAGAAATAGATACTCTGGAAGAAAGAAATGCAGATGATCCTTTCATCAAAGAGTGGTTTCAACAATTCCCTTCTACGGCAGGAAAGAATGACATCCGACCGAATGATATAATAGATGTCATAGTTGGATCTAATGATTGCGGGAAGTTGTTTAGAATGAATTTTTTAATGTTATTCGCAAATACAATGGGGATGTGTGACTCTCAAGGAGCTTGCAGCATGAAGATTTTGAAGAGAATAAATGATAATGTCATTGAGAGGGTAGAAACTATAAATTGGTGCAAGTTCATAATAGATTGTTTGGAAAAAAGTGTAAAAAGATGGGATAATAAAATTACTAACCACTACACTGGTCCAATCACTTTTATGACTGTAAGTAATCATGTATTATTTATAATAACATACATAGGGTATTTCATTTGTATTAACGTAATTTTTATTTTATGTAGTTGTTATATCTTGATTCTACAAGATGTGATGTTTTTCCTGTTCCACGCGTAAGGCCAGCTATCAGAGAATGGAAGACAATTTCGATGAAGCATCGAGAGAATATAGAAATTAAGTCTGGAGGGTTTGGTTTATTACCAAAACAAGATGATGCTTGCATAGATAGCTTAGAGTCAAAGGTACTTTTTTGTGTAATATTATTTATAATCTTTTCACATATGAAAAAAATATTATAATATTATATAATTTAAAATATTTTTTATCCGTGGAATGTACTGATGTTTGTGCTAAGCATGTATAATATTTTGAATTTTCAAGATTTTGTAGAAAAGATTGAAAGGATCTATAACAACATATATGTTGAAATGGGCAGTATAAGTAAAAATTTGAAAGAAGGTTTATCACGATTCCCTTTATGTGAAAACTTAAAACGAATTTTGAAAGAATTTAAAAAGGGTATTAGCACAAGTGATTTTGTGGAAGATAATGATATGGCAGATAAAGATGATGTTGATGCTGCAGTTAATAAAATGAATGATGATTCAATAAGTTCAGATGAAAGCCAGGTAAAATTTAAATTCCATTGATAATCATAAAATACCTACATGTGATTAAAAATAAATACTTTCACATGTGAAATTATTAACTTCATATTGTTATTATTGCTGTGTTAGTTTTTCACTTGTGAAAATTATAATAATAATAATAGATCATAGACACTTATTTCTGTGTTAATTTTTCACATGTGAAAGTTAATATTTCACTTGGGATAAAAAATTAATACTTTCACATGTGAAAATATTATACATGCATATTTTTACTATAAATACCTACATGTGATAAAAAGTTTATAATTTCACATGTGAAATTATTATATTCATATTATTATTGTTGCTGGGTCAGTTTTTCACTTATGAAAATTATATTAACAATAGATCATAACCACTTATTTCTGTGTTAATTTTTCAAAGGTGAAAATTGAAAATTTCACTTGGGATAAAAAGTTAATACTTACACATGTGAAAGTATTATAATTTGCTTGATATCTCAATAATTATATATATTTTTCACATGTGAAATTATATTACATTTTTATTAATGAAATTTTTTAATTATTAGGAACATGATAATTGCTTCGAAATATATCGTCATAAAAAGAGTGTGAATCAAGAAGAAAAATCTGTTTCCGAAAACGAAGAACAAGAAGAGAGAAGTGAACGTTCCTCTGATAATCGTCAAATTAATGAACAAACAACTGATGGTGATAAAGATTCTCAGAAAACTGAATGTGAATATGAAGTAAAAGTTGATATTGATGGAAAATCAGTTGGCGATACAGTTGAAAAAGAAAACCAATGTGTAGAAGAAAAAAATAAAGTTACAGACGAGGAGGTCCAGATAGATGATCAACACAAATGTGTTGATACTGAACAAGCTAAAAAAGAATATGAAAAACAACAAGAACATGAAGATGAATCTGTGCCACCAATCAAAGATTCTGCACCAAATGTTATACAAGAAGATAAATGTGAAGCTGGGCTACCAACTCAAGAATCTGAAGCAAATGTTCTTCAAACTGAAAGTGTGATGAGTGTTCTAAATAATGAGTCTTCTTATTCAGTAGAAGGTGTCAATGAAAACACTAAATCTCAAAATGAAGAAGTATTGGCTAGTGTTGAACCTACAAAAAAAACAAAAGAAGAAGATAACAAATTGGTGAAAGATGTTACTCGAGAAAATAAAAATGAAGCTGGGACACCAACTAAAGATTCTATACCAATTGTTCAACAAGTTCAAACTGAAAAAAGTGAGATTCAAACTGAGGAAATTTTAGATTCTGTCAAATCGGTTAAAAATCTCAGTTTGCTGTTCAAGATTCTTCAAAAGAAGCAGAAGAAAATGTATTAACAGGTTTGTTATTTTTAAAAAGTTGATGAATTACGGACTTATTATCATTTGAAGAAATATTATTTAGTTACACTCTATTTTTTTAGTTTTTTCAAATTAGATCAAGGAACAGTACTCGCTAATGTTGAAAGTCGACAAAAGAACAAAGAAGTAGAGAAAGATGAAGTGACAATTGAAAATAATGCGACATCCAGCAGTAAGATAAAATCTGAAGTTGATACTACTACTTCAAAAGATGATGACTGAAAAGAAGCAGAAGAAAGTGTATTAAATAAAGATTTAGCTATTTTAAAATGTTGATAAATTTAAAATAACTTAACCTTTATTAGCTTAATATTAAATTTGTATGGTTTGTAAAAATATTGAATTAACATTTTTGGTAATTTTCAAGTACAATATTTATACAAATCTTCAAAGTATATTAAAGAAAATAAAACAAACTATACAACAAATAATTATTTCATTTTTCACATGTGAAAAAACATATAATTTTTGTAATCTTAATTTTTTAATTTTTTCACATGTGAAAAAATATCAATTTTAAGTTTATTTATTTTTATAATAACATTGTTTATTTTCTTTCAGATATAGGATGTTCTATGTATGATGCTGAAGATCATTCTTATGATGGACCTGATCGGGTTTCTCCTTTTAAGTATAAACCTGTGAACATTAAAAACATTCTTTCAGAAGATGAAAAAATTGTTGCTTATACATTGTTCGCAATGACTGGGCCTAAATGGTATGCTTTCTTAAAGAAACTTTAGAAAATTCCAGAAATGATTTATCTATCCAAATAATTAACAATGCCTAATTTTATTTTATTTTTGTTTCATATATTTCAGGGAACCAATTTTTGAAACTGTAAATGGCCAGTCTTTAACTCATTTTGACATGGAAACATTAACACCAAGTTTGGAGTTATCAACGAATGTCATTGACATATGGTCAGAAATTCTCAATATTTTGGAATTATATAAAGAAGATGATACGTTACCGTCCAGATATTTCTTTAAAGTTTCAGTAATTGTAAGTGATTTTGTTATATATAACTATATATTTTAAGTATTTATCATATTTACATACAATAATTTCATTATTTTATATACAGAATCCAGCATACTTTATTGGAAAGCACACTGATGAGGAGAAGTTACAAGAGTTTACGAAAAGAGTTAATGAAAGTTTTAGAAATGATGAAAAGCATCTTACGTCATTGCAAACATTTGACATGGTATGTTTTAAAATTTTTTACATTCCATAAACTTTTATATTTAAGTTTAACAAATTTGTAAGCTACATTTATTTTTAATGCAGCTTTTCTTCCCTGTTTGCCATGAGAAACACATGTACCTTATATGTGTGGATTTCAAAAATGGTTCATTTAAAGTTATTGACAATAGTTCACTTGGAGCTGATTTTGCTACAAGATACTATGGCATTCCTGAACAAATTGTAAGTATATTTTATCAATTCTGTTCACATGTAAATCTTTAGAATTTTAGATGCAATCTCGTCCTGTGTCCTTCACCTAAGCATACAACCTCAGCCCTCTATTTATCTGTTAAAACAAAACTCATCTTTAGAATTCTGTTCACATGTCAACCTTTAGAATTTTAGATGCAATCTTGTCATGTGACCTTCACCTAAGCATACAACCTCAGTCTTCTATTCACCTAAGCATACAACCTCAGACCTCTTTAGAATTTTTGATTTGTAAGTATATTCATCGCCATAATTATCATTTTTTTTATTTTTATTATTCTATTTTTGTAGAAAAAAGTTCTTGTTGCCTATTTAGATCGAGTTAGACATCCAAAAACTGAAGTTATTAGAAATACCAACCCATCAAGGATGCAAATGAAATGGAGGACCAAAAAAAATCATGTTGATTGTGGCGTTTTTTTAATGCTTCATATGGAAACTTATAATGGTTTAGAAGATTGGGATTGTGGTCTTTGTTTGGAGTCTCCAAATCAAAAAAAACAACTGAATTTATTGAGATCAAGATTTGCTGCCAAGATTCTGTTGTCTGATCTGAATGTGTTAAAGAATAACTTTTTGAAGCTTGTTCAAGTATTTGAAGATAAATCAGTAAATGAAAGGAAAAAAATGATCCAAGATGGAATTGCTAACAGGAAAGAACGTGAAGATAGTTTATTGAAGGTTAGAGCAAGATTGCTTCTGATTTTAGTGACAAATTGTTTACACAATACATTTATACATTGCTTGTGAAGGATATAGATAGATTGGGGTTATATTTTATGTTTTAGTTTATAGTTTTACAGTTTTCAACAGTTTATATTATTAAAAAACAGGTTTTATTTTATGTTATTAAAATTTTAAGCATTTTTATATTTTTTATAGATTGACTAATCATGTGAAGAAACTTAGTTTATCATCATTCTTTTAATCATTTCATTACTATAAATTTGATTAATATTCAAATTTTCACATGTGAAAATATTCTCAAATTTGAAATATTTGTAGTTTTTCAAATGTGAATATATTCACAAAGCTGAACTTTTCAATTGTTAACTTATAAAAGTTATATAGTAATATTAATAGTAAATTTGTTATTAAAAATTTAAACATTCTCATATTTTAAATACATTAGTAAAAACGTTAATAAAGAAACAAAGTAGCTAGTATTATGTTGCAACTACTATTACTATAAGTGAACATGTAGTAATAAATATCAACATAGAATTGATGGAGTAGCTGGACATTAATCATAGTTAGTAAGGTAATTTGTATTTTTTCACATGTGAAAATATTGTCAAGGTTGAAATATTTTGTATTTTTTCACATGTCAAAAATATTAATAAAAGTTAAACTTTTCAATCATTAAACATTTCTTTTTATAATATAAGATATGTAGGAATCCTAATGCTAGATTTTAATAGCATAACAAAAAAGTTAAGATAAAAAAATCAAAACATGTTTATGTTAGTATTTTTTAGGCACAAAAAAAATCAAAAACATTTTTTTTCTTTCTTTTTTTTTTTGGTAACCAAGATTTCTGACACTTAATGGTAGATGTTAATAAACACTTAACTAAAAAAAACAATTTTTTTAAAAACAAATCATATTTAATAAAAAATAATCATACTCATAACTCAACTACACCTAACTCAGTCAAAAGTCATCCACACAATACTCACACCTACAAATCCTATCCACACAAACGTACACATACAAAAAACAGTGAAAAAAATTATCTGCTTTCATTTTCATGATATTTGATCAAAATCAAAAGTAAGATTCATCATCTTAAAAAAAAGGTACTATTTCATACTACTTAATATTTTGATCGTGGTTTTTCATTTACTTTTTCTACATATATGAATTTATAGAATAAAAAATGTTGTTTAGTGATTTGGATTTTTGTGTAGTTCTGATGTATTAAAAAGTGCAAACTGACAGTTACGTGTTTGGATTATCTGTTTTATTTTAATTTTTAAGATTAGAAAGAGATTGTCTAAATTAAAGATTTAGAAGAAATTGTCAAATTAACAAAATTTTAAGAATAGAAAAGAGATTGTCCAAGTAATTTAGTAGTAAAATCATAAGTTTTCACATGTGAAAAATAAGATAAAAATGTTAATTTATTAAAAAATAACATTGTTTGTTATACATTAAAATATTAGTAGATTATTATTCATTTATAAGGTAGGTTAAGATACTATTGTAATTAAATATGAGTAAATTGTAGTGTTAAAATAGTTTTATTAATGATGTGTTTAAGATTAAATATTTTCATATGTTAAGAAACTGCACTATAGTTGATTAATAGATTTGAATTGTATGAGTTAGTATATCTTCATATGTGAAGAAAATGCCTTACAAATTACTTTAGATTTTAAGTTACTCTTCCTTTTTTGTGTATGTAATTATTTGTATATTTAAACTTTAAACAAATGTTAGATTTGTTTATACTAAAATACTAGTTTTGTTTATGATAGTATCATGTATAAATAAAAACCTAAATGTTTGTATATCTCATCAGAAACTAGATATGAAGAAGAAAATTGCTGAGGAGAAAGTTATTGGAAAAAGAATGACTAGAAGTCAAAAAGAAATACTGGATGAAGGAACAAGAAGTAAAAAAAAGGAAGAAAAATTAAGGGAAAGAATAGTACAGAAACTTCTAGTTCGAAAAAAGTAAAAATTAATAAGGAAAGTAAGAAAAAAAGAAAAATTAAGTCTAAAAAAATTGTTTCTATTAGAACAAAGACAGCAGCAACGACACTGTTTTCTGCTATTAATGTCTTGAATCCTAAAAGAAAAAAATGTTTAATAAAAATGGGGTTTGGAAGTTTAATTGGGATGAAGATACATGAAATTCCGGGTGTTTTAGGGCATTATGTTATTTCAAACCTAGATGTTGAAAAAATGCAATTACCAACAAGCAATGGTAATATAAAGGTTACAGAACAAAAAGTTCATGATATTCTGGGAATACCGTTTGGAGAAAAAGCAATAGATACTCTGGATGAAAGAAATGCAGATGATCCTTTCTTGAAAGATTGGTTTCAACAGTTTGAAAGTAAGCCTGGAAAAAATGACGTCCGCCCAAATGATATCATGGATGTTATAGTTGGAACAAAAGATTGTGGGAAGATGTTTAAAATGAACTTTTTGATGCTCTTTGCAAATACTATGGGGATGTGTGAAACTTCAGGAGCATGTTGCTTAAATGTTTTGAAGAAAGTAAATGATAATGTACTTGATAGAGCAGAAACTTTAAATTGGTGCAAGTTCATAATAGATTGTTTGGCAACAAGTATACGCAAGTGGGATAACAAACTTTCTAGGAATTTCATCGGTCCAATCACTTTCATGATAGTAAGTACTCATTACTAAAATACAAAGAAAATATGAAAAATATATCATTTGAATGAATTTAATGTTAATATAAATATTTATCATGCAGCTGTTATATCTAGATTCAACTAGATGTGATCGTTTTCCTGTTTCTCGCCAAAGGCCAGCTATTACAGAATGGAAATCGGTTTACATAAAGTATAGAGAGAAGATAGAACTTGAAGCTGGAGGTTTTGGTTTATTACCAAATCAAGAGGATATATGCACGAGTGGCTTAGAGTCGAAGGTACTTTTTTAAATAAAATTTTGTATAAAACACTTTCACAAGTGAAAAAAATATTTAATGTTATATGCTTCAATAAATAATAATTTACATGTGTATAAACTTTAATTTGTTTTTGTTAAACAGCTTGCAGAAGAAAAAATAGAATCAGAAATATTCTTGTTGATTGAAGAGAAGAAAAAGTTGAACGAGTTTTTAAATGAATCAATAAGAAAGTTTCCTGACAATGAAAACATAAAGGAATTGAAAGGAAAATTTGATGATATCTTTTGTAATGATGTGAATAATAAAGGTTAGTAATATATCCATTTTAAATATTTTTTAAAACTAGAGTACATTTTGTATATTGATATTTAAAAATGTTCACATGATTTAATAAAAACAGATAATCAAAATGATGATGAAACAGACGAACAAAATGATGTAAATGATGTTGGTGAAAATGATGACGTTGCTGAAGATGAAAACTATACAGATAAAAATGCTTGAGTATTCTATCTATTATGCTTGAGTATTAAGAAAAAAAAAATTCACATGTGAAAAAAATTTATACTTTTACATGTGAAAAAATTTTGTAATACTTTCACATGTGAAAAACAATTACTTGCACATGTTAAAAATTATTACTTATGTTGGCTTATTTAGTTATATAAAATACTTCATTAATTATAAAAAAGAATATGAAAAAGTATTTTATATTTATCTACAAAATTTTTAATTTTTTCAGAAATCAGAAGTCAAGATTGTGGAGAGAAACAGATGGTTTAAGCGTTAATAATAATGAAGAAAATGTTGAAAACATTGAGAATGAAAATCCAATACCTGAAATTGTTTGCACATTTGGAAATGATGTAAATGATGTTGCTGAAGATGAAACTCTGGCTGCTGCAAATAATGATGTTGGTGAACATGCAAACAATACAGGTAAAGATGTTGCTGCTGCTTCAACTATTTTCATAATTAAGGAGATTCTGTAGATAATTTAACTTACATATGTTGCTTTTTTAGTTACATAAAAATTTTGTATGAAATTGAATCTAAAAAAGAATTTTATATTTATATATAAAATTTTAAATTGTTTCAGAAACAGATGATGTCAACAATCAGAATATAGAAGAAATGTTAACAACATTGAAATTGAAAATCCAATGTCTGAAGATGTTTCAACTAAAAAACGTACTACAAGATCATCAATTAGAGAACAAAAAGGAATTACAAAGGATCAAAATGCTGATCAAAAAATCAACAAAAGGGGGAAGAAAAGAGGTAGAAAAGAAACAGGTAAAGATGCTGCTTCTTCAGCTAAATATGGTAATCAAAATGTTGATGCTGAGTATACAAATGTTGATGAAAGTATAAGGAAAAAAGGGAAAAACAGGTAACAAAGCTGCTAAAGAAACAGTGGTTCGTAAAACAACACTTGGTTGTAAGGGGAGAAAAAAGGGTGGACAACATAACGATAAAGATGTTGCTCCTACAGGTATATTAATAATTAAGCAGTCACTAATTTAAAAAAAAAACTAAAAAATATTGCACTAGAGGTTGATTTATATAATTTTGCTCTTGATAATTGAAACTCGTATCAAATATAATATTGTTTAAACGAATGTGTATCACATTAAGGATAATATTTGTCGAGTATTGGCAAATCAAATCAATCATCTAGATCCCCCTAATGTTTGAAGTTACAGAAGAAAAACAAAATGTTGGTGAGACAAGTGAAGTAATGAAACGTAAAAGAGGTAGACCAAGAAAGAATTCAGCTTATGCTTCTTCAAAAAGTATAGAACCACTACGAACTATACTGCCAGATGAGGTGAATATTATAACAAAAAGTTTATTTTCAATTTTTTTAATATAAGTTAATTGTAGCTTATTTCATCTGCTGATAACTAAATTCTTATTGAAATGCAACATTTTTTCAGAACTTCTAGAAGTCGTTCAACAGATGAAGGGAAAAAAGAATATGCAGGAGCGGATAGTACTTTATATGATCATTTTGCCAATATCCTTATGTTATGTTACGTTAAGATCTGTTGCTTTGTATTACTTAAATTTAAGAACAAAATTATGGTAGGATGTTAAATGCTATGATTGCATTTGCTACTAGATCAAGGTGTAACTAAATATTAGATGGTTGTGTTCAATTATATAACTTCCACCTCTTCCTATAATTTAATTATCCCGAGAGCCATGAAGCATTTGTTTTGATGTTAACCAAACCACAATTACTGATACTTTTATTCATCAACATAATATATTACAATCGACAATATCAAAATCCAAACCACAGCACACACACCAGTTACACTAAACAAAGTTCGAAACATACAGCTAAACACATCAACCATGCTGCTCCGTTGTAGACACATGCCCAAGCCTCTCTTCTCTCGCTTCACGTGCCAGTTCAAGCAGATCATTCAAAGCATTCAGCATAAGACCATCCTTATACTGTCCCTCCGAAGTGCATCGTAACCCATCAGTAGCAGCAGTATCAAACCGGCTAAGCAATCTTCCTTCTTGAAGTAAACGTCGATATTTAACCATCCTCATACGCACAGCCTCACATTCTGCCTCCAAACGCGCAATAAACAAGTCAATTTGAACTCCATCTTGCATAAACAAAAACCGGAAACAATGCTCCGTTCTATCAGAGTTACAAGCAAATTTAATCTGATCCAACGTAGGAGTCGTCGACATTTTGTTTCACAAATTCTTCTAATAAAACTAAAGAGATATAGATGGTAAAAAAAAAAGGATCCATAGGCATGTCCTTATATACCCAAAAAAATCCATAGACAGTAAACAAAACTATTAAAAAGCTGCTACTATAAAAGCTGTCACATAAATACAAAATTGCATATTATTATGCCACTATTACTTGGTAAATACAATTATCACAAAACAAACAAAAATTTGTACAGTAAAAAAAAACACTTTTATTCATACCAACTTCTTTAGAAACACACACTAACAAAGCTTAAGCACCATAGACATAATTAAACATACAAAACACACTGAAAATTTATTCATCCTCAGAATATCTTACAATAACACATGCAAACATGACATAAACGTAATATTACAAACGCCCAAAAACCTACATAACACCATTCATATGCCTTTCCATTCTTTATTATTCGTTTTATTCATCACAGTATATTATATATCCATATTACACAGATGTAGATTCATATGCCTTTCCATTCTTTGTTATTCGTTTTATTCATCACAGTATATTATTCATCACATACTGTTACTGCATTCAAATAATGCACACCAAAAGCCAAGAAAAAAAAGACAACCACTTAACTATTTCTCCACTGCCTTTCAATTACACCCACAAATTTCCACTAGATTTGCTTTTCCTGCTTACAATCCCTCACGAGAATTACTGTTTCCCAAAAATCCTCAGATCTTCATTCATTCATCCATAGAAAATAGCAAAAAACAATGTTGCTTTATGTATTATTATTATTATTATTATTATTATTTTTTTTTTTTTGCATTTCAAACTTGCAGCCAATATGTGCTTAACCATCAAAACAAAGCACTATTTTTAAAACTCAGTTATTGCATGTTAGCCAATAGTAATTGTCTTATTCAATTATCTAAAGCTAACTGCTACCTTTTTTTTTATTATGTTTATGCAGCACCGCTTAAAGCTTCAGCTACAATCAGAGGAAGACCAAAATCTGCAAGAAAGAACAAAGAAGACTAGGCATTAGCTCAACTATGTAAATATTAAGATGACTGTTTGCCATTAAAATATGTCATGTTTTGCACTATATTTGTGCTTTCCCTGCACAAATATATGTCAAAACATATGCAACTACCACTTTGCTAATCTTTTGTGCACACTTAAACTATGACTGCAATATGTTTAAATTGCAGTAACTCAACTGATCTTTTCTGTAGCACTTAAATTATACCTGCAATGCATGTAGTTTGCATGCTGGATCTTTTGTATAACACAGATTATGCTATGTGCAACACCGTTGTACCTATCTATGTATTAACTAATCTTTTGTGTAGCACTTAAATCTGTGCCAATTTTCTAGCAAAACATCCCGAAGCAACGCGCGGGCACATATCCTAGTTTATTCATATTTACAAGAATAAGCTTTCTTTGCTTAAAAATAACACAACCCAAAATGGTTTTAAGATCGATGAAGCTAACATTGTTGTTATGGCTAATGAATTAAAGGGTTTTAGATTAAAATAGCATAATATTTATGAATGTGTTTATTGAATCAAAATTCTAAATTATTTATGAGAGTAATAAATTTTAATTTAAAGTTAATATAAAATGGACTTAAGTAGGGCCTTTTTTCAAATTTCATCCCTTTTTTCAGCCCAACAAAAACCAAGCCCATGAGATAATAACACTATAAATACAATGTCATTAAATCTTCATTTTCATATGCAGAAACCCTAGTTTGCTTAATCTTCATTTTCATTTTCAATCAGTTGTGATTAAAAATTGTTATTAATAGCTTCCAAAGGTTCGTTTTTTTTTAATATTTATTGTAATCTATTTATATTTATATTGTTACTAAGGTTTTGAGTGGAAAAACTATTTTTTCACATGTGAAAATGTAATTCTATATGTTTGTATTTTAAACAATATTCATATTTTAATAAAAAAAAAAACACTATAATTAACATTTTATATTATTGTTATTGTAGATACAACTACTAAAGCAATGAATCAGGTGAACATGGTATGTTATATATAGTTTATTTAATATTATTATTCTGAAGTTTTATATAATTTTATAGTTAAAAATGAGAGACAAATAGCAAGGAGGTGTAAGGATAAAAATCCAATTTGTGAAGATATGCGGCCATATCTTTGTATGCATATTCCTTCTATATTCACATGTGAAAATTTTAATACGATTTTTTTTTGGTAGTGAAAATAATATTTATATTTTAATAACACAGGTTCAAAAACACATTCTGATGCTGGTTTCTGGGAAGTTTATTGTGATGTTTCTGATTTTAAAGAAGCTTCAAAACATGATGATGTTATTATAGGTTAGAAAAATGTATCGAAAAAATAAAGTTTTTCTTTTTAATAATTTATAATTAAAAACTTGAATTAACTAATATTTTTAATGATTTATTGGAAACAGATGAAGATAGTGATAATGATAATTCTTTGGAAACAGTAGTATGTGATGTTTCCAAGTATAATGAAGCATCCAAATTACACTTCTTTAAAGGTTAGAAAAATTATAAATATAATTTTCAGTGAATGAAGATATTCTGACAATGAAGATTTTTTTTTTTTTTTTTTTTTTTTTTTTTTTTTTTTTCAGACAAGTATTATTTAATAAATATTCCCAAAATTTTTTTATTTTTTTAGTGAATGAAGATATTCTTCCAGGGTTTCAATATTTTGACAATGAAGAAAAAAAAGGTAAATTAAATATACAGTTAGTTTTATTTTCTTTTTCTTTTTTTAAGCATTTATAATAAAAAAACTTAATTAATTAATATTATCATGACATATTATCATAATTTAATTAACACAGGTGAAAAAGCTAATAAAGATAAGGATTTCATTATAATTTCATCAGGTTAGAAATAATGTTATGTTAAAGCATTATATATTTATTTTGCACAAATTAATGTTCAGCCATTATTAAATATTTTTATTTTTATGTGAAGATTATTATTTTTATGTTTTGATTTGTATTTATTTTAATTATAAAAAAATATTTTGTTTTTTATTTTTGTAGATGACGAAGAAAATTGAAGTAATCTAGAACTTGAGTAGTTGATGATATGGTTTATTCTTGGCAAAAGCTAATGCCGATAAACTCCTCTTTTGTTTAATTTCAATAAACTTTTACTATGTTTTATTGACAGCTAGTTTAATTGCTGGATAACTTTAATTTTTTGTTTTATCTTATGATGTTTTTTAAAGATTTTGTAATTTGCTTTGTTTAATTCGATTTCGTTGCTGATATGTTTCATTATTTACTTTTTCTTGATATGTGAAAAAAAAAATTCACATGTGAACAAACTTTTTTATTCACATGTGAATAAACTTTTTTCACTAGTTAATACAATATATTTTTCTTTGCATGTGAGAACATTAAATTTTAAAAAATTCCTTCACTAGTAAAACGTTTACATTATACATGAGCTTTATTTTTTTACATGTTAAAGTATTTTCACTTGTGAAAAAAAAATATATATATCACATATTTTCACATATTAAAATGTCTTCACTTGTGAAAAAAAAATTAGAAACATTAATACTATTTTTTCAGAATTAAAATATTAAAACTTTAAAACAGATTATGTGATCCTAACATTTTTAATACAATAGACAGTGATAAAATAAAAAACATGTAAAAAACCAATGATATAACTAAAACATAAAATATTTCAAAAAGCCATTCAATTACATTTACATAAAAACAAAAAAAAATACATAATGTAGATCTGTAATGTTTCAAGCAAAATTTAAAAAATTAATCCATATTGTAACACAAAGATAATAATATAACTTATTTTTTTAATGGACAGTTTCTTGCATCATGATACACATATTCTCCTCATATTGAACACCTCCTTTTTCCATCATTAGCCATATGAACAGTTTAGAATACCAGCTTTGTGTTTTGAAGAGATAGGAACAGGTCACAGCTGTAACAAATGAAAGAAATGATATTTACAAAATAATAACAGGGTCCAAATAAACAGGTTGGATCTATCTGTTTTGCTATCTATTTGTTTTGCTTGTGATGATTGCATATTTTGTTTCATTAATGCACTAGTCAAACTGCTGGAGATGTGAAAGGTTAGGATACATGCATGCATTAGCAATGATGATTAACTATTCATGGGGAGTGGCTCAAGAATTGTAATTAAATATGCCTTTTAAATGCTGTATTAATAGGCAATACGAATTTTAAGAGACTTTCAAGTACTATTTAAACACACAAACACAGAAAAACCACAAATGTCTCATAATTTTTGAAAAAAAAAGAAAGCCATGACAACTCCCTTGCCATTTTGTGAAGAGCTTGCTGCTATTGCTGGGTCAAGCTATGTAAAGGACATGATGATTGAAAAGTTTAAAAGAGAGGAAAGTGTTTTGCTGTTGGATGAGCTTGAGCTGAAGAAGAAAGGGCAAGAAATCCGGTCTCGGATAGCTGAAAGGGACTTTGTTATTAAAGAGCTAAAACAGTTGTTCCCTTTTGATTCTGTTGTCATGAGCATTGCGGAACTGACAAACATGCAGATCCAGGACTCAGCAGAAATCAAAGAGATTATGGCAACCGTTTCGAAGAAACAGACCCGGGCAGCTGAGGTCCGTAAGTTCATAGAATGGCTTAATGGGCAACCATACTAAGCTTTTGTTGGCTGGTATTCACAAATTTAGTTTTTTGGGCATAGTCTTTTGTTGGTCTGGTTAGGTATGGGGGTATCATGTAATGGAATCTAAGTATGGTCTAATTTTGTGGATACTTTGCATGCAAACAGTTGATTAATTACATATTCTGTCTAGTTTTATTGAATGAATGAAAATGCATTCTGGTAACGTACCTTTTTTTTAGCAAATAGCATGGTATTATGTGATATGTTTGGTCTAGCTGTGTGACGTAGTAGATAAGCAGACCGCCTGGTTTTTTACTCACATGTGAAAATATGTGAAAATACTGTAGCTAACCAAGTTCTTGCACCAGTTAACGGCCAAGGAAACCAGTAGCTCCAAATATTGTAGCTACAATGCCACTGCAAATTGAGAAAATACCAAATTAATTAACTACATTAACATGATCACTGAAATAGAGAACACTATAGTCATTGATTGGCTTAACCTTCTATAATCCCTCAGGGTAAGTAACTAACAAACCTACCAAATGAAATGAAGCCAATGTTTTAGATAGACCTAAACTACAATAAATGTTTAGATATAGAATATGCATTCTACATTAGACATCGTAGATATTTTAGTCCTCATGAGTCTCGACTTAATATAAGTCGTTCAAATTACGGTGTATGTTTATGTATCACTTTAACAACAGAAGCTTTTCTAATTTCTTTGCCAATTTTAGAGTTTATGTGTCTGTTCACAATTTTATGAATTATGTCAAAACGTGGAGTTACATATGTTAAACAGTTATATACCCATGATCCTCTAACAAGTTCAATTAATCAAGTTACAAGCAAATATACCCATGATCCTCCATTTTCTCAACTAACTGCATTGCATGATCAACATTCCCACGTTTACACAGCTGACTGACTAAGAAATTATATGCAGCAGCATCAGGCACACCGCCTGAGTTGACAATCAAATTACGGTGTATATCTTATTTGATCAGCTTAATAACTTTATGAGATTATGCAACCTAAGACTAAGCCTACTAACTGTGATGATCAATGAAAAGGTATATAGACTTTTTATGTTATGACTAACTGATTTTATGCTTAACTAAGCCTTAGTGTAGACTAAGTGAGATGACTAAACCAGCAATACTCTCTGAAACAAACAAAGAGACAAGCAAACCACACTGATCCAAACACTACATTTGTTGACTGTCTCAACCAAAACACTACTCAAATCTGATCCAACTAAATTCAAACCAACTCTTATATGCTCAATATGATTGCAACTACCTAATGAACTCAAAAAAACAGATCTCAAATATACTACTACTCAGAAACCACAAAATATAACAACATACATTACCCTGGCAAACTTAACCACACTTATAAGAACCACAACAACCACATTTATAACAACCACAACAACCAGCATAACAACTACAGTCCTTGGCTAAATGCCAATTCTCACCACACTTAAAACAACTACAATCCTTAACTAATGAAATAACAACATACATTACCCTGGCAAAGACATGTTTTACGGTCCTTTCTTTGGATTCTTCCATAAGCTTATTTAACCATGCTATAGAGTTTTTATCATGTTTTGATGGCCTTTTATTGCTTTCAAAACTATTTTATTAACTTCTGATTTTGATATATCAAAATTTTTGGCAGCTTAACCTATTCCCTTATACAAAACAGTTTGAATAATATAATTAACTAATGAAAATTTTGCTGATAAACTGGATCATTATTATCATTTTTCAAAAATTTTGGCGAAGATACTCTAACAAAACTTAAATATTCCAAAAATCTGCTAATAACCTAAAAGCATCATTACTTAATGATATTCTTCACTCGTGAAGATAATTTTACTAAACTTAAACCTCTAATAACCTAAAAGCATCATTACTTAATGATATTATTCACTCGTGAAGAAAATTTTACTAACTTAAACCTCTAATAACCTAAAAGCATCATTACTTAATGATATTCTTCACTCGTGAAGATAATTTTACTAAACTTAAACCTCTAATAACCTCAAAACTTCATTACTTAATGATATTCTTCACTCGTGAAGATAATTTTACTAAACTTAAACCTCTAATAAACTAAAAGCATCATAACTTAATGATATTATTCACTCGTGAAGAAAATTTTACTAAACTTAAACCTCTAATAACCTCAAAACTTCATTACTTAATGATATTCTTCACTCGTGAAGATAATTTTACTAAACTTAAACCTCTAATAACCTAAAAGCATCATTACCTAATGATATTCTTCACTCATGAAGAAAATTTTACTAAACTTAAACCTCTAATAACCTCAAAACTTCATTACTTAATGATATTCTTCACTCGTGAAGAAAATTTTACTACACTTAAACCTCTAATAACCTAAAAACTTCATTACTTAATGATATTCTTCACTCGTGAACATAATTTTTAAAAACTTACATAAACAAATAATTGCTAATATCAATCTTCTTCAAACGAACATAATTTCATATCTAAAAATGAAAAACACCTAATCCGTAAACTATAATAATCTGCATATGTGCAAAAAATAAAAATAATCTTCACATGTGCAAAAAAAATAAATGTGCAAAAAAATAATCTTCACAATAAAAAAAAGTAACTAATAAAACAATAACCTTCACATGTGCAAAAAAATAGATGTGTAATAAATCAAATACATCAATTAAAAAATAAATGATATAGTCAACGCTGGAATCAACGCCGGAAAAAACATTTGTTAATCATTTAATCACGAAATTATGTAAACAAAAAGAAATTAGAGATAACGGAGTCAATACCGGAGATGACGGAGATTAAACGCAGTAACGGAGATAACAGAGATGAAGGAGATGCAGTGACGGAGATGACGGAGATGATGGAGAAACGCCGGAGATGAAGGCGGATGACAGATCTATTTTGTGTCGTGTGATAATTGTAAAGTGGGAGAGAAAAATGGGATAAAGTTTAGGGGTGTGGAAGCAAATGAGGATAATACACTTTGACTCCTAAAAATTTCGTTCAATATTTACAAAAATGCCATTCCGCCCAAAATCAGATTAACTTGATCCAATGGTCCAGATCTCTTCTCACAAAAATTAGACTTCTCATTTGAACGCTTGTCTATATATATATATATATATATATATATATATATATATATATATATATATATATATATATATATATATATATATATATATATATATATATATATATATATATATATATATATATTTAAGTTTTCTACCCTAAACTTATAAACTTAAAACAAATAGGCATATAACTTTCTAACTAATGCCTATTTAGTCCCTAAACTAACATATTTTAAGGAAATGACACATATAGTTCATAGATTATACTAATTTCTATTATTTACTCTATTTACCCCTATATTTATACTATTTGTAGTTTTAGTCCTTTTAGTTTTATATTTGTTTTAATAGTTTATTTTAAGGTTTAATATATTGCAAATCTAGTCCTTACACTAATATCTTCTAGGAAATGTCAAAAGCAGTCCCTAGACTTTATAGTTTTAGGAATTTACAATATAAACCCCTATGCATGTAATATTTTGCAAAACTAGTCCTAAATGCATGTAATTCATAATTTAGCATGGCAATCTAGTTTCTAAGCTTATAACTAACTCATATAAGTTCAAATAAGCCACATAATGCAGTTTATATCAAGTATATAAGCTATATAACACATAAGCATGCAATTCGATTTCAAACTAGGATTATGAAAGGAAACATGCATGCAATGGCTATCCTAGGGTTTCTAAGGCATCTGAAGTCTATCTAAGTTTTATTCTAAGCATACTAGATGTAAAGTAAAGGTTACCTAGGTTAGGGGAGGGCTTACGAGAGTTTTCTAGGGTTTCTAGGGCTCGTACAACTTCAAACCACAACACAACACGACCAAGGCCTTGCTACTCATTTCCTACTGCTTCTAAAGACTTAGTACTACAGAAATGTGAGGTAGAGAGGAGGGGGAGAGGTGTGAAGAAGAAATGAGGAGAGGAGGGGGTATTTAAAGGCTCGATATGGTGGTTTGGGGTGAAACAGGTGACTTAGGTGTCACAGAGGGGGAGGGGTAAGCAAGCAAGGCTATGGGGGCTGGTGGCAGGGCTAGTATGTGATGGGGATGAGCTATGGTAGGTAGGGGCTGAGCTCTAGGCCGGTTGTGGTGGTGAGAAGCCGTGAGAGGTGGTTTGAGCAAAGGAGGTGACAAGGAGGTGCATCACCTACTTGCTTGGGTGCTTAGAGGTGCTAGGGTACTAGCTTAGTTATATTAAGGTGCTAGGTTGGTTGCTTGTTCATATTAAGGTGTTTAAACAACATAGTTTAGGTATTTAGTGTGGAAAACTAGAAGGGGGATTGAATAGTTTTACGTCTTTTTAATTTGTTACAAAAGATTGTTTGAATGTTTTCTTTGTTTTCAAAAATTTAGATTCGATAATATGTGATTTCAAGTCTTGCACAATATGAACAACAATAAATATGTACGATATAGCAATAATAATGTAAGTAAAGTAATAAATGAGAGATGGAAAGATCGAACCGCAAGACAAGAGATTTATAGTGGTTCGGCTACAAGGACACCTTCCTTGCCCTACTCCACTCCCCGAGCACCTAACTTGAGAGTTTCTTCACTATGTCAACAAGCTCCCTTATGGCGGAGAAAACCTTACACACCAATGTACACACCACAACTTCGTCACAACTTCTTCACACCAATCTACTTTACACCAATTCTTCTTCACACCTTTCTACTTCACACCTATCTACTTCATACCAATATTCTTCACACCTTTCTACTTCCTAACACTTCTTCTTCACAACAAACTACTAACCAATCTCACTACTTATATACCTAGCTAAACTATCTTCTATCAAATATTCACAACTAATTACACAAAGATAGATACAATGGATGATGCTCTAACAACTTGGATGTGGAGATCACAACAAGTTGTAATACTTCTTGTCTTGTGGGATAGAAGTATTCTTCTCTTGCACTTGAGAGGATGATGTTTGAATCACTTTGAAACAAAGATTTATGAATGTATGATCAAAGGATTAAGAGAATGGAAATGGAGATCTAGAACAGAAAGTTTTGGAGTGTAAAAGGTGAGGAAAATCTGAGAAATGAACCAATATTTATAGGGACAAAATTTACTGTACAGGAGCGTTCCGGTCCCCTTAATTCATGGCCGGTCCCCTTAATTTTAAGGGGGCCGCCCAGCTGTAACGGCCAGAAACTTTGTCTTTTAGTGGGGAAAGTTTATTTGGTGAAAAACTAACTGAGTTTGGTTAAAAATTTGAATTCATATATTTAGTATGAATAAAACATTTTTCTTTATTACCAAAAGTGTTTTTCAAAAATATATAATTAAATAAACTTTGTAATAATTAATTAAATATCCCTTTGATCATAGATTGCAATAAACACTTTGTTTATTCATACCTTAAGTGATTTGGATGTAAAGAGAATGTTAATCACTAAATACTTGTTTATGTCATAAATTTTAGTTCAATGAGTTTATGTTTTGTAATAATTAAAACATAGAGATATTGATAATATGTTAATAATGTTTTTAGGCATTATTTATGTCAACAATCTCCCCCTTTTTGATTATTACAAAACCTTAAACTCAATAGGTCTAAAATTTATTTTTAGACAAGTATTTTAGAGTTTACTATTCTCTTCTCCCCCTTTTTGTAAAATCAAAAAGGTTAAACTGAGTAAGCTTCATAGAAGAAGTTAAACGGGTAGAATGCTCCCCTTGATGTATGCTCCCCCTCATTTGAGAGCACCAAGGGTACGAGCTATGGAAATCTTGGCTACAAAAAATATGTGAAGAGAACAAGACATATATATAAAAAGCAACAATTATGCAAATAAAAATAGATTCATTCAAGCATATATGATATAATCATAGAAATGATTAGCATTACAACATTCAATATGCTTGAAGCATATTGATTACAATAAAACAAAAGAAAAAATATAGTCCTATATTGCCTAAGAGAGCACTTGGACTTGCTTGCAACCCATGGTTGATTGTTTTATTTGCTTGAAGGGGAACATAAGCATAGAGCTTAGTTGTTAGATGGAGAGGGATATGGAGTGGGGTATGGAGCGGAAGAGGTGGATCTTACGATGTTGTATCGAGTTAAGGGTGGTATTGGATGAGGACGAGTGAGAAGATATTCAATCCAAGAAATATCTTCACTCAAGTAGAGAATTTGTTTTTGAAGAAAGATGCAACAAGGGCAATAGTGAGTATGGTTTGTGACTTGATCCAAATTGAGAGAGTGGGGTAGGCAATTTGCATAGTGTGATGATGGAGGTTGCCCTTTGTTGCGTTGTGCACGATGCATGGCAAGGAGATCACTAAGATCATGGATTTGGGTTATTTCATCACAGAACTTTTGCTTTTCCATGGCAATGTGGAGAGAATCATTGTGTTGATATGGATGAATTGGGTTTGTGTAGTTGGAATTGTAGTTTGATGGTTGATCAAACTTGTATGGATCATTATAAGTGGTTGGAGGATGAGATGTGTAGTTTGGCATGAAAGAAGATGTTTGGAAAATGTTGTATGGTTTGTAAAGAGGATCAAATGAATGTCCTTGTGGATTTGGTGTAAAGTTTGGGAAGTAAGTGGTTGGAGGTGTTGAGTGATTTCCAACTTCATTGGTTATGATGGATTTGTTTCGAGGGCTTTTTCTTCGCCAAACGGGTTTTTCCGTCATCCTTTCTAGCTTTGAGGCTTTTGGTTTTGGTTTGTTTGGAGAAGTCATGAAGGGATGAATGGAGAGTGTTGAAGATTGGGGATATTTATAGCGTAAGATTTGTATGTTTATGGATGGATAAAGTTTGTTTGGGAGATTAGGACAAAATATGTTGGTAAATATTAGGAAATGTAGGTTGAAATGGACTAAAAAGCAGAAAAGATTCTGTAAACCCGACCAGAAGATGGCCGGTCCCCTTAAAATTAAGAGGGCCACCTTACATAATTAAGGGGGCCGCCCATCTGGTGATTTCCAAATTGCCAGAATTGGGTTTTTGGCAGAAAATTTGCAGAAAGGTTGTGTTTTTGGATTTGGATTCAAGCAAGTTCAATTCCTTGAGGCAATATAGCATCTAATCTAATCATGATATAGCATGCATGCAAAAACACTTAAGTAAAAGAATAAACAAGCAACAAATAATAAGCTAGAGGAGACAAATAAAGGCAAGGGCACTTAATCTTCCTAAGGCAACTATCTTAGATCAAAGGCAAAGGTAACTAGTGATGAAACAAGATGACCACATTATGAGTGATTTTGTCCTAGTGTGTGCCTATATGCAACAAATGTGGAGTTGTGATTGTTTCGACTCCTAAATGCAAAGAAAAATAAGTTTCCTAAGAAACAATCCAAAATCTCCTTGATTCGATTTTTGCTCGATTCATGAATGTCAAAGATATATATTAGATTATATACCTTGACAATTTATGTGAGAGTTTATGCATGATTTTGGAAAAAGGTTTTTAGCATTTGTCAACAATGCAAGGAAGATGATGTTCATGTAATTCCTAGATGTGAGAATAGTTTCAAAAAAAAAAAAAAAAAAAAAAAAAAAAAAAAAAAAAAAAAAAATTGATTGGGTTTTACAAGAGAGTTTATGCAAAGAAAATAAGGTTTCTCAATCTTTAATTTTGTGCGAAATAGATTCCTAAACTCAGAAATGGAGAAGTGGAAGAAAAGTAAATTTTATGCAAGAGAAAAAAAAATTGTCTAAATGCAATAAAATTTAGTCAACTTGTTCCATCATTCCTAATCCTAAACGCAAGTGATTGAATAATTCACGCTTAAGGGGTTTAATGAATATATCCGCAATGTTATCTTCCGATGCAACTTTTTCTATAGATATGTTTCCTTTTTGTACATTATCCCTAAGGAAGTGGTGGCGTATTTCTATATGTTTAGTCCTAGAGTGTTGCACCGGATTTTTACTTAAATCTATCGCACCTTTGTTATCGCACATAATGGGAACATTTTCTAACCTAATGCCATAGTCTATGAGAGCTTGTTTCATCCATAGTGCTTGTTGACAAGCCTTTCCAGCGCTTACATATTCGGCTTCGGTGGTAGAAATAGCAAGAGCGGTTTGCTTCTTTGAAAACCAAGATGTTAGACAACATCCCATAAACGTGCAAATACCGCTAGTGCTTTTTCTATCTACGTAGTCTCCCGCATGATCCGAATCTGCATAGACGATGGTTTCTATGCCGGATCCCTTAGGATACCATAATCCTAAGTGTATAGTGCCTTTAATATATCGGAAGATACGCTTAACCGCTTCTAGGTGAGAGGTTTTGGGATCCTCTTGAAAACGGGCACAAAGGCAAACACTAAACATGATATCGGGTCTACTTGCCGTCAAGTATAGTAAACTACCTATCATTCCTCTATACTTGGTGTTATCTATGGACTCACCTTCATCATTCTTTGTGAGTTTCACTTTCGTAGACATGGGAGTTTTCATGGGTTTTGAGTCTTCTAGACCAAATTTCTTAAGCATTTCCTTAATGTACTTAGATTGGTTAAAGAATATTCCATCTTCTAATTGTTTTATTTGTAATCCTAAGAAGAAGTTTAGTTCACCCATCATACTCATCTCAAACTCATCATGCATGATTTTGGCAAATTCATCACACATGTCTTGACAAGTTGATCCAAATATAATGTCATCAACATATATTTGGACAATGATGAGATTTGAGTCTTTCCTTTTTGTGAAAAGAGTGTTATCTACCATTCCCATGGAATAATCATGTTTAATAAGGAAAGCTTTTAATCGATCATACCAAGCTTTGGGAGCTTGTTTGAGTCCATACAAAGCTTTCTTTAACTTATAAACATAATCAGGTTTTGCGAAGTCAATGAATCCTGGAGGTTGTGCCACATATACATCCTCATTGATAAGACCATTAAGGAATGCACTTTTCACGTCCATTTGAAATAACTTAAAATCTAGGGCGCATGCATAGGCAAGTAATATCCTAATAGATTCTAGTCTAGCTACGGGGGCATAAGTTTTGTCATAATCAATTCCTTCTTGTTGATTATAACCTTGGGCAACTAACCTAGCTTTATTCCTAGTTACTATTCCATTTTCATCTAACTTATTCCTATATACCCATTTAGTTCCTATGATGGTCATATTCATTGGATTTGGGACTAATTCCCAAACATCATTTGCCTTAAATTGATTTAATTCTTCTTGCATAGCTATAACCCAACTTTCATCTTTTAAAGCCTTATTAATATTCTTAGGTTCTATTGCTGAGAGGAAACAAAAGAAGTTATTTTTATCTTGGGCTTGTGACCTAAGGGTTCTTTGGTTAAGATGTCCTATTATATTATCTAATGGATGTGATCTAGATTCTTTAACATTTACAATTTCGTTATTTCCTAAGTTTATGTCTTCATTATCATTTCCTATGGGTTTTATTTTACTAACCTCAATAGCTTCATCTTCGGCTAAGTCATCATCTTCTAAAGGTAATGTTTTAGGAGGTGGCGGTGTTTCATCAAATGTTACATTTAGTGATTCTTCTACTTTCATGGAGTGTTTGTTAAGTATTATATATGCTTTACTATTTTGTGAGTATCCTAAAAATATTCCTTCATATTATTTTGGATCAAACTTAGTGAGGTAATCCTTAGTGTTTAGAATATAACATTTACTACCAAATACCCTAAAGTAGCTCAAGTTTGGTTTTCTACCTCTTAGTAACTCATAAGGAGTTTTTCCTAGAATTCTCCTAATTGATACCCTATTAATAATATATGTTGATGTATCTATGGCGTGACACCAAAATTTTTGTGGGATGGATTGTTCATTTAACATTGTTCTACTCACTATTTTTTCTTTCTACTACGCCATTTGATTGAGGAGTACGAGGAGCGGAGAAATTGTGAGATATTCCATTTAAATCACAATATTTTCCGAATTGTACTTCATTGTCAAATTCCCTACCATGGTCCGTCCTAATGGCTACTATTGTGCATCCTAATTTATTTTGAATCATTTTACTAAATATTTCGAATTTTTCAAAGGCTTGGGTCTTGTCACTTAAAAACCTAGTCCACGTGTATCGTAAGTAGTCATCTACTATTACTAAGGTATATTTGTTTCCTCCATAGCTCCGCACAGCGGATGGACCAAAAAGATCCATATGTAATAGTTCTAGGCACCTAGTAGTGGATACTATATTCTTAGCTTTGTGACTAGCATGAACTTGTTTTCCAATTTTACATGCATCACAAAAATGCTTGTCATATTTTAGATTAGGCAAGTTTCTAACTAGTTCTTTAGAGGCCAAAGATTGTATTTGTTGCATGTTAGCGTGTCCTAATCTCCTATGCCACAATGTGGAGTTTTCGTCTAGGGTCGTTAGGCATATCCTATCCAAAGGTTTGTTTCCTAGTTTCATAACATATATGCCTCCTTTCCTAATTCCTCTACCTATAATTTTTCCGTTCTTAACGATTTTGCTATCCTCTTCCATAAAGGTAACTCTACATTTATTATCGCATATTTGTCCTATACTAAGCAAGTTATATGTTAAATTATCTACATGCTCTACATTTTCGATAGTAAGTGAGTCTTGAGAAATCGTACCTTTGCCAATGATTTTTCCACGTAAGTCACTACCGAAAATAAATTATCTCCATTGTATGCTTTGTACGTAGAAAATAGCTTGCGGTTCCCCATCATGTGCCTCGAACATCCACTATCCTTGATCCATTCGTCAGGCTCCAAGTCAATTCCTAAACATATTTCGTCGGTTGCTTTTGCCACAAAACACTTTCCGTCTCTTTGTTTTTCCACTTCTTCTTTGTCACTATCACTCCATGTTCCACTAACAAAGGCGCCTTGATTTTCATAACCCGGCGGCTTTAGACATTCACCAATGAGATGATTTGGACTTCCACATCTAAAGCACTTTCTTTTCCCGTAGTTATCACTTCTATTTCTTTGGAACGGTTTTCTTTCGTCTCGTGGTGATCTAGTGAGTCTTCCTCGTCTCTTGAAGAATTTCTTGAATTCTCTTACGGCCATTACATATTCTTCGTCTTCACTCTCGTCACTCGAATCATCATCGTCACTTGGTTCCTTTTTGGATTTTAGAGCAATAGATTTGGTTTGTTCTTTCTTGACTTTGACCGTTTCCGAATCTCTTCTTATAATTTCTTCATGGACCTTCAAGTTGCCAATAAGTTCATCAAGTGATAACATCATCAAATTCTCTGACTCTTCAATTGCCGTGACCTTAGCTCGCCATTTTGGATGCAATGCCCTAAGAAATTTCCTAACACAATTTTTACTAGAAAATGTCTCATCAAGTGCTTTTAAACTTGTGATAATAGTGTTAAATTTAACAAAAGCATTATCAATTGATTCCTTTTTCGGAATCAAAAATTGTTCATATTGTTGTACAAGAAGATCTATTTTATTGTCTTTGACTTAACTATTACCTTGGTGAGTAATAAGTAGTGATTCCCAAATTTCTTTTGTGGTTTTACACATAAAAATTCTTTCATATTCTTTACGTGGTAACGCATTATAAATTACCATTTTAGCTTCATAATTTTTAGCTAGTTTCTTTTTCAAATCATCATTTTATTTTTCAAAAGGTACAATTTCATCCTTTTTAGTTTCCGGATTTTGTTGAGTGGGAGGAAAATCACCAAAGGAAATAACATGCCAAAGATCAAGATCTTTTGATTTCACATAAGTTTCGAATCTATTTTTCCAATATAAAAATCCATCACTTTCAAATAGTGGTTGTCTTTGCATAGATTGCCCTTCTAAATATTTTTCAGATTCCATAGATCGTTACAAGTTTTAAAATACAATATATTTTAAAAAATCTTGCTAGACGTGGCTCTTGATACCAATTGTGGAAAACTAGAAGGGGGGGGGGGGGGGGGGCGGGGTTGAATAGTTTTACGTCTTTTTAATTTGTTACAAAAGATTGTTTGAATGTTTCTTTGTTTTCAAAAATTTAGATTCGATAAAATGTGATTTCAAGTCTTGCACAATATGAACAACAATAAATATGTACGATATAGCAATAATAATGTAAGTAAAGAAATAAATGAGAGATGGAAAGATCGAACCGCGAGACAAGAGATTTATAGTTGTTCGGCTACAAGGACACCTTCCTTGCCCTACTCCACTCCCCGAGCACCTAACTCGAGAGTTTTCTTCACTATGTCAACAAGCTCCCTTATGGCGGAGAAAACCTTACACACCAATGTACACACCACAACTTCGTCACAACTTAATCACAACTTCTACACAACTTCTTCACACCAATCTAATTCACACCAATTCTTCTTCACACCTTTCTACTTCACACCTATTCTTCTTCACACCTTTCTACTTCACACCTATCTACTTCACACCAATCTTCTTCACACCTTTCTACTTCCTAACACTTCTTCTTCACAACAAACTACTAACCAATCACACTACTTATATACCTAGCTAAACTATCTTCTATCAAATATTCACAACTAATTACACAAAGATAGATACAATGGATGATGATCTAACAACTTGGATGTGGAGATCACAACAAGTTGTAATACTTCTTGTCTTTAGGGATAGAAGTATTCTTCTCTTGCACTTGAGAGGATGATGTTTGAATCACTTTGAAACAAAGACTTATGAATGTATGATCAAAGGATTAAGGGAATGGAAATGGAGATCTAGAACAGAAAGTTTTGGAGTGCAAAAGGTGAGGAAAATCTGAGAAATGAACCAATATTTATAGGGACAAAATTTACTGTACAGGAGCGTGCCAGTCCCCTTAATTTTAAGGGGGGCACCCCTTATAATTAAGGGGGCCGCCCAGCTGTAACGGCCAGAAACTTTGTCTTCTAGTGGGGAAAGTTTATTTTGTGAAAAACTAACTGATTTTGGTTAAAAATTTGAATTCATATATTTAGTATGAATAAAACATTTTTCTTTATTACCAAAAGTGTTTTTCAAAAATATATAATATGTTTATATAATTAAATAAACTTTGTAATAATTAATTAAATATCCCTTTGATCATAGATTGCAATAAACACTTTGTTTATTAGTACCTTAAGTGATTTGGATGTAAAGAGAATGTTAATCACTAAATACTTGTTTATGTCATAAATTTTAGTTCAATGAGTTTATGTTTTGTAATAATAAAAACATAGAGATATTGATAATATGTTAATAATATTTTTAGGCATTATATATGTCAACATTTAGGTCAAATTTTAATCTAGTTTTGTTTTATAAGTGTTTAGGGTTTTATCTATGTTTTAGTGTTATATTTAAGGTCCTAATGATGTTTAGTAACTATTAGTAGCTTATACTAAGTGATGGTAACTTATGGTAAAGTTTTAACCTAGTTTTGACCTAGTTTCGGGAAGTTATGACCTAATTAGGGTTTTGTGCTTATATGACTTGTACTTAAGTTTTTAGGGGTTGTACTAGATCCTAAGGGTTCTAATATATCCTAAGGTAGCTATTTCAACTTATATCTAAGTCCTAAGCACTTTGCATGTAAGTTCAGATAGGCAGTTAGGGTTTTAAAACTAACCGGAAACACATAGGTGCATTTAGGGTTTTCTAGCAAGTATAGGGTATTATAGTACTAGTTTTCTTAGTGAAAATATGTTTATTACCTTGACTTTACATACCGGGATGTTTACATTAAGTAAAAATAGTAGTGGTTGGCATAGGTGGATACGTGAGCTTGTCTGAGGGTTAGTTAGGTTATAATGATATATTAAAGCAAAAATTTAGCTCGGGAAAATCCTATAGGCATTTCTAATCCTATTGTGCTCTAATAAGGGCCTAAGTTAAGTTAGTAAGGCATTTCTAATCCTAGGGTTCTAGTGAGGGCCTAAGCTAAGTTAATAAGGCATTTCTAACCTAAGGGGAAGTTAGTGGTTTGTGACAGTCTCCCATCCTGGAAGAAAATCTTGTCCCGAGATTTAACTATGGTTAGTATGTGATGGTGTGAATAGATGGGGACATTTAGCACAGATTTGATCCACTCGTTCCCAAGTATACTCTGGTCCTCTTTGGGAGTCCCAGCGTACCTTAACGATAGGAATCCGGTGATGTTTTAGATTTTTGACCTGTCGGTCCATAATTTCCACTAGTTCTTCAGTGAAACTGAGCTTATCATCCAATTGAAGCTCATTAGTAGGAACAACTAGTGACTCGTCTGATAAACACTTCTTAAGATTTGATACGTAAAACGTGTCGTGTATATTACTTAGTTCATCCGGTAATTCAAGTCGGTATGCCACTGGACCAATTCGTTCTAAAACCTTAAGAGGTCCAATGTATCTCGGACTAAGCTTTCCTTGCTTTCCGAAATGAAAGACACCTTTCCTAGGTGAAACTTTCAACATAACCCTATCTCCGACTTGAAACTCTAAAGGCTTACGTCTTATATCGGCATAACACTTTTGCTGATCTCTTGCAGCTTGTAAGCGTTGTCGGATTTGAACTATTTTCTCATTTGTCTCATGGATTATCTCCAGACCCGTGAGTTGTACTTCTCCAACTTCAGCCCAGCAGACCGGAGATCTACACTTTCTCCCATAAAGTGCCTCATACGGTGCTGCTTTTATGCTAGCGTGATAACTATTGTTATACGAGAATTCTACTAATGGCAAGTGTTTCTCCCATCCTTTTCCAAAATCTATCACACACACTCGAAGCATATCCTCGAGTATTTGGATAGTTCTTTCACTTTAACCATCGGTTTGCGGATGCTATGCCATACTCATGTCTATCTGAGTACCTAAGGCCTTTTGCATAGATTGCCAAAATTTTGACGTGAAACGAGAATCACGATCCGATATAATAGATATTCGCACTCCATGTCAGGAAACTATTTCCTTGAGGTACAACCTAGCAAGGGTTTCCATATCATCTGTTTCTCGTATAGGAATGAAGTGTGCTGATTTTGTAAGGCGGTCAACTATTACCCAAATAGCGTCATGCCCGTTGAATGTTCTAGGTAGTTTAGTGATAAAATCCATCGTAATTCTTTCCCACTTCCAAATGGGAATCTCAGGCTGTTCCAATAAACCAGATGGCTTTTGGCATTCAGCCTTTACTCTAGAACATGTTAAACACCTGCCCACATGTTTGGCAATGGATGCCTTCATGTCGGGCCACCAATAGTGTTTCTTCAAATCCTGATACATCTTGTCAGATCCTGGGTGAATGGAGTACTTAGATTTATGGGACTCATGCATTATTACGTTCCTTAAGTTACCATGATAAGGTAACCATTTTCGACCCTTAATACAACGAGTTCCATCTGAACTTATCTCAAAAGCCTTATCCATCCCTCGTAAATTCTCAAATTTATGATCCTTCATTTTGAGGGCTTCATTCTAGGCTTTGAGTATTTGAGAAGGTAGATTCGAATGAAGAGTCATTACTAACGACCTAACTCTAAGTGGTTTGATTCATTCCTTTCGGCTCAAAGCATCTGCTACTACGTTAGCTTTGCAAGGATGATAACGAATCTCACAATCGTAATCAACAAGCAGTTCTACCGATCGACGTTGTCTCATGTTCAACTCTTTTTGATCAAGAATATGTTGTAGGCTTTTGTGATCAGTGAAAACCGTACACTTAGTGCCATACAGATAATGTCTCCATATTCTTAGAGCGAACACTACTGCTCCTAATTCTAGATCATGTGTAGTGTAGTTTTCCTCATGTGTCGTGAGTTGTCGTGATGCATAAGCGATTACTTTATCCTTTTGCATTAACACAGCTCCAAGACCTCTTCAAGAAGCATAACAGTAAATGACAAAATTATCGTTTCCTTCTAGTAATGCTAAGATCGGAGCTTCACACAACTTTCTCTTCAAAAGTTGGAAAGCTATCTCTTGATCTTCCCCAGTCAAACTTCCTGTTTTTCTGGGTTAGCTTTGTCAAAGGTTTAGCTATTTTTGAAAATCCCTCAATAAACCTTCGATAGTAGCCCGCAAGTTCTAAGAATTGTCGTATCTCAGTAGGATTCTTAGGTTGTGACCAATCCTTAACGGCTTTGATTTTTGTTGGATCGACACGAAGTCCTTGTTTATCTATCATGTGTCCAAGAAATTGCACAACACTAATCCAGAATTCACACTTAGAGAACTTTGCATAAAGTTTCTCCGTCTTAAGCAGTTCTAGGATTATTCTCAAGCGTTTAGCGTGCTCTTCCTCATTACGTGAATAGATAAGGATATCATCTATGAACACTATAACAAATTTATCCAAGTATGGTTTACACACCCGATTCATGAGGTCCATGAAAACCGTTGGTGCGTTTGTCAAACCAAATGGCATAACTTGAAATTCATAGTGCCCATATCTTGTTCTGAAAGCGGTCTTAGGGATATCTTCTTCCCTCACTCTCAGTTGATGATAGCCTGATCGTAAGTCGATTTTTGAATATACGCTCGAACCTTGTAGTTGATCAAATAGGTCATCAATCTGAGTAATGGGTATCGATTTTTGATAGTAAGTTTGTTTAATCCACGATAATCGATACACATCCTCATAGATTCGTCTTTCTTCTTTACGAATAGGACAGGAGCTCCCCAGGGTGATGTACTTGGGCGTATAAAACCTCGATCGGTTAATTCATGGAGTTGTTCAGAGAGTTCCTTCATCTCTGAAGGGGCTAACTGTTGGGTCACTGAATTCCCCAATCATCTTCTAACAAGGATTTGAAAGTAAAATAACCTAAGTATAAACAAGTCACTGAGTGAATAGTAACTCAGTGAGTCATCTTCAGGATGCTTAGACCGAGCCTAAGAAGAAAGGTTCTCCATTCAGTGAGGCGGAACTCAGTGAGTGAGATCTAAGCTAAGAAGAATGTGATGGGTTCAGTGAGGATGACAATAACTCACTGAACCCCAAGACTCCTCAACAACTATCATAGTACTAAAGACTGATGACTTAAAGATTGAAGTTTTGGCGGGACTGGGCGGGAAAGTTTGAACTATTTCACTAAAGTGCTTCATCACTTTAAGGTCAAACTTTCCCCAAATGGTTAAAACCAGGCTGTCATCAGAAAGTGCCTTTTGGACTTAACCCAAAGAAGTTTCCCTTGCCAGAGAATAAAATCTATCAAGATTTTATTAAGGAACACTTAGGTCCATTGTATAATAGAGTTGTTCACATTTGTGTATAAATAGGTAGCATAAGTGATGAGTAAAAGTTGAAAAGTTTATGCAATTAATGCAAAGCATTCACAAACCACTTTTACTCCTCCAAAGAACAACATAGCCCCTGAGATAGCTCAGTGGGTCCTTAGTTGTCACTCAACATTGAGTTTAGAGAGGAGTCTATAGCACACTTGTCATTTTCAATCCCAAGTGTTATTCCGCAAACACTTGGGTACGATTCTTTTTGATTAACTTCTAATAAAGAATTAAACGTTGAAAAATATTGTCTCTTATGTTTACGTTGCTTTATTGTTAATCATTTATACATCTTTGTTAAAAGTCATACAACTTGGTTACATTAGCTTTTTAGTTACTGTTAACCAAGTAAAAGGGACCAACACTAACCTATAGGGTGCTTGGGCTATAGGTGTTGCTCCGGGAATTAAGTCGATTTGAAATTCAATTTGACGAATTGGAGGTAAGCCAGGTAAATCCTTAGGAAAAACTTCTGGGTATTCCCTGACTACAGGGATCTCCTCCAGTCGTTTTTCGTCTGGCTTAGTCTCCGTTACTTGAACCACAAAAACTTGACAACCTCGTGACATGCATCGTTTTGCTTTGATACATGAAATGAAGTTAAGTCTAGTTCTACTTTGATTTCCTCGGATAGTTAAAGTCTCACCGTTGATAGGTACATGGATGATTTTCTCGTCACAAAGAATCTTTGCTTGATTCTTGGACAACCAACCATTCCCACAACAACGTTAAAACTATCGAGCCTAATAGGTATGAGATCGATCTCAAAGTGGTGGTTAAGTATGGTTAGGGTACAACCCTTAATGACCGTGTTAGTACTAACTAAGTTTCCGTCGGCCATTTCTATCTCATAATAATTATCTAAAGCTATGGGTTTAATCCTAAGTCTAGAGGCTAAGGGTATAGATACGAAACTTCTATCTGCTCCAGAATCCAATAATATTTTAACTAAATGATGATTTAAAAGAAACTTACCCGTGACTACGCTTGGATCTTGTGGATCATTCCTATCCCTCAACATGTATGCTCTACCCTGGGCACCATCAGTAATTTTCTTTGGGCATTTATTCATATAATGACCCTTTTCCCTGCAAGTATGACAAATGACTGTTGCTGGTGGTGGATTTCCTCAAGCAACTGGTCTTTTGTTCTTGTAATCCTTTGGGTAATGGCCCACCTTGTTACATATATTAAATTTAATGACACAAGGCCCTATGTGATGCCAGTTGCATCTCCTACACAGAGGGGCACTTCCAGCATACCTACTTTTCTCATTTAAAGTGATGGCATAAGCTCTTGCATTATCTTGCCTTGGTTGAGGATAGGGATTTGTATGATTACCTCCGGTGTTATTACGGTTGTTACCGAAAGCTCTCCCATCGTGGAACTTTTGCTTATTATCGTAGGGCACTGGCACATAGTTGTGCTTTGTTACTTGGTCCATTAACCTTAAGGTTATGTTAATGGCCTCCTCTAACATTTGAGGTTTAGAGGTTGTAACATTCCCTTCGATACTCCGGGGCAAACCTCCGATGAAAACTTCTATCGTCTTTTCAACAGTTGGTACCATTGTAGGACACAAAGTAGCCAACTCTTGAAATCTCCTAATATAAGTTTTAACATCGTTCCCCTTCACAATCAAGTTATAAAATTCATCCTCCATTTTCTTGAGTTCTGTTCGAGGGCAGTATTTCTTAATCATAAGTTTCTTAAACTCGATCCAAGATAACTTATATGCCTCTTCTGTTCCTATTGGTTGGGCATACGAATTCCACCAAGACAACGCTTCCTCAGTAAGCGTTCCCGTTGCAAACTTAACCCTACAATCCTCTGTACAATTACTCCGGGAAAATACCGATTCACATCTCTCAAACCAATGAATTAATCCTATGGCCCCTTCTGTCCCCTTGAAATTGAAGGGCTGACAGCTTATAAATTCCTTGTTGTTACTCTTCTTCACTACAGAGATTTCAGGGTTTCTAGCCATGTTTGCATCCCTAGCTCCTAGTACTGCAGTTACACTGTCAGTCACTAGTCGTTGGATATCTTCCTGAGTCATTGCGGGAGTAGTGGGAGTGACATGTGGAGTAGTTCCTGTACGTGCCATTCTAAAGGTAAGATATGGTAAGAATTTTGTTATAGTTTATGTTTTAAGTGCTGAAAGCACTTTTCTGATACCGGATGGGTTTTAAAAAGGGCAAGTTCCTAGCAAGAATCGTTGCGGTTCAACGAAAATAGTTTCCTCCTCCGTCTAAAGGCATAGTGATTCTAAGGGATCCTAAGTTTTTTTACTATTCCTAGGTATGTCTACTTGTTTTAATTTTTCCTATTTGTTTTAGTTTTTAAGTCCTAAGGCAATCTAGTATGTTCTAAGGCAATGGGGAATCATAGTACGGGATACGAGTTTTATGAAAAACTTTTTTTTTATAGTGAAAACCTAGCAAGTACCCGTTTAACTAAGTTATCTACCGATTACCTATATTATCTAAACCTATAACCTTATTTTTGCTCTAGGTTACTCTTGAGATCTTGAATGGCCTCCAAGAGTTCGTCTATGTCAGACCTATGATTATCCTTAAGATCCTCGATAATCATTTCGATGGTGGAAAGTCTAACATGTGCGGTACTTACTTCGTCAGAGTGTCCTTCATATTTTGTTTGTAACCTAAAGACTTGATTACGAGTTTTCTTTAATTCATTTTCTAACCTATTTCTACCTATTCCTAATTCCCTAATCCTAATTTCTACTTCTTCCATTCTTTCTAAAGATAGTTTATCTAGATGACTAAGTATTTCATCTATTTGTTCATCATGCCTTTCTAAAGGTGTTTTATACGAACTACTACCTATGTTAAACCTAGGGGAGGTGATGGTGGTATAAAACATATTTTCTTAAGGGGAGGTGAATCTATTTCAGGAACATAACGATCTTGACTAGTATAGTGGGGTTTAGGTGGGGTAGGGGTTATAGTAGGTACAGTAGGAATGTTTCCACCATATGCCTGCATATACCCATTATATCCTTGCATATAGGGGTCATTCTAGGAAAGTTCTAATCCTAGGTTAGTTGAAATATTTTGGGCTAATTCTTCCGGAGAATTAGAACCAGTAGATAAGTGAGTAGGAGTAGCCGGAGCATACTCATAACCATCGGATGAAGTATCCGTCTCATCGGTATCCAACACGATGATAGGATTGTTAAAGGATGACATATATAACTGTAATTCCCGAAGGAAAATCTTAGAATAATTCTAACCTAAATAAGCATTTTAAAGGCAATTCTAATAGTGGGGATTCTATCCTAAGAGCAATAGTAAGATATCTAATCCTAAAGGCAATTCAGGGGTTCTAATCTAAAGGCAAGTTAGTCTAAAGGCAAGTTAGGGATTCTAACCTAAAGGCAGTTGGGGATTCTAATCTAAAGGCAGTTGGGGATTCTAACTTAAAGGTAGTTGGGGATTTTAATCTAAAGGCAGTTGGGGATTCTAACCTAAAGGTAGTTGGGGATTCTACTGGCACGGAGGACCTTTTTGAAAAAGTAGTTATAGTTTTAGGAAAATCCTTTTGTTCTCTATAACCAAGGCTTTGATACCAATCTGTAACACCCCCATTTTTCACTGATCGCAGCGGATAAAGTGTTTGGGGTATTACTCATAGAAACAAAGACAAGATAATAGAAAACGAATCGAAAATAGACGTTTTTGAAAAAGTTTGTTATCATTCATTTATTCATCAAAGTTTTACAGTAAAAGATGTACTTTTACCAAAAGAGAGGTCCCTAAGATACGTTTTACGACCCAAAATTGATGAATGATAACTATTCTGGACGTCCTTATGCCCAGTGGTTCTCCGTGCCAGGGTTCCTATAGTGCCTAATTACCTAAGATAACATGCTTAAAAGTCAACACGTATGTTGAGTGAGAGTCATAGGTTTAAAAGTTAAAGTATAAATACAAGTTTCACATAGTTCAGCTTAAACCCTATGTGTGGAAAAGTGTTAGTGTTAGAAATAGGTATATTGCACTAAGCTCATGAACCACACGTTAACAATCCTGGTCATGGGGTCTGCAGACCAAACCATGAAGGGATGGGAAGGATAACTTGCCAAAGTTAAACCTTCAGTGGGTTCAAATATAGTACTTATTGGTATCACCTAGTGGGGTGTTAATACCAACGGGAGTTGTCAAACTCCAATAGATCTATCAACTATATTCGCGTTCGCTTGGGTAAAACATCCCAAACGATTAGATTCATGAATTTTGGTTATGTAATGATGGCTGTTAGTTTACTCATGCAATAACAAGAGCAAAGACTTGTATTTGGTTTTAAAGCATGTATCCCCCTCACAGGGTTTGTAAAACATTTTGAAAGCATTTAAAAGAGTGTGAGGCTATAAAAACTCACATGAGTCTCTAGCTAATTATAGTAGGGGTTTAGACAACTCACTCACGTATCCTGGGGTAGTGCGGGTGTGCGTATGTCAAGTCTTAGTCTAGGTTTTCTTAACTAATTACTATTAGGTTTTTATATATAACATTACACCATTCAGGCCATTGTAATTAAGAAGTATATGACTCCTCACATGAAGCTCCCTACTATTGTATTATGTGATCAGCATAATACCGTTCGGGCCATCATAATTCAGAAGTTAATACTCCTCACACAAAGTTCCCTATTAATGAGTTATGTTGTTATTAGGGTTTAGTTATAACATAACACCGTTCAGGCCATCATATCTCAGAAGTATATGCAATAATCGTTCGAGGAGTCAGGGAACTTTAATTCGTAAACCCAACAAACTCGTCAAAACGAAATATCCACATAGTACTCCTCACAAGAAGCTCCCTAGTATTGTGTTATGCTTCTAACTCAAATAGGTTTTTATATTTTTATGAAAATAGTCCATTTTTACCCTTTATATATATATATTTATGTTTTCTACCCTAAACTTATATACTTATAACAAATAGACATATAACTTTCTAACTAATGCCTATTTAGTCCCTAAACTAACATATTTTAAGGAAATGACACATATAGTTCCTAGATTATACTAATTTCTATTATTTACTCTATTTACCCCTATATTTATACTATTTGCAGTTTTAGTCCTTTTAGTTTTATATTTGTTTTAATAGTTTATTTTAAGGTTTAATATATTGCAAATCTAGTCCTTACACTAATATCTTCTAGGAAATGTCAAAAACAGTCCCTAGACCTTATAGTTTCAGGAATTTACAATATATACCCCTATGCATGTAATATTTTGCAAAACTAGTCCTAAATGCATGTAATTCATAATTTAGCATGGCAATCTAGTTTCTAAGCTTATAACTAACTCATATAAGTTCAAATAAGCCACATAATGCAAATTATATCAAGTAAATAAGCTATATAATGACTAAGCATGCAATTCTACTTAAAACTAGGGTTACGAAAGAAAACATGCATGCAATGGCTATCCTAGGGTTTCTAAGGCATCTAAAGTTTATCTAAGTCCTATTCTAAGTATACTAGACATAAAGTAAAGGTTACCTAGGTTAGGGGAGGGCTTACGAGAGTTTTCTAGGGTTTCTAAGGTTTCTAGGGCTCGTACGACTTCAAACCACAACACAACACGACCAAGGCTTTTCTACTCATTTCCTACTGCTTCTAAAGACTTAGTACTACAGAAATGTGAGGTAGAGAGGAGGGGGAGAGGTGTGAAGAAGAAATAAGGAGAGGAGGGGGTATTTATAGGCTCGATATGGCGGTTTGGGGTGAAATGGGTGACTTAGGTGTCACGGAGGGGGAGGGGTGAGCAAGCAAGGCTATGGGAGCTGGTGGCAGGTCTAGTAGGTGATGGGGATGAGCTATGGTAGCTAGGAGGCTGAGCTCAAGGACGGTTGTGGTGGTGAGAAGCCGTGAGAGGCGGTTTGAGCAAAGGAGGTGACAAGGAGGTGCATCACCTACTTGCTTGGGTTCTTAGAGGTGCTACGGTGCTAGCTTAGTTATATTAAGGTGCTAGGTTGGTTGCTTGTTCATACTAAGGTGTTTAAGTAACATAGTTTAGGTGTTTAGGTCAAATTTTAATCTAGTTTCATTTTATAAGTGCTTAGGGTTTTATCTAAGTTTTAGTGTTTTATTTAAGGTCCTAATGATGTTTAGTAACTATTAGTAGCTTATACTAAGTGCTGGTAGCTTATGGTAAAGTTTTAACCTAGTTTTGACCTAGTTTCGGGAAGTTATGACCTAACTAGGGTTTAGTGCTTATATGACTTGTACCTAAGTTTCTAGGGGTTGTACTATATACTAAGGGTTCTAATATATCCTAAGGTAGCTATTTTAACTTATATCTAAGTCCTAAGTACTTTGCATGTAAATTCAGATAGGCAGTTAGGGTTTTAAAACTAATCGAAAACACATAGGTGCATTTAGGGTTTTCTAGCAAGTATAGGGTATTATAGTACTAGTTTTCTTAGTGAAAATATATTTATTACCTTGACTTGACATACCGGGATGTTTACATCAAGTAAACATAGTCGTGGTTGGCATAGGTGGATATGAGGGTTAGTTAGGTTATAATGATATATATTAAAGCAAAAATTTAGCTCGGGAAAATCCTATAGGCATTTCTAATCCAAGTGTGCTCTAATAAGGGCCTAAGTTAAGTTAGTAAAGCATTTCTAATCCTAGGGTGCTAGTGAGGGCCTAAGCTAAGTTAATAAGGCATTTCTAACCTAAGGGGAAGTTAGTGGTTTGTGACACAAGTGAAATAGAAAACACATGTTACACAAGTCTCACAAAACTCACAAGTGTGTTTCGGTGCGTTGCCCACGGTATTTGTTAAGGTCAACATAGGTGGGGCGAAGTTAGAGAGATGTTATTGCAAGAGTTGGACCTACATAGGGAGGTTTACATAGGTATGTGGTCGCAAGCTGGCTTTAACGAAATTCGCTATTCAGTAAACTGGTTCGGAAATGGAGCTGCACCATTAGATCGCTATATGATTATGTCAAACACGGGGTTGGTTATTGCATCATGGATTAACCGACCTGTTGTATTCATATCCCGGCGGGGTTGGAATACGTGTTTTCCGCTTCTTTCTGGTCCAAACTTCTCACAAAGAACTGACCCCCTTGTGATAGCCCGTGTAGGGCCAGATGAATGTGGTCACTACATTTGTCTGACGCTAGATAGACTTTCTCCACTTCCACATCTCCACCCACAATGGAGGAGCCACAGAGCCGAAGATGCATCCCAATGGGAAACATTATATTCCGATCAACTAGACTAGTTGTAAATATTTATACAGACAAAACATTGTAAATGATTACTGATTTATGTTGTAAATAATAGAGAGACCAACAAAATATAGTGAATGATTACTGATTTATATTGTAAATAATTATACCGACAAAACATTGTAAATGATTATTGATTTATGTTTTAGAGTATGTTGTTTGAGAAACATTTGAACTCAAATGTTTATTTATGTAATTCGAATGATTTTTTTTTATTATTAATGCAGAAAATTAATTTGTTTAAATTAGTAATAACATTATTGATTGATGTTGTAAATTATTATGCAAATTCTTTGGTCAGGTGGAACGAATAAATCCTTTCTTCTGTCGGTGTGACCGAGGATTTATTATAGAACGTAAATCAACCACACAAAAGACTGGTGTGCAACTGTATTATGCATATCCTTATTCAGTGGTAAATAATCATACGTTTGCTTAGTTATGTAAATACGTATATAATTTGTTTGTTAAGAATAATATTTCTTATAATTTTTTTAACATGTAACAGCCAGGTACAGATAACTATGTGTGTAGATACTTCATGTGGAAAGATGAATTTCAAAGGACGTACTTTAATCAAGCCTCTTATTCAACGCAGTGCTCAAACTGCGTTGCAAAAGATAATAAGATTGACCAGCTTGAAGCAACAAACAAGCTGTTGATGACAAGAATAAAGACGCTGGAATAGAGTTAGAATTGGTAAGGAATTCTGAGGATCACGCTTGTCAGTCGGGTGCAAGGCTCCATGATCTTTTAAATGAAATGAATAATCTTCATATGTCGTAGATGTTGTTGTTTTTAAATAATGTGTCAACGTTGTTGTTTAATTTAATAATAACAGTTGTTGTTGGTTATTTAATGTTGTAATATTTGACGTGCTATTGTTGTTAATTAAATAAAAAACACATTAGACGTTATTATTCTATTAAACATTACAAAAAAAAAAAAAAAAAAAAAAAATGACACCTTATCATATTAAAGAGGGTTAATCTAACCAAATAGAGAAAGTCATTATAACCCACCCCTTTTTTATTTGTTTTACAGTACTGTGAGTTATTTACTTTACTTTTTACATCATGTCACTAATCTATATGCTACTTTTTTATTTTAAAGTATTTGTAAAAAGAATTAAAACGAAATGAAAAGAAAAATAATAAATAAGAAGTATTTCTAATATTCCAAGTTTCCAACCCATATCAATAAAATGACCCATCGATTCAGCCATTTCATTAAGCTCGTCAGCCCAAAAGAAAACAAGTGGGGTCCACTCGGGCTAAGTGATAGAGTGTAAATAACCCGATAACAAGATAACCTAAACCAATCCATCCATTTGTAGCAAGAAAAAAAAAAATGTCTTGTGTATCATCAGCAATATTCGGTGTAAAACTGACCATCCCCAAACCACCTTCAGATGGTCTCCGGCAAGCATCATCATCAGCACCAACACAACAAGTGAGTTACAATGGGACTGGAGGAGGGTTGTTGATAGAATGCTCATCCAGGCCTCAAAAGAAAGCAACCGCACATCATCGTAAAACAAGGCCTAAGAAGACTCAACCATGGGACAGGAACCGTGGCCCTGCTGTTTACCCGCCTTTGCCTGCTCTTCCGCCCGAGTGGAGCTTCGTCACTGAAGCCGCTGAACAAGGTTCCGAGACACCTGCTTCTTCTGAGTAGGCATGACTTGTTTTCTTGTCATGTTTTTCTTAATTAATGTTGTTCAATTTCAATTGTGTATCTTATGCACTAGACTAAGATGTACTGAATTACTCTTTAGTAATTGTCTTCATTTTTATTACTTACTTATTTGGTTTTTATTTATTTATTTTTTACTGACTAATCCACAGGATTTGAACCCACCTCCGCATTAGTCTTATCTACTCTTCTACTTTGCTACTTTGTTTTTGTTCAACTTTTATTCTTATGTACTCCCTCCCACCCAAATTATAAGTCCAAAATTTCATATTTCAACCCGTCAAAGTGGTTTTTAAAGGTCAACATGACATATTATTGGTGTACAGTCCTCAGTTTTCTTAAACAACAGTATGCAATATTGCCCAAATGAATGCGTACTGGAAATTTTGGACTTAGTTTATCAAAGATTGTGTAGCTTTGAACTGATATGCTATGTGTTTAGTCAAATTTATTTAACAAAATTGTGGATTGGTTATTTAGTACATGAATATCTCACCTTGTGTTACTAGTGTCTAAAGTGAGCTTCATTGGCAATGCAGATATTCAATTGATAATATCGTATCCGAATTCAATGTTTTTAAAGGGGTGGCAGTGTCCTATCTGACGTGAAAATAAACGGGTTAAGGTTACGGGGGTTAAAGGTTGGGGTTGTAAATGGGTAGATAAGACTAACCTGGTAGCTAAACAGTTGAGGTTCGGGGTGCCTTTGCAATCCGCTAACCTGTGTAGAAATGTAATTAAATTCTTACAGTTAATTTAAATAATCTTAGCTGTTTTATTGATGGTTATGTTTATCTCCTCTAATATTCATCGGACAACTTTAAAATATTTCGACCCACGCCTTCTGATATTTAATTTTATTCTAGTTCGAGTCGTAATTGGGTCGACATGACTAATGTGTTGGGTTAGGGTTTAGCTTTCTAACATGATTAAGTAAATCGGTTGGGTTAGGTTTAGGGATATATGAACCAAGCCAGCCGATCCTGAGTTGATTACCACCACTAGTTTTTTACTTCGTGCATTTTGCTTGGTCAGATTAGCTTGCAGTTATAGATAAAAAATGTGTGATAGATACTTTTTCGTTACTGCTCTCCAAAAATTCTGTTTGCCTCATCTGCATACAATTATCAAGGAGAGATCCGGCAAGAGATGACATATACTTACATACATATATTGAGTACAATAACTAATCGTCCAAAAATAGCGAAATAATTTACACTCTGTACAGATAATAGGTAACTAACAACTTCAGAAAGGATCTACATGATGAAAGAACTTACTGTATAAAGCTGCAGTATGTAAAAGCATTAGAAGTTGTTCTTTACGATTCGTGTAAATGATCCACAACTTGAACAGATGCTCAAACGTGATTGGTTTATATAATTCATACTCTGAAGTGAAGGAAATGTTCAAGGTGATAAGTAGTTAGGATAAGATATATGGCTTAGGGTGTGTTTGTTTCATTTAGATGTTTTAGGTCTGAATCTGACTACCACATCTTACTAGTAAGATGTGGCTAGAACGTCTAAATCTAAACGAAATTATGTTGTTTGTTTTTGTATAATTGTCCAAATGATTTTAAGTGCTCGTTTCTGCAATTTATTTAAGTAACTTGTGTAAATATGAAATAAGATTTTTTATCATAAATATAACATAGTTAATAAACCATCAAATATATTATATTAACACGATTCTTCAATTTCTCTTATCGAGTAAGAGGCAGTAAGACAAGTCTCCCACCTCTTACTGAGTAAGATGTTATATGTCTAACTGGGTCTTACTCAAAAGAAAAAAACAAACAAGCAAAACGTCTGCCCACCTCTTACTGGTAAGAGTAAGAGGGAGTAAGAGGGCTAGTAAGACGTTTTTTTAAAAAACAAACACACCCTTAGAGTGGATATCTTAACAAAATAACTTGTTTTTGCACATATCCATCATAACCAGAGTGAAGGAAATGTTTAAGCACTATGCGTTGTTTAGTCCACTACTAGTTAAAATGGAACTTTATTAGAGGGATAATAGAAATCACATATTACTTCAAAAAGGAAATCCAATCACCACGTGTAAATAACTTGGGAAGTTGAATGTGTAGGTGAAGTCCTTTTGTGATTACCCGGGAAGACCTTTGCCCATAGGTATCACACACTAATATAGAAAACAGCAATTAGACAGTTTTATAGGTAACACATACTCCAAATAAAGGGAAGTGCATCTCCACGTGTTATTAATCATGCCAAAGATAAGCAAACAGACGGGGAGATTTATGACCAAAACCAGTAGTGTCTAGTATGAATAAAGGATAAATATGATCAGATACAATGAAAATTGCATGATAGAATCTGTTGCAGCTCACGTAGCACAGACTTGAACAACCTCACTACCTTTCAGTGTCCTTAATAAACTAAACTACAGTTAAATGAAAAGAAGAATGGTGCCATTACAAACTACTAATACCAACTAGAGCACAAGGGTCTGAAACAACAATAGTTTGTTCACCAAAGAGGCAAAGACTGTATTTAAAGGTGAAACAGCAGATGAGTGATATAAGAAGAAAAAAAGTAATAAAACACAGCTTCTTTCAGGGTAAATAAATGGTAACTGGGGGCAATATACGCATAAATCTCAGCTGGATACCAAAAAGATTTTCCCAATGGCGAAAACAAGAATTCCCAACAAAAGAGGATGTTGTACTTGATTTGTTGTTTATAAAAATAAATTTAACATCATTCGTATGTTAAAGTAGAGCTAAAACCTTGTGCTGATATTCATATATCTATACTACATATAATGGAAAAATTGTCAATCTTGAAAAAATTGTCAATCTTGAAAAGTGAAAATCTCGAAAAATCTTATTAAAAGAAATTATGAAATATAATTAATACACTTATTAAAACACCTCATTACTTAAAAGTACAATGATTTATTCACATTGTACAACCAATTAAAAACATATCTACCAAATTAAATACAACCAATTAATACAAATCACAAACCGGGTTGACCCGGGACGCTTCAAACCAGACGGGTTGAACCGGTTTAATTTGACCCGTTTTCGATCCAACCTAGCAAGTTGACCCGGTTTAAATCGACAAATTTTTCAACCGGAACGGTTCACCCGGTTGAACCACCCGGGTCGAACCGGGTTTCAAGACATTATGTTTAATTCCTAAATATTCAAACTTTTATTATTTTTCATTTATAACCTATAAACTTTTTTTTATGAATAAACTATTTGTCGCTATAAAGAATGTATGGTCAAATCTTGAAAAATGAAATATTGAAAGTTAAAGGTGAGAGAAATGCATAGTATAATTAATACTATTATTAAAACACTCTATAACTTTAAAGTACAATAATTTATTCACATTGTACAACCAATTAAAAGTATATATATCAAATTAAAAACAACGAATTAAAACACCCCTTACTAAAAAGTACAATAAAATTTTCACAATGTACAATTTAAACAAGCTACAACATAATCTAAATATAAAATAATTAACACACTAACTAATGTTATTTTACGCATTGGGTATGTTTGGCAAAACTAGCTGTAAGCTGTATGCTGTAAGCTGTTAACTGTAAGCTGTAAACTGCAGAGCTGTTAACACGAGCTAAAAGCTGTATCTTTTTATCAATAAAAGTGTTTGGTAAGTTAGCTGTTAAATGTAATTATAAGATTTAAAATGACATAAAAAGACATTTATAATTGTAAACAAATGTTTGGAGGGTATATCAGTAATTTATAATTTTAACAGCTTCAAAATGTTTTAAAAGCTTCATGAATCAGCTTTTTATTTATGAGCTATTTGTTTAAAATAAAAGCTTGAAGTTAATGTATCCAAACGAAGCTACTTATTTTAGAGAAGATTATTTTTGTAACAAAAAGCTAACAGCTCCCCAAAAAGCTCCTGCCAAACAGGCCCATTATACAAATTAATAAAACTCACAAAGCTTCATACAAGTAACAAGTTGATGGTACATATAGTTTTGAAAACTGGACCGGACCAACGGGTTCAACCGGGAACCGGTGTCGCCACCGGTTCGTCTAACTAATAAAAGCCATACGAAAACATATATTTCAAAATGAAACTATTAATACACATCGAAAACCGGGTTGACCTGGGACGCTTCAAACCCGGCGGGTTGATCCGGTTTAATTTGACCCGTTTTCGACCCAACCCGTCGGGTTCACTCGATTTAAATCGACCCATTTTTCGTCCAGAACGGGTCGAACCGGGTTTCAAAATATTATGTTTAATCTCTAAATCTTCAAACTTTTATTATTTTTCGTTTATAACCCATAAACTTTTTTTATCACTAAACGATGTGTCGCTATAAAATCCCGTTGCTATGCACGGGTACTCGTCTAGTAACTAAGAAAGCCAAAGACGACTTTGTTTTATATGTCTTTGGTTTTAAAGAAATGTGTCAAACCAACGGTAAACTTGTTGAGGAGTGATATCATAACAGATTTGTGTGATCACTTACAAAGCAGATGTTAACCCAGCATCCATTCCTGTTACCCCGAGATATACTAACCAATGTTATAAAGAGAGCGGAGAAAGTACGAAGAAGGCACAGCTCCAGAGACTGAGATACAACAATTCTTATATCACCAGTCCAATAAAATAAATTGACAGATACATACATTAACAATGTATTAACGCTGAATACATTTTCATACAGTTAACTGACATTCTATGAGATATTAGCTTTGTTATTAACTAGGTAATGAAGTTAAGATTCCCTGCGTCATCTCCTTTATTTCTCCTCTCTGTGCTTCACAAATGGTGATTTTGTGTTCAAGGGTTTCAAGGTTTGATCATACGAGTGATTGATTGCCTTACTCATTTTTCATAGGAATGTTTAGATAGCTTTTGCATGTCTTTATGATACGAAGTTATAGTTCATTGTATCAACAAACTAGTCATATAACAAAAGACTTCTAAAAATACTAATGAAACGGGCTATGTTTGTTCATCCATTAAAGTTTGTTGCTAGAAGTGTTGTTTGAAGACCTGTATGTGAATTGTTGTACCCGTCATAAAGAGAGAAAAAAAAAGAAAAAAAAAATGCATCATTTTGTCATTCCTAGTTTTGTGAAACCAAACCAAATTGTCAAGGCGTTTAAACTCAACCAACTGAATTGGTGTATTTGCATTCTCCTATCATTCCAACCATATTTATACATAAACAAGAGACGCTTATCTGTTTGAACAATATAAATTTTAGCTTAAAATTATGATTGTTATCTACAATCTACAGTTCTACACTCATATATTGCACAATTTCCTGATAATCGAATACTTTTATTTTGACTGCTACAAAATTGGATAACTCTTCGTAACTGTAGACATCACCTTTATCCGGTGAATGTAAAATCATATGTAACTCTGAATATTAGCTATGAATGGAGCTGAGAGTGGTGGCATTGCCAATAAATCGGTATCTGCTGCTTGTAAAACATTCCTAACAGCCACTCGAGGTTCTCTCTAAGGGGCGGATCCAGCTTAAAGACAGGGTATGCACGTGCGTGAATTTTAGCAGTGTAATTTTTTTTTTTTTTTTTTTTTTTTTTTGAGTTTTTCCAAAGTAGGTACGAAATACACTACAAAATTGTGAGTGCATACCCTCTCAGTTACTCGAAAATTATTAATGCACACCAAGATCCCTAAGAAAAGAAAAACGAGAAGGAAAAAAATGAGGAGCATGACTAGTAATCTGAGCAGCAAAGCAAGTTAGCGAGGTTGAAGAAGATAAAGGAGGTCAATGGTCAATGGATTGTATGTTTTTTAATGGCCCACTATAATGAAGATTTAATTACTTATAAGCCCAATCTGCCAAGTGGCCAACCCACTTAAAAGTTAAAACAACAATTTAGTGTTTACAATATTTACGTTGTCATATGTGGTAAATTTGAAAACTGATCTAACTGAAAACTATCTTTATATATTTGTAAGGTATGTTGTTTGTATAACTTTTAGATGTGAGATTGTGAGCATTTATAAGAAGTTTAGATATGAAATTGTTAGTGTGTTAGCAGGCCCGTCTTTGAAGGTGTGTAAAGTGGACGACCGATCAGGCCCAAAATTTTTAGGGTTACAAGATTTGCCCCGTTAACAATTATATGAATGTATACACATATTTTTCACGAAAGAAATAAAAGATGTTTAGATGAGAAAATATCTTAAATGGGTAATATGTTGAACGTTTAGATGACTAATTGCATTAAATCGTATAAACTCAACTTGATAAACCAAATCAACTCTAATATATCAGATCCTACAAATAAAACAATCATATTCAGCCCGAATTCTTAGAACCCCGTCTCGAAAAACCGACCCGAAAAATGCAACCTGAAGAATTAATAGTGCATACCCTGATCTGAATTTCTAGATCCGCCATTGTTCTCTCTTGCCAATTTTCCTAGAAGAAAAACCTAACACTGCATCATCAACATCTGATGAATTATTACTTATCTCGTTTGATGATAAAGTTGTGTCCTTTGATAGACTGCTCTGGCGAATTCAATTAAAGAACCGAAAACGCCAGCTTCCTTTAATCCTTGCATAATTACCTGTTTAAGTAGTGTGTTATAAAACACATGAAGTTATAAAAAACAATTACGGGTTGCTATTATAACCCATTTACTTAGTATGGGTCGTGGGTCGATTTAAGTTATGGGTTGTTGTGATTGGTAACTATATTTACCATAGGAGCGTGAATTCGAGTTAGAATTCCTTTTTTCATGAGTTTCTTTATTAGATCTTTGTCCGTCCATACAACATGTTCACGGTACCTGAAGATCACAACATTATCCCATTGATTAGTTTTTTCCACAACATTCCTCTATGTTGTTACAGGATGTTTTAAGAACTTGGTTAGTAATCAAGCACTTGTATTGAACACATGCAGTGACTTTTATGGAACAACGGTTGTGACATGAGTGTACTTATGTAGCATGTAATAATATGTATAATGAGGGATGTTGTAAAACAGTGAGCATATATTACAGTTGAATTAAGTAACTCAAACATATATAGTATTAAATTAACTAAATTATAGTACTACGTACTTCTTTAATTGTTCGTTATAATTTGAACTTTTTCTGTCGGAACTTGTTTTACCCAAGGTAACATTAGTATATAGTACCTTGTTACATTTTTATTATTTTCACTTTTTATTTTTTACATTTAGTACTTTTAATATCATTTGATGAGGTATTAGTATCTTGTTCATAAATCAAACTTTGCAAGCTGATTTACACACACACACAAAAAAAAAAAAAAAAAAAAAAAAAAAAAAAAGTCATCCATTTTGAGTTTATAAAGTTAAGAATTATGTCTATCAACAAGTAGAATTGCTGTTATTCAGATCTTGACATAATTTATGCTAATGGTATCTCATCCTAATGAGTAATGCATACCAGTTAAGCATTTCTTCCTCTGTTGCAGTTGATGCAATTATAAAAGCCTGCAGCAAATGACTTAGAGATTAGTTTATACTCGCAAGTTTATAATAGACGATGAGGCTATAATACTGTGAATAATATTATTCATGTAAGTTATTGAGATCATATATAGGTATAAAATGTCACATGTGCAAATTTTTTATTTTAGTTAAAAAAAATATTACACGTAAACGCAATTGTCATGGAGTAGTCAAATCATTGTCATATAGTTGTCAAGTCTGTGTCATATTTTGTGTGATTAATTACACGTACACGTCAAATCATTGTCATAGAATTGTCAAATCTGTGTCATATTTCGTGTAAAAAATTATACATACATGCAATTGTCATGTACTTATGTTACACCATTGTACGTATATATTAAGTGCTTAGGGTTTATCCATAGCAAACACTTGTATCACACATAAATTCAGATATACATAACAATGAGTTCAGATTTACAAAACTTCAAATTTGTATTTTACATTTTGATAATACCGAACGAGGTGTGATTATGTATACGAATATCACGTACTCATGGGTAGTTGACCTGTGCGTTCTAAATTCAAGTTGGATCCCAATATTCAACTTAATTTTAAATTTTCGCACCCTTCATTTGACGTTCGAATGGACATCACTGACGACGACGAGGTAACTTTCTTTGCCGACTACGCTTATTCGAATCCAGAAATGCCATGTAGGATCTACCCTTGATAGATCTTGAGCCAATGGATCGATAGCTTACTAATGTAATCACTAGCAAGACTATATGGATAATCTCTGTGAGCTTGTATCTATTGCGGAATATAAATACAAACAGTATACTAAATACTTTGATCCTCTATGGATCATTTTATTATTCACTAAGAATGTTTTTGACACGTACAGAATACAATGACCTTGGGTTCCTTTTATACTATAAGAAACCCTAACCTCTTTTACAAGAAACGTATATTCATTAAACTCTAGAAGATATTCTACATATCTTATCCTAAAATAACAAACTCTTATCTACGGATTAACTATATCCGCAGAAATTAATGCATCAGTAGAATCCAGATCATCAGCAGAATCCATATACGCTTCAGCAGAATCCTGTCAGCAGTATCCATCAGCAGTATCTATATGCTGACTTCAATAATTCCTTACATGCCACATCTGTATGTGGTAAAAGCAAAACAATGTGAAGAAACTACATATTTTAGGTCAACCCAAGATATCCCAACGTTATACAATTTTTTTTGAAACAACTCCTAACTAAAACATCGGGTCTACTGCTTATGAAGACAACTCATCTTATTTCAATAATAAAAACCATAACAAGTCTTTTTAAAATGATGGACCATCTCAAAATTTTGAATCTAATGATTTTGAAATTAATGAGTTCGGTTATAAAGATGAGGCCAATTTCACAAAACCGGGATGATCATTTGCTTTCGAGTCAGATGATGAAGAAAATGATGGTTTTGTTGGAATAAGTGAGAAGCCAAAACCAATCCACCATAAATGGAAGAATATTTTTGCACTCATGCCAGGCGTTCCAGAAACCCCACTTTACGAGTCCAAACCAATAATTTCAACCCAAAATAATAGTGATTCTAATATTCAAATCGGAAGATTTTTTGACACAAGAGAAGAAATAGACAAAGCAGTTAGGTTGAAATGTTTAGAAGAAGGTTACTCGTTTTTAGTACGAAAGTCGGAACCAGGCAGGTTTGATTGTAAATGCTATCATTTTAAACAATGCAAGTGGAAAATTAACTCTAGACGCGTGAAAGGTACAAATGTGTTCGAAGTTACTAATATGAATGATATTCACACGTGTGAAAGAACTCAAACTGTAACACCCCCAAAATCGGGTCCAGCGGAAGCATACGTGTAGCTGAGGTGTAACTCAATCGGTAACACAACACAAGTACAAAAATGGTTTTCACTTTAATTATTTAGAATAAAATCGTTTAATCAAAATGTTGAATTTACATCGTTAAAAGTAGTGCGGAAGTAGGCCCTTAAAATGGTTTAAAACGGTCCCCATATAAATAATCAGAGTCTTCTATGACCATGCCATGCCCTGCCAAAACCTCCAGTAGCGTGCCATAAGTTAAAACCTGAAAATACATGCTAAAGTGTCAACACGAGGTTGGTGAGTTCATAGAGTTGTTTAACAAATAAAGTATAAAGAAAAGTGATCACACAGCAAAGGCATCGTAAATCCACTCAGTTGCAAATCCCGCCATAAGAGACTTGCAACCTGTGTGTTTACAACCCACTGCTAAATAGTTTAGGTCTAATAGACAAGCACCCGTGGTCAATAATAAGTCAAGGCCGCTCCGAACAAGGGAGACTTTATAATGTTGCTCCGAACATGGGAGACTTCAAGTCACTCCGCCACCTAGGCAAAGAATTATTAGTCACTCCACCGACTTGGTGAAGAATTATTAGTCACTCCACCATGGCGAGATTTATTAGGATGCTCTGAACATGAGAGACTTTATAACGTTGCTCCGTCGACAGGGGAGACTTTGCACTGCTCCGTACATGGGAGACTTTAGGTTGCTCCGAACAAGGGAGGCTTTATAATGCTGCTCCGTAGACAGGGGAGACTTTGCATTGCTCCGTACATGGGAGACTTTAGGTTATAGCACGTACGGTGCATTAAGTTCAAAAGTTTAAGTCAATTTCAAAAGGTCAAGACAAGTTCAAAGAGTCAAATAATAGTTCATTTAAAAACGAGCATGTATTCTCCCCCAAAAGTTGACAAAACAATTAAAAGAGTAGGGGCTATGACTCACCTGGTACGATAGTTACGAAGACAAAAGTGGTTACACAGAAATGAGGTTCGATCTCTAACCGCGACCTATAATGAACGAATGATACGATCTACTTAAATTATGAGGGGATGCGATGAATGTACATGCACATGAAGCCTATACCACTCGTAGTTTGAAAATAAGTGTTGGCGTTGAATTATAGTGTTTCCATAACTTAAGAGAATATTTGCTATTAGAAGTTGTCAAATATATATATAGTTCGCCTAGTTTCAAAAGTGTATAACTTGTTCGTTTTAAGCTCGTTTTCTACGTTCTTTATATCCACGGATTCGTTTTAGTATATACTAATATATTTTCAATAGCTCGGCTCCTCTAGGTTACGTTTAACGCCTCTATTTGTCCGTCTAAAAATGCCAAACAGCATGCAGTTTTCAGAAAATATAGTTTTCGTCGTTAAACCCGTTTTTGGCGTATCTCCTTCGTTATTAACTCGTTTTAATCCGTTCTTTCGCCTAAAGTTTCGTTTTTGAAAGTATTTTCTAGAAAAATTGTCAAAGGTTACTGTGTAAATTCGTAATTTTCTGGGTAAACCAAAATGGAACAGCATGTATTTTTACTTGTTCAAAAACCATTTTCAAGGTTTAAATCTAGTTCCATCTTCAATCAAACCACTTTCAATCACCACAAAACTAGTCTAATCCTACCATACACCTTCTTAGGGTGTCATGGGTTCCTAAACATCATAAACCAAGTGGATCTAACAAGGATCTAACTATAATCCATTTCTAGAGTTCAAAAGTTATAAAAAGTATAAATAGAGTGGTATAAACTAACATATGCATATTGATCTTGAATAAACAACATGAAACTAGAAAATGAAAGTATGGAAAGATCAACAAGTGATCTTGAAGCTTACTTGATGATTGGATGAGAAAATGTATAATAATCAAGGGTTTTACCACAAAACCCCAACAAGGAACACTAACTAAGCTTGAATAAGACTTGATCTCCAAAAATAAATGGTTTCTTCTTGTTGGTTCATCCTTGGCCGATCATACATATGGAGAGGAGAGAAAAAGAACTTTGCTAGTTGATATTTGTGGAAAATGAAATGAAATGAGATCAAAAAATGTATTTTTATTATAAGAAAACTTGTACAATGAATAAAGCAAGACAAGATCCACATTTTATGGAGGCTAGGGGGGGGGGGCCGGTTTTACAAAGGAAGAAAAGGAGTGTTTGGTGGAAATTAATGATCTTGTCTCACAATTGTATGTATTAGTTTAGTTTAAGTTGTGTATTGAGTGTTATCGGGTACCGAGTTAACTAAAAATAAATTATAACGAGATAAAATAAAATATAATGAAGTTGTAAAAATTGTATAATAATATTCCTGATGAGAATCGGAAGTTAAAATAATGATCGGGTTGAAATATCGCAAACTGACGAAGTTATAAGCTTCGACCGGAAAACGTAACAGTTGATTTGAAAACACCGGGTAAATTAATAATATAATTTTTATATTATTATTATGAGTATAAAAATATGTTAGGACCATAGTTGAGATTGTCGGATCAATTATTCAAAATAATAGCTCATAAGATAACGTTTATTGGGTTGATAATCGTACGTTTACAAAAATGACGCAACCCACGTATAAATGACAAATTTTCTCCGGAGGTGAATAGTGTTTTATGAATAGTAAAATTTTAAAACGCTTCTCAGAATATCAAACTGACCTCAAAAATGATGAATAGTAAAATGATGAATAGTGATCGATGAATAGTAACCGATGAATAGTAAATGTGAAAGTTCGGGAAAAGACCAGAATTTACGAGTTGTGACAGTCTCTACCCCTTAGGGAACTTCGTCCCGAAGTTCAGTTAACGTAGGTCTCCGAAGTGTTATAAAGGTGAAAATTCATGAGATGAAATGACCAGTTGACGTGTTTCCAGGCGACGGTTCACGAGGTGATGAAAAGTATGAAGGTTCCAACAACGAGAGTATACACACACATGAAAGAAACAATTGGAGATTGAGTAGGGGGTTCAATCCAGACAAAATTTCATTATAACCATTCTCAGTGTTGCAAAATTCATTTCTGAGTCGGATATAGGTAGTCAGCCTATGTCCCACTATCCCGGGTTGAATATAGGTGACTAGTCTATATTCCACCGAGGTTCCATGAATTTTGAAATACTCAGCTCAGTTATACTACCAAGACGTACAGAAAGACTAAGGCAGGTGACCAAACTCGAGGTCAAATGATGAAACTATGCCAGGAGAAACATAACAGGGTGACATATATGATACGTGAACATGCTTATATGAAAGACAATGATAGAGATCAATTAGAACAAATGAACATAATATACCAGATAATGAGACACAAATCTCATCACCTAAGTCAGCAACAAACCACAAGTGAGGCATTATCTTGGCAGGCAGGCACGTGACGGTCATAGGGTTAAGTTTTTCGTAAAAGTAGCTATAGTCTAGGTTTTAAAAACACTTAGTTCGCTATAGCCGAAGCTCTGATACCAATCTGTAACACCCCCAAAATCGGGTCCAGCGGAAGCATACGTGTAGCTGGGGTGTAACTCAATCGGTAACACAACACAAGTACAAAAATGGTTTTCACTTTAATTATTTAGAATAAAATCGTTTAATCAAAATGTTGAATTTACATCGTTAAAAGTAGTGCGGAAGTAGGCCCTTAAAATGGTTTAAAACGGTCCCCATATAAATAATCAGAGTCTTCTATGACCATGCCATGCCCTGCCAAAACCTCCAGTAGCGTGCCATAAGTTAAAACCTGAAAATACATGCTAAAGTGTCAACACGAGGTTGGTGAGTTCATAGAGTTGTTTAACAAATAAAGTATAAAGAAAAGTGATCACACAGCAAAGGCATCGTAAATCCACTCAGTTGCAAATCCCGCCATAAGAGACTTGCAACCTGTGTGTTTACAACCCACTGCTAAATAGTTTAGGTCTAATAGACAAGCACCCGTGGTCAATAATAAGTCAAGGCCGCTCCGAACAAGGGAGACTTTATAATGTTGCTCCGAACATGGGAGACTTCAAGTCACTCCGCCACCTAGGCAAAGAATTATTAGTCACTCCACCGACTTGGTGAAGAATTATTAGTCACTCCACCATGGCGAGATTTATTAGGATGCTCTGAACATGAGAGACTTTATAACGTTGCTCCGTCGACAGGGGAGACTTTGCACTGCTCCGTACATGGGAGACTTTAGGTTGCTCCGAACAAGGGAGGCTTTATAATGCTGCTCCGTAGACAGGGGAGACTTTGCATTGCTCCGTACATGGGAGACTTTAGGTTATAGCACGTACGGTGCATTAAGTTCAAAAGTTTAAGTCAATTTCAAAAGGTCAAGACAAGTTCAAAGAGTCAAATAATAGTTCATTTAAAAACGAGCATGTATTCTCCCCCAAAAGTTGACAAAACAATTAAAAGAGTAGGGGCTATGACTCACCTGGTACGATAGTTACGAAGACAAAAGTGGTTACACAGAAATGAGGTTCGATCTCTAACCGCGACCTATAATGAACGAATGATACGATCTACTTAAATTATGAGGGGATGCGATGAATGTACATGCACATGAAGCCTATACCACTCGTAGTTTGAAAATAAGTGTTGGCGTTGAATTATAGTGTTTCCATAACTTAAGAGAATATTTGCTATTAGAAGTTGTCAAATATATATATAGTTCGCCTAGTTTCAAAAGTGTATAACTTGTTCGTTTTAAGCTCGTTTTCTACGTTCTTTATATCCACGGATTCGTTTTAGTATATACTAATATATTTTCAATAGCTCGGCTCCTCTAGGTTACGTTTAACGCCTCTATTTGTCCGTCTAAAAATGCCAAACAGCATGCAGTTTTCAGAAAATATAGTTTTCGTCGTTAAACCCGTTTTTGGCGTATCTCCTTCGTTATTAACTCGTTTTAATCCGTTCTTTCGCCTAAAGTTTCGTTTTTGAAAGTATTTTCTAGAAAAATTGTCAAAGGTTACTGTGTAAATTCGTAATTTTCTGGGTAAACCAAAATGGAACAGCATGTATTTTTACTTGTTCAAAAACCATTTTCAAGGTTTAAATCTAGTTCCATCTTCAATCAAACCACTTTCAATCACCACAAAACTAGTCTAATCCTACCATACACCTTCTTAGGGTGTCATGGGTTCCTAAACATCATAAACCAAGTGGATCTAACAAGGATCTAACTATAATCCATTTCTAGAGTTCAAAAGTTATAAAAAGTATAAATAGAGTGGTATAAACTAACATATGCATATTGATCTTGAATAAACAACATGAAACTAGAAAATGAAAGTATGGAAAGATCAACAAGTGATCTTGAAGCTTACTTGATGATTGGATGAGAAAATGTATAATAATCAAGGGTTTTACCACAAAACCCCAACAAGGAACACTAACTAAGCTTGAATAAGACTTGATCTCCAAAAATAAATGGTTTCTTCTTGTTGGTTCATCCTTGGCCGATCATACATATGGAGAGGAGAGAAAAAGAACTTTGCTAGTTGATATTTGTGGAAAATGAAATGAAATGAGATCAAAAAATGTATTTTTATTATAAGAAAACTTGTACAATGAATAAAGCAAGACAAGATCCACATTTTATGGAGGCTAGGGGGGGGGGGGCCGGTTTTACAAAGGAAGAAAAGGAGTGTTTGGTGGAAATTAATGATCTTGTCTCACAATTGTATGTATTAGTTTAGTTTAAGTTGTGTATTGAGTGTTATCGGGTACCGAGTTAACTAAAAATAAATTATAACGAGATAAAATAAAATATAATGAAGTTGTAAAAATTGTATAATAATATTCCTGATGAGAATCGGAAGTTAAAATAATGATCGGGTTGAAATATCGCAAACTGACGAAGTTATAAGCTTCGACCGGAAAACGTAACAGTTGATTTGAAAACACCGGGTAAATTAATAATATAATTTTTATATTATTATTATGAGTATAAAAATATGTTAGGACCATAGTTGAGATTGTCGGATCAATTATTCAAAATAATAGCTCATAAGATAACGTTTATTGGGTTGATAATCGTACGTTTACAAAAATGACGCAACCCACGTATAAATGACAAATTTTCTCCGGAGGTGAATAGTGTTTTATGAATAGTAAAATTTTAAAACGCTTCTCAGAATATCAAACTGACCTCAAAAATGATGAATAGTAAAATGATGAATAGTGATCGATGAATAGTAACCGATGAATAGTAAATGTGAAAGTTCGGGAAAAGACCAGAATTTACGAGTTGTGACACAAACACCTAACCATCGAAATGCAAATAAAAAAGTTATTGGTCACATTTTTAGTGAAAAATTAAAAGATGCTAGACGAGATTTAAAACCCAAAGATATGCAAAGAGACATGTTGGCGTAATATAAAATAAGTATATCTTACCAACAAGCATGGAGAGGAAAGGATTATGGGTTGCAAATGATAAGGGGTTCACCAACAGAATCGTTTGAAATGTTAAGAGTACTATTGTCATAACCTAGAAAAAATATTCAGGCACTATCACACGTATCAAGACAAACGAAGAAGGAGTTTTTGAGATGTTATTCGTTGCCATTGGTGTTTCAATAAGTGATACTAATTTTTTGTAATCAAATAATTGTTATGGTTTATTTTACGTTTACTTATTATAACGTGCTTACAATTTATTTTTCAGATTCGAACTTTCATGCAACATCTTCGACAAATTTGAAGGGTGTATACAAAGGTACAAACTTGTTAGCTGTAGGCATGGATGGAAACAACCAAATTGTGTCCATTGCTTACGGTATATGCAGAGGGGAGACTGGTGAGTGTTGGTCATGGTGGTTTTCAGTGCTTAAAGAATGCATAGGCGATAGTCAGGATTTGGTTATCATATCTAATAGGCATCATGTTATTGCAGTAGCTGTATGCAATGACTACCCAATGGCGTTTCATGGTATATGTTGTCGTCATCTAATGATGAACCTTCCTTTGAAAAAGAACACAACAAATGAGCTATTTTGGAGGATCTGCAAAGCATATACAGCTGAAGAATTTGATAGTAAGATGCAAATTCTGTTGGCTATTCAGCCTGAGGCATACACCAAGCTACTAAAAGCGGGTGTGCAAAGTTGGTTAATAAGAGTGTATTACGGTGTATAGATTATTTCCGAAGAAATACTCACGAAAGTATTTCCCCGGGTTGTGTCCCAACGAAGTGTGAATTGAATTCGTTGTTCGGTTCGTGATTTGTGTGATGAATAGTGAGATATAAAAGGGATATTGATATTTTGGATATTTATCACTACAATTATAAAGCATGTAAAGTTAAAATAACCTAAAACGCAATCTAATCTAAAAACGCACACCTATGAGAATTTAAAAACAACTAATTAAGCATATAAATCTAGAGGCAAACTAATGATATCAAGTAAAGATAATAAATCTAGTGGCAAGCTTAATAATCTAACATTAAAGACAAAAGCTAAAAATTACAATCTAAACTATATTAAGAAAGCAAATAAGAGATAAATGATAAAAAAGACATACTTGTTAAGCAAATTATCACGATCCTTAAGTGTGGTTATTTATTTCAATTAAGTCCTCTATTGATGAATTAATATCTTTTACAAATAATTGTTTCCTCACAACGTTGGTTTATTTTGAAAACAATTTCATAAAGAGATATCAATATCTAAATTAAAACCCAATATTTTCACAGCTTTTGCCTACTCAAATAACCAAAATTTTAATCCAAGTAATTACTAATCAATTTATATACTAACTTTTATAAAACCACACTTAATTCACATAACAATCTACTCAACAAATATATAAAAGATCTACTCAATACTCATGTAAATTAAACTAATAAAAACAAATAATTCAACAAACATCATCATATTAATAAACTAATTATCTAAAATGAAAAGGAATAGAAAGTAGAACCCGATCTAACGCGACGAGAATAATACCACCCGATTTTATAAACTTATCAAATTATAAAGTTTACTCTAAAAAGCATTAATATAACCAAATAGTTAATAAAGTTTATGACCTTATTAACTAATTAGCTTTATTAAAACTAAAAAGCAATAAACTTTAGTAATAAGCTAGCTTATAAAATCCTTAAGCTCCTCACCTTATGTTGAGAATGATGAGAAACTAAGAAAGTCACAACTTTATGTAATATTAGTTCAATTAAGCTATCGAATAAACTAGATCTAGATTAAAAAAGCTATAGATAAGCTAATATAATCTAGGAAAAACTAGTAATTGAACCAAAATGCTAGGAAGCTAATAGATCAACACTAGTTATTAATCAACAAAAGCTAAAAAGCTAGATTGAATAGAAGAAAAGAAAAGATAAGCTAATTAGATGAAAAGTATTAAGCTAATTAGATTTATTTAAGAAAAAGCTTTTAAAATAAAAATAGATTAAGAGAAATAAAAGAAAATTTATTAGATTTATTAATACTAAAGAAGTTATGAAAAGAGATTAAGAAATAAAAAGTGCTTATTGGATAACCTAATCTAATAAGCTATAACAAGCTATTAAGCTAAAACATATTTTTAGATAAAAGAAAATGAAAATAAAAGAAAGACATGAGAAGAAGAGGTAGAATAAACTAAGTTTGATGAATAATAATCAACTTCATTAATCTTGAAATAAGGTGTACAATAAGCTCTTAAAAATAAACTACAAATATTAACCTATTACAAAAATAAAATGTACTCTCTATTTTATTTATTCTACTTCTAAAAATAAAAGAGTGTGTAAATTTTTGAAAGGAAAAACTCTCCAAAATGAGTGCCAATGATTGGCATTTATAGCCAATGATGAGGGAGTCTAGACTTCTCTAGATCCTTCAAAAAATAACACATCATTAAGGCCACACGCCAGCTTCTGGTTGGCTGAAACTACATCATCAAGGACATGTGGCAATGTGCTATTGGCTGCTGAAGACATAATGGAATGAGAGTGAGGTAGGTGCATCTCCACGCGCTTTAGTGATTAATTTTGGGAAGTGAAGTATACTTCACGTGCAAGCTCTTGCACTTCTTTTTTTTCGTTTTATTTCATTTGTCGTATCATGCATCATGTGGCCCCTTTTGATTCATTTATTTTCTTTTTTTATTTACTCTTTTCGTTTTGTGGCTTGTGAAATGGGAGGACTCACGTGGGCTCAACTTTTGCAATTTTTGTAGTAATTCCTTCAATTGTTGTATGCGCTGACCTCATCAATTGCAATTTGTAGTATCTTTATTTCTTTCTTTGCTTTGTTTCTTTCTTTGCTTTCTTTGCTTTGTTTTTGTATATTTTTAAAAATATCCATTCCTGCACAATCACAAACACAAAAACACATATTTTTGGCATTTATTTATCTGTTTTTGGTCTTTTTAGTCCGATAAATTAGGTAAAAATTATGTGTATTTATACACGTACCAAATTCCCCAGGCTAAAGGATTGTCGTGCCCTCACGCAATGTCATCAACTCATATTTTGAGATAAATAATTTCAAACCCTCTTTTTACTAATTTGGAAAGTAGCAAAACGTTCAAAAGAGGTTACAAAATCATTTATTCTCGAAAACGCCCCGTTTTCCAATTTATTCCACACTTATTCTATTTTTGTACTTTTTCACTTTTTTCTTGTGACGGTTTGTTTTACTTTCATTATCTTTTAATAAATTTTAGGGTCTTAGAATAGGAACACGACTCATAGAGAAGTGACCATACGGATAAAAATCGACATCCTTGATTTTTCACAAGCCCCCAAACTAAGCGTAAAAACGAGATCACAGCTTATTTACAAGTTAGATGCTAACACTAACCATAGAAGTTACTTGTGTAATTACTTCTTGTTCCCATTTCCTATTCTTGTATCTCATTATTTTATTTTTGTGAGAAATGAATTTCTTCATATTTTCTCGTTTATATAATTTTTAGTCCGATAAGAGTACAAAGTTTAAACGCCAAGTAGTTTCTAAACCTTCCATCGAAAATCCCTGCATACAAAAATGAGGTCCACATGGAGGTCTCTGATTTTACACGATTTTGAGGGTCCCCTTTTTTTTACAACCGAAACATCCCATGTTTGAGACCTGAGACGGAAGCCTTTTATTAGGATACCCCCAGAGTCGAAGCTTGGCATTATTTAACATTTATAAGCACTTTAACAATTTAGCCCTTATCCTTTTACAACAATTACAACATCGGCTATGAGCCGGCAAGATGTAATAGTCTTATTATGACCTTGGGATTTTTCCTCTGCCTTTTTGAAGTCTACAACAATGGGTATGAACCATCAAGATGCAGAAAACTTTAATCGCTTTGGATTATTATTATTATTGATGTATTCATAATTGTTTGCCAAACCCCGAGTCCTACGGCCTTTACTAAGATTACAACATCGACTACGAACCGGCAAGATGTGATAGTCTATTTCACCGTAACGCTGGCAGTACCCCTATGTGTACCCAACCTCCATGTGCAGAAAATTTCTTAGGAATGAGAAGAAACTAAGTATTACCCAAACCGTGCACCCTTAATTAAACCTAGAGATCTATTTATATGGGGTGAAACAATTTTGCGGGAACGAAAAGGCCACAAGTACCTTTCATGAGCTTGAAAGAGAACCAACTACTCTACGTTTAGCATCTAACTTAAACTCTATCATTTCTCGTTCTTCGAAATTTAAGATCTCAAGTAATGAAACCCGCGAATGCTTAGCCGTATAATCAAGCTACGCATATATAAAGTCAAATACGGGAACTTGCAAACTCTTGTGAAAATTCGCGTTTTATAGCTCCTTGTGTAAGAGACTAGCATAAGCTTATATACTATAATTGGTTAAGGGAGACAAGCTAGGGCTCAACATGCCCGGGCAAGTCAAAAAATTTATTCCTACTCTCACCAGCAGAAAGTCAAACAAGGTGTCAAAACTTATTCTATTTTTGCACAATTTTTTCCATTTTTCTCATTTTTTTGTTCTTTTTCACAACTTTTTCATCAATATTTTTCAAAAAAATTTCAATTTTTGAGTAAAAACGGGGTTGCGCAAGTAAACGGCTAAGTAAAAGTGCAAGGTTAAATCGAATCGAAGATTCACCTCCCAAGACTAAAGTCAAACATTGTCCTCAATGTTTTAAGGGTAAAGGTAATCCTACATAAATCTAAGGCCGTTTATTAATTATGCCAAATAAATAAACGTTAGTCAATAAGATTTAGGATATCGGATTTCCATAAGCATCGATGAATGAGACTCGAGTGGAGAGAAAGGCAAAACCACGAGCACGAGAGTCATCATTATTCGGGCAAATCCAGGACACACGGCACGAAAAATGGAGATGTCGGGGTCAAAGACGATATCCTCACTCCCGATGGAGTTAAAAAGAGGAAAATCACATCATATGTGAGGAATGGAAGAAAAATCTTGATAACAATTAGGCATAGATCTTCATCCTCAAAAGCAAATTTCATAATTTCCTTGATTTGAATATTATCATTAAAACTCTTTTCAACAAACACCTCGGGAGGGAGGGTCGGGGTTATTTCTTCATTTAACAAACTCTTATGATAGAGTGCTCCTCCCCCCGAGTCATTAGAAAGATCATACTCCGGCGGAGATATGATGTGAGCGAGTTCACCGGAGAACTCCTCATGAAGAGAATAAATATCATGATGTAATCTTATGATCCCGGGTTCCATTTCAGACTCATCATTCTCCTTAAAGAACGGATTTTCTGAAATTTCAGTAAATTCAGAAGCAAAATCAAAAAGAGGATTAGTGATGGTCGTATTGAATATTTCGGAAACCCTTGGAATTGGCATAAAATCATCAATATCCTTAGGAGGATTGAATTCAACTTCCTTCGGAGGGAGAAGAGATGTCGGCTCATCATATATCATTTTCTCTAATAAAAGAATCTCTCCCCCGGATCATAATCATCATCAACAATTTCCGGTGAAATTGGATCATCATTGTAGAAAGCCTCGATCTCTTCCATAGTGATATCACTTCCTTCAACCGGTGTAAGAGAAGGATGGGAAGAGTCAGGAATGATTGGTTCAGGATTTGGAGTGGGATTGCAACTTGAAGATTTAACAACGAAAAAATCACTATCCTTAACATTCAATTGAGTGTAGCCACCGGCGGCTAGACACTCGAAATAAGAATATGAATCACCATAAGTATCGCAACTTGGGTTGACGGCTCGCACGGGCTCCGGTAGCCACGGTTTGTTTCGGGAAATGGGAACTCTCGATTTTTTCTCGATGATAGTCAACACATCTTTCGGCGTTCGTGTCATAATATTGCCACCGGCGGCAGTATTAAGTGAATCTTGATCGGCTTGTGTCAGAGAATTATTGAACGTATCGACTTGGTGCAATTCAAAAAAACCGTGATGTGGGCATTTTCTCATTAAATCTTTGAATCTCTCCCAAGCCTCGGCGAAAGTCTCATCAAAACGTTGTTGAAAATTAATGATTTCTTTTCTAAGCTTAATCGTTTTAGAATGAGGATAAAATCGATTCACAAACTTTGACGCCAAATCATCCCAAGTGGTGATGGAATTAGGAGGTTCACGATCAAGCCATCTCTGGGCTGCTCCTTTTTAGAGTTAACGGAAATAAGATTAATTTCACCACATCATCAGGCACTTGATTTATTTTGAAAGTTTCAGTTATTAAGTAAAATCTGTTGATGTGTGAATAAGGATCATTGTTTTCAAAACCAAAGAACAGATCAATGAAATTAAGTAACTCGACATTGATTTGATATTCATCGACATGAATTGGTGGAATAACGATTGCCTTTTCAAAACGTACGGGTATGCGTAGTAATTCCTCCATACTTCGCGTGTCCGCCATAAGAATTAAACGATATAGAGGGATAAGAAGTCAAATAGTCAATAATTAAACAGTTAAGAGGATAAGAAGATAAGAACTAAACGGTATGAGAGGGTATAGAAATAAGAATACATATAAGAGGAGACGAAGATTATTTTTGAATTTTTATGTCAGAAAAACAAAATCAATTTTTGAAAAAGAAAATATTTTTGGGTTTTGTAAAAGGAAGGAAAAATAGAATGAAAACAAATGAAAAACAAATTTGGAAAAGAAATTATTTTTGGTTTTTTATATTTTTTAAAAAATATTCACAAAATTAAAATGATATATTTACGGGGAAGGTTTTTCAAAACACAAATCAATAAACGCGAATTCAAAATTCTTAACACACTTACCCGACATGGCGCCATTTGATAAGAGTGTATTACGGTGTATAGATTATTTCCTAAAAAATACTCATAAAAGTATTTCCTCGGGTTGTGTCCCAACGAAGTGTGAATTGAATTCGTCGTTCGGTTCGTGGTTCGTGTGACGAATAGTGAGATATAAAAGGGATATTGATATTTTGGATATTAATCACTACAATTATAAAGCATGTAAAGTTAAAATAACCTAAAACGCAATCTAATCTAAAAACGCGCACCTATGGGAATTTAAAAACAACTAATTAAGCATATAAATCTAGAGGCAAACTAATGATACCAAGTAAAGATAATAAATCTAGTGGTAAGCTTAGTAATCTAACATTAAAGATAAAAGCTAAAAATTACAATCTAAACTATATTAAGCAAACAAATAAGAGATAATTGATAAAAAGACATACTTGTTAAGCAAATTATCACGATCCTTAAGTGTGGTTATTTATTCCAATTAAGTCCTCTATTGATGAATTAATATCTTTTACAAATAATCGTTTCCTCACAACGTTGGTTTATTTTAAAAACAATTTCATAAAGAGATATCAATATCTAAATTAAAGCCCAATATTTTCACAACTTTTGCCTGCTCAAATAACCAAAATTTCAATCCAAGTAATTACTAATCAATTTATATTCTAACTTTTATAAAACCACACTTAATTCACTTAACAATCTACTCAACAAGTATATAAAACATCTACTCAATACTCATGTTAATTAAACTAATTAAAACAAATAATGCAACAAACATCATGATATTAATAAACTAATTATATAAAATTAAAAGGAATAGAAAGTAGAACCCGATTTAACGCGACGAGAATAATACCACCCGATTTTATAAACTTGTCAAATTATAAAGTTTACTCTAAAAAGTATTAATATAACCAAATAGTTAATAAAGTTTATGACCTTATTAACTAATTAGCTTTATTAAAACTAAAAAGCAATAAAATTTAGTAATAAGCTAGCTTATAAAATCCTTAAGCTCCTCGCCTTATGTTGAGAACGATGAGAAACTAAGAAAGTCACAACTTTATGCAATATTAGTTCAATTAAGCTATCGAATAAACTAGATCTAGATTAAAAAAGCTATAGATAAGCTAATATAATCTAGGAAAAACTAGTAATTGAACCAAAAAGCTAGGAAGCTAATAGATCAACACTAGTTATTAATTAACAAAAGCTAAAAAGCTAGATTGAAGAAAAGAAAAGAAAAGATAAGCTAATTAGAAGAAAAGTATTAAGCTAATTAGATTTATTTAAGAAAAAAGCTTTTAAAATAAAAAGAGATTAAGATAAATAAAAGAAAAATTATTAGATTTATTAATACTTAAGAAATTATGAAAAGAGATTAAGAAATAAAAAGTTCTTATTGAATAACCTAATCTAATAAGCTATAATAAGCTATTAAGCTAAAATATATTTTTAGATAAAAGAGATGAAAATAAAAGAAAGAGATGAGAAGAAGAGGTAGAATAAACTAAGTTTGATGAATAATAATCAACTTCATTAATCTTGAAATAAGGTGTGCAATAAGCTCTTAAAAATAAACTACAAATGTTAACCTATTACAAAAATAAATCTACTCTCTATTTTATTTATTCTACTCCTAAAAATAAAAGAGTGTGTGTAAATTTTTGAAAGGAAAAACTCTCCAAAATGATTGCCAATGATTGGCATTTATAGCTAATGATGAGGGAGTCTAGCCTTCTCTAGATCCTTCAAAAAATAACACATCATTAGGGCCACATGCCAGCTTCTGGTTGGCTGAAACTACATCATCAAGGACACGTGGCAATGTGCTATTGGCTGCTAAAGACATAACGGAATGAGAGTGATGTAGATGCATCTCCACGCGCTTCAGTGATTAATTTTGGGAAGTGAAGTATACTTCACGTGCAAGCTCTTGCACTTCTTTTTTTCGTTTTATTTCATTTGTCGTATCATGCATCATGTAGCCCCCTTTGATTCATTTATTTTCTTTTTTTATTTACTCTTTTCGTTTTGTGGCTTGTGAAATGGGAGGACTCACGTGGGCTCAACTTTTGCAATTTGTAGTAATTCCTTCAATTGTTGTATGCACTGACCTCATCAATTGCAATTTGTAGTATCTTTATTTCTTTCTTTGCTTTGTTTTTCTGTCTCACGTGTCACGTGGAATCAACAAGATGAACAGCTCTTAATTTTTCTTATCTTCTTTTTTTTTTTGTTTTTATCACATGCCCAAGAGATAATACCTCATTTGTCTCGTTATTCTTCTTTGTCGTATGCCGAAAAGATCACCAATCATATGGCCACTCTCTTTCTTTTTATTTGTCGTATATCAAGGATAAGAGAGCAGCTTTGCAATATTTTTCTTTTTCTTTGTTTGATGCATGCGCAGGTTGGTCCACGTGGCTGGTCACTCCATTATCTTCATTTCACTTTGTCGAGTCTCATAAATAAATCAGCAGTTGACCACGTGGCCCTTAGTCTTCATTTGTCTTTCTTCTATTTAGTTGCATGCAAGATGCCAACGTTATCTCTGAAACAAATAATTCATGCGGATTGGGCTACAATTCATTTCCTTCTTTTGGGCCGATCTTCATTTTTCACGAATGGGCTTTACTTTCAATTATCTTGTTTAATCCGGTTGGGCTTGGGCTTCAATAAATAGATATACGTGTATGGGCCTTAAAGACTTGATGGGTTTCGTTTAATCTTTCATAATTCCATCTTTTTGCAACAATGCTCCAAATAAAATTACCATTGGCCTCGTAATTTCGTGCTCATTCCAATCTCGTGCTCGGTTTTGTCCGTTTTCTTTGATTTTTGTACATTTTTAAAAATATCCGTTCCTGCACAATCACATACACAAAAACACATATTTTTGGCATGTATTGATCGGTTTTTGGTCTTTTTAGTCCGATAAATTAGGTAAAAGGTATGTGTATTTATACACGTACCAATGGTCCAGAGCATATTGCCCACGCATTCGCTACAATTATTGTACATCTAACAGCGTTGAGTCTGTTAATGCTTATGTTGTAAAATCAAGGATATAACCCCCGGTACTTTTTCTAAACCTATTACTAGCCAAAATATTTATTTTCGTACCTGAGACACATTAAAACTTTTAATTGTGATTATTTGGGCTTGGGAAACGTGAGATATATTGGAAACGAGAACTTTATTCCTTGATTGATTCAGTACAACCTAGAACACTCGAATTGTATTGCATTTGCCAAATTATTTGAATTATTTTGAGTTTTGGAAAAACTCTAAAGTTTATGCTTGATTTTATTGGAAAAATTATTTCGTGAACAATGGCGCAAGTTTCGTAAATTTTTGAGTTCGTTTGCTATGTCGTTCGAGCCCCGAAGCATTTATCGTAAGAAGTTTGATGCGTTGGCAATATTGGCCCTTGGAATATCACCCTACATCTACCCTACACTTTCACTAATTACAAAACTTACCCTATACTATTATTACCATATATATACCCACAACACACCCCATTTATCATTTTTATTCATTTAAATCACACACACACTTACAATATCTCTCTCTCCCTCTCTTGAGTTTTCCAGCTGCAGCCCCTCCGGCCAACACCAGCAGAAACCGGCGACCACTTCCGGAAAATATTCCGGCCACCCCATATTTTCACACCATCTTTTAGATCGGGACACCCCCGTCACACCCGTACCACCCACGCACCTCCAAATACCCCGTAACCACCCCTACGCACCACCACCGCTGCGACAACACCACCACCGCCGCCCCCTTTTGTTTTCCGACGGTAACACCACCATCCCCCACCACTTCTTTTATTATTTTTGATTTTAAAACAAAACCCTAGTTTTTATTTTTATTTAAATCCGATTTTTGTTATTAAAAATCTTTTACAAAATGGTTTTGATAATGATTTAACCTCAAAAACTCGTGTGGATTCCTTCTTGGTTTTCGTTCGACCCCCGTTTGGCAGCGACTCAGTTGACTCACCGAGTTAACTCACTTGATTCGGTGAGGGTTTCATTATTTTTGTTGTTGTTTTGATACTAGTGATGAAGGGGAGTATATGTTGTGTTTGGATTTGTTATTAAGGGTCCGTTTGGTTTCGTTGGGTTTCGGCAGCCAAGAACCACCACCACCGCGCCTTGGGTGGTGGTGGGGAAAGGGTTAATATTATTGTTTTGTTGTTGTTGTTGAGTGTTGGGTTGAGTTAGGATAGTTTGGATTGGATTTGGTTTCGTTTTGGTTGAGCCGAGGAGATGGGTTAAGGCTCGGATTAGTTTTGGTGTTGATTCGGGTTTGGTTTTAGAGTTAATATTGTTGTGGTGATTATTTTGAATAATGATTGATTAATAGTCTCGGGATATTCTTTTATTGGTTAAACGGTAATTAAATAATTGAAACGGATAATATATATACATGAAACATAAAATAAATTGTAATAGTTTAGTGGACTTATTATCGGACATATTTCCGTATTATGACATTGTGAGCTTGTATTGGACGTATCGGATTTACGGCCATGGTTATTTGGATGTTATGGACCCTTTAGTACACGAGACGGCAGGGTACGTTAGGCCCGTAAAGATCTTAACGTACCTGGAACCCGAACAAATACAAAATGGTCGATAAAACCTAAACAACTTATGGACTACGCGAATGATATATCCAATCATATTTACTTATATATATACGTTAATATTATTTAAAAATAAAGAGTCGTTGACTCGGGAAATGTTATATAAACGGGCAGGATGCCGAAATTTTATAAAATTCTTTATAAACTTAAATTGTTTTACCAAATACTATTATTATTTCAAAACCTTTTATTTCAACATTATTTTGGGGAAAACGGGTAAAATTCGAGACTTATTGTTACGTGTTATTATTTATTTTTATTTGAGTGAGTTCTTCTATTCTTATTCTTTTCTTTTCATTTCTTTTCGACAATTTTCTTCGAGGAGTTCTTTCGTCTTTTCTTTTGCATTTGGTTGATTCGCCGACTTGTTTTCTTTTCTAAACTTTCTTGTCTCCCACACGAGACTTTACGAAATCTATTATCTTTCAAATGCCATTGTTTTTACAAAACTTTTACTCAAGCATTGTTTATGGAAATATTCGAGTTTAGTTCTGAGTTATGCCATTTATATTGATTAGGTTGTGCTGAGGTCCCTTTTGATGTGACGCATTATTGATTGATTACTATATCTCGTTTCCTGCTGCTATTGATAAGGAGTGATTCATAGCCCCGCTTTTTAAATTTTAATTGTTTATAAACCCATGGGGCAAGACACATGCTTTAAATGTTTTCTGAGCACAAGTATTTTTGGTATGTTTTTTCTTGAATGATATATATATTACTGACGATGTACTAAGTAGCTTGTCTTGCCGGAAAGACCCTCAGATCATGAGCCATTAGTCACCTGTGGGTGAGCGCGAACTTAGTTTATAGGCCTATAGGACCATCCCACTCGTAGTTGTCAAGGGCTTGACATGCGGGTGTACTATTTGTCGTTTTGCTGGGTATTGGCAAGTACTCAGCCTTGGGGGCACGTTATATTATGAAATTCCACGGTTATTGTTTATGTCAGTACAGAGTTACTGACGATTGGTTTGGTTAACGTTTTGCGTGTCATGAGCTTAGTATCATCAACCATATGTATGCACAGGGATGCCTCTACATATTGGGTGTTACCTTGATTTACCCGGTATTTGCATTTGTTGCTTATATCATATGATTAAAACCTTTGTGCTCAACTTTATTATTTTTAAACCTATGGATTACACTCAACCTTTGTGTTGACTTTTAAGCATGTGCTTCTCAGGTACTACTACAAATTAAGTTTTGGAGCTTTATGATCTTGGGCGTGGTTGGAGTGGCTGGACGAAAGAAGTTTTCTGTCAAGGCAGCTTATTTCTTTTCTACTATTTTTATTTTACATGTCATTCGTAAAACCTTGGTGTGTCTTTAATGTTTTCCGCTGCTAAACTTTGTATTTCTACTTCTACACTTGGTTTTTCCGCTGCTAAACTTTTGTTTGTATTCCGCTGCTATTTGTTAAAGAGTCTATGTAGTCTAAAATGGTTTATAAAACGAATGATGTGTTTTGAGGCACTTTTAAACGTCCCGTGTTGTGGTCGTTTGCTATAAAGATGCCTGGTTTCGATTCGCGTAGTGCCCCCAACACGTCAGCTGCCGTATTTTGAGTTGGGGGTGTCACAAAGGAAGCTGCCTATCACAATGTTGATCGAGCAATATCAAAAAATGGTGCAAAGTTGGTATTTTAAATAGCGAGAATTTGATGGTATTTATCTTCTAGCAGAAAATATATATTTTTTAATGGTTTTGTTTAATATAAAGTCATTGTTATATGTCTATGTGTTTATGCAGCAAAAATGAAGTATGAAATAACAAATCGGGCTGCCATAAAGTGGAAAAGAGAAAAATCAAAAGCGCAACTTGGAATGTATACGGGGGTTAATCAAGATCGGTTCCAGGTTTTTGATATGCGATACAATCGTGAGGTGAACTTAGCGACTATGACATGTGACTGCCGCAAATGGCAGCTTTTCAGGATACCTTGTGGTCATGTTATTGCCGTTAGTAGATTTTTTGGTCAAACAGATTGTGTGCAATTCGTCCACGATTGGTTTAAAAAACCAAAATACCAAGCGACATATGCAGAGTCGGTTAATTTTGTTGGAGAGTTTCACGAATGGGAGTATCCAACGCATATACACCCCATCACACCTCCACGAATGGACAACCCACAACCTGGTCGGCCAAAAAATACTGACCGTATATGATCTCAGGGTGAGGAACCACGAGTGAGACATTGTAGTAGGTGCGGTGAAGCGGGACACCAACGTGGGCAATGCAACCAACCATTCGTCCCTGAAGAAATGTTAAACAAAAGAAAAAAATACCCCCAAAAAAATCAGTTAACGAGCAACATCAAACTCCACCTTCGTTCGACTCATATCCGAGTCAAACACATCATCACACATTTCCTACTTATGACACATACCCATCCCATGTATTTGAACATAACACATACCCATCGCAACCATATGATCAAAGGTTTTACACAAGGGACCCATATGAGCATGGGCAAACAAGTCATGAACAACATGCTCATCTTAACCCGTCACATGGCTATGAACAATATGACTCCCAAGCATACGCCTCTTAACATTTAAATTATCTAAACACTAAGCAGTCTAATAAATAGTTGGTTTAATTTGTTTGGTTAGTAACCAGTTAGCTCTTGTTGGTTATGTATTTTCATGTAATTATAGTAATTTTGTAACCTATGTTATGAAGCTTGTAATAAATTCCATTTGTAATCCTAGTATGTATTTCCACTACAACCCTATTTAAATACTAGAAATGACAACTAAGAAAAAGATGGACATTTATCCTATTGTTTTGATAACACAATTGATGCATGAGAAAAGTATGCACAGCGACAGTTACACTGTTCATTTTCTACTGTTGAATTGATAGCACAAACAGTCTACTTGATAAAAATAATAAATACGTGTTCATGTGACACTATATAACCCACATTGTCGTAGTTGATTTTCAATAAAACCTTACAATCTGTTTTTCAAATCTTTAAAAATTTCAACAAATGACATTCAAAGTTTAAGTTCACCATTACGGGAGGTTCACTTCCCCACCTGGAAGAAAATTTGTAGGTGGTTTAATTGCTTGCATAGATCCGGTCGAGGTTAAAACTTTTTCGGCCGATCAATTGAAATTAATCTTAACGAATTGTTTAGGTTACGATGAAAACTCTCCAACCTTTTTTTATATAAAAAAAACCAAATTGTAGTCTTGATACAGGGCTCGTACCATTGGCTGATGCTATTGAAGACCGGGAAAGTATACTAACGTACACACAACTTCATCAAAACAAACTGCATGTGTACGTTTCACGGGTGGAGTTATCCCCACTCGTTATGGCCGACGAATGCAATAATGGCCATACCAAGAAGAATATACAAGATAAACCTTCATGTTCAAAAAAGTTATTTGACTAGTTAGTAGCTATGGGCTTGTTCTGCTTGTAATGTCGTATTATGCGTTTCATTTTCTATTGTACAAGTCACAATTTGACTAGTTTCTAAGTCTAGGTATGTTCTAATTGTAATGTCGTATCATGCTTTCCAATTTCTAATATCCAATTATCGATTTTATCATCTTCTTTATATGTTTTCAGCTTTAATGATAAAAAAACATTGAATTGAACTCATTCTGACAAAGAAATGACTAATCACCTTTGTGGTATCAAATATTATATATATATATATATATATATATATATATATATATATATATATATATAATTGAATTCTAATAAGATCATTCTTAAAATTATAAAAATAAGATCCCAATAAGGACCAATATGGTATTGACATGTGGAAGGTATAATTTTAATTTAACTAAAACTACAAATTAAATCAAAAGGGCATAAGAGGAATTTTTCACATTTATATTTCCTCTAACCCTACATAATCTCCCATATTTATCACATTCACAGTAACAAGCACCTCCAATGTTTCACTCTCTCTTCCCCACCATTTTTCTCGGGCGAACTAAAAGCCGCCCGACGCAGACAACCACCCTCCTTCCACCTTTAAAACTCCAACACCTTTCGCCTCATGAAAGATCTATAAACATTCTCTTTTAAATCGGGATCCGGATTAAAGGAAAACCCGAAACCTCCATCGAATTTGGTTCAAACCTCCCCGGAATCCTTACTGCTACCACCACCACCACCTAGCGATCGTAAACAACCCCGGTGATCGTTTTCATGGTCGTGAAGAGCCCCGGTGTACCGGAGCAAGATTCTTGTCGACGGTGGTTGATGGGTCAGTGGCGACGGCGGTGGATGTGTATCTATATATTTTTCAAATCTCATTAGAAAACTCCAAAAGCTTAGAGAAGAAAAAAAACACGAACCAAGATCTAAAGTAAAAAAAATAAGGTAAAATAGTATTTCATTGATATGTATCTCTATTTTATTATCACAATAATAAATACCTTTTCCAGTTTTTGTGGCTGTGGATGTGTATCTATATTTTAGGGTAAATTGCAAAAATGGTCCTTAACGTTTCACAAAATTGCAAAAACAGGACCGAGACAAAAAGTAGCGCAAAAAAGCCACCCACGTTCCACATTTTCGCAAAATCGACACTGAGAGCCCTTTTCCGTTAATTTTCCCGTTAAGTGCTACGTAGTTGAGGGTAGTATCATCATTTTACTGTTCATCGGGTACTAAGCTAATGACATTGTAGCTTGAGGGACTAAATTTGCAAGCGATTGTTTGCCTTTTTTACAAACGGTACAATATCCAGTCCCAGTTAAATATGAACGTTGCAGCACATCAAAGTTTCACACTTTCCGAAATCCGGCAAAAAATATGGTCTTGATCTGTGACTGTGGGAAACAAGCAACATCAAAACAAGCTGGACAAACAGGAACCCAGGACGACGATTCTACTGTTGTCCTTTATGTGGGTTTATTGGATGGACGGATCCTCCAATGTGTTGCTGAGCTGTTGCTGTGATTCCAGGCCTGTTGAGGGCGAGGAACAAGCTTGAAGAAGAGTTGGAGGAGCAGGTGAGGTTGATGAGGGAGAAGGATCAGCGGATTAAGAAGCTCAACAAGTTTCTTATTTTTAGTTGGCTCTTTTTTTTCATTGCCATTAAGTTGCTTTAGGTGTGTTGACATCTTTCTGGGTTGTATCATCACATGGTATAAGGTCATCCCTGGTTTGTATTGACCTTCATGTTAATAAAAAGTGTTTGATTTTAGCAGTATAGTGGGATCATCGTTGTTTTGGTTGTCCTTGTTATTATAAGAAGACAAATGTAGTCAATATTACAGAATCAATATGCAGTAAACTTGGTTTCTGGTTCCTTATCAACTTTGACTTACAAAAAGTCAAAACAAGTTCGGGTCATTCGGTATACTTATGTAGTGGGCATGTTGGGTCATTCAATATACGTAAGTATATGATGATGGCAAACCACAAATTGTGCACAACATAATACAACAAATAAGTATATGCTGATGGCAAACCACAAATTGTGCACAGCATTATGCAGCAAATAATGATGGTAAACCAAAATGAAAACATATACCATTCCTGATTAATCAAGTCTAAAATACAAATCACGTACAAATTATTGTCTAGAAGACAGAAACTCAGTTACACAATCCATACACTCATTGTGTTAAAACACATAAACAAATAACCAACCAAAGGTTATTGCACCATCACATTTGTGTTGACTCACTTGGCGATTTTGGCTTTCCTCTTGATCCTATTCTTCCTTTGACCTCCACCATTCCCAGTAGATTGTGATACATGACTTGCTTGTGTTCCAACTTGATGACTTGGCCCTCCTGCTACCTCACTTGCTTGTGTTCCAACTGGCTGACTTGGCCCTGCTCCCACCTCTGTTGCAGAAGATCCCACTGGCTGACTTGATCTTTCTAGTACCTCATCTAGTACTCCTTCCCTTCTTCTTGTCCCTTGGTTGCCTCTTTGTCCTGTATAAGCTCTCTTATTATGACCCTGCCCACCACATGCACCACATTTGACAGTCTTGCCCCTTTTTGATAGCTTCCCATTCTTCACCATTGATTTTTTCATAACCTGTTCAGCAATCTCATCCCTTGACACTCTTCTCTTCTTCTGTGGTCTCCCAATTGGAACATGGTAGTGAGGTGGCTTTAGTTCACTAGGGATAGGGCAATTGGGCCAAAAGTGTCGACCAGCAATTCCTTTAATCTTGTGTTGATACATCGCCCTCCATGTGGTTAACCAATAGCATTGGTACACATAATCCTCTGGGATCACAACCATGTTGTCAGTTGATTCCTTGCTGTGTTTAGCCATGTCGTTGATAGCCGCAATAACATGCTTACATGGAATACCTGTGAGTTCCCATCTCCTACATGTGCATTCCATTTTCGGCATATTCACAACACATTGGTCACCCCAACCTCCCGCACACTGGTATGTATCCCCCCCACTCCATAAAACCTTATACTCATTTGCTTCTTCCTTGATGGTTTCTAAAATTTTAGTTGCTGTTGGGGTTAAGAGACCTTCACATCTGTCTATTACATGCTGCACACTAACACTTCTCTTCACAAGATACTGCCTGATGTACTCCAAACAACTAATGATTGGTTGATCTCTGCCACCCACTAACTTGCTATTGAACGATTCACGTAAGTTGTTAAGAAGGATGTCACATTTAGCTCTCCCTGTAACCAATATATCAATATCAACATTGCTTTTAATCTTATTAATATTACAGATGACAGTCATAATATCAACATCACTTTTAATCTTATTAACATTACAGATGACAGTCATAATATCAAAATTATTTTCAATATTATTAATAGTACAGATGAAAGTCATAATATGTGTATAGTGACCTGAAAAATGTGACCTTGACCATGATGATGCTGGTATCTTCCTTAACCAGTCATAAGCTTTAGAGTCGATTGATTTTAGCTCTTCCATTCCTCTATTAAACTCAAGGATTGTTGATGCTCTAGCACACCTCCAAACAAGCTCCTTGATACTCTCCCCCTTAAATAACTGCTTCATGTTGTCATATATGTGTCGCACACAGAAGCGATGTTCAACAGCAGGAAACAGTTCTGCAATGGCTGGTAGTATTCCCTGTAGATTGGTACAAAACTTATTATGGTAATGAGGATTGAATTGGATTGTAAATCAACTAATTAAATTTACACAATGTTTATACCTTTTGTCTGTCGGATATAAAGGTGAAGTTTGAATTTGGTTGCAAATCAAGGTCATCTCCAAGATTGCTAAGGAACCATAACCATGAACTCTTGGACTCAGTTTCAACCACTGCATAAGCAACTGGATAGAGGCCATTATTTCTATCGACACCAACAGCAGTTAAGACTTGACCAGTGTGATGTCCTTTGATAAACGCCCCATCCAGCCCTAGTATGTCCCTTCTACCTGCTTTGTAACCTTTTTTCAATGCACCAATACAAACATAGATCTGTCTGAAAACCCTTGAAGAAACACTTGAATCAGGGTTTGCTTCAACTTGAATCTTCACAGTTGTATCTGGGTTTCTATTCTTCAATTCCAAAGCGTAATCCCTAAGATTGGCATATTGTTCTTCATGGTCGCCGTCAATTTGTTTCTGAGCAAATTCCCTTGCTCTTGATATCTTTGTGGTCGGGACATCAAGCTGCAATTTTTCATTTATTTCCATTGCTATTGCAGCTGTCGGCGTTGTCCGGTCCCTAACAAGAATTTTAGCAACCTCGGACGAAAGGAATCGTGCAGTCAACAATTTAATTTTTCTTGTTTGTAGGCATTTATGTTCATCATTAAATGTTTTGACACTCCAACTCCTTTCATCACCCACTTTTGACACATGTAGGGACCATTCGCACATGGCCTTGCTCTTTTTTTTGTAGGTTTTGGTACTTGCAAATTTGCCCTTTGACTGCGAAAAAGAAGCTGATGGTTGAAAACTTCCTGTATCATTTCTGCCATAACCCACAACAGTCCCTCTACACATCGCTCGAATCCTTTCTTGGTCACACTTTTCAATCCTAATATCTTTTCAGGACTCCAACGCATAGATTCTGAGCTTATCTTGGATGTCCTTGGGGTGTTTAAATGTTTCTGTTACAAAAAACTCCCCCTTCTTGACATTCGCCCTACCCTCATACTCCTTCCTTATTTCTTTTAACCTTATCTTGCGTAGGGTGACAAATTTGTTATTATTGCCTTCTTCATCACTATGAAAATCATCATCAAAGTTATAGCCACTATCATGATCCGTATAATCCGCCATACACTCATCAGCTAACTTTGCTACATTCTCAAAGTAAGGATCAAAATCAAACTTAAAGTCCGTCATTTCCACTTGTGGCTCAATAGGGGCTGTCACATCATCCTCTTCATCTTCAAACTCAGACACATGTACAACATGTTCTTCCTCGTTTACCTGCTGTGTTGAGGTGCCCACATCATCCCTTTCAACATCATCGATTTCAACATCATCCCTTTCCACATCATCCCTTTCCACTACTTCTTCTAAATCAACATAGTTTTTGTTGAGCTCTAAAACCACATCCTCACTCTGGTCAAGTTCTGTAACCATGTCTGTAATCAAGTCGTCTCCCACACCAACATTATCTCCAAGACTGGCAAACTGGTACAAGTCCTCATCTGTATGTTGAGATTGTTGCTCAACTTGTTCTGGGCCATCAACGCCACTTACAGGTTGTTGTGCAGCATGAGTGTCTGTGTCACCAACAACTCGGCTTACATGTGGTTGCGCAGAAGGAGTGTCTGTAATCAAATCGTCTCCCACACCAACATTATCTTCAGCTTGTTGTTCTTGACCAGCAATCATAGGCACAGGTGATTGACCATTGGTACCATTAATTGAAGTCTCAGCTTGTTCTGGATCGATGGTAGGATCATTTGAAGGCTCCACCCGTACTTCATCCGTTATTTTACATTTTCGTCCTCTTTTGGGTCTTCTGCGTTTCAACTCAACACACACCTCAATCTCTCTATGCGTTGGAATCAAATCCAACATATCCATCACATCCTCATCAGACTCCAACGGGTACAACCCAACATCCAACGTCTCGCCTGGTATCCTATAATAATAGCCTGCAACCCCACCTTTAACACCTATGTCAGCTACCAACTCTTCAAAGGCGTAAAAGCTAAACAAGTCATAATCCCCACAATCATACCATGAAATAACTGGATCAACATACATCCTTCCTGGTAGTGGCGTAAATTTTCCACCGTGGGTTACTTTCAGAGTGAAGTAGGTCGGCTTTGATGATGTATGAAAACAATAAACATCAACACACACACACTAACAACATGAAAAATCAACTGAATGTATAATCCACATCCTATTCGTACTGTTCATTACAATCACATATCACTGTAGATAAAAAAATTGATACAATTGATTGGTTCCAAATGGTCAACTAAGTTTTCCAATGTGATTGGTCAACCAAGTCAAACATCTAAAACCAACTAACCAAGGAGTACAGTGTATTCCCGGGTCGTTATGTCCCAGCGAGGTAAGCAATTGTATTCAAAGACGTTTAAAGTGATCGAGTGATTTAACAGGAGGATCAGAAATTTGATTTGAGTGATTATACTACGAGATTATGATTGAAAATGACTTAGAAACACTAATGGAACAATAACTGATGATCAGTTAACCTAGAAACGTGAGTAGACCTAAAAACGCGCGTTTGAGTTAAAAATAACGCGAACGCGCAAAATAAAAAGTGAAACGAGAGCAAATAAAGTCCTACGAACGTGAAAATTATATTTTTACAATCCTAATGACTTAAGAAAATTTTTAGAAAAAGAAAAATAATTTTTACACTATTTAATTAATTACTATTAATTAATTACTAATTTCTAATTACTTTTTAATTAACTAAATTAAACTAATTATTAATTAATTATGAAAATTAACTAGAAAAATGAAAATTAAATTTAGAAAAATTTAAAATATTATAAAACTAATTTTAAAACAGAAAACCTAATTTTTCTACTTTTTAATTATTTAATATTAATTAAAACTAATTATTTAATTAATTTAAACTACAATTAATTATAAAAAATACTAAATGACAAAAGAAAAATCTGAAAAAATTCCTAAAATTATTTTAAGTAATAAGAAGCCTAAGAAAAATTTAAAAATGAGGATTGCTTATGAATAAGCAGAAAATTAAGCCAATGGGCTTAAATAGAAGCTATCACTTTCTAAACTTTTGTCTTTTTCTTAATTTTCTTTTACAAACTCTTTAACTACTTAAAACAAGAGACTTTTGTGAAGGGACTTCTGCTTAAGCTCAAAAATAAGTTGTGTGCTAAGCCAAAAAGCCAACAGTTTGACTTTCTTTGACCAACAAAGGAATAAGCACAAATAAGCTTGTGTGAGGTCCACTGATGTACATTATGGCTCAACTAAGTTACTTGGACACTTTTAAACTAAACTTAACCAAATAAGATACCTGAATAAGCAATAAGCACACAATAAGCTCAAAAAGTTCCTATGCTAAAACAGTTTTTGGGACACCCAAGCAGGCCTAAAACAGGTGGGGTCCACAATGATTAAGGGCTCAATCTTGGATGAAAAAGCTAGCCTACTAGCCTGTGAACAAATTGGAAGCTAAATCAAGCATTGGGGCCCACTGAGGTGGCCACAATCCACCACCAAAGGTGGTGGTGTGGTGGTGAATGACTGTGCACAGGGGAATCAGTCCCCCTGCAGGTCTCTTTGAGGGGTAAAAAAGTCCATAGAAAAAAATCACAAAATTCACCAAACACTATGATTATGAAGTTTAGCTGGTATATTATTACTACAACAAGTTTCAAAGCTTAATTTCACTCAAAAAAATTAGGAAAATTCCTGGAAGATTTGGCTTTTCTGAGATCCAAGTGATTTTGACTTTTTAGTTTACACACCACAGTTGACTATATTGAAGTTTAAACTTGATTTACTGACTAGTGATGTTCTATTAGGCTATATTGAGACCAACTAAAGCTACTTTAACTACTTGTGAGTCCAAATTGATAGATTAGCAAACCATATTCTAAACAGTGAATCTGTGGTGGACTTGACAAAGGATTTTTGACTTTCTGCTTTAAAACTACTAATGCAAAGGATTGACTGTGCTATTTTGAGCCTGAATATGAAGTCTCAATAGACTGCACCCATAGAAAAACTTAAAAAATGTAACCACCCAAATCCAAACACCCCTTTATCACACTGATTTGAAGTTTTCTTGATCAAATAGTAACAACAGTTGATGTAAATGATTCCTACAAACTTACTAGGTTCCAATTAGCTTATGTGAACTCAGAAACACAGTCTTAAACAACCACTACTACTTATACTTAACTTGCTACAATTGACAGTTAACACTAAGCAGTAGAGTAAAACAAATTTGAGTGATCAATTACAACTTAATGAACTATAATCTGACTTAATCAACACAAATAATCACAAATAAGCTTATACTAACAGAATGTGAACAAGAAAAAAATGAAGTTGGAAAAATTAAGAAATTTTCTTACTTAAGCCTTCCTGCTAAATTGAGATGAACCAAAGATCACAATTACCAACCTATTGAATCCCCATGGATTCACTAACCCAGGGCCATCCCATATACACCCTGCTCCATGCTTTTCTTTCTCTCTTTTTTCTATTTTTATTTATTTAATATTTTTTTGTATTTTCTTCTAATGGAATTGAAATTCAAGTGAAAAATTGAAAGTGAATTGATAAACTGAGAACTTATATTAATAAAAAGGAATTGAGTTACAACTTGAAGTCTAAACTGAGATTACATTAACTTGAAAACAACTAAATTACACTAAAATTCTAACCTCCAAGCTCAACTGCTTCCTTCTCCTTTTATACACTCCAATTAGGGTTTCTGAGTTGCTTTTGTCTCTATCCCAGCTTTTATCTTGACTATAGGATCATTTAACTTCAATCTTGTCCATTCAAATTTTTGGCGCCCAACTTTCTTTGTCTGTTTCTTGGAGATAATTGAAGCCAAAGGTGAGGTTTTGGACTGATGCATTTGGAGGGGTGTAGGAGGGGGGATAGGGTTATGATGGTTGAGTGTTTGAGGGGGTGGTGATGATGAAGGTATCAGGGAGTAGCAGGGGTCACGGGTATAGTTTGGGTGGGAGATGGAGTCAAAGGTTTAGGGGTGGTCAAAGGTCAAAATTGACCATTCTAAATAATAGAAAAAGGGTGGGCTAGGTTGTGGTTTGGGCCAAGGATAAGAGTGGAGTGGGCCTTGGGGTTTTATTGGATTGGATTTGGTGGGATTTGGATTAAGGGATTATGGAGTAGTATTTTTGAGGATCCGTTTGGTTTGTTTGAAATTTTAGCACAAGGACCAAAAATGTAATATCTTGAAAGTTAGGGGTCTGGTTTGACAAGTTTCTAAAATACATCACAAGGGTAAAACTTGCCAACTTCAAATAACCAAAGGCCATAATTTCAATTTTCCAAATTTTGAAACCCCGAGGACCAATTTTGTCAATTTTCAAACTGCAGGGACCAAACGTGTAATTTTCTCAAAGTTTTCACCCAAGGATCGTTTTTGATAATTTTTTACTTTAGAAAACCTTGGGTTGACTTTTCTTTCATTTTAAACATCCAGGGACTAGTTTTGTCAATTTTTGAAACTTGAGGGACTGAAACTGCCAATTATGCAAACTTTGTTCGTTTTTCATTTGTTTTTAAACATTTTGCATCTAAAACATATAAAACACACTTTTGGAATAATTTCTGTATTTTGATGCGTTTTTTAGTGTTTTTGGATATTTTGGCAGTTCAGATACGATAAAAATGATGAGTATTTACACACTCATCAATCCCCCACACTAAACTATTGCTAGTCCCAAGCAATCTTTTGAGAAAAACTTAATAGATTTGAAATTCTTTACGAAAAGCCATCACTTCTGGAGTAGCCAGGTGTGAGAACTGTGGTACACCTGATAACCGTGTGATTTTGAGCAAACCACCAGCTGTCAACGGATTTGATTAGTCTTTACCAAAAGCCGTTTGCTTCTGGACTAGCCAACTCTTGATGGAATAGTCAACATCTTGGTGAGCTGATTACCAATTATGGTTTTTCCACGGCCTTTACCACAAGCCATAATCTTGTGGGCTAGCCAACTCATTCGCTTTATGGGATATGGCGAGTTGATTTACCATACAATTTTGGGCAAATTGCAAGCCATCAACGGGTTTGAGATATCTTTACCAAGAGCCGTTTGCTCCTGGATTAGCCAATCCTTTTTGTCGTTTAGATACGGCGGACTGATTACCACAAAAATTTTGAAATAAAGTGAAAAAATTTTGAAAATTTTGGGCTAAAATGGTGGTACTTTAAAGTATTTTGCGATAAAATTCGCTAGAATCCCCCCCCCCCCCCCACACTTAGAATTGAATATTGTCCTCAATATTCAAAGTCCCGGCGATTATGCCGACTCTTTGAACGTAAAAAGATAATATTAAAAGCTAACTGTGGAAATATTGTTTTGTATTTTTCACTTTATTTATCTGTACATACAATCACACACTTTTTTTTTCAAAGATATATACATTTTCAAACAGCGGGGGGTTGGCCATTCCCCCACACTAGGGTGTTAGAAAGTAGAAAGAAATCAGAGACATGGGTGAAAACCCATGTTGTTGCTACTGTTTTTGTTTGTCGAGTCGCTAGCTTGACTCGATCCCCGAATTTAATTGTCCTTGGGGAAAGTTTGGAGATCCGGGACAACCATGGATGGTATGTCCTCTCCAAAGTAATGTTTCACACGATGTCCATTCACTTTGAAATTAGGACCGTCATTTTGAGATAATTCGACGGTGCCATAAGGATAAACCTTAACGATAGTGAATGGACCAGTCCATCGGGTTTTTAGCTTTCCCGAGAAGATCTTGAGTTTAGAGTTGAAATGAAGGACTCGATCACCAACGTTGAAAACGCGGTTTTTGATTTTGGTGTCATGAATCTTCTTTGTCTTTTCTTTATAGATCAAAGAGTTCTCGTAAGCTTGATCACGAAGTTCATTTAATTCATTCAATTGGACTTTCCGATGATCACCCGCAGTTTTTAGGTCAAAATTTGCATGCTTGAGGGCCCAATAAGCTTTATGCTCAAGCTCGATTGGAAGATGGCACGCTTTCCCGTACACAAGCTTGTAAGGCGTACACCCGATGAGTGTTTTGTAAGCTGTACGGAAATCCCAAAGTGCATCATCTAATTTATCCGACCAATATGCACGATTTTCACCAACGGTTCTTTCCAATATTCTCTTAATGCCTCGATTGGAAACTTCTACTTGTCCACTTGTTTGAGGGTGGTACGCAGTAGAAAGACGGTGAGTTACACCATACTTTTGCATGACTTTGTCAAATTTGTCATTGCAAAAATGCGTACCACGATCACTAATTATAGCACGTAGAGTTCCAAATCGAGCAAAAAGAGCTTTCAAAAACTTCACAACAACTCGGGCATCATTTGTGGGTAAAGCTTTCGCTTCAACCCGTTTTGACAAATAGTCAACAGCCACGAGTATGTACTTATTCCCATGAGATGATGGAAATGGCCCCATAAAGTCAATGCCCCATACGTCAAAGATTTCACAAACTTGTATTGCATTTTGTGGCATTTCATTCTTTTGTGAAATATTCCCGTGACGTTGACAAGCGTCACAGGATTTGACTAATTCCTGGGCATCCTTGTAAATTGAGGGCCAAAAGAAACCAGAATCAAACACCTTTTTGGCGGTGTAATTAGGATTGTGGTGGCCCCCCGTGGGACCAGCATGGCAAGCCTTAAGAATTTCAGTGGCTTCTTGACCATATACACACCGCCGGATGACTTGATCTGCACAGATTTTGAAAAGGTAGGGGTCGTCCCAGAAATAATGTTTCACATCTTTAAAGAACTTGTTCTTTTGTTGGGACGACATCCCTTTCACAACAAAGTTACCCGCGAGGTAGTTTGCAAAATCGGCAAACCATGGGGTAACAGAATCTCCATGAAAGGCAACCGCATTAAGTGTCTCGAGAGGGAAGGTTTCATTAGTTTCCTTCTTCTCGAAGACATCTTGATGAGGGTTTTCCAAATGGGAGAGATGATCAGCAGCTAGGTTCTCAGCTCCTTTTTTATCACGAATAATGATATCAAATTCTTGCAGGAAGAGAACCCAACGAAGTAGTCTCGGCTTTGCATCTTGCTTTGCAAGAAGGTACTTCAAAGCCGAGTGATCCGTATACACTATGCTTTTGGTCAAGATCAAATATGACCGGAATTTTTCAAAGGCATACACCACAACTAATAATTCTTTTTCAGTGGTGGTGTAATGACTTTGAGCCTCGGTCATCGTTTTGCTTGCATAGTGTATAGGCATAAAGTGTTTAGACCTGCGTTGCCCCAAGACTGCCCCTATAGCATAATCACTAGCATCACACATAAGTTCAAAGGGCAAGTCCCAATCAGGGGCAACAAGAATAGGTGCCTCAGTAAGCTTTTTCTTCAGAGTTTCAAAAGCTTCTACGCACTCAGGTGAGAAGATAAAAGGAGCATCCTTTTCGAGGAGATGGGTCATAGGCCGGGCGATCTTAGAAAAATCTTGAATAAACCTACGGTAAAAACCGGCATGACCCAAAAAGCTCCTAATACCTTTGACGGTAGTGGGATGAGGTAATTTTGCAATGACATCAATTTTGGCTTTGTCAACCTCAATCCCATTCTTTGAAATTTTATGGCCGAGGACAATGCCCTCTTTGACCATAAAGTGACTCTTCTCCCAATTTAGACATAACTTTGTGTCTTCACAACGTTTGAGCATGTTGTCTAAATGGGAGAGACATGATTGAAACGAATCCCCAATGACCGAAAAATCGTCCATGAAGACCTCCATAGTTTTCTCGATCATGTCGGAAAATATGGACATCATACATCTTTGAAACGTGCCCGGAGCATTACATAAACCAAATGGTATACGTTTATACGCAAAAGTTCCATAGGGGCACGTGAAAGTGGTCTTTTCCTGATCTTGCGGATCAATGGGAATCTGAAAGTAACCCGAGAAACCATCGAGGAAGCAATAGTATTCATTCCCCGCTAATCTCTCGAGCATCTGATCCATAAAGGGCAGAGGAAAATGATCTTTACGGGTGGCGTCATTTAACTTGCGATAGTCAATGCAGACACGCTAACCCGTAACCAATCGAGTTGGAATCAACTCATTTTCCTCGTTTGTGACAACAGTAATGCCACCCTTTTTTGGAACACAATGTATTGGGCTAACCCAAGGACTGTCCAAGATAGGGTAAATCAATCCGGCATCAAGAAGTTTTAAAACTTCTTGTTTAATGACCTCATGAATTTTTGGATTCACCCTTCTTTGGTGTTGGACTGCTGGTTTGAAGTCATCCTCCATTAAAATCTTGTGAGTACAAAATTCAGGGTCAATGCCCTTGATGTCGGAGAGTCTCCAAGCAATTGCTTGTTTTTGCGACTTCAAAACCTTTATGAGAGCAGCCTTTTCCTCAACACTTAGATTTTTAGCAATTATGACGGGTAATTTATCATCACCCTCCAGAAATGCATATTCAAGATGAGGCAGCAAGTCCTTAAGCTCAACCACAGGAAAGTCATCAGTTATTTCAACATTTTTGACTTCCTCTTTATGAAGTACTTTTGGAGGAAGAGGGGGAAATGGATTTTCGTTTAACAATTTTTCTAGCAAAAGAATATCCCCCTCAGGATCAAGATAGTTATCATCAAATTCACCCGAAATTGAACTATCTTGGGCGAGAAAAGCCTCGACCTCTTCCAAAAAGAAGTCACTTCCCTCAAAAGGAGTGAGAGAAGGGGAAGAGTCGGATATGATAGGCTCAATAGATGGAGTGGGACTGCCACTCGGAACGTAACCAAGAAGTTCTTGAGAGTACTCCTCAGACGCAACATCAATGACATCAATTCGGTTTACCGATTCAACGTCATAATTAGAGGAGTACCTCAAAGTTTGATCGAGGTTAAATGTTACTGCTTCATTACCAACACGAAGAGTTATTTCCTCTTCGTGCACATCGATTAACGCACGACCCATCCTTAAGAATCCTCTCCCAAGAATGAGAGGAACTCACGGGTCAGCATAGAAATCAACAATCACAAAATCTGTCGGAAAGTGGAAGTTTCCCACCTTTACAAATACATCCTCGGCAATGCCGAGGGGACGAGATGTTGAGCGGTCTGCAAGCTCGAGAGTCCTGCAGGTGGTGGTGAGTTCCGGAAGAGAGAGCTTTTTCCATATTGAATAAGGCATCAAGTTGATGCTTGCGCCTAGATCGGCCAAGGCGAAGCACTCAACCATTCCGGGGAAAACACATGGAATGAGAAATTTTCCCGGATCTCCTAGCTTCTCGGGAAGCTATTTCAAAAGAACTGCTGAGCAATTTTCATTGAGTGGAGTTCGTGCCATTTCGAATAGCTTCTCTTTATTGTTCAACAGATTTTTGATTGTCGATGCGAATTTAGGCATCAAAAGGAGAGCATCCGCGAAACTTATATCAAAATGAATATCTCAGAAAATTTGAAAAAACTTTTCCATTTGATGATTTGCTTTTTCGCGGAGCTTCTGGTCTTGTAACCGAGATGGATATGGTAGTGAAGGTTTGGATTTAGGGTTCTCTTCAGGAGTTGTTGGTGGTTCAAAGAAAACTCCTGGTTTTGGTACTGTTTCTGGTACAACCTGAGGATGGACGTGTGCGGTACTTCGTGGACTAGTAAATTGCACCTTGTCCTTTGTCACCTCAGGCTCAAGTTCTACTACCTTTGGAGGAGAAGAAGAGGTAGTAGGAGCTTTGGGTCCATCATAGGAAACACCACTTCTCGTTGTGATCGCTTTAACATCGCCCCTCGGATTAGCGATCGTGTTGCTAGGTAAAGTATTACCTGAGCCCGAGGGTCGATCATTTAAAGACTTCTTAACAAGGTCTGCGATCTGAGTCATCATCACCCTATTCACTTCCTCCTGAGATTTCATGAATTGTCTCAACAACTCCTCATGTGAAGGACCCGTTGGAACAATTGCTTGAGTATTATTAGGAGGAGCTTGGTTAGGGTAATTCTGAGTAGTTGTAGTGATGGCTTGATTTTGATTAGGAAAATTTTGAGCCCGGTTATTTTGATGAGAACCGTGGTTTTGAAAATTTCCCTGATGTTGGTTGCCATGTCCATGAGAATTGTTTCCCTGATAGTTGTTTTGACCTTGGTTTCGATTGTAGTTTCCTTGATTTTGGAAACCTTGATTTTGGTTATGATGGAAACCTTGGTTTTGGGTTTGACTGACATTTCCTTGGTTTTGGTAACCTTGGTTCGTTCGATTCTGATTTTGGTTCTGGTTACGGTTTGGGACATTAGGGTTTTGATTGAATCCGGGAGGTCCAAGGAAATTGTTAGAACGATAGCTAAGAAGATTGCGGTCCCCTTGCGGTTGGTAGTTATTACCTCCTGAATTATAGGAACCTTGAGCAGCATATACGTCCTCATGAGTGTAGCCACTAGTGGTTGGACACTCGGAATAAGCATGTGGACCTCCACAAGTTTCACAACTTTGATTAACGGCTTTGGCTTGTTGATTTTGGACTTGTTGATTTTGGATACTTTGGTTCATCCTCAACATAGTCGTAGCGAAATCATCCATCTTTTTAGTGAGGATAGCTATTTCAGAAGATGCTGGAGTGACAGACTTACATGACTCTTCCCTCTCAGTTGAGGAATCCCAAAAATTATGGTGGGCAGTCATGTTTTCAATGAGATCATAGCACTCTTCGGTGCGTGATTGATGCTAAACAGTCAACCTTAAATTGACCAAGTCAATGGTCAACAAGGTCAAACTCCCTAGGTCAATGCTCCGGGTAATATAAGGTATCATCAGGTCGTTAAGTCCCGTTGAAGTGTGAATTGTAACTTTAGCGTATTCGTGATCGGGTAATTATTCACAGAAAGGGTTATGATCAGAATTATTTGGAAATTATTAACAAATATAGCTTAGGAAAGCTACGTGAGTGATTACGAGAATTTAGATTACAAAGATTTGAGCTAAAACTTAAAAACGTACGTTTTAATTAAAAAACGTATACAGACGAACAAAACAAAAAGTACAACTGATGGACGGGAAGGGTTAAAAGTGTAAAATTGATATTTTTACAATCCTAATAATTAAAGAAAATTTTAATAAAAATAAAAATTATTTTTACACTATTTAATTATTTATTATTAATTAATTACTAATTATCTATTTAATACTAATTAAATTAATTAGAATTATTAAAAATACTAAAAAGACCTAGAAAATTAAGAAAAATTTTATAAATCTAATTAACCATCATGGGAATCCTAAAAAATTATAAAAAGTTAATTTTATGTATTTTTAAGTTAATTAACTAATTATTAATCTAATTACTTATTAATTTCTAATTAAACTAATTATATTATAAAAAATAGAAAATGAACAGTAAAAATTCTAGAAAAATTTATAAAAATGTTTTAACTAAAATAAAAGCTAGAAAAATTATAAAAACTAGGTTATACTATATAAAATCTAATTATGCTATTTAATTGATTAATATTAATTAAAACTAAATTAAATTAAAATTAATTAGAAAAACCACTAAAAGACAAAATAAAAATCTGGAAAAATTTATAAAGTTATTTTAACCTAAAATAGAATTTCTAAAAATATAAAAGTGATATGTTACTTAGAAATAAATTAAAAAAGAAAAATAAATTGATAAATCCTATTAAATAGAAGCTATCACTAATTTTAAAGTTGGTTTTTTGGATTTTTTTCTTTTTCTAAACTAATTATAAACTAAAAACAACTACTTTTAACAAAGACACTTTTATTTTAACCCAAGGAATAAGCACTTGAAGTGCTTATTACACCACAGTTGACTTTTGTTGACTGTGGAGTATTTTTAGCTCAAATGGTGAGGTGTGGGGTCCACAATGATTGATTTTGGTTTCTCTGAGTCCAAAGAACAAGAATAAGAAGGTTTCAAGCAATAAATAAGCTTCAATAAGCCAAAAAGCCAAGATAAGCACTTTGCTTATTGGAATTCTGATGCAGTTGTGGGACAAAGTTTAGGGCCAAAAACAGGTGGGGTCCACAGGTCAAAAGGTCAAAGAAATGGTCAATGAGTCAACCCTAGTAGGAGGGGGGTTGAGGGGAACCAAAAACAAGGGTCTTGGACCACTGTAGTGGCCACAAACCACCACAAAAGGTGGTGGTGTGAGGCTGAACTGTTGAGACAGGGCAAGTATCTTGCCCTGCAACTCACTTTGAGACTTGGTGGGACCCACTAAAAAAATTCATAAAATCTAGGAAAAATCTTAAAAATCAACAAGGTGGTAGAGATTAAGCTTGTAAAAGCTCAGACCCTAAAACCTTATATCAAACAATTTACAGACCTCCAAAGTTTGATCAAAATAACTGAGACAGCTTTTGACTTTTTAAGAAAACAATGCACTTTGACTTTGGTGAGTTTTGATTTGACCTTAGCTACTGAAAATGATGTATTAAGATACAATGAGACTAAATTAAGCTGAATTAACAACTAATAAACCCATATGATGATTATGGAGTTTCAAAATCCAACAGTGAACTCATGAGATGAAATTAAGCATGAAATTGACTTTTCTTCAAAGGGTGACTGGTTTTTATGGTTTATATTATCTAATATGATCCTAAGTGACAGCATTGAACCAAAATTAGCAACAAGTTTCCACTACAACACAGTGAACACCACTGTGCCAAACACACCTTTTTCAAACACTAGAACTTGATTATTAAAGCAAATGATCTAAATAGATTTCAATGCTGATTTCAGAGGTTGTAATATCATGATATAAGACTAATAGAACACAGAACATCAATAATACCAGCATGAAACACCTAAAATACCAATATGCTATTTTAACTGTGAAATCAAAATCTTAAACAACAACTAATTTTACCAAACAACTTAACTATATTATGCTAGATTATGACTAGGTAATATCAAATAAGCACAATCAAACTAATAAGCAGAGATATAAGCTATGCTACAGTGAAATACAATGAAAAATGGAAAAGAGCTTACAGATTTCCCAATGCTCAAAAACATGAACCAAGGACCACAATCACCACCTAAGTGCTCCCATGAGCTTCTAATACCATTGCCTTCCAAAAAATTACCCTGCTTCATGCCATTGTTCATACACTTGAATATTTCCTTTTTTATTTTCTTTTCTATGAATTTTCTTTTATTTACTAAGATTGAAAATGTAAATTGGAGGTAAATTGTGAAACTGAAAGCTTATATTAATGAAAGTAAAGGAGTTACAATTAAAGTTCAACTGAGATAATAAGAAAAATACAATAACTTGACAAAATGCTAATTTAAATCTAAAATTTTCCAACTCTCTTGCTCCACTGCTTCATCCTCTTTTATATCAGCAATTTAGGGTTAGTGCACCCCTCTGAGAGTTTCCCACTTCACTTAGAGCCCTTGGATAGCTTCTTTCAATCCCAGCCGTTCAAAAGTTGTTTTGGCGCCAATTTGGTTTTTGGAGTTTTCTTCTTGGTGATTGGTGCCAGAGGGGTTTTTGGAGGGTAGTATTTGGTTTGGGATGCAAGGGGGTTGAGGTTGAGTGTTGCAGTGAGGGAAGGGTGGGGTGTGATGATTGTGTTTGCTGTGCTGCAGGGTGTAGGGAGGTAGGGGGTGATGTGGAGTTGGGTTGACCGGGGTCAAAGATGGGGGTGTAGGGGTGTTATTTTAAACCGGGTAAGGATTTTGGGTGGGCTAAGGTTTAAGTGGGCGGAGGAGTGGGGATGGGCCTGGAGTTTGTATTTTGGGTTTAGGTTTTGGATAATAAAAACCAAGGGTCCGTTTGGTTTGATGAAATTTAAACACAAGGGCCAAATTTGTAATTTGCCGAATCATGAGGGACCAAAACTGCCATTTCCCAAACTTTATTCAAATGACCACTTTTGCCAAGTTAAAGTATTCCAAGGATCAAATATTACATTTTTCCATTTTTTTTAAATTCCCGGGGACTAAAATTGACAAGTTGCCAAACTTCAGGGACCAAACATGTAAACTTTTCAAAATTTCATCCAAGGACTATAAATGGCTTTTGTGACTTTCCCAAGGATAAAAAAAATGATTTTCCATCCAAAAATATTCCACCAGGGATCAATTCTGCCAAAAATCTGAAATTCCAGGGACCATTTATGTCAATTTTGGATTTTGAGGGGTAAAAGTGTAATTTTCTCAAACTTTTTCACCCAAGGACTTATTTTGATAATTTTTTACTTTTCTTTGCCTTGGGTTGACTTTTCTTTCATTTTAAACTTCCAGGGACTAGTTTTGCCAAATTTTGAAATTTGAGGGACTGAAACTGCCAATTGTGCAAACTTTGTTTGTTTTTCATTTGTTTTTAAACATTTTGCATCTAAAACATATAAAACACACTTTTGGGATAATTTGTGTATTTTGATGCATTTTTGGGTGTTTTTGGATGTTTTGGCAGTCCAGATACGATAAAAATGATGAGTGTTTGAGCACTCATCCATCCCCTACACTAAGCTATTGCTAGTCCCTAGCAATCTTTTGAGAAAAACTCGATGGATTTTAAACTCTTTACCAAAAGCCATCACTTCTGGAGTAGCCAGGTGTAAGAACTGTGGCACACCTGATAACCGTGTGATTTTAAGTAAACCACCAGCTGTCAACGGATTTGATAAGTCTTTACCAGGAGCCGTTTGCTCCTGGACTAGCCAGCATCTTGATGGACCTAGTCGACATCTTGGTGAGCTGATTACCAATTATGGTTTTTCCACGGCCTTTACCACAAGCCATAATCTTGCGGGCTATCCAACTCATTTGTTTTTGGGGAGTTGAGGAACCATACAATTTTGGGCAAATTGCAAGCCGTAAACGGATTTGAGTTGTCTTTACCAAGAGCCGTTTGCTCCTGGACTAGCCAATCCCTTTTGTCGCTTAGACACGGCGGACTGATTACCACAAAAATTTTGAAATAAAGTGAAAAAAATTTTGAAAAATTTGGGCCAAAATGGGGGTACTTGAAAGTATTTTGCGATAAAATTCGCTAGAATTTCCCCCCCACACTTAGAAATGAATATTGTCCTCAATATTCAAAGTCCCGGCTATTATGCCAAATCTATGAATGTAAAAAGATAATATTCGAAGCTAACTGTGGAATTTTGTTTTGTATTTTTCACTTTATTTATCTGTACATACAATCACACATTTTTTTTTTTTTTTTTTGAACTTATATAAATATATACATTTTTCAAATAGCGGGGGGTTGGCCATTCCCCCACACTAGGGTGGTAGAAAGTAGAAAGAAGTCAGAAATGCGGGTGAAAACCCATATATGCTGTTAATTTTTGTTCACCGAGTCGCCAGCTTGACTCGATCCCCGAATTTAATTGTCCTTGGGAAAATTTGGAGATCCGGGACAACCATGGATGGTATGTCCTCTCCAAAGTAGTGCTTTAGATGATGTCCATTCACTTTAAAATTAGGGCCGTCATTTTGAGATAACTCGACGGTGCCATAAGGATAAACCTTAACGATAGTGAATGGACCAGTCCATCGGGTTTTGAGCTTTCCCGAGAAGATCTTGAGTCTAGAGTTGAAAAGAAGGACTCGATCACCAACGTTGAAAACGCGGTTTTTGATTTTTGAGTCATGAATCTTCTTTGTCTTTTCCTTATAGATCAAAGAGTTCTCGTAAGCTTGATCACGAAGTTCATTTAATTCATTCAGTTGAACTTTCCTATGATCACCCGCAGTTTTGAGGTCGAAATTGGCATGCTTGAGAGCCCAATAGGCTTTATGCTCAAGCTCGATCGGAAGATGGCACGCTTTCCCGTACACAAGCTTGTATGGCGTATACCCAATGGGTGTTTTATACGCCGTACGGAAAGCCCAAAGTGCATCATCTAATTTATCCGACCAAGATGCACGATTTTCCCCAACGGTTCTTTCCAATATTCTCTTTATGCCTCGATTGGAAACTTCTACTTGTCCACTTGTTTGAGGGTGGTACGCAGTAGAAAGACGGTGAGTTACACCATACTTTTGCATGACTTTATCAAATTTGTCATTGCAAAAATGCGTACCACGATCACTAATTATAGCACGTGGAGTTCCAAATCGAGCAAAGAGAGCTTTCAAAAATTTCACAACTGCTCGGGCATCATTTGTGGGTAAAGCTTTTGCTTCGACCCATTTTGACAAATAGTCAACTGCTACGTGTCTGTATTTGTTTCCATGAGATGATGGAAATGGCCCCATAAAGTCAATGCCCCAAACGTCAAATATTTCACAAACTTGGATCGCATTTTGTGGCATTTCATTCTTTTGTGAAATATTCCCGTGACGTTGACAAGCGTCACAGGATTTGACCAATTCTTGGGCATCCTTGTAAATCGTGGGCCAAAAGAAACCGGAATCAAACACCTTTTTGGTGGTGTAATTTGGATTGTGGTGGCCCCCCGTGGGACCAGCATGGCAAGCCTTAAGAATTTCAGTGGCTTCTCAACCATATACACACCGCCGGATGACTTGATCCGCACATATTTTGAACAAGTAGGGGTCGTCCCAAAAGTAATGTTTTACATCTTTGAAAAATTTATTTTTTTGTTGGGACGACATCCCTTTCACAATGAAGTTACCCGCAAGGTAGTTTGCAAAATCGGCAAACCAAGGGGTAACAAAATCTCCACGAAAGGTAACCGCATTGAGTGTCTCGAGAGGGAACGTTTCATTAATTTCTTTCCTCTCGAAAACATCTTGATGGGGGTTTTCCAAACGGGAGAGATGATCAGCAGCTAGGTTCTCAGCTCCTTTTTTATCACGAATGATGATATCAAATTCCTGAAGGAGGAGAACCCACCGGAGGAGTCTCGGCTTTGCATCTTGTTTTGCAAATAGATACTTCAAAGCCGAATGATCCGTATACACTAAGCTTTTAGTCAGAGTCAAGTATGGCCGGAATTTTTCAAAAGCATACACCACAGCTAATAATTCTTTTTCAGTGGTGGTGTAATGACTTTGAGCCTCGGTTATAGTCTTGCTGGCATAGTGTATAGGCTGAAAATGTTTTGTTTTTCGTTGCCCCAAGACTGCCCCTATAGCATAATCACTAGCATCACACATGAGCTCAAAGGGCAAGTCCCAATCGGGGGCAACAAGAATCGGTGCCTCGGTAAGCCTTTTCTTTAATGTTTCAAAGGCTTCGATGCACTCGGGGGAGAAGATAAAAGGAGCATCCTTTTCGAGGAGATGGGTCATAGGCCGGGCGATTTTAGAAAAATCTTGAATAAACCTACGATAGAAACCGGCGTGACCCAAAAAGCTCCTAACACCTTTCACAGTAGTGGGATGAGGCAATTTTGCAATGACGTCCACTTTGGCTCTGTCAACCTCAATCCCGTTTTTTGAAATTTTATGGCCGAGGACAATGCCCTCTTTGACCATAAAGTGACTCTTCTCCCAATTTAGACATAACTTTGTGTCTTCACAATGTTTTAGCATGTTGTCTAAATGGGAGAGGCATGACTGAAACGAATCCCCAATGACCGAAAAATCATCCATAAAGACCTCCATAGTTTTCCCGATCATGTCGGAAAAAATGGCCATCATACATCTTTGAAACGTGCCCGGAGCATTACATAAGCCAAATGGCATACGTTTATATGCGAAAGTTCCATAGGGGCACGTGAACGTGGTCTTTTCTTGGTCTTGCGGGTCAATGGGAATCTGAAAGTAACCCGAGAAACCATCGAGGAAGCAATAATACTCATTCCCCGCTAATCTTTCGAGCATCTGATCCATAAAGGGCAAAGGAAAATGATCCTTATGGGTGGCGTCATTTAACTTACGATAGTCAATGCAGACGCGCCAACCCGTAACCAAACGAGTGGGAATTAACTCATTTTCCTCATTTGTGACAACAGTAATGCCACCCTTTTTTGGAACACAATGAATTGGGTTGACCCAAGGACTGTCCGAGATAGGGTAAATCAATCCGGCATCAAGAAGTTTTAAGACCTCTTGTTTGATAACCTCGCGAATTTTTGGATTCACCCTTCTTTGTTGTTGGACTGCAGGTTTGAAGTCGTCCTCCATTAAAATTTTATGAGTACAGAATTGAGGGTCAATGCCCTTGATGTCGGAGAGACGCCAAGCAATTGCTTATTTATGAGACTTCAAAACCTTTATGAGAGCAGCCTTTTCCTCATCACTTAAGTCTTTGGCAATTATGACGGGTAATTTATCATCACCCTCCAGAAATGCATATTCAAGATGAGGCGGCAAGTCCTTGAGTTCAACCTCGGGAAAGTCATCAGTTTTCTCAACATTTTTGACTTCCTCTTTATGAAGTTGGTGTGATAGAACAGGAAGAGGAGAGGGATCTTCGTTTAACAATTTTTCAAGTATGAGAATATCCCTCTCGAGGTCGATCTCTTGGTTATCAATTCCATCGGGAATTGAATCACTTTTGAGAAACGCCTCCATTTCTTCTAAGATGAAGTCACTTCCCTCAAACGGAGTGAGGGAAGGATAAGAATTGGCAATAATGGGGTGAGAAGACTGAGTGAGATTTTCACTCGAAGAATCATCAATGAAACCTAAAATCTCTTGAGCATACTCCTCAGCAGCAACATCGATGACATCAATTTTGTTCACCGATTCACAGTCATAATTGGACGAGTATCTCGAAGTTTGATTTAGGTTGAAGGTTATGGCTTCCGTTCCAACACGTAATGTGATCTCATGCTCAAATACATCGATAAGAGCTCGCCCAGTTCTAAGGAATCCCCGCCCAAGAATGAGAGGGACCCTAGAATCGGCATCAAAGTCAACAATCACAAAATCTGCCGGAAAATGGAACTTCCCCACTTTAACGAATACGTCCTCGGCAATGCCAATGGGACGAGAAATAGAACGATCGGCAAGCTCTAAAGTCATGCACGTGGGGGTAAGTTCGGGAAGAGAGAGTTTCTTCCACACAGAATATGGCATTAGGTTAATGCTAGCACCTAGATCGGCCAAGGCGAAGCAATTAACCATACCCGGGAAAGTACAAGGAATTAGAAATTTCCCGGGATCTCCAAGCTTTTCAGGAAGCTTTTTCAAAAGAACCGCAGAGCAGTTCTCATTCAGAGGAGTTTTTGCCATCTCAAAGAGTTTCTCTTTATTACTCAACAGATTTTTGATTGTCGATGCAAACTTGGGCATCAAGAGAATAGCATCCGCGAAGCTAATGTCAAAGTGCAAATCTTGAAAGATTTGGAAGAACTTATCCATTTGGTGAGTAGCTTTTTCGCGGAGCTTTTGTTCACTGAGACGTGATGGATAGGGAATAGAAGTTTTGGATTTAGGGTTGTCCACTGGAGTTTCTGGTGGTTCAAAGACAACTCCAGGATTACATCTGGTTTCAGGAATAACCTGAGGTTGGACGTGTGCTATACTTCATGAGCTAGGATTTTGCACTTTGTCCTTTGTCACCTCAGGTTCACGATTCACTACCTTTGGAGGAGAGGAAGAAGAGGTAGTAGGAATCGCGGGTTCATCATATGAAGCACCACTTCGTGTTGTGATCGCCTTAGCATCGCCCCTCGGGTTAGCGATCATGTTTCTCGGTAAAGTAGTACCTGAGCCCGAGGGTCGATCATTTAAAGACTTCTTGATGTCAGAAATCTGGCTGACCAGCAACTTGTTCAACTCTTCTTGGGACTTCATGAATTGTTTCAACAACTCGTCAGATGAAGGCCCGGTTGGAACAATGGCTTGATTCGGATTAGGAATATTTGGAGCTCGATTGTTCGGATTGGGACCTTGATTTTGAAAATTACCCTTATTAGGGTTGTTGTTTCCATGAAAATATCCCTGATTGAAATTACCCTGACCTTGGTTCCGATTAAAGTTTCCTTGATTTTGTTGTTGGAAACCTTGATTTTGGAACCCTTGGTTTTGATTGTGAAAACCATGACCCTGATTGAAGTTACCTTGGTTTTGATAACCTTGGTTCGCTCTATTTTGATTTTGGCCACGGTTTTGGACATTTTGGTTTTGATTAAAACCAGGAGGTCCAGGATAATGATGTTGAGGACGATAGTTAGGGTCCATAGGAGGGCGATATTGATTGCCTCCTTGATTTTGGGACCTGGCTACAGCATGAGCTTCGTATAGAGTACCATCAGTGGCTGTGCAATTGTAGTAGGCATGCGGCCCACCACAAGTTACACAGACTTCCACTTTTCTAACCTCAGCAGGTGGAGGATGTTGTGGAAATGAGACTTTCTTTGTTTGGGCGAGAACCAAAGCTTGGATCGCTTCAGTGAGCTTGTCAATCTTAGCATCCGTGCTAGATTGACCCACAGAAGATGAAGTGGAAGGACCCGCATTAATTTGGGAAACAATCGGTTTGCTTCGTATAGAGCGGACCTTAGACTTGTTTTCTATGATTTGCAAAGCTTCTTTTGTGGTTCTACTCAAAAAGTTACCTCCTGCGGAGGCATTGAGAGAATCCTGATCAGCTTGGCTCACGCCATTGTAAAAAGTATCAAGTTGCATCAACTCAGAGAAACCATGATGTGGACACTTGCGAAGTAATTCTTTGAAACGATCCCACGCTTCACCAAAAGATTCATCATATTTTTGAGTGAACTTGGTGATTTCGTTCTTAAGACTCGTGGTCTTGGAAGGTGGGAAGAATTCATTCACAAACTTTTTGACAAGATCTTCCCATGTATCAATAGATCGAGGAGGTTGTTTTTCAAGCCAAATCCGGGCTTGTCCCTCCAAGGAAAATGGGAAGAGAAGAAGTTTTATTGCTTCACACGGGACATTTTTGTACTTGATGGTCTATGTGATTTTATTGAACCATCGAATATGAGCATGAGGATCGTCCCTCTCAAAACCGTAGAATTGGCTTGAGGTTACAAGATTGAGTAACCCGGTTTTGAGCTCAAAACTATCAGCCACGATGGCTGGGACAATAATGGCATCTCCGTAACCCTCGATGGGTGCTTGGAGAAGCTCACACATGGGGCGGTCTTCCGCCATGGTGACAGTGGGTGTGGCAACAGTACGGATCTCAGATCCGACTGTTGGTGCTGAACGTCTACGAGGTCTTCTAGGTTTTCGTACAAGCTCACGTAATGGGCTAGTAGACCTAGAAGAACGAGTGCGCATGCACTAGGAACAAAAATCAATCAAAACAAAGTCGAGACAAAACCACAGTGAACTTAAACCAATAATCACAAGTGAGTGACTTCTTTAGAAAAGGTACACCACTCACAAGGATACAAAGGCAAGTTTTAATCTTTTTGGTTTGGGAACTTATTTGTTCACACCCCCAGTTGGCAGGTGTTCTGTCTTGGTTTTCGACGGTTTATTTTTATGTAGAATTATTATTCACAAGAAAGAGACGAATGTTTTTGTGTTTTGTGTATGGGTTTAAAAACTTTTGGAAAATATTTTTGGTATCGCTTCGTTTACCAAAATCGTTTTTCTTTAAGAATCACCTTAAAAGAAAGTCGAATCAGAAAACGTTACGATCTGTTTTGTTGTTTTTAATTTTTTTGGTGTTGTTAACACTTTAGGAAAAGTGTTAATGACTTTTTTGTATTTTGATTATGAAAATATACACAAGTGGTGGTATTTATACAGTGAGTGAGGTGAGATAACACTAATCTCAAATAACGCTATAGAAACGCGCACACTTCCCCGGCAGCGGAGCCAAAAATTGATTGATGCTAAACAGTCAACCTTAAATTGACCAAGTCAATGGTCAACAAGGTCAAACTCCCTAGGTCAATGCTCCGGGTAATATAAGGTATCACCAGGTCGTTAAGTCCCGTTGAAGTGTGAATTGTAACTTTAGCGTATTCGTGATCGGGTAATTATTCACAGAAAGGGTTATGATCAGAATTATTTGGAAATTATTAACAAATATAGCTTAGGAAAGCTACGTGAGTGATTACGAGAATTTAGATTACAAAGATTTGAGCTAAAACTTAAAAACGTACGTTTTAATTAAAAAACGTATACAGACGAACAAAACAAAAAGTACAACTGATGGACGGGAAGGGTTAAAAGTGTAAAATTGATATTTTTACAATCCTAATAATTAAAGAAAATTTTAAGAAAAATAAAAATTATTTTTACACTATTTAATTATTTATTATTAATTAATTACTAATTATCTATTTAATACTAATTAAACTAATTAGAATTATTAAAAATACTAAAAAGACCTAGAAAATTAAGAAAAATTTTATAAATCTAAATAACCATCATGGGAATCCTAAAAAATTATAAAAAGTTAATTTTATGTATTTTTAAGTTAATTAACAAATTATTAATCTAATTACTTATTAATTTCTAATTAAACTAATTATATTATAAAAAATAGAAAATGAACAGTAAAAATTCTAGAAAAATTTATAAAAATGTTTTAACTAAAATAAAAGCTAGAAAAATTATAAAAACTAGGTTATACTATATAAAATCTAATTATGCTATTTAATTGATTAATATTAATTAAAACTAAATTAAATTAAAATTAATTAGAAAAACCACTAAAATACAAAATAAAAATCTGGAAAAATTTATAAAGTTATTTTAACCTAAAATAGAATTTCTAAAAATATAAAAGTGATATGTTACTTAGAAATAAATTAAAAAAGAAAAATAAATTGATAAATCCTATTAAATAGAAGCTATCACTAATTTTAAAGTTGGTTTTTTGGATTTTTTTTCTTTTTCTAAACTAATTATAAACTAAAAACAACTACTTTTAACAAAGACACTTTTATTTTAACCCAAGGAATAAGCACTTGAAGTGCTTATTACACCACAGTTGACTTTTGTTGAATGTGGAGTATTTTTAGCTCAAATGGTGAGGTGTGGGGTCCACAATGATTGATTTTGGTTTCTCTGAGTCCAAAGAACAAGAATAAGCAGGTTTCAAGCAATAAATAAGCTTCAATAAGCAAAAAAGCCAAGATAAGCACTTTGCTTATTGGAATTCTGATGCAGTTGTGGGACAAAGTTTAGGGCCAAAAACAGGTGGGGTCCACAGGTCAAAAGGTCAAAGAAATGGTCAATGAGTCAACCCTGGTAGGAGGGGGGTTGAGGGGAACCAAAAACAAGGGTCTTGGACCACTGTAGTGGCCACAAACCACCACAAAAGGTGGTGGTGTGAGGCTGAACTGCTGAGACAGGGCAAGTATCTTGCCCTGCAACTCACTTTGAGACTTGGTGGGACCCACTAAACAAAATCCATAAAATCTAGGAAAAATCATAAAAATCAACAAGGTGGTAAAGATTAAACTTGTAAAAGCTCAGACCCTAAAACCTTATATCAAACAATTTACAGACCTCCAAAGTTTGATCAAAATAACTGAGACAGCTTTTGACTTTTTAAGAAAACAATGCACTTTGACTTTGGTGAGTTTTGATTTGACCTTAGCTACTGAAAATGATGTATTAAGATACAATGAGACTAAATTAAGCTGAATTAACAACTAATAAACCCATATGATGATTATGGAGTTTCAAAATCCAACAGTGAACTCATGAGATGAAATTAAGCATGAAATTGACTTTTCTTCAAAGGGTGACTGGTTTTTATGGTTTATATTATCTAATATGATCCTAAGTGACAGCATTGAACCAAAATTAGCAACAAGTTTCCACTACAACACAGTGAACACCACTGTGCCAAACACACCTTTTTCAAACACTAGAACTTGATTATTAAAGCAAATGATCTAAATAGATTTCAATGCTGATTTCAGAGGTTGTAATATCATGATATAAGACTAATAGAACACAGAACATCAATAATACCAGCATGAAACACCTAAAATACCAATATGCTATTTTAACTGTGAAATCAAAATCTTAAACAACAACTAATTTTACCAAACAACTTAACTATATTATGCTAGATTATGACTAGGTAATATCAAATAAGCACAATCAAACTAATAAGCAGAGATATAAGCTATGCTACAGTGAAATACAATGAAAAATGGAAAAGAGCTTACAGATTTCCCAATGCTCAAAAACATGAACCAAGGACCACAATCACCACCTAAGTGCTCCCATGAGCTTCTAATACCATTGCCTTCCAAAGAATTACCCTGCTTCATGCCATTGTTCATACACTTGAATATTTCCTTTTTTATTTTCTTTTCTATGAATTTTCTTTTATTTACTAAGATTGAAAATGTAAATTGGAGGTAAATTGTGAAACTGAAAGCTTATATTAATGAAAGTAAAGGAGTTACAATTAAAGTTCAACTGAGATAATAAGAAAAATACAATAACTTGACAAAATGCTAATTTAAATCTAAAATTTTCCAACTCTCTTGCTTCACTGTTTCATCCTCTTTTATATCAGCAATTTAGGGTTAGTGCACCCCTCTGAGAGTTTCCCACTTCACTTAGAGCCCTTGGATGGCTTCTTTCAATCCCAGCCGTTCAAAAGTTGTTTTGGCGCCAATTTGGTTTTTGGAGTTTTCTTCTTGGTGATTGGTGCCAGAGGGGTTTTTGGAGGGTAGTATTTGGTTTGGGATGCAAGGGGGGTTGAGGTTGAGTGTTGCAGTGAGGGAAGGGTGGGGTGTGATGATTGTGTTTGCTGTGTTGCAGGGTGCAGGGAGGTAGGGGGTGATGTGGAGTTGGGTTGACCGGGGTCAAAGATGGGGGTGTAGGGGTGTTATTTTAAACCGGGTAAGGATTTTGGGTGGGCTAAGGTTTAAGTGGGCTGAGGAGTGGGGATGGGCCTGGAGTTTGTATTTTGGGTTTAGGTTTTGGATAATAAAAACCAAGGGTCCGTTTGGTTTGATGAAATTTAAACACAAGGGCCAAATTTGTAATTTGCCGAATCATGAGGGACCAAAACTGCCATTTCCCAAACTTTATTCAAATGACCACTTTTGCCAAGTTAAAGTATTCCAAGGATCAAATATTACATTTTTCCATTTTTTTAAATTCCCGGGGACTAAAATTGACAAGTTGCCAAACTTCGGGGACCAAACATGTAAACTTTTCAAAATTTCATCCAAGGACTATAAATGGCTTTTGTGACTTTCCCAAGGATAAAAAAAATGATTTTCCATCCAAAAATATTCCACCAGGGATCAATTTGCCAAAAATCTGAAATTCCAGGGACCATTTATGTCAATTTTGGATTTTGAGGGGTAAAAGTGTAATTTTCTCAATCTTTATCACCCAAGGACTTATTTTGATAATTTTTTACTTTTCTTTGCCTTGGGTTGACTTTTCTTTCATTTTAAACTTCCAGGGACTAGTTTTGCCAAATTTTGAAATTTGAGGGACTGAAACTGCCAATTGTGCAAACTTTGTTCGTTTTTCATTTGTTTTTAAACATTTTGCATCTAAAACATATAAAACACACTTTTGGGATAATTTGTGTATTTTGAACCATTTTTGGGTGTTTTTGGATGTTTTGGCAGTCCAGATACGATAAAAATGATGAGTGTTTGAGCACTCATCAGTGCGCCTTTTCATAAAGGTCCCACCAGCAGCAGCATTGAGAATATCACGGTGTCTCAATGTCAACCCATTATAGAAAGTATCTATTTGGGTAACGAGTAACATGTTATGGTTAGGACACCGATCAATTGAGAGCTTATAGCGTTCCCATGCCTCAAATAGAAACTTGATTCGTTGTGTTTTGGTGTGCAAAAACAATTTATCAAAAATATCAACAAACGTGAAGTCTAATTTATCGTGAGACAAATAGACGTGAAAGTAATACGAGTAAACCGTTTAGGAAAACGATTACCTCGCAAAACTTGTGAAAGTGATATTCAAATTGTGAGACCGGGAAGTGATTTCCCGGGTCGTACCCCAACGAGGTGTGAATGGAAAGCTTCGAGTGAGATTGGGATTAAAATCTTGTATGATTGGAAAGGTTATTTGGTTTTGTTGTACGTTAAATTAACGGAAATTACGAATTAATGAACGAAAATGGAATAAACGTGACCTAAATGGAAAATTAAACTAAGGAATGCTATTTACTATTTAAAATAACCTAAAATGCTACGGGAAACAAAAATAGGTATCGGGAATCCTAAAAATCACAGATTTCACATAAACGTGACGTTTATTCTAAATAAACGTCAACGCGCAAATAAAAACGTGATTTTAGAGCTACGCAAGTCCTACGGGTTTTCAAATAATTTTCTTACTCACTAAATGACAAAAGAAAATTTTGAGAAAAAGAAAATTAATTTTTTAACATAAATTGTATTTATTACGAATTAAAAACTAATTAAACTAAACTAAATTCTAATAATTAAATTACGAAGCCGAAAAATCCGAAACTTTTTTAATAAATCCTACAAGTTAATTAGAATCTAGGAAAAATATAAAAGGTTAGTACTACAGTACACAATAAGCTGGAAATAAGCACTATAAGCTGTTAAGCTATTTAAGCTAAACTAGACAACAAGGGTCCTATATTAAATATTGTAAAGAGTTACAGAAAAAGACACAAGGGCGCATTGGTTGAGTGTGTGTGGTGTGTTCGTTGGGCAAGAGGTCTGGGGTTCGAATCCACCCCCAGACTTTTTGTTTCAAACTTGTATTTATTATTATTATTTTTTTTCATTTTGTTCTTTTCAGTCTTCTTTTTCTTTTTGAAATAACACCCACACAAACTCAAATTAATTTTTGCAAATTCTGTTTAAGCACCAAACAGCTTCAGTTGGCAGATTTATGAATCAAGATTAAAAAAAAAAAAAAAAAAAAAAAAAAAAAAAAAAAAAAAAAAAAACTTTTGCTTTCTTTTTGAAAACTGCCAAATGCACCAAATAAGCCAAAGGCTTAAATAAGCTCCTACGAGCTATGCATTAACAACAACATGGGTAACAACAACACATGAACTGGAACAACAACAAGATCCTATGAAATCGAGAATCAAACAAGCTCAGCTAGCTCAAGAATAAATAGCAGCAACAGCAGCAAAAGGGCCAAAAGAGGGGCAAATTTAGCACTTAAATAAGCAATAAAGGATAAACTAAGAGCAATAACCTAAACTATGCCTAGGGGCCTATTCAAATCAACAAAAATCACAATCATTGGTCAAGAAATGACCAACTTATTATCAAATGAACTTTCTCAAAAAACTGGGTGCAGGGCAAAAGGGTGCTCAAACAACCCACTTCCAAGCTACTTTTCTATGATCAAATCTTTTTCAAATTTAAACTTTCTTTTTGATTTAGGTACACAGGCTGGCAAAGTCCCAAAATTAACAAGCTTCACAACATTTCATCATCAAATGAATTCTAGAAATCGATTTGAAGTTTGTACCATCTCATCAGTATGCATTTTTTTTTTTTTTGACTTTATAAATTTTTATAAACTTTGACTTCCATGAATCACAAAGGACCAAATCTTTTTGACAAAGTGATAACACACTGACAAGAAGCTAATGTAACCAAGTTTAACAAGTTTGAACCTAAATTGAAGATTGTGGCCTTTGACACTTGAACAGGTTATACATAATCAAAAATTGAGGCCAAGTTTGACTTTTAACTAATATCCTACCCCAAGTTATACTTTGACTAATCTAGTTTTCCACTAAGAATGATGTCTAAGCAGTCTTTAACTGCTGAGAACCATATCAGTACAGTGAAACAAGCAAATCCAAACGCTACTTAATATAGATTGATTAGCAATTTTAAAAGCAAGTAAAGGATTTAATTTCTATTAAACTCTAATCCTACTAAGATTAACAGTAAAGAAGCATGATTAATAACAATTAAACAATAACTAGCAACAATATTCAAAGTAAGGAAAACTATGAAAGATAGTCTTACAAAAGAGCCAAAACAGGATTTCGTGTGAACTAGGACCAAGTACAATTGCCTATGCTCCCATGAGCTCTTAAACCAGACCAGAGCTTCATACTTCCTTCTGCCACAACCAGTTCCACCATTCTTTGTATATCTTTTTTTTTTCTGTTGTGATTTTCTTATACAATTTTTTTCTTTTGAGTTTTCTGTTTTTGAGACTTCAAGTTACTCTTAAATTGCTCAAATAAACTTCTGAGATAGTTAGTAACACAAATTAAGCTTTTTCAATAACAAATAAAAGATCACAGATGAAAACTTGAAACCGAATTGATATTAGATTAAATTGCATAAAAAGTTTTACAAAGTGAAACTAAAGTACTGAAATTTTTTAAATAATACAAGAGAGAAAAGATGCCAATGGCTTACAATATGAACCTATTTATACTAAAAATCCTCAGCTAGGGTTTCTCTTCTGCTTTTTCTCCTGTGTTTCTTGGATTCCATTGTGCTTTCTTGGACAACCTTCAACCCTTGGATTGAATCTCAAATGATCACAGCCATTCAATCAACTTTGGCGCCCATTCTTGTACACGGATGGATGACATGGAGGTGGTAACCCGTGACTCTTTCTTGGAGATTGAGAGGGTGTTAGGTATGAATTGTGAGGAGAGGGAGGTATTAGTGGGATGGGGAGTGGTGATGGTGGAGTTTTTGAGGGATGGTGTTGCGTGTAGCAGAGGTTGGAGTGGGGAAGGGTTTTGGTTTAGTGGATAATGGAGATGATAATGGTGGTGGTTTGATTGTTCCCTGGGTAATAACTTGATGTTGAAGAAAGGTGAGAGGCGTGGATATGGTTTGACCAAAGTCAAAGAACAGATGAATGTTATATCAATTTTAGGTTTGGGCTTTGGGGTTTGTTCTGGGCCAAAGGTGAATGGATCAAGTTTTGTGTGTGGATTAATATCATTTAGGTCCGTTTGGTTGTAAACTTATAGTATCAAAATACAAGGACCAATTTTGTAGATCCAGAAACTTGAAAGGTTGATTTTTCTCACTTTTCCAAATTTACTCCAAGGACCATTCCTGCCATCCTTGATTTCCCAAGGACCTTTTGATCAATTTTCTTCAAAGAATAATTCCCGGGTCACTTTTGTCATTTTTCCAAACTATAGGGACCAAAGTTGTACAACTTTCAAACTTTTCACTTCAGGGATTAAACTCGTTCATTTTTGAAAGCTTTTTACCCAAAGATCATTTTTGACTTCTTTTGACTTTTAAGAAACTTGGGTTGACTTTTTATTTGAAATAAACGCTCAGGGACTAGTTTTGATAATTTTTAAAAGTTCGGGGACTGAAACTGCCAATTATGCAAACTTTGTTCATTTTTCATTTGTTTTCGATCATTTTGCATTTGAAACATATAAAACACGATCTTTGGGATATTTTCATTATTTTGATGCATTCTTGAGTGTTTTCACGCGTTTTGGCAGTTAAAATACGGTAAAAATGATGAGTATTTACACACTCATCAATCCCCCACACTAAACTATTGCTAGTCCCTAGCAATCTTTTGTGAAAAACTTGATGGATTTGAAAATCTCTTTACCAAAAGCCATCACTTCTGGAGTAGCCAGGTGTAAGAACTGTGGCACACCTGATAACCGTGTGATTTTGAGCAAACCACCAGCTTTCAACGGTTTTGATTTGTCTTTACCAGAAGCCGTTTGCTTCTGGACTAGCCAGCTCTTGATGGAATAGTCAACATCTTGGTGAGCTGATTACCAATTATGGTTTTTCCACGGCCTTTACCACAAGCCATAATCTTGTGGGCTAGCCAACTCATTAGCTTTTGAGGATATGGGGAGTTGAGGAACCATACAATTTTTGGCAAATTGCAAGCCATAAACGGGTTTGAGTTATCTTTACCAAGAGCCGTTTGCTCCTGGATTAGCCAATCCTTTTTGTCGTTTAGACTTGGCGGACTGATTACCACAAAAATTTTGAAATAAAGTGAAAAAAATTTTAAAATTTTAGGCCAAAAACGGGGGTGCTAGACGATATAGTTTGATAGAATTCGCTAGAATTTTCCCCTCCCCCACACTTAGAGTTGAATATTGTCCTCAATATTCAAAGTCACGGCTATTATGCCGAAATTTTGAACGTAAGAAGAAAATATTAAAAGCTAATTGTGGGAGTGTCATTTTTTCATTTTTCACTTTATTTATACAACAACACATTTTTTGTCATTTTCATTTTTTTTCTTTTTTTTTTTTTTTTTGATAAGATATATACATTACAAACAATTGCGGGGAGTGGCCACTCCCCCACACTAGGGTGTTAGAAAATAGAAGGAAATCAGATACACGGGTGAAAACCCATGTTTGTTGTTACTTGTTTTTGTTTGTCGAGTCGCTAGCTTGACACGATCCCCAAATTCATTGGTCCATGGGGAAAGTTTGGAGGTCCGGGACAATAGGTGGTATGTCCCCTCCAAAATAGTGTTTCAACCGATGCCCATTTACTTTGAAATTTGGACCGTCGTCTTGAGATAACTCGACGGTACCATAAGGATAAACTTTGGCAACGGTGAAAGGTCCAGTCCAGTGGGTTTTAAGCTTACCCGAAAAGATCTTTAATCGAGAGTTAAAAAGAAGGACTCGGTCACCAACGTTGAAAACGCGGTTCTTGATTTTGGAGTCATGGATTTTCTTTGTTTTCTCTTTATAGATTAGAGAGTTTTTGTAAGCTTGATCACGAAGTTCATTGAGTTCATTGAGTTGAACTTTCCTATGATCACCCGCAGACTTAAGATAAAAATTTGCATTCTTTAAAGCCCAATAAGCTTTGTGCTCGAGCTCAATCGGTAGATGACAAGCTTTTCCATACACGAGCTTATAAGGAGAACACCCGATGGGTGTTTTATAAGCCGTGCGAAAAGCCCATAGAGTGTCGTCTAACTTATCCGACCAAGAGGCACGGTTTTCGCCTACGGTTCTTTCAAGAATTCTTTTCAAACCACGGTTTGAAACCTCCACTTGCCCACTTGTTTGTGGGTGATAGGCGGTAGCAAGTCGGTGAGTGACACCATACTTGAGCATGACTTTTGCAAATTGTTCGTTGCAAAAGTGAGTACCGCGATCGCTTATGATAGTGCGGGGGGTTCCAAACCTAGCAAATAGAGATTTTAAAATTTTAACAACTACTCGGGCATCGTTGGTTGGGAGAGCTTTGGCTTCGACCCATTTTGACAAATAGTCAACGGCCACGAGTATGTACTTGTTCCCTCGTGAAGACGGGAACGGCCCCATAAAGTCTATGCCCCAAACGTCGAAGATTTCACAAACTTGGATGACATTTTGTGGCATCGCATCTCATTGTGTTATCTTTCCTTGACGTTGACATGAGTCACAAGATTTGACCAAGTCATGGGCGTCTTTGTAAATGGAGGGCCAATAGAAACCCGAATTAAATACTTTTCGAGCGGTGTAGTTCGGGATATGATGTCCCCCAGTGGGTCCATTATGACAAGCCCTAAGAATTTCCATGGCTTCTTGGCCATAAACACACCTACGAATGACCTGATCCGTACAAATTTTGAATAAATAGGGATCGTCCCAAAAGTAATGATTCACATATTTGAAAATTTTGTTTTTTTGGTGGGACGACATCCCTTTGACAACAAAATTCCCCGCATGGTAGTTTGCAAAGTCGGCAAACCATGGGGTACTAGAATCGCCACGAGAAGAAATCACATTAAGTGTCTCGAGAGGAAACGTTTCATTTATTTCCTTTTTCTCGAGGACACCTTGATGAGGATTTTCCAATCGGGAAAGATGGTCAGCAGCGAGGTTCTCGGCTCCTTTCTTATCACGAATGATGATATCAAACTCTTGTAGGAGGAGAACCCAACGGAGCAATCTCGGCTTTGCATCTTGCTTGGCAAAGAGATATTTGAGAGCCGAGTGATCCGTGTACACTATGCATTTAATCAAGATTAAGTATGGCCGAAACTTCTCAAACGCATACACCACGACAAATAATTCTTTTTCCGTTGTGGTGTAGTGAGCTTGAGCTTCGGTCAAGGTTTTGCTTGCATAATGAATCGGCTAAAAATGCTTGGTTTTTCGTTGCCCCAAGACCGCACCTATTGCAAAGTCACTTGCATCACACATAAGTTCGAAAGGTAGGTCCCAATCGGGGGCAACTAGAATTGGTGCCTCGGTAAGCTTTCTTTTGAGAGTTTGGAAAGCTTCGATGCACTCATCGGAAAAGACAAAAGGAGTTTCTTTTTCAAGAAGTCGGGTCATAGGCCTAGCTATCTTCGAGAAATCTTGAATGAATCTACGATAGAAGCCGGCATGACCGAGAAAACTCCGAACACCTTTTACGGTTGTGGGAGGAGGAAGTTTGGCAATGACATCGATTTTTGCCTTGTCAACCTCAATCCCGCTCTTAGAGATCTTATGGCCAAGGACAATTCCTTCCTTGATCATGAAATGACTTTTCTCCTAATTTAGACTAAGATTGGTGTCTTCACACCTTTGAAGCATTTTTCTAAATTGGAGAGACACGATTCAAATGAATTCCCAACGACCAAAAAATCATCCATGAAGACCTCCATTGTTTTCTCGATCATGTCATGAAAAATGGCCATCATGCATCTTTGAAACGTGCCCGGAGCATTGCATAGGCCAAAAGGCATGCGTCGATAAGCAAATGTTCCGTATGGACACGTAAAAGTCGTTTTTTCTTGATCTTGAGGATCGATGGGAATTTGGAAATAACCCAAAAAACAGTCAAGGAAACAATAGTACTCGTTTCCCGCCAATCTTTTGAGCATTTGATCCATGAAAGGTAATGGAAAGTGGTCTTTATGGGTGGCGTCGTTTAATTTTCGATAATTAATGCAAACGCGCCAACCCGTTACCAATCGAGTCGGAATTAACTCATTATCATCATTTTTGACAACCGTTATGCCACCCTTTTTGGGCACACAATGAACGGGACTCACCCAAGGACTATCCGAAATAGGGTAAATCAAACCGACATCAAGAAGTTTAATGACCTCTTGCTTGATAACCTCATGAATTTTAGGATTTACCCGTCTTTGTTGTTGAACTGCCGGTTTAAAGTCATCATCCATCAAAATTTTGTGCATATAAAATTCCGGGTTAATACCCTTGATGTCGGAAAGTCTCCAAGCAATGGCTCGCTTGTGTGACTTTAAAACCTTGAGAAGAGCGGTTTTGTTTTCCTCATTCAAGTCTTTAGCGATTATGACGGGAAACTTATCGTCACCCTCCAAAAACGCGTACTCGAGATGAGGTGGAAGTTCCTTGAGTTCGACCTCAGGGAAGTCATCAGTTTCTTCAACATCTTTGACTTCCTCATTATGAAGTTCTTTTGGAGGAAGAGATGATGGATCATCATTAAGCAACTTCTCGAGGAGAAGTATGGCTTCCTCGGGATTGATAGAATCATAATCAACATGAGAATCACACGACAAACAAGCTTCGATTTCTTCCAAAATGAAGTCACCTCCCAAAAATGGAGTAAGAGAGGGGGGAGAGACATCATTGGAAGGATTGATTGATCCTTGCACATGTAACACTTCTTCAAGGTAGTCATCGCATGCGACATCGATGACATCAATTTGGTTAATTGCTTCTCGTTCAAGTTCGAGAAGATCTTTTGAAGTGTTTTCAATGTTTATGACCAACTTCTCATCGTCAACTCTAAGAGTCATTTCTCCTTCGAAGACGTCGATTAATGCACGAGCCGTTTTTAAGAATGGTCTTCCCAAGATAAGGGGGACACGAGGATCGGCATCAAAATCGACGACTACGAAGTCGGCAGGAAAATGGAACTTGCCAACCTTCACAAAGACATCTTCAGCAATACCCTTCGGGATTGTAACCGAACGGGTTGCTAATTCGAGAGTCATTCGTGTTGGTGTAAGCTCTGGAAGTGAAAGTTTTTGCCAAATAGAGAAAGGCATGAGGTTTATGCTAGCGCCAAGATCGGCCAAGGCAAAGCATTCCTTAAGCTTTTGGAAATCATATGGAATGAGAAATTTGCCGGGGTCCCCTAATTTTTTGGGAAGTTTCTTTAGGAAAACCGCCGAACAATTTTCGTTTAAACGAGTTTTGGTGAGTTTGAATAATTTCTCTTTGTTACTTAAAAGACTCTTAAAAGTGGAAGCAAACTTGGGCATATAGAGAAGAGCATCCGCGAAACTAATGTCGAAGTGCAATTTTTGAAAAATTTCAAGAAATTTCTTCATTTGATCATTAGTTTGTTCGCGGAGTCTTTGATCATTTAGACGCGAAGGATATGGTATTGAAGCTTTTGGTTGAACGAGATTTTCCGAGGGTTCAAAAACAATTCCCGGTTTAGATTTGGTTTTTGGGACAACATGAGGTTGGACGTGTGCGGTACTTCGTGTACTTGTGATTTGCACCTTATCCTTTGTAGCCTCATGTTCACGTTCCATTACCTCGGGAGGAGAAGAAGATGAGGTAGTAGGAATCGTGGGTCCATCATAAGAAACTCCACTACGGGTTGTGATCGCCTTTACATCGCCCTTCGGGTTGGCGATCGTGTTGCTTGGTAGCGTTCCCGATCCCGAAGGTCGATCATTTAAAGACTTCTTTAGTTCAGAAATTTGACCGATCAACAACCTATTAGTTTCTTCTTGAGCTTTCATAAATTGCTTCAACAATTCATCGGTTGATGATTGAGGCTGAGCAACGGTTTGATTTTGAGGAAAGTTTTGAGCTCGGTTATTTTGATTGAAACCTTGATTTTGAAAATTTCCATGGTTTTGATTACCATGAAAATTGTTTCCTTGATTGAAATTACCATAACCTTGGTTTCTATTCAAGTTTCCTTGATTTTGAGAACCTTGGTTGTAATTTCCCCCTTGATTGTGATATTGGTTCATAGGGGCCTGAAATTGGTTTTGAACATTCGGGTTTCTTTGTTGTTGATTTTGATTGAATCGATTTGGATTATTGGGTTGAGAAAAACCGGGTGGACCACTTTGATTGTTAGCACGGTAATTTGGTTCTATTTGAGGACGGTATTGGTTACCTCCTTGGTTAGAACTACCGGCTATTGCATTGACTTCAAATGGATTGCCATCGGTGGCAGTACAATTGTAGTAAGCGTGTGGACCACCACAAGTAACACAAGTGTCAACCTTTTTGACTTCAGCAGGTTGAGAAGAAACTTTCTTCGTTTTGGTGAGAACCAAAGCATGAATAGCTTCCGTGAGCTTGTCAAGTCTAGCATCGGTGCTAGATTGAGCCACGGGTGATGAGGAAGAAGGACCAACATTAATTTGTGAAACAACCGATTTGCTTCGTGGAATGCGGACCTTAGATTTATTTTCAATGATCATCAAAGCATCTTTGGTGGTGCGATTCAAGAAATTACCTCCCGCGGAGGCATTAAGAGAGTCTTGATCGACTTGGCTCACACCATTATAGAAAGTGTCGAGTTGCATCAACTCGGAAAAACCGTGATGAGGACATTTACGAAGCATGTCCTTGTAACGATCCCATGCCTCACCGAATGATTCATCAAATTTTTGAGTGAATTTCATGATCTCATTCTTGAGGGCGGTGGTTTTAGATGGAGGAAAGAATTCGTTCACAAACTTCTTGACTAAATCTTCCCACGTTTCAATCGATCAAGGGGGTTGTTTGTCTAGCCAATTCTTGGCAGCCCCATCGAGGGAAAACGGGAAGAGAAGAAGTTTGATAGCCTCCTCAGGGACATTTTTGCATTTGATGGTAGACGTGATTTTGTTGAACCATCGAATGTGATCTAGAGGATCGTCCCTCTCGAAACCGTAGAATTAACGCGAGGTGACTAAGTTAATCAACCCCGTCTTAAGCTCGAAATTGTCAGCCACAATGGCTGGAATGATGATAGCATCTCCGTAACCCTCGATGGGTGCTTGGAGAAGCTCATTCATAGTGGGCTCGGCCGCCATGATTGGAATAGTACAAAGCTCGGGTTCGACTATTCGATTGGTACGTCGTCGATTACGCCTTCTTCTTGGAATGTTATTTAGTGATTACTTGTTGACGTAGACGAACGTGTGCGCATGCACCACAAAAATATCAATTAAAACAATACCACTTCAAAGACAAGGGAACTTAAACCAATAATCAAGAACGCAAGGTTAACTTCTAAAGAAAAACGCACAAAGGAGCGGGAGAGAAGAATGGATCTCTCACTGGGCGAAGTTCGTTGGATCGCCACATACCGTTTCGACTCCTCTTAAAGTGTGTTTCTCGTTTAAAAGTTTTCCAATACGCAAGTGATACAAAGGCAAGTTTTGATCTTTGGTTTGGGAACTTATTATGGTCACACCCCCAGTTGGTAGGTGTTCTGCCTTGGTTTGCGGTGGTAAGATTTTAATGTTGTATTTATTAAACAATGAAACAGGAAAATCTTTTTATGTTTTTCTTTAACTTATATAGATATAATACATATACTAGAAACAAAAGAAAAATATTTTTGGTTTTTTATACGTTTTATAAATGCGTAACTTCTTGCGAAGGTTCTACAAGACTAATCGTCTAAACCTTATCGAGACTTTCGACACACAGCCTCCCCGGCAGCGGCGCCATTTGATTCGTTATGTTTTGGTGTGCAAAAACAATTTATCAAAAATATCAACAAACGTGAAGTCTAATTTATCGTGAGACAAATAGACGTGAAAGTAATACGAGTAAACCGTTTAGGAAAACGATTACCTCGCAAAACTTGTGAAAGTGATATTCAAATTGTGAGACCGGGAAGTGATTTCCTGGGTCGTACCCCAACGAGGTGTGAATGGAAAGCTTCGAGTGAGATTGGGATTAAAATCTTGTATGATTGGAAAGGTTATTTGGTTTTGTTGTACGTTAAATTAATGGAAATTACGAATTAATGAACGAAAATGGAATAAACGTGACCTAAATGGAAAATTAAACTAAGGAATGCTAATTACTATTTAAAATAACCTAAAATGCTACGGGAAACAAAAATAGGTATCGGGAATCCTAAAAATCACAGATTTCACATAAACGTGACGTTTATTCTAAATAAACGTCAACGCGCGAATAAAAACGTGATTTTAGAGCTACGCAAGTCCTACGGGTTTTCAAATAATTTTCTTACTCACTAAATGACAAAAGAAAATTTTGAGAAAAAGAAAATTAATTTTTTTAACATAAATTGTATTTATTACGAATTAAAAACTAATTAAACTAAACTAAATTCTAATAATTAAATTACGAAGCCGAAAAATCCGAAACTTTTTTAATAAATCCTACAAGTTAATTAGAATCTAGGAAAAATATAAAAGGTTAGTACTACAGTACACAATAAGCTGGAAATAAGCACTATAAGCTGTTAAGCTATTTAAGCTAAACTAGACAACAAGGGTCCTATATTAAATATTGTAAAGAGTTACCGAAAAAGACCCAAGGGCGCATTGGTTGAGTGTGTGTGGTGTGTTCATTGGGCAAGAGGTCTGGGGTTCGAATCCACCCCCAGACTTTTTGTTTCAAACTTATATTTATTATTTTTTTTTTCTTTTTGTTCTTTTCAGTCTTCTCTTTCTTTTTGAAATAACACCCACACAAACTCAAATTAATTTTTGCAAATTCTGTTTAAGCACCAAACAGCTTCAGTTGGCAGATTTATGAATCAAGATTAAAAAAAAAAAAAAAACTTTTGCTTTCTTTTTGAAAACTGCCAAATGCACCAAATAAGCCAAAGGCTTAAATAAGCTCCTACGAGCTATGCATTAACAACAACATGGGTAACAACAACACATGAACTGGAACAACAACAAGATCCAATGAAATCGAGAATCAAACAAGCTCAGCTAGCTCAAGAATAAATAGCAGCAACAGCAGCAAAAGGGCCAAAAGAGGGGCAAATTTAGCACTTAAATAAGCAATAAAGGATAAACTAAGAGCAATAACCTAAACTATGCCTAGGGGCCTACTCAAATCAACAAAAATCACAATCATTGGTCAAGAAATGACCAACTTATTATCAAATGAACTTTCTCAAAAAACTGGGTGCAGGGCAAAAGGGTGCTCAAACAGCCCACTTCCAAGCTACTTTTCTATGATCAAATCTTTTTCAAATTTAAACTTTCTTTTTGATTTAGGTACACAGGCTGGCAAAGTCCCAAAATTAACAAGCTTCACAACATTTCATCATCAAATGAATTCTAGAAATCGATTTGAAGTTTGTACCATCTCATCAGTATGCATTTTTTTTTTTTTTTTTGACTTTATAAATTTTTATAAACTTTGACTTCCATGAATCACAAAGGACCAAATCTTTTTGACAAAGTGATAACACACCGAAAAGAAGCTAATGTAACCAAGTTTAACAAGTTTGAACCTAAATTGAAGATTGTGGCCTTTGACACTTGAACAGGTTATACATAATCAAAAATTGAGGCCAAGTTTGACTTTTAACTAATATCCTACCCCAAGTTATACTTTGACTAATCTAGTTTTCCACTAAGAATGATGTCTAAGCAGTCTTTAACTGCTGAGAACCATATCAGTACCGTGAAACAAGCAAATCCAAACGCTACTTAATATAGATTGATTAGCAATTTTAAAAGCAAGTAAAGGATTTAATTTCTATTAAACTCTAATCCTACTAAGATTAACAGTAAAGAAGCATGATTAATAACAATTAAACAATAACTAGCAACAATATTCAAAGTAAGGAAAACTATGAAAGATAGTCTTACAAAAGAGCCAAAACAGGATTTCGTGTGAACTAGGACCAAGTACAATTGCCTATGCTCCCATGAGCTCTTAAACCAGACCAGAGCTTCATACTTCCTTCTACCACAACCAGTTCCACCATTCTTTGTATATCTTTTTTTTTTTCTGTTGTGATTTTCTTATACAATTTTTTTTCTTTTGAGTTTTCTGTTTTTGAGACTTCAAGTTACTCTTAAATTGCTCAAATAAACTTCTGAGATAGTTAGTAACACAAATTAAGCTTTTTCAATAACAAATAAAAGATCACAGATGAAAACTTGAAACCGAATTGATATTAGATTAAATTGCATAAAAAGTTTTACAAAGTGAAACTAAAGTACTGAAATTTTTTAAATAATACAAGAGAGAAAAGATGCCAATGGCTTACAAGATGAACCTATTTATACTAAAAATCCTCAGCTAGGGTTTCTCTTCTGCTTTTTCTCCTGTGTTTCTTGGATTCCATTGTGCTTTCTTGGACAACCTTCAACCCTTGGATTGAATCTCAAATGATCACAGCCATTCAATCAACTTTGGCGCCCATTCTTGTACACGGATGGATGACATGGAGGTGGTAACCCGTGACTCTTTCTTGGAGATTGTGAGGGTGTTAGGTATGAATTATGAGGAGAGGGAGGTATTAGTGGGATGGGGAGTGGTGATGGTGGAGTTTTTGAGGGATGGTGTTGCGTGTAGCAGAGGTTGGAGTGGGGAAGGGTTTTGGTTTAGTGGATAATGAAGATGATAATGGTGGTGGTTTGATTGTTCCCTGGGTAATAACTTGATGTTGAAGAAAGGTGAGAGGCGTGGATATGGTTTGACCAAAGTCAAAGAACAGATGAATGTTATATCAATTTTAGGTTTGGGCTTTGGGGTTTGTTGTGGGCCAAAGGTGAGTGGATCAGGTTTTGTGTGTGGATTAATGTCATTTAGGTCTGTTTGGTTGTAAACTTGTAGTATCAAAATACAAGGACCAATTTTGTAGATCCCGAAACTTGAAAGGTTGATTTTTCTCACTTTTCCAAATTTACTCCAAGGACCATTCCTGCCATCCTTGATTTCCCAAGGACCTTTTGATCAATTTTCTTCAAAGAATAATTCCCGGGTCACTTTTGTCATTTTTCCAAACTATAGGGACCAAAGTTGTACAACTTTCAAACTTTTCACTTCAGGGATTAAACTCGTTCATTTTTGAAAGATTTTTACCCAAAGATCATTTTTGACTTCTTTTGACTTTTAAGAAACTTGGGTTGACTTTTTATTTGAAATAAACGCTTAGGGACTAGTTTTGATAATTTTTGAAAGTTAAGGGACTGAAACTGCCAATTATGCAAACTTTGTTCGTTTTTCGTTTGTTTTCGATCATTTTGCATTTGAAACATATAAAACACGATCTTTGGGATATTTTCATTATTTTGATGCATTCTTGAGTGTTTTCACGCGTTTTGGCAGTTAAAATACGGTAAAAATGATGAGTATTTACACACTCATCAAGACTCTTCGGGATGCTGACGAAAGTTACTAATGTCATTTCGTAACTTAGAAACCATGGATAGTGGAAAGTATTTGGCTAAAAATTTAGTCACCATTTCTTTGAAAGTGTGAATCGAGTTTTTAGGAAGTCGATCAAACCATGCAGTGGCATGATGGGTTAGAGAATAGGGGAAAAGAGATAGACGAAGGGCATCATCGGAGACACCATTCTGCTTCATGCTTTGGGTGACGGTAAGAAATTTATCAAGATGCTTGTTTGCATCGTCACCAGGTAAACCATGAAATTGGCACGAATTCTGGACTTGTTGTATCATGTGATGCTTAAGTCCAAAATCAGTGGCAGCAATGTTAAGAGGGGCAATGGGGCCGCCTCTTCCGAGCATTGTGGGTTGACACAACTCCTCCATCATTCAGAGATCAGGAGCTCCATCATCTATGATTGGTGGTTCTTGATTACCGTCCATTTTCGGAACTGGATCCTCAACAATAGGACGTAACTCAGTTACGTTTTTCAGTTGACGATTTCGTTTCGTTTGTGAACGAGTGCACATGCACTAACAACAAAATTTCAACAAAACAAGATCGAGGCAAATCAACAGTGAACTTAAACCAATAATCACAAATGAGTGGCTTCTTTAAGAAAGGTACACCACTCACAAGGATACAAAGGCAAGTTTTTATCTTTTGTTTGGGAACTTATTATGTTCACACCCCCAGTTGGTAAGTGTTCTGCCTTGGTTTGCGACGGTTTGTTTTTATGTAGTTTATTATTCACAAGAAAGAGATGAATGTTTTCGGTTTCAGTGTATGGGTGAAAAAACTTTTGGACAATATTTTTGGTATCGTTTCGTTTACCAAAATCGTATCTCTTTAAGAATCACCTTAAAAGAAACGCGATATAGAAAACGTAACGATATGTTTTGTTTGTTTTTGATTTTTTTGGTGTTGTTAACACTTTAGGAAAAGTGTTAATGATGTTTTTGTTTTATGATTTAAATTTACAAAAAGGTGGTGGGTTTATACAGTAACGAATAAAAAATCACTAATCTCTAAGAAACGTTTTAAACACGCAGCTACCTCCCCGGCAGCGGCGCCAAATTTTGATTGGTTCCAAACGGTCAACTAAGTTTTCCAATGTGATTGGTCAACCAAGTCAAACATCTAAAACCAACTAACCAAGGAGTACAGTGTATTCTCGGGTCGTTATGTCCCAGCGAGGTAAGCAATTGTATTCAAAGACGTTTAAAGTGATCGGGTGATTTAACAGGAGGATCAGAAATTTGATTTGAGTGATTATACTATGAGATTATGATTGAAAATGACTTAGAAACACTAATGGAACAATAACTAATGATCAGTTAACCTAGAAACGTGAGTAGACCTAAAAACACGCGTTTGAGTTAAAAATAACGCGAACGCGCAAAATAAAAAGTGAAACGAGAGCAAATAAAGTCCTACGAACGTGAAAATTATATTTTTACAATCCTAATGACTTAAGAAAATTTTTAGAAAAAGAAAAATAATTTTTACACTATTTAATTAATTACTATTAATTAATTACTAATTTCTAATTACTTTTTAATTAACTAAATTAAACTAATTATTAATTAATTATAAAAACTAACTAGAAAAATGAAAATTAAATTTAGAAAAATCTAAAATATTATAAAACTAATTTTAAAACAGAAAACCTAATTTTTCTACTTTTTAATTATTTAATATTAATTAAAACTAATTATTTAATTAATTTAAACTACAATTAATTATAAAAAATACTAAATGACAAAAGAAAAATCTGAAAAAATTCCTAAAATTATTTTAAGTAATAAGACGCCTAAGAAAAATTTAAAAATGAGGATTGCTTATGAATAAGCAGAAAATTAAGCCAAGGGGCTTAAATAGAAGCTATCACTTTCTAAACTTTTGTCTTTTTCTTAATTTTCTTTAACAAAACTCTTTAACAACTTAAAACAAGAGACTTTTGTGAAGGGACTTCTGCTTAAGCTCAAAAATAAGCTGTGTGCTAAGCCAAAAAGCCAACAGTTTGACTTTCTTTGACCAACAAAGGAATAAGCTCAAATAAGCTTGTGTGGGGTCCACTGATGTACATTAAGGCTCAACTAAGTTACTTGGACACTTTTAAACTAAACTTAACCAAATAAGATACCTGAATAAGCAATAAGCACACAATAAGCTCAAAAAGTTCCTATGCTAAAACAGTTTTTGGGACACCCAAGCAGGCCTAAAACAGGTGAGGTCCACAATGATTAAGGGCTCAAGCTTGGATGAAAAAGCTAGCCTACTAGCTTGTGAACAAATTGGAAGCTAAATCAAGCATTGGGGCCCACTGAGGTGGCCACAATCCACCACCAAAGGTGGTGGTGTGGTGGTGAATGACTGTGCACAGGGGAATCAGTCCCCCTGCAGGTCTCTTTGAGGGGTAAAAAAGTCCATAGAAAAAAATCACAAAATTCACCAAACACTATGATTATGAAGTTTAGCTGGTATATTATTACTACAACAAGTTTCAAAGCTTAATTTCACTCAAAAAAATTAGGAAAATTCCTGGAAGATTTGGCTTTTCTGAGATCCAAGTGATTTTGACTTTTTAGTTTACACACCACAGTTGACTATATTGAAGTTTAAACTTGATTTACTGACTAGTGATGTTGTATTAGGCTATATTGAGACCAACTAAAGCTACTTTAACTACTTGTGAGTCCAAATTGATAGATTAGCAAACAATATTCTAAACAGTGAATCTGTGGTGGACTTGACAAAGGATTTTTGACTTTCTGTTTAAAACTACTAATGCAAAGGATTGACTGTGCTATTTTGAGCCTGAATATGAAGTCTCAATAGACTGCACCCACAGAAAAACTTAAAAGCTTGTGTAACCACCCAAATCCAAACACCCCTTTATCACACTGATTTGAAGTTTTCTTGATCAAATGGTAACAACAGTTGATGTAAATGATTCCTACAAACTTACTAGGTTCCAATTAGCTTATGTGAACTCAGAAACACAGTCTTAAACAACCACTACTACTTATACTTAACTTGCTACAATTGACAGTTAACACTAAGCAGTAGAGTAAAACAAATTTGAGTGATCAATTACAACTTAATGAACTATAATCTGACTTAATCAACACAAATAATCACAAATAAGCTTATACTAACAGAATGTGAACAAGAAAAAAATGAAGTAGGAAAAATTAAGAAATTTTCTTACTTAAGCCTTCCTGCTAAATTGAGATGAACCAAAGATCACAATTACCATCCTATTGAATCCCCATGGATTCACTAACCCAGGGCCATCCCATATACACCCTGCTCCATGATTTTCTTTCTCTCTTTTTTCTATTTTTATTTATTTAATATTTTTTTTTGTATTTTCTTCTAATGGAATTGAAATTCAAGTGAAAAATTGAAAGTGAATTGATAAACTGAGAACTTATATTAATAAAAAGGAATTGAGTTACAACTTGAAGTCTAAACTGAGATTACATTAACTTGAAAACAACTAAATTACACTAAAATTCTAACCTCCAAGCTCAACTGCTTCCTTCTCCTTTTATACACTCCAATTTGAGTTTTTGAGTTGCTTTTGTCTCTATCCCATCTTTTATCTTGACCATAGGATCATTTAACTTCAATCTTGTCCATTCAAATTTTTGGCGCCCAACTTTCTTTGTCTGTTTCTTGGAGATAATTGAAGCCAGAGGTGAGGTTTTGGACTGATGCATTTGGAGGGGTGTAGGAGGGGAGATAGGGTTATGATGGTTGAGTGTTTGAGGGGGTGGTTATGATGAAGGTATCAGGGAGTAGCAGGGTTCACGGGTATAGTTTGGGTGGGAGATGGAGTCAAAGGTTTAGGGGTGGTCAAAGGTCAAAATTGACCATTCTAAATAATAGAAAAAGGGTGGGCTAGGTTGTGGTTTGGGCCAAGGATAAGAGTGGAGTGGGCCTTGGGGTTTTATTGGATTGGATTTGGTGGGATTTGGATTAAGGGATTATGGAGTAGTATTTTTGAGGATCCGTTTGGTTTGTTTGAAATTTTAGCACAAGGACCAAAAATGTAATATCTTGAAAGTTAGGGGTCTGGTTTGACAAGTTTCTAAAATACATCACAAGGGTAAAACTTGCCAACTTCAAATAACCAAAGGCCATAATTTCAATTTTCCAAATTTTGAAACCCCGAGGACCAATTTTGTCAATTTTCAAACTGCAGGGACCAAACGTGTAATTTTCTCAAAGTTTTCACCCAAGGATCGTTTTTGATAATTTTTTACTTTAGAAAACCTTGGGTTGACTTTTCTTTCATTTTAAACGTCCAGGGACTAGTTTTGTCAATTTTTGAAACTTAAGGGACTGAAACCGCCAATTGTGCAAACTTTGTTCGTTTTTCATTTGTTTTTAAACATTTTGCATCTAAAACATATAAAACACACTTTTGGAATAATTTCTGTATTTTGATGCGTTTTTTAGTGTTTTTGGATGTTTTGGCAGTTCAGATACGATAAAAATAATGAGTATTTACACACTCATCAACAATTAACAATGCCCAAAACATACCGTAAAGTTGTTGAAGATTAGGGATCAGGGATGATCGTTCGCGGTTTTTCCCAAATAAACTAACCATCATCTTCAATTTTTTCCGGTACGAAAATCGTAATTGGAAACTTTAGGGCAAAAATGCGAATGACTTTGGGCAAGGGAGTGTTTAGATCAGGGGATTAATGTGCTTGTTCGGTGGGTCTAATATTGTTTTAGGCGGGAACCGTGAAATGATGATACTACCCTCAACTACGTGGCACTTAACGGGAAAATTAACGGAAAATGACTCTCAGTGGCGGTTTTGCGAAAATGTGGAACGTGGGTGGCTTTTTTGCGCTACTTTTTGTCTCGGTCCCGTTTTTGCAATTTTGTGGAACGTTAAGGACCATTTTTGCAATTTACCCTATATTTTATAGCTAAAGCCTTCATCGACACGGATCCATGGGTTTTGTTGTTTGTATTTTATGGGTTGTGCTTTGGAAGGTAAAAGAGGTGTGACATATTAGGGTTGTGTGTTATAAGTATTAGGTTTCGGTTAGTTGTTATTTGGCTCACGGTGGATGGCAAGATCTGGAAACATGGATGTTAAGATGGGTCACGATAGTTTGGGTCATGATGGGTCACTGTGGTTTTGCTACTTTTCTCATAAATCAGATCATAGTAATGGTTGTGTACTTAGCTGTATCAGTTGTGTAGTAGTTGTATCAGCTGTTTTCAACTTGTGTACTTGATGTATCAAATAAATTTTGTCAGATTTTATCCGTAATATATAAGTTGTGTACTTGTTGTATCAGTTATTTTCAGGTTGTGTATTTGATGTATCAAATAAATTTTGTCAATTTTTATCATCTAGTTGTGTACTCATCGTAAACTCGTATCGGTTGTTTTGAAGTTGTGTACTTGATGTATCTAATAAAAAAAATCTGTGTTCTTGATGTATCAAATAAATTTTGTCAATTTTTATCATCTAGTTGTGTACTCATCGTAAACTCGTATCGGTTGTTTTGAAGTTGTGTACTTCATGTATCTAATAAAAAAAATATGTGTTCTTGATGTATCAAATAAACAATGTTAGACCAGATTTTTTAATAAAAAATAGACAAAATTTTGAAAAAAAAAATTGACCATATTTGGATTTAAAATCTCTAAAATACCCTTAAATCCCTCTTTAATTACTATAATGTCACTCATTTAATTTTAATCTCATTTAATACAAATAAAAAAATCTAACGGTCTAAATTGGTTCTTACTTTTACAACTTTAAGCTTGATCTCACATTAACCCTCCCCTAATATATATATATATATATATATATATATATATATATATATATATATATATATATATATATATATATATATATATATATATATATACTAGATGTCGAAGCCCGCCCAATGGGCGGGCATGACTTGTAATTTTTCATTTTAATTTAATCATGTACGGATATAAGTGATCTTTTATAGTTATTTATTATGTATAACCCAACGTGGGAACATGACTTGTATTTTTAATTTAATCTTGTATGGATATCAGTGATCTTTTATGGGCATGACTTATAATTATCGTTGACATAGTTTACTATAACGAAAGAAGGCGGGTAAAATAGGAATGGACGGGACAGAACAAATACAATAATATCATAGCAAAAACACATCGATTAGTTACATTTTACTATTTCTCATATCTTCATAGCAGTAAGTTAGATTCTTGATAAGACAAATAAGTTTGTAATTTATCAAAAATGTAAAAAAAAAATAATAATAATAATAATAAAATAACAATGTTTCTAATCCATCAAACAGTACAAATAAGAAAATTGTGTATTGCAAATACAGTTTCAATCTTAAACTCAACTCCCACAACTCAAATTTGTTATAACTCGTCACACCAAAACACTTTAATTGAAGCACGTTGCAGCACCCATCACTAAGTATGTCCATGCACATTTAACCAATCAGAACATGGTTGGTGCAAGGTGAAAATGGTGGATCAATATGTTATTATAACCGAAAAAATAAATAAATAAAGATTCTTACCAAAGTAAGTGCCCCTTTGATATCGAATTTAGTGCTCCTTTGCTCTTAAAAAAATGCCCAAAGATCATCCTGTAAAAATCAAAATCAATATAAATAAGATATAAATATATGGCAGGCCTGCTGATTTTGATGAACGGATCACTAATTCAAAGTTCCGTTTTGATATTTGCAGGATGATCTGATCCTAGAACAAATACTAAAAAATTAGCGCACCAATCTGATCCGGCAATGCAACCTAATGGAGGTGGTGCATCTTTCACAATTCCGAATATGCACACAGGTACACATCCTAATATTTTATGCAGTTAACTTTTATGTTGCTGCATTTATTTCATTCTAGAGAGTAAATCTAATAGTTTCACCGCTACAAAAGAAAATATTTCATAAGTCTTAGTTACTGTGAATCGTAAGTGTTTGATAACTGATTAACAAACTTACTTAAGATTCTGGATGGTAATATCTTACTATAGTTTACATCAATTATCTATTTGCAATACTTATATCCTTACTTTATCTCCTTACTATTTTTATCACCCTTTAAGTGTGACTCATACTCCGATAACGTTCAAAAAAATTATGGTATCGTGAATCATACTAACATTGGCGTAAAATGCCTAAAGTCCATAGCAGTAACAAAATCACTAAGGGGTGTTTGGCTAAATTTATTTTGATGTGTTTATCAGCTTACGATGTGCTTATTAGCTTATACCAAGCTGTTGTATGCTTACCCAATGGTTACAATAACTTGTTAACGTGTTTAGCAGCTCAAAATAATGACTTTTAGCAAATGCTCATTGAAGAAAATTGTTCGCAATAACCTAACTCAAACACCCCCTAAATATAGTCTACTATCCACGCAATAAACCATATATAGAGAACCATACCTATATCAGCAAAGTATCAAATATTATTGAAATTTACACAAAATATGATGATGTTACTATTAATATTTACAACTATTTAGAAAATTGCAGAGAACCTCTATCTATATATCTTAGTGTTAATATTAATTATAAAATTGCCTCGAACACTAACAAAAGCTAGCCTATAATACATTCATTAAGCTCATGACGTCATGAGCTGATTTAGTATTTGTGTTCTTTAAAGACTTCACATAAGTATTTGTGTTTAGCTGATTCAGTATTGTTGCAAGTCATGAGTTTATGAGGATTGGGCTAATATGGTCAAATTGGTTGAAAATACCTAGAGAGTAGCTTCATCTACTCATACAATGGATTAATCTCCATGCAGTTATTTGCAATAACCTGAATACACCATCAAGAAAACAAATACAAATGTGAATAATACAAATACTTATACGGTTCAAGAAAACATAAGTGGGTTCAATAGCAAAAAAATTAGAATCTCACTTACTGAACTCGAGGAATAATGAATATGTTGGACTGTAAAAGATTAATTGAATAGGAACACAACAATGGAAATTAAGGTGCAACGTTCCACCTAATTGGAAAGAAATTTTATTAATGCAGCCGCTGCATAAATAGATAATGCCACATAATGTAGTGATACAATCAACTACTTCAAAAATGATAATTAGATATTAGATATATACATATATAATTTATACACATATTTTCGAAAATCACTCCTTAGATTCTTGTTCCAACTTGCTGATGCCAAATCGTTTGGCCAAATCTTTTCAGAATAGTGTGTGAGCTACATGATTGTTTAGCAGATTTCAAGGGCCATTATCGAAACTATGACTCTTATATATAGATGAAACCACACCCTTAAATTGGATCTCAGTGTACTCTCATTTTTATCTGTATTATATTGGATTTATATTATCTTAGGATTAAAAGTGATGATCATTATTGAGTCAAATAGTTAGTTAAATATATTTATGTAATAGTTAATGAAATGCTAGTTTATTAAGGTTATGTAAAAGCCTTAATGGCTTGGCTCAAAAGAGGGCCCAAGAGAAAGCCCATGGTAGCCTAATGTAAAGACTATAAATACCCCTCCTAAGCTTGTTAGGAAGGGTGGGAGTTCATGCTAATACAAGGTTTTATTTCACATAGTGCTCTCCACCTCTCTCTCTAGCTCTTCCATCTCTCTCTAACATCATATTCATAGGTGATAAAGATAGATCTACGGTCCTACATATTATCAGACTTGTATCACAATGCAACTAATACTTCTTGGATACTAATAACATTTTTTGCAATTTTAATGAATTAATGAACTTCTTTATAATATAGTTAAGCTTGTCTGTACTCTTATTCAAGATTTATATCACACCCACCTAAGCTAAAGTTGGACCAAAAAGGCACACTAATAAGGGCCAATTTGCTCAATCAGTATTATATACAATTGCATTAAGAGGCATGTAGTATATGCAAGTTAAAGACAAACCTCACAAATATTTAGAAGAATAATATGTCGAGTTAGATAATAAAATACATTCTTAGGCTCAATCTCCTTAATAACAATGCACATTATCATAGCAATCATCACATATCGAATATACAACTGAAACCTATAATTCTCACTAACCTTTGAACGTCAAAATGGTGTCTTTTTAAGAGTATGAACTTCCATGATTGACATACCTTGTTGAAAGAAGCACATGTGGAAAAAAAATATCATTATAAAAATTATAAATATTTTTTAAATTATTGTATACATATGTATATATGATATATCTAACTTACAGTCAATGCCCTGCCGGCAAGAAGAAACAAAAACAGAGGTTCCAGCAAAAGACAACTGAGGATTGCATTGACATATTTGTATTAGTCATGTACTCATGTGTAGATCATAAAAGCTTGAATGTACCTTTTGAATGCCAAAAAATATAATTATCAGCATCTTTGTTCATCACTCTCGGCCAAAGTTAATTAAGCTAAATTTTTTATTATACCCATTTGACTCATAAGATATAAAACTTAATTAAGTTTGACCCATTCATGAGTAATTGGGTCAAGAATTTTTACGTTATTACATCATCAAAAGTTACTAACGTTTTTTAACCATTGTACTTGACTTTTAGCTTTTACAAACTATTGGAAAAGTTTGAGAAAAAAAAAAACTGTTTTGCAAGAATGAAAGATCTCGAATATTGTGGACAAGTAATTACTAACTCAACCACTGTACTTTATCACTTATCCTCCCAAATCACTATTTCTTACGAAGTATAGTGTTTCTCTTCTGGGGCCTCTTTAAAAGAATTTATTGTGTGTTTCGGTTGAGAAGTCAAGTAAGATGGTCAGGCTAGTCAATGATTCGATTGGAGAATGTTTTTGTCACTAACCTGTTTGTTGTTTTCAGCTGAAGGAAGGAAACGATGAGGATATATGGAAACTGGAAGACGCGTCAGCTGTTACTACAGGTCACATTTTTTACTCTTTTTTATACATAAATGGGTCAAAATTGTTAAATATCTTTATTCTAGGTTTTTGATTGTTTGCTTCATGTTTAAATGTCTTATATGGCTACATTTTTTTGTTTCTTTTACAAATATTATGTTTCTATAATTAAGCATCCTGGTTGTTTATATAATTCAGGATGAAATATAAAAGGTAATGGATCAACCCAATCCATTTGACCCGTTATTAAAACACGACTATTTTTTTACTTAGTTTTCACATTTTAAAACTCCATGGGTTTCAGGAGAACTTTTCTCATAGTGAAACTGACACATTAGAAGTTTCCAACTTCAAGGAGCCTTTACAACATGGCAAAGCTTTCCCACAAATATCATTGTCAAATTTTGATTATCGAATAGAATATATTAAACTTGAGCAAAGGATTGAGAAGAAACTTGCATCACTGGGAAATTCTCAAGAAAATGAGTGTACAATTGTTGAAGATGCTCTTATAACTCAAAAAAACCATCTTCTTGATCTTTATAAAGAACTTGACAAAGAGAAAGAACGACTTGCAACATGCTCCCCATCAGACGACCAGTCTTCAGTCGATGTTGTTATCAAGAGAATGAATCAACTCAAAAGTGAGCATGATAAGATCACAGCAATGCAAGAAGCGGTTGGTAAAGGGTTTGGAAAAACTAAGTATGTTTTGAAAGAACATGTTGGTATGCAAGGAGGAGATCGATAACTGAGACTGATCTGATCACTGCCAAATTTTGTCTGTATGGTGGAAAGTTTACCGAGATTGTAGAGTAATGTAAGAGTGAATTTCACCGATCTTGAAGTTGTGTAATTGGGAGTGTGAGAAAACCCTTGTAGACTGCTCGAGTATGAGCAATTGATATGTTGTTACAAAGTATACATAGTCTGAAGTCTTAGATTTTACATGGTCGCTGTGACCAGCCTACATGAGTTGAATCAAAGATTCTGGTTTCTTTAACCAACCTTTTTGTCTTCTTAAAGTTATTTGGAGAAGTTATGCTTCTGACTCGGATTACTGATTGACCAAAAGAGACAATTAGTTACACATGAATAGGATCACTTGATGAAATGGAGGTGGTATACAAATCACCTCAGATACTGATTTTGACCATTTTGCCTGCACGCTAACTTAACAGTTAAATAAGGCTAAAGGGACAAAACTTAATATTGAAAATCTCAATGATTTTGAGCATTACGCAGTCATTTTACCCATTTCTGCTTGTAGCTCAAATAGCATAGACCCTGGCTAAAACATTTGGCCAAGTGTCTCGGATATTAGCCTTAAATGATTATCTGATTAGGAATTTCTAAAGCTTTAATGTGTAACGAAGCTGGATAATGTAAAACATATAGAAAGAATACCTTGGCAAAGTACTTCCGGGATTCTCAGCGTAATGGAAAATAGTGTCAAGAGCATCATTAAATTTCCCGAACGTTCCTTTTTTAATAGCATGCGATAATGTATAAAAAATAAACCAATGGATGGTCATAATTTTGACACATTTACTAATGAACATATCAATTTGGTTTGTTTTAAAACTCTATCTGGTTTAGTTTATATATACCAAACTGTGTATATATACTCAGTTGACAAAGTTGTTTCAATGGCCGGATGGCCTCCTTATACATTATTCATTAAAGCTACCTATGTATTCGTAAGACTCACCACCAAATGGTTTTAGAGCTGAGCTGTTAGAAAAACTTTTTGATCATGATCCTCCATTTGACCCTGCTAACACCGTTATAACATGTGCCTGAAATGGGATATTTAATTGTGAATCCATATGACAGATTTGCTAGATGAAATAATGAGCAATAAATATTATAAAATTTGACCTTGTTTGGGTGGACATCATCAAAAACATGAGCCTGACCACCATAAAATATGGTGATTTGACAACTTGTAGATGTAGATCCTTGACGATGTTGAAATTTAAGGTTAAAAACTATAAATCTAACTTCATAAGCTTATTGAACTGTGCATAATGCTTACGAAAGTGGTGAAGAAGATCTTGGCTCGATGTATCATCAATCGAAGGGCCTTTTTCATGCACCTGAAAATTGCAAAAAAACTTCACCATAAGTGGTGAAGAAGATCCTGACTCGATGTTGTTAATCAAAGACTTCAATTTGCTTTGATGCTACTTGGTTCAGCCACCGAGCTCCAATTATGCAGCAGCCTGATTCATATTTGCTCTAAAAAAGCAAGCGAAAATAATTTAGATGGTTACTGTAGTTGCACATGTGGATTTTGTTTACTTGGGTCACTGTATCTTTTCTAAAAGGCCCATTCCATTTTATGCGAAAATGAAGTGTCGATACAACAAATACATAATCATGGGGCGGGTCACAAACATGAGCTTCAATGTTAAAGTAATACATTTTAATCTATAATCGTTAGAGACGGAATTTGGGATGGTGCAACTGTACCCGAATGACTTGCATACTATCTTTATGTAAGTGATATTTTCACCTCATTCCAAAAAAACTTTATGCAAATAAAGAGTCAAGTAACTGAAACGTTTTTCTAAGCTTCAAAGATTCATGAAAATATCTGATTTCCTTACAAAGCTCCGTCATAAATAATCTATAATGCTATGATCCAGCACCTCATGTAAACCATAATGCAATAAAACACATTAAACAGTAATTTTAAAAAATAAAAGAAAAGAAACCAACTTACCTTTGAGAATATGCTATCATACTTCTTCTCGTACTATGCGAATTATATTAGTTCCAAAAAGTAGTTACAAATTTTAGTGATAGAGGTGGCAAGTTTGGTCGGGCAGATTTAGGTCGTTATGCCTCAAACATGCCAAATGTGTATTGAACACCTGAAGAATTAGTCATTTTTTGTATCATACGAGCGGGGCACCCGCGCGTTGCTGCGTGAATGTTGTGTTTAATTTAGATCCGGAATAAAACGATTGTAAAAAAATTATTTTTGTTATTAACGATTAAATTTGCAAAAAATTGGTTACGGGGGACTAACGGTGCGATTTATATATAACCTGAGGTACCATTTTTGTAAATTCCTTACTAACAGTACATATCACTATTCTTAAGCAAATGATTTTTAGTATATATAATTATCATATAATAATATCACAACTTTTTTAACAATTCGTCAATACCAGAATAAAATCAATAAATAATTGAAATGCAGAATAAGAAAACTTTCCTTATAAATGTCTATTTATGATAATTCGAGATACTGGATATTTATATAGAAGTAAAAAAAAACTCAGAGTAAAGTAATTGAAGTCAGCCTGACCCATTTTCACCTACAAAAAACCACCCATTTAGCTGGTTTTAACTAATCATTTTTCTAAGCAGATATAGGAATAAACTTTTCACATTTACCATCATCTTGTGATTACTAAATGCCAAACATAAGCAATCTTCGAAGAAAAAGAGCATACCAATAACAACCGGAGCCAAAGCTTTAAAGTACCGGGTATCGACTATCCAATAATGAAGCGAGAAGTGGCAGCATTAAAGAACGGATCACGGGCTATTCATAACTAACCAAAAAATTTCCAAGAATCAGTTTTCTCTTGTTTTTAGTCAAGAATTCATTTACATGTATACAATCAGCATGCAATAAGATGCTTATACGATAGAGGTATCATACAATTAGTTTTCAAAGAATCAACACAAGTAATGCACAACACTATATGGTATGGTAGAACTCACTAAATATGAAGCTTATGTACAACTACTTTTAGCTTAGCTATCATGGGGCTTTGTGGTCCACTGGGTGAAGCTTATTAAGTTAAGCGAGCCTAGGTGAGAGTAGTACCGGGTTGGGTGACCAACCGGGAAGTCCTCACATGGGGACCTCAAGCTCTAATGATATCAACCAGCTACCTTAGAAGCCTGGGCCCAACCATGTAATGTCTTGATCCAACTAAAGGACGCGAGTTCGATTCCGTTCCGCAAGCATGGTTGGGTATTGGGTGGAGGTATTTCACAGGCATCAAACCTTTGCTGGGTAGGGTTGATGGGTACCATTATGGTACACAGGGTTGAGGTGTCCCTGCCAATCTACACTTTTTGATCCAACTACTTTTAGCTTAGCTACTGCATTGATTTAGTTGTTTCTTCGCCAACTTGTAATCAGTGTAGGACCTGAAATATAGACAAAAAAAATCGTGATGAAAAGACATATAAAAACCCCTTTATATATGAACATAAACACTTCTTTATTCAATTGGGCCCGAGTATGAATCTACAGGCTATGAATTTTAACAAACAAATGTTTGTATGACATTCAACACAAAAATAAGACATGTTTAAACTTCATTCGATAAGTTAACTACAACATTGTGCAGGAGAGACGTCACCTTCTCAACATCTGGTTATTATAGAGTACATTATTTGACTACCTTTCGGAATGGTATGCCCCATTATTTCACATCTTTTAGTAGCTTTGTGAGGCAAAAGAAGTGGCCCTGGAGGGTGCAATCGCAGTGTTTCCTTGAAGCAAGCTTCTAAGAAGGGAAGACGAACCAAATCAGATTCTTTGACCACGTTTCCATCTATTTGTTTCATAACTTCATCCTTAGCCCTTTGCATCACTTCTTGGTTTTTCATAAGCTCTGCAATAAACCACTCTATGCTCAAACTTGGTTTTTCATAAGCTTATGCCTAAAAGTTTATGTGTCTTAAGAATTCCCCAATCCAAGGGATTCTGCCTATTAGCTTTTTTATTTCCCAAATAATGATATAAAACTTTTGACATAAGCTTAAGCCAAGCACCTTCAAACCCGTATCGGTATTACAAAATGACATGTTTCAACTCAAACCGGTGTTGACCCATAACACTTATTTGACCAGCCAATCTTGCCAGTTCTCATAGCATTGTCTTAAAATTATATTTTTTTTATCATCACCGGGATGTGCTCCTGTGGTGTCTTCATATGCGGAAAAGGTGTGAAGCCCATGACGCCTTGTTATGTTGTGTTTGATATTCAATTGAGTCGTCCTACAAATATCAAAAAATACAGATGCAAAATGAGCTTTGAATGAGAGAAAGACTTGATCTTAATGTATGTGATTTAACGTTTACGTATGAGTTCATCTTATCAAGGTCATCAGCAGTTGTAGAGTTACAGGTTACATAAAGGTCTTAAAGATCCTGATACAATCTATAGCCAAACTTTAGTAAGATCGAGCTCGAATAAATCAGTAAAAGCTAGGCTTAGTTTGAAAGCTTAATCGGAGTTGGAAAAAAGGCTTATAAATTTTTTGGACAAAAAATGACACCAGGGGAAGGAGTTAAGCACAACACTTCTAAAGATAAGGGGGTGGGCTGACTGGCTTAACCAATTCAGCTTTCAGTGTGTCATTTTTTGGACAGTTCAGATCAGATTGGATTGAACCGAAAAACACTAAAAAACTGACAATGAATGTGTTGAGTTTGATTACAAACATAAGAGGTCTTATGCATCGAAATCAAACAATACCTGGACTATAATGTTCCCCTATTAGCTATTCTATCTACACATTCTGGAACTACACCACACAACCCAAATTGACCAACCCCATGTAAATATACAAAAGAAGGTAAAAAATCAATTCATCTTTGCCTAGTTGGTTTAAAAGGCTCTTATGTCCATCCTAGCTAATACAAAAACAACCACCATGTTACCATTCACAAAGACAATAAAAGATTTTCTGTCCGGTTGAATTTAGAGTATCCCTCATTGGTGGATATCTTTGATATACGGTGTATAAAATCTCAGGTCTAATATGCGGTCAATTAGTCGCTAAAATAAGTTTATCCATACACCCCCTTAGAATTGTGGGTCATAAAAGCTGGTAGTGTTGAAGATAAATAAACGCGAAAATAACACTTTACCAAATAGTTACTGATATTCTTGGATGTCGGGAACACTAAAATCACGATGCACACCCCACTCTATGACCCTGCACTTGAAATGAAGATGCCTGTACAGAAAAATATAAATGGATTTCAATAATAAAAAGGTGATACACTTAAAAATATTCAGTTAGATAGAAAAGATATGGGCAGAAAATACTTGTTTCCGAGCTCGCTTAAGTTGGATCAGTTTCATTTTGCTACTTTATAGTTGTAGAAGTGAAAATATGGCTAGATTACATAGACACATAATCTTTCTATGGGTCAGTTAGGATTAACAAAACACTTTTTTCCTGATATGAATCATTAGTGTATAAAATATGCTTACATGTAAGGATTTAAGAGCTTCTATGCATTCGTGTTCAGATGTGTGTCTGCTCTTTATAATTAGTAATAATAAAATACTTGAATGTTTAAGCTTTTCAAATTAATTAGGATATAACTAACCAAAAAGTACATTTGTCAGCAATTCACGTTCAAATATTTAAGGTCTTTTCTGTGACACGTTGACTTAAGGTCATGAGCAATATTTAAGATCATGAGCAATATGTATAATAGTGATAGTATCATGGGATTTCCGTACCAAATAACTCGGCACAGTTGGGCCATAGCCAAACCTTACTGTATCATTAGCCCTAATGATTCACGTTATATTACCTAGAACCCATTTGCTCTTGCACCAGACCATGGCGACAACATATAAGAAGATGCTACATGTGGTACCATCACCAACAGTCCATAGAAATTTACGCATATCAACCTCCTTATGTTCTTCGGTGTCTATGTCAAACAGGTCAATACCAAGATTCATTCGAGACACTCCAGCAACCACAAACGCACCCACCACCAATGTTGCAGTAGTCACCATCACACCCATTTGCAGACGATGTGTCTGCTTGTCATCGAGCATACTCCCTAAACTGCATACAAACATATATACTCCATTAGATAAGTTGATTTAATCATTGGAGGTGTTTAGCATTGTATTCTAAAATTGATTATCTGATTATCGTGTTTTTAAGATTCAGATAATCTGTTTCAAGTGTTTGGGACAGAGTGAGACCACATAAGACTCTACATATCTGATTATTTTGAGACCAACTAATTAAGTTTGCATAATCTTTTCAGAATATAAAGAATGGTTGCAGTGCAACTGAAATATTCTTTTTACATCCTTAAACAATCAGAGTGGTTGACGGGATGTTTAGGATTGCCAACTAAAACTGCGTATGCTATTGGAAATAATCAGATAAGTATATAATCAACTTTTAAAAACAAAACGTAAGATTATGTTTTATTTTATTTCCATGACAATCATTATCAATAACTTCAAATTTACCTTTTAACCAATTAAGCTCATATAACAAAACAAATGGAAAGAAGAGCATAAAAGTGTTTATGGATGAAAATTTACTAATTCACTCATGCGTTTATGGCTGAAAATTGTGCTTCAATATGTTTAATGGCTACCAATTCATTCATATGCATACACACACAATCATCAATTTTAGTAAGAGCGAGTGAGACTAAAACTACCAGATCTGCAACCAATATCAAGTACTGTACGCACTTGTTCAAATCCAAACAAATTACCAAAATTTTGAGCTCCTATCTTTTGTGTAATATTTTATACTATAACAGATCAAATTATGAGCTAAACATAAACTTTCCGAGTAGGAATCATGGTAACAGAAACATAGAGCCACAAGATACTAAACTTTGATTGTTAATAGTTTTTATTGCACACAATTAACCGAATCATTTAGCTTTCAGGAGGGACATCATCCCCGTATGTCTCCAAGAGGCAAGAGCTTGAGCTCTAAAAAAATAAGCAATTCCCAAACACCAAGTTCAGACCCCTTTTCTATTGACTCTAATTCCCAAACACCAAGTATATAATCTTGACTATTAGTACTTTAATAACACATACTTGTGTTCTTAGAATGTGACCCTTGTTAACTTCATGGCGAAATTTAAAGAAAATGCAAATTTAAATTCATTTATAGTTACAAAAAATATTCAGTACATATTAAATACCAAAATTAAGGGAGTTAGCGGAGTTCAAAACTTTATGCTCACCATTTCTCATGAAATTATGCCAAGATTACCAGCATCATCATGCTCCAACACAAAATTTAATAAAATTAGATGGGAAGCTGGAGTGTATACTTCATGATAGATATTAATAATTGATATTTCAGATTAATATCCCCATAAAGTTTTGTAGCGGACGTGCATATTCATAAATATACCAAGGCTCAAACGCAAGTTCTACTCTATATTTTAACGATATGGTGATTATATAAGAATAAGTAAATCAACATAAAAAGTACCTTCAACCTGACTGAAATCAACGCTTCCAAGCAGCTGCTCCTTTATAAAAGTACTTCTATAAACAGGGAATCAAATAATTAACTAAGCTTCACATATATTTATTAGCATATGATAAATAAAACTTGAATGTATATATACCAATTGCACGTTCATATAGAGCAATTCATGCCCCAACTGATCAAGGTGTTAGTTCTTGCAAAGTAACTGCAATAGATTCTCTTCCATTTGCATAGAGACCTGATGTTGTTCCCTGTAAAAAAAATATACTGTAATTACATATGTTCTTTGTAATCGTGTTCAGGTAAAACATGCACATGCAAAATATATATACATGAATTAATAAACAACAATACCAAAACAAAATAACCAACACAAATATCGAATCGTACTGATGCATTATCATTACGGTACCTTTGTAAAATTATATAACATAATAAAGCATTTAAGAAAGGAAAATTAGGGTTTTCCATATGTAAATAAAACGTGATATAAGAATGGATATGTGCTATATAATTTTTTTTGAGATAAATACATTCCTTTTTAAACTAACCAAATGGCCAATAATTACTTGTTTATGTTTATAGATTTGGTTTTGCTAGATATAATCAAAAAAATATTTTGGTCTAGTGGTTATCAAGCTTGTTAATGTTACAAACACCCTAAGTTTGATCCTTGCAAGTGGCAAAATCTTTTTAAAAAAAATCCGAATTTTGAGTAAAATTAATTATTTCGAATTTAATTAAAAAAAATGCAATTAAAATAAATTAAAAATTAATTATTTCAAAATTAATTAAAAAAATGCAAATAAAATAAATTAAAAAAATTGCTTACATGGCAACAATGTGATGACATGGCAGATAATGAATTACTGGGCAATGAGGTGGCGTTTACGTGGCATTATCTACGTGTAACGCCTCCTGTTTTATATATATATATATATATATATATATATATATATATATATATATATATATATATATATATATATATATATATATATATATATATAATAGGAGGCATATGACGTCATAATGACACCTCAATGCCCAGTAATTCATTATCAGCCATGTCATCACATTGTCGCCATGTAAGCAATTTTTATAATTTATTTTGTAAAAGTCATCACAATTATGCCATGTGGCAGAATTTCTTTGGAATTTTTTTTAAATACGTATTTAAGCAATGTTTTTAGGGACTAAAATTTGGTATTAATTAAATCCAAAAATTTATCATTTACAAGATTCGAACCTGGGTATGTTATGCCACACACAAGGGCTTCAACCAATGGAGCAAGCCAGAAGTTGTGATAGACAATTCAAAATTAAAATGTAATGTCTTAGTCACTCCACATTATTTACACCATTTGACTAAATAAAACCCTAGAATATAAATCCAATATTTATCTTCTCTATTACGGTTTTTTACAAACACAGAAAAAAGGTACGCATGTTTTCTTTCCCTCAAAACCCTAATGATGATGAAACTTTGATACTATGTATGCATATGTTGGTTTCTTTGCAGGTTTTTGCATGTTAGAGGTCTTCTTTGGAGGTTAATCATCTTCTTTGAATACATGTGGTTGTAATGAATCTTAAAACAATGATTTCTTGGTGAGTTTTATTTAGTTTCAATGATTTGTGATTGGTTTATTTAAGTTTTATTTTGAATGCGTTAAGTAGTATAAAAGTACCAACCACAACCTGTCCTTTTTCATTAAAAAGTATGAGTTCTGGCCAGTAGATATGTCACTAGAGATTGTGTTTAAAGCCTTTATTGACAATTCATATCACAAACTATATTGTGTTTGGACATGGAGCCTGATTTGTATCATTAACTGCGTAGAATTATTCATCGACATGCACAACTAAAAAGGCAATATAATTGGGACACCTGAAAGAGTTGCATAGAGCCATAAAATTATGTGAACCCGTTTTAGTAAAATACGTATTTGTATGTCACTTAGAGTCTTCCCTTTTGACCATTCCTTGAGAAATACTCATGAAGAACAGGTAAAATTCCTTTTTGCATGTCACCTATTTTAATGTTTTTTTATTGAAGTAAATGTTACTATCTTTGCTTTGTGACAGAAAATAATGGAATCCGAATTTTCTCATTTGTTAAAAGTTGCTGAAAAGACTCCTAGTCTCTATGATTCCTATGATAAGAGTATAACACTAAGGTAATTGCAACTCACCTGATCATGAGAATGTATACGTGCTTTCTTGGTTATAGTGGGTGCTAAAATTGACTTTGGTTGTTTCATTTTGTAGTGCCCAGTGTTTGAATGATTTAGGTGATGAAACAAGGTGCTTCTTTTTTGTGGATTGGCAAATCCGCGGTTCTTATGGAACAATTATATGTTGTAAGTGTTTTTAGATAACAAGGTTTGTTTTTTCAGTAAAATTTTACTTTTAGAACGTATGAGTTGCTGACTTATTAAGTTTTGTTTAATCACCTATGAATTTCTAATGCAGCGAGCTACTTAACAAGAGTTGCTGACAAAGTTTGCGTATGGACGTGAATGACACCACTTTTCAAACCAATATACCACTTTTCTTTCCGAGACTTTTCACGAGTAATGACGCCACTTTTTTTTCCCTGACTATCCCTGATCTATGTTGGGAGCTCGATCAGCTAAAAGGCACATACATTTTGCAAGGTATATATCTGAATCAACCTTTGAAATCGCTTGTGAATAATGATATGTATCAATTTTGATGTTTATTTGACACGCATGATGATACTATGATTGAATGTAAATATGAGTGGTGGTTTCCTTAATGAGATACAAAAGAAGGAATCGTTACATCTCAACTTTAAGGTTGTTAATCTGTGATATCATAACTACCTTAGGAAGGACAAAAGCCTTTACACGATGGAAGGTTTGTTGTTTGGATTTCATAGAATATTCTCACGTTTGTTGTTTTATGAACAAGTTTTTGTATCTATTATTTATATGTAACGATAACTATGTAAAGTTCCTGATTATTTTTTTGTGAATTTTCAATGTCAATGGGCGAAAGAAAGCAATGTTCTAGACTAAAGATGGCATGTAGCTTTTTTACTCCTTTTTCCAATCTTAACAACTGTATTTTAAGGACTGTCATTAGTTTACGATTTGTTGTTACCTGTTATCATGAAGGGAAATCCTAACAACACACTTAATCATCAAGAGGAAAACTCCATATATGCCCTTGATTACACAATGTCCTTAGGTTGCGCACTACACTAAGACATTTTTTTGCGCTCTGCGCTGCAGAATAGAATGTTGAGTGAGATTAAAGACCAAATTGAAGAGACTTTTACTGTTGTTTTTGAAAACTACAAGATGTTGGACGTGTCGTCTCCGTCTGGCATGATGGATGCTTTTAGGATACTCCGTGATATATTATCTTAAGAGGCACAAAACAAGTTATACAACTACTTACATGTTCGTGAGTCTTCCATACTTGATACTTGGTAACAATGACTGATTATCAGATTGTAACAACCTGAAGTCGTGGTTCATCATTTTTTAGAGTTTGGATATTAAGGAATAAAGATAAATGATATGCATGTATATATATATATATATATATATATACACGTGTATGTTGAATCTTACCTTTTTATTTAGCTCAAATAGTGGCCTTACAGCATTTGAAGAATGAGGTACTCCGGGACCAGCCGCAGGGTTCTCATACTATGGTTGGTGCATATAATTATCTTTGACAATTTTGCAATTCCCTCCTCTCATTCCTGTCCAAAATTGAATGTGGAGTTTATACTGTTATCATTGCAAGTAATTCTACAGCACCGTCAGATAAGTTGGTTTATCGGCTTATTTTAATTCAAATAGCTCATAAGCCCAGTTTTCCAAATTATGAGCTTATAGACTTTGATAAGCCGTTAGCTAGGGTTAATAAACTCATAATCCCGAAAAAAAAAGTTTATTGGCCTTTCCAAGTTTAAGTAAGCATATAAGTCGGGTAATTGAGCTTATTTAAACACCCCCTGTAAGCTTCTATATGATAAACATTTTGCTTCCATTATATCTTTTCTAATCTGATGAGTTTGTTCTTTTTTTCAAAGGATGGCAATTAAATTAATATTATGTTTCTTTTGATTTACGATTAAATTAATAGTTGTTTTTTTTAACTTTCAACTGTTTGGACACACTAACCATTTGACCATTTCATGTGGCTTGAAGCTTTAGGTTAGCAATTTACTTCTTTGCCATTATTAACCATCTAATAAATGTATGTTAATGTAAATTACTCTGCATATTTATAAGAATGTTCAGATGCAACCCACTTTAGTCAAATATGATCATGACATATTTCAGATTTTCATATATTTCAGGTGACCTGCAATACACCTCTGTAGTGTATTTGCATTCTGTTGTAGATCAAGATGACTCAAGATGGTGTTTGAGAATGTTCAAGTCTCGATGGCAAAGCTGTCAGGTGATCAATATATGTGTTTTCTTAAGTTTTGAATATTTAAACCATTGCATTAAAATATATAAGGTTTTTTTTTTTTTTTTTTTTTTTTTTTTTTTTTTTTTTTTTTTTAATCTCATATTTGTAACAAAGGGCTTTGTATCAAACGCTAATGGAACATCAATCTTGATTGCAAAGAGAAGAAGAGAGAAGAAAAAAAACTAAAACAAAAAAGAAGGATGGATATTGGTCACGTCACGTACCGTATTAAAGTAAAACTGATTTTTTATATTAACATTGAGATGCTTATGAAGTGATTTTTATATTAACTGGTTTTTAAATGCATGACATCACATTATATTACCAGAGACTCTATGCATCACCATTTCATCCAGTTTTAAATGTTTTTGCAAGACTTTCGACCTGTATAACCTATTTGACCCGTTTACATTTTAATCTAATTCTTTATTTGACGCTTTTGGGTCATTATTCATAATACATAACTTGATTCACGTCATTTGACAAACAAGATTTTAACCAAAGAGACGCACCTCGACAGGAAATGATCCAAGCTGCAGTTTGACATTCAAGATATGGTTTATAGGAATAATCTTATGTAGCATTCAGGCTTTCTTGATACACTTCTTCGGTTATTGCCAAAATCCACTATACATATGGTCAGTTTCTGCTCAAATTGTTGTTATTACCACTTCGGAAGCTGATGGCAGCAACTCCACCCACAAAACCAATCCGTAAAACCAATCCGTGTTCTGAAAACATGATGGTCTTTGTCACTCAACCCAGGACCCTTCAACTTCAAGGAGCATGTGACATTATAGAACACAGCTGAGGAAAATGAACTTGCTGAATTGCAAGCCGAGATGGCACTTTAAAGATCAGTTTCTTCATTAAACCTATAATCGATACATTCATGGCAAAAAAATAAAAGGCAATTTTGAAACAAGTAAGTATCTTTCTATTTTACAATATTAGGTTAATGATTTTTTAAAAATTCCAGCAATCCCCAACACCCTCTTACTCCATTGCATTATTTACTTGTGGCTCATTGCAATGCATGATTAATGAGGAAGCTAAGTTGGGAACAAAGCTGAAATGGATATGGAATGCTACAAAATTTATAATGGGTCCACTGTCAGCCATCATCTTTCACAAGGAGAGTCAGCGAAAACCACGATTCATGATCAGTGGGTGTCTATCACGACCCACTGATACTATGCAATTTGTGCAACCAAATGGGTAATACCGGGGGTCGCTCTTTATGATACTATGCAATTTGTGCAACCAGATGTACATACAATATGCATGGGATCAGCCGCTTCAATGGGATCTTTTATCCTGGCAGGAGGAGAAATTACCAAACGTCTAGCATTCCCTCACGCTTGGCGCCAATGAGGCTTATATATATATATATATATATATATATATATATATATATATATATATATATATATATATATATATATACTAGATGTCGAAGCCCGCCCGATGGGCGGGCATGACTTGTAATTTTAATTTTTGTTGTGTCCGTTAACGGAAATTTTTTAAAAATTCATTAGTTGCATGTAAATCTATAAATTTGTAACATATTAGCCCGATGGGCGAGCATGACTAATAAATATCGTGTCTTATTTTTGTATAGCGAAAGGAGTGTGTTAATTTTTTTTTTTTTAAGTAGACATGTTCAAAGAATGTTTTTCAATACTATTTGGCCTTAAACAGACTATCGACAAAGGTATTTCAATCTTGGTGTAATCATAATACATGAGCTATTAATTTTATTATGAAGTAGTATATTGATCTTATAAAACCACTAAGAAGTTACAAGTGGTCCACAAGAACAGCGTATACTACCAAATAAATTCAAATGCAAAATAAAGTTTCTTGTGATTAAATGCTTCCAAATCCTCGATGTTTATATATGGCATGATGAGGGCGGGCCTAAGTATATAAGTAACCAAGCTCGTAGATTTTTACGATAATAGAACAGGCTAATATAGTTGAACAAACATAGTGCAAACATCCATGACGCTACGGCGAACCTTAACTCCGCCCCTGGATTGATTTTTTTTATGAAGCTTATATGTTGCGTCGAGTAACTCAAATGTTTAACCATTAATGACATTAATTAACTTTGTTCTTGAATATCCTATATGATAATCAAAAGTCAAATATATTCATAACTATATAAACCAACAAACCAAGTTCTAATGTTTAGAATTATATAAGTATTAAATGGCAATAAAGAAAATACCTTATAACTAACATGATTATTAGGTTTGCTTGTCATTTCATAGAGCCTGAAATGTATTTTTACAAATCAACTATTAAACCAATGTGTTCAGTTATATATCCAGCTTTCATGGCATGCTAAAGTGAAATACAATATTATGTAACTTAAGAAATACCCTTTTAGAAGTTGTTCATGCTATTTGTTAAGATTTGTTAACATTCCACGTTTACACTATGTGGTGTAAAAAATGAAAACTGTGATTGTCTCCCAATAACATATATGGTGTGTAAAAAAGTGGCAGAAGACACAAATGAAGATAGGAGCAGATGGTACAAACAAATAGCCGCTTACGTATTTGAGCTACACTTGTATACTGAACCATAATACAAAAATAATACTACATAAGCAACCAAAAGAGAAATTAAGTACCGTAACGTCTAATCGGACATTCTTTTCCTTCATCCTATCGAGGAGTTCAATCCAGTCAACGTGCGTAGATTGTAGTAGATGTATCCATTATGCGATTAATGGAGGAGGGTCATCATCCACTTTGAACGAAAGTATTTTCTCAGTAACAATCTTGCATGTCCCGGATATTGCCTTTGGTTCTTGAGGCCAAACTGATCGTTCAGTCTGATTAATATTTTTTGCCACTTCCACCAACTGTGGTTTCGAAAGCTGAAGCCCATAAATATTATACTTTATATTTCCACTCCTTTTTGGTAACCCAACACCTGATCATCATCATGACATCATCATCATCTTCAAAAGTTTGGGTTTGCACTTCATGTCTCATCCACTCCAACGATTCATAAAAGTCTCTATCTTCCAACTCATCACGAGCCCATTTAAAACCAAACTCTCTTAACAAATCACCCCTAATCCCAATCTCCCCGAAAATCTCACCACGTCTTTCACCGCTAAAGAATCATATAAACCACTGTATCGCATTTAAATAAAAATAATTTACATTTACAGTAAAGAACACAAATTTTGAAAAACTGGTGACGGTCTAACCCTTTAGAGCAAGATTACTTTTTCATATTCAGGATTTCACTTCCAAGTGACCACAACTCAGTCTTTAGTTTCTTTGTAGCATCTTCGAATTGCTTATGCATGAACTCTCTCTTTATCACTTCTTCTTTGCATCTGATTCGAATGCTATCCAACTTTGTTTGTTCTCCAATCAGCCTCATCCTTAATTTAGCTGTTAATATGTTGTTTTTTACCTGATCCTATTAAAAAAATGACCAATACAAAAGTCATAGTGAAGTTATTTGACTCATGAAGAAATTTATATGATTAAGGAAGATATTATGTTATGTGAGATATAAGACAAATGTCCAAAGAAAAGTATAAGCAATACTAAACATGTCAAAAGTGTTTTTCTTTTATATCAAAATGTAGAAACGCAGACACCCCTTACTTTTGATATACTCCTTCTCAAAAGGAAGTCACTTATGTATAGGCATATAGCTTTACATGAAAACATACTTAATATTCCAACATTTGTTTTGAGTTGTTGTGACACCTTTTCTGCTGTTGGTTGATTTTTTTGAGTGACTGCATCGCCTTCCAGGACTTTGGTATCTGGAATGACTGTGAAAAGATAGTTTTGTGACAAAAAAATTGCATCAGATCTGACATATGATAGATGTACATGTGACCCATTAAAACATGGTCATTTGTGGAGGTTGTGAGATTATAATTATACCTCTTCATCAGCATTTGGACCTGGACTATCTCATCAACATAATAAACGCCAAACCTGCCCCGATAAGGTGAAAACTAACCTTATTACTGGTGGTAAGAATTAAAAAGACTACGAAGAATGGTCGGTTTATGTAACTAACTCAGTTAGTTAAAAATTCTATAGTGTGTACCTGTTGCGTTGCTTAGATGTTTACTGTCACGAAAACCAATTGTAACGGCCATGCATAGAAGAAACAACGTCGAGTTGATAAATTTGATAATGACTATTAGTAGGTGATGTGTGGATGATCTTGACCCTAGGAAAGCAACCCAACGCTGAACACTTTTGATAATGTAGAACACTCAAGTGACAATGACTTGGCTTCCAACTACTGCAGCAAGAATTGCAATTCCAAGAACGTCCATCTTACTTTTTTCTATCACGATAATAAGCACACATTTAGCTTGAATTTCAAGTTAAATATAGAATATGGTAGTGATTGAGTACTTAATATAGTAGTAATTGAGTACTTACCGTGAATGGATACGTAGAAACTGATTTGGTAGTCGGTTTCAAGAATGTGATGTTTTGATAGATATGCAGTTGGTCCCATATAAAGGATCAAGGAGGGGCAGACCACAAAGGTGATGCCATTTGGTTATATAAGGAAAAATATCAAATAGGTTAGTTGGTTATAATATAAAGTATAACAAATCAACCCGTTTCTTTTTTACACATTGGCAAACTTGGCTGAGCCTCCCAATTTGCCACTAATAATTTATTTTATTACCTTGATCAATAACTGTGAAAAATGTTCAAGATCAGCATACGTAGCCTCCGAGGCTAGAAACCAATAAAAGCTAATTAAAAAAAGGTCAACGACAGTCTAATTTCCAATTCAACAAAAGTCAAATGTAATGTCAATCTAGCAAGAGAACAATATGTTGTATGTACCTGTTATACAGAACAAAATCCCACCCAATGGTCGTATACTACTACCACGGTCTACTTCAGGTGTCTGAGCATAAGGAGTTGCTCTACTTCCTCAATCTCGACCTCCACTACGCGGTTGTCCAAAAGCAGGAATTTCTCTTCTTTCCCCAAAGAGATATGGTGTTTGTGACTGAATTGACCCAAAAGGTAAGGTCTTGGGGACAGATGGTTTAGTAGATGTAGAGGTTGAAATTGGATTTGCATATTGCTACGTGTTGTCACCATGTAACAGGTGAAAAGAAATAATTATTCATTATTTAATCAGGAAATAAATATAAGTAGTTTTGGATAGTAATGCCATATTGATAATTACATTTATCTCCGGATAGATAGTCATCCCATCTTAGTTATCAATTAGACCGAGAAGCTCCTCTTCAGGGAAGGCAACTTTCCACAATGCCCCTCAATGCTTCCTAAAGCAACAATCATATAAAAGGATGTGTGTTTATTCTCCAAAAATCATATAGTATGTACTTATCAACAGATAACTGACATATCACATGTACCCGGAAATTTCTTATCTGTTTTGCAGCTTCATTAAGCAATCCTCCTGTTAGCTTCAAAGACAAGAGAAGTTCCAAATCAGACATCTAAGAACATCAGCAATAGTTGACAACAGTATATAATCTGTTTTGTTCTGTGTATGTTTGCACAGCCATGCCTTTATTATACATGGACCCTTGTTTACAAAAGTGTATAGCATATAACCTTCTTATACAAACTTGCTAAGTTTGATTCTTTGAATGGAAGATACCCAGCCAATAAGACATATATATCAACAGCAGCACGATCATATCCATTCTTACTCAAAACCTGAAGCCAAACTTTGGAGATAGACTTGTATAAAGCATGAAACTTTGTAATATGTCATCCACAAAAGCTACATGATCACGATACTAATGATAGATATAACCGTTAAAAGGCTGGAAGCATAACATGTTACCCCATCTGAATAATAAATTACATAAACAAAATCAGAACATGTCATTATACTAAATAGAGCATGTATAAGAAATTTTCTGAGTAAGTAAAGGTATTGGAAGTAAGAACATACCGGATACATGCCATCCTCAAAAAATTGCGATAGTTGGGGCCTGACCATTGATCAAACTAAAGGGTAACTTATACTACCCGATCAATTTTTCATGGCCTGCCATGGGCATAAATATATAGTTATGACCCAATGAGCCTGCTTTCTGCCTTCACAAAGTTTGATTAAGCATAGTTGATTCTCAAATGTCCTGATCGAGCTTTGTCAACCCCAGCCCAGCAAACTGCCTGAGCTTTTCCAAATCATAACACAGACTATTTGATATTGCAACATACTTGCTTTCACAATAACACACAAACTCACAAACACAGCGTTTATATAAGCATAACTTACTTTCGACGTAACCAAACTGAATATTATTAGTTCTAAATAAACTTACATGTAGTTTTAGGAAAAAGGCTGTAAAGAAAACTACGTATGCATACACGATATCTAAAAACCCAGATTTATCATTAGGGTTATGAGAAAAAGGAGGTGTACCTTTTTTTGTTACCTTGTTTGATCATCTTCAATATCTAATACTCAAATCACCTATGCACCAAAAACATAAGACACATAAAAGGAATTTACATACAAAATCAAACAGTAAATCATCAAGGGTTGAATTCTTTTTTAAAAAATATACAATTTACGGAATCTTGATGGGTAGATGGGGTTGGCTTCAAATCATACCCTAGATTATCTGTTGATGATGATGATGATGATTATTATTATGGCGTATACTCCTTACATTTGATAGGATTGGCTTCAAATCACACCCTTGCATGGAATCCTGTCTTATCTAAAACAACTTAGGTTTAGGTTTTTTTAATTTAATGATAATTACCGGGGATTATCATATGGTGATGATGATGGCCGTATAGGTTTAGGTTAGATCGGTGGTATTTATTATTAAGAGAGTGACACAGAATTAGGTTTTTGCATTGCGTATATGCATTTGAGTTTATTAAAATGTTTCCTGGATTTTCAAAAGTTGTTCCACATCTTTATCAATTTTGAATTGGAAACTTATTAACAAAAGTCGGCTTGCTCTAGTGGTTTAGATGTTTCTTATATTTGTAGACATCTCAAGTTCGATTCTTGCCACAATAATTTTTATCCGAAATTTACAATAAATATTTTCTTATGAAAAAAGTTCGAATTAAATGGAATAAAATAATTCGGAATTTAGAATTCTAACATAAAAAATTGCTTCCAAATATTGATTACATGGCGATAATGTGATGACATGGCAGAAATTAAATTACATGGCAATGACTGGACAATGAGGTGGCAATACGCGTGTAACGCCTCCTATTTTATATATATATATATATATATATATATATATATATATATATATATATATATATATATATATTACTATGTGGTTTCAATGGATCAATATCAATTGTGCCTTCTTTCATTCACCAAATGTCAACATCTAATAACCCTACTTTCGAATTCACTATCAACTACAACGGAAAGTTTATACTTAACCGACTAACATATCAAGATGGTTCACACATGAATATTATTATTCCAGAATTTGATTTTCAATATATGCTTAACTATCTGAAGAGAAAATTGTCATCAAGTGTCCACAGTCTATATTACGCATTGCCGCAAAATGACACGTTAAATGGTATGAAATCAATTAAAAACGATTATGATATTGATGTTATGTATGACTTCGCAAAAGTAGTTAGGAAGATCCAAATTTTCATTTCTGAGCATCACGTAGATCTAAGCACAATATTGATTCCAGATGATGGTTCTTTGGAAGAATCATTTGCTGGTGTAATTTCAGAAGAAACAAAATTAAAACGTGAAGAGCGTGTCCGGTATCTACATCAAATGTTTTAGAAAAAAAAAACAAATGTGAGGAGCGTGTCCGGTTTAACCTTGAGTGCAACAAAAAAACTAAACCCACTACCGTATATGCAAACCCTTTTCAGTTTTATTGTGCACAATAATGGTCAGTTGGTTTTCAATGGCGGAAAGCCGAAGTATGTCAACGGTTGGAAGATGAACATCAATATTCCAAGAATGAAGCTGGAAGAGCTGAAGCAATATTTATTTAACATTGTTGGTAGGAGGATTCATGCTCTTTATTATGAAGTACCACACATTGGGTTTTCAATCACCGTCAAACTAAGAAACAACTATGATATGTATGTGATGTTTGATATTTCAGCATCACAAGGCTAGTTGGAAATTTACATTGACCATGGCGGTGTCGATTTTATTATTGCAAAATATATATGCCCAAATGCTACCATAGCAAAAATGATGGATCATGTGATAATAGACTACACAAGTGACAACGAAGATGGAAATAACATCTTTTATATAATAAAACAAAACCCGCGCGTGCGCGGGCATTATAACTAGTTATAGCAAAACCAAAATACACTTTAGATCAAATGGTTGAATGGGCGGAACAAGAACACTTTGAGAATGAAGATGCTAAAGCAGATGAACGTCACAAAGCGGCATGGAAGAATCGTTTGTATTATTAATTATATCACTCAATATGTATCATGTATATAACAACCCACTAACTTCCCCACTAACTCCCTTTAGGTTAGCAATGCCTCACTAACTTAACTTAGGCCCTCACTAAGCACAATCTAGGTTAGAAATGCGTATAGCTATTTCCTGAGTAAAATTTTTGCTTTGCTATACTACTATTGCCTAACTAACTTCTAGACAAGCTCACGTATACACCTATGCCAATCACCACTATGTTTACTTAATGTAAACATCCAGGTATGTTAAGTCAAGGTTACAAATACATTTTCACTAAGTAAACTATCACTCTAATACACAATACTCACTAGAAAACCCTAAATGCACCTATGTGTTCCCGGTTAGCTTTAAAACCTTAATTGCTTATCTAAACTAACTTAAAAGTATTTAAGGCTTAGGTATGAGTTACATTAGTTACCTTAGGATATATTAGACTCCCTAGATCATAGTACAACACTCTAGAACCTAGGTACAATTCTCTTAAGCACAAAACCCTAATTAGGTCATAACTTCCCGAAACTAGGTCTAAACTATCCCAAATCTTTACCATAAGTTATCACCACTTAGTATAAGCCTCCTAGGACATTATATTAGTTACTAAACACCCTTAGGACCCTGAAGGCACTAAACCCTAGGCAATACCCTAAACTCTCACTAGACAAAACTAGGTTAAAATTAGACCAAAACACCTAAACAAAGATACTTAAGCACCTCAAATCAACCAAGAAACCACCCTAATCACACACCATAGCACCTCTAAGCACCCAAGCAAGTAGGTAGATCACCTACTTGTCACCACCTTCACCCTCACAGCTCACCATGGCCACAACCGGCCTAGGCAGCCCCCTACCTACACCCTAGCTCACCTTAGTCACCCTCTAGACACTCCACACCACCCTCTAGCTCAGCTTACTCAATCCCCCCCCCCTCCATGACACCTAGCACCCATTTCTTTGTTGCTACTCCATACACGACCTATAAATAACCCTCTCCCCTCACCACTTCACTTTACACCTCCTCTCCTCTTTACCATACATTAGTTCTGTAGTATAAGACCCCTAGGAACCATATAAGTCGAGTACTAGAGCCTAAACCTTGTCGAGTTGTAGTTTTGAGTCGAGAAAACCCTAGTTGTCTCGTTACACCTCCCGCGACCTAGGTAAGCCTCACCTTTGAATCTAATAGCCTTATAATAGACCCAAGACACTTAGAGCATGAATTAGAAACCCTAGGATATCCTTGACCATTTTATTTTAGAAGTTTTCTATTTAAATAGATAATTAGGTATTTATATGATTAAACGCTATATTATGTGCTATAATATGGTTTATGTGACTTAGTTAAACATATATTAACTAATCGTAAGCTTAGAAACTTAAAAATCTCATTAGAATATAATATACCTAAAGTTAGGACTAGTTTTGCAAAACTTTACATGCATAGGGGTATATATTGTAAAATTCTGAAACTATAAAGTATAAGGACTGTTTGTGACATTACATGAAAGTTATACGTACAAGGACACCTTTTGCAAAGTTTTAAAACCTTAAGATAATAAGAAAAATGAAGAATAAACTAAAAATGACTAAATTTGCAAATATTATAAAGTTAAGGGTAAAAATGGTAATTATTAAAAGTTAGTATAGTTTAGGGACCATTTTTGCCATTTCTCTTAGAAATATAAGTATAGGGACTAGTTGTGCAAAATGTAGAAAGTTATATGCCTAAATGTTATAAGTTTATAAGTTTAGGGTACAAAATGTAAATATATAAACTTGAATGTTTAAATGGAATATTTTCATATAAAATATAAATGCTTATGTTTGAGTTAGATTCATAACACAATACTAGGGAGCTTCATGTGAGGAGTACCATGTGGATATTTTGTTTTGACGAGTTTGCTGGGTTTACGAATTAAAGTGTCGTGGCTCCTCAAACGATTATTGCATGTACTTCTGAATTATGATGGCCCAAACGGTGTTATTCTATAACTAAACTTAATAACAACATAACTCAATAGTAGTGAGCTTCATGTGAGGTGTATTAACTTCTGAATTATGATGACCCGAACGGTTTATATTGATAACATAATACAATAGTAGGGAACTTCATGTGAGGAGTCATATACTTCTGAATTATGATGGCCTGAATGGTGTTATGTTATATCTATAAACCCTAAAAGTAATTACTTAAAAATCTAGGCTAAGACTTGACATACACACACCCACCTACACTACCCCAGGATACTTGAGTATGCTGTCTAAACCCTACCCTACTTACCTTAGACCGAGGTGAGTTTTCATATCCTTACTTTTAAATGCTTTACAACCCTGTGAGGGGGATACGTGGTTTAAATCGAATACAAGTCTTTTTCTTTGGTTGTTGCACGAGTAAACTAGCCGCCACCCCTACACAACAAAATTCATGAATCTAATCGCTTGTGATATTTTACACAAGTGAACACGAATATAATAGATAGATCTATTGGAGTTTGACAACTCCCGTTAGTACTATCTCTCACTGGAGAGTACCAATACGTATTAGGATCCCCAATGCCTTAGGAAAACACTATAGGTCCACCTTAGGTCTAAAATAACTCGAGATCATTAGAAAATCCTAAAACAAGTAGACTTACCTAGGAACACAAAAACTTAGAATTAGGATCCCTTAGGTTAGTCCCACTATGCCTTTAGACGGGGGGAAGTGAATTTCTTGGAATATAATCAATCTTATTAGGAAACCCGTGCTTTTAGCTTTAGGATTCCCTACCTATCCTTTTCCCCGGTATCAGACAATGTTCTACGAGTTAGAACTTGTACCATCCATACGCAAGTTTCTATTAGTTAGAACTTGTAAGAATGTCTAAATTGGAAATGACGTTATTCTTATCCCATCTTATTCCTACGAACGTCTATAGAATGACACGTACGAAAGCCAATACTCCTGCTACCCCTACTACTCTCGCCATGTCTCAGGAAGACATTCGGCAACTAGTTACTGACAGTGTAACTATGGCACTAGATGCTAGGAATGCAAACATGGCTAGAAACCCCTAAATTCCTGTAGTGAAGAAGAGTAACTACAAGGAATTTATGAGCTGTCAGCCCTTCAATTTCAAGGGGACAGAAGGGGCCACATGATTGATTCACTGGTTTGAGAGATGTGAATCGGTATTTTCCCATAGTAACTGTACTGAGGATTGTAGGGTTAAGTTTGCGACTGGTATGCTTACTGAGGAAGCGTTATCTTGGTGGAACTCGTATGCCGAACCCATAGGAATAGAAGAGGCATACAAGTTATCTTGGGTTGAATTTAAGAAACTTATGATTAAGAAATACTGTCCTCGAACGGAAGTCAAGAAAATGGAGGATGAATTTTATAACTTGACTGTGAAGGGGAACGATGTTAAAACTTATATTAGGGGATTTCAAGAGTTGGCAAATTTGTGTCCCACAATGGTGCCAACTATTGAAAAGACAATAGAAGTTTTCATCGGAGGTTTGCCCCAGAGTATCGAAGGGAATGTTACTGCCTCAAGGCCACAAACCTTTGAGGAAGCCATTAACATCACTTTGAGGTTAATGGATCAAGTGACAAAGAACAACTTTGTGCCAGTGCCCAACGATAATAAACGAAAGTTCTACAATGGGAGAGCTTTCGGTAGTACCCGTAACACCTATGGTAATCATCGTACCAACCCCTATCCTCAACCAAGGCAAGAGACTGCCAGAGCATATGTAGCCACTCCAAATGAGGGAAGTGGTTATGCTGGAAAAGCCCCTCTGTGTAAGAGGTGCAATTGGCATCACACAGGGCCTTGTTCCATTAAAAGTAATACATGTAACAAGGTGGGCCATCAGCCAAAGGATTGCAAGCACAAAGGACCAACAACTGGTGGTAATCCGCAACCAGTAGCAGTCATTTGTCACGCTTGTGGAAAAAAGGGACACTATGCAAATAGATGTCCAAAGAAAAATACTGATGGTGCCTGATGAGGTGAAAAATGAACCGTTTTTAGAGGGTCATTTAAGCCCGGATTTGAATTTATTTGATCAATTATTGCCCTAAATCGTTCATTTTGTCATTTTAGGTACTTTTGGAGTGAATTCTGGAAAAGGAAGCATTTTGGACGTTTTTGGAGCATAAAAGTGAAGAAAACGGAAAAGTCTTAATTTTCCCTGCTGGGAACAGTACCTGACGGCGTCAAGAGTCTTCATGTGACGGCGTCAAGAGTAAACAAGAGGTGGAAGTGGTGACGGTCCAGTGAAAACGTGACGGCGTCATCCAAGGCCATCACGTGCAAAATTAAAGAGTGATGGCCTAGAAGACTTCCTGAAGGCGTCACGTAGGCCGTCACGTGTTAACTTGTCAAAACTGGCGCGCGGAGTAGCTGATATTGTTTTGGTCATAACTTTTGCATACGAACTCGGATTTAGGTGATTCAAAAGCCCACGTGAAGAGGATGAAGAAATCTTCGATTTGGTGAATACAGCCGGCTGACATCGTCATGTGTTAAAGCTGACGCTGTCAAGCCTTGCCGACAGAAAACTTGCCTATAAATATAACATCATAACTTCACATTTTGTAAGCCCTAAACCCTAAGGTCGATTCCGGGGTTTAGGTAGGTGTTTTTCCAGCAACTTAGAGGGTTTCAATCACTCCAAAAACATCATGTATTGGTTTGTTGATTTTATCTTAATCATGTTTTCCATTACCATTGTTGCTTGCTCTTCTTTGATGATGTTTTGCTAATTCACCTTGTGTCTACTTATGTTTATGTGAAACTTGTATATAATTGATTAGATCTTATTGATTCCTTGTTGATGTTTGTGTCTATATTCATCAATTAGGGTGTGACACTTCGATAGATCTAGTTGATTTAGCTTATAATTCTTGATTCCTATTGTCTCTTGTTTGGTTGATTGCATTCGATGTTAGGCTTAAGAAAACTGGCAAACTTCCAATGGTGACATGCTTGAACGTCTTAAGAAACATGAACCAATGCGTACTAGGTTATTATGGTTGTATTTAATGCATGAGCGAATTCTAATGATCCCATGTTAGGAGCTTCTTGCAGGCTCGACATAGGAGTGAAGTAGGAGCTTATAGAGTTGGGGAAGTACGTACGCCACCCCACGAATGGTATTAAGGAATACAACCCGTCAATTAAAACAAGGTGTGGCAATTCAATAGGTAGAATTGGATAGCTAGCAACGAGTAACATATCATAGGTAGACATGCTTCACTTATCTTGTAGAACCTTAGTTTATTTTTTCTTGCAAATTAGTTTGATTAGTAGCTTTTGGGTTAGTTGATTAGCAACTAATTCCGCCCCTCCTTCCAATACCCGAGATTTTTACTTGCTTTTCATAAAATATAAAAATACAAAAAGAATCATCCTTCACCTTTAGACCTAGTTAAATTAATTCCAATCCTAACGACATTATTCCTGAGTTGAATGATCAATCCCCCGGTACTTGTCACTATACTATACTACAACGATCAGGTACACTGCCTGGTGGGGGTTGTAAGCTTCTTTGAGATCCCTCGAGAGGTAAAGCCTGGTGCGATTCCCACGTATCAGTGCCCAGGGAAGAGCCATATGTTGAGGGATAGGAACGATCTACATGATCCAAGCGTAGTCATGGGTAAGTTTTTCTTAAACCAACACTTAGTTAGAGTTCTATTTGATTCAGGAGCCGATAGGAGTTTCGTATCTATACCTTTTGCCTCTAGACTTAGGACCAAACTCGTAGCTTTATATACCTATTATGAGATATAAATGGCCGACGAAAACTTAGTTAGTACTAACACCGTTATCAAGGGTTGTACCCTAACCTTACTTAACCACCTTTTCGAAATCGATCTCATACCTATTAGACTCGGTAGTTTTGACGTTGTTGTGGGAATGGATTGGTTGTCCAAGAATCAAGCTAAGATTCTTTGTGACACAGTGAGACTTTAACTATCTGAGGAGATCGAAGTAAAACCCGACTTAACTTCATTTCATGTATCAAAACGGAAAGATACATGTCACGAGGTTGTCAAGTCTTCATTTTTCAAGTAATGGAGACTAAGCAAGATGAAAAACAACTGGATGAGATCCCTATAGTCAGGGAATACCCAGAAGTTTTTCCTAAGGATTTACCTGGCTTACCTCCCATTCGTCAGATAGAATTTCTAATCGATTTAATTCCCAGAGCGGCACCTATAGCTCAAGCCCCCTATAGGTTAGCCCCTTCAGAGATGAAGGAACTCTCTGAACAACTCTAGGAATTAACTTATCGAGGTTTCATACTCCCAAGTACATCACCCTGGGGAGCTCCTGTCTTATTCGTAAAGAAGAAAGACAGCTCTATGAGAATGTGTATCGATTATCGTGGATTGAAAAAACTTACTATCAAGAATCGATACCCATTACCAAGGATTGATGACTTATTTGATCAACTTCAAGGATCAAGCGTATATTCAAAGATCGACTTGCGATCAGGTTATCATCAACTGAGAGTGAGGGAAAATGATATCCCTAAGACCGCTGTCAGAACAAGGTATGGGCACTATGAATTTCAAGTTATGCCATTTGGGTTGACAAATGCACCAGCGGTTTTCATGGACCTCATGAACCGGGTGTATAAACCATACTTGGATAAATTTGTCATAGTGTTCATAGATGATATCCTTATCTATTCTCGTAACGAGGAAGAGCATGCTCAACACTTGAGAATAATCCTAGAACTACTTAAGACGGAGAAACTTTATGCAAAGTTCTCTAAGTGTGAGTTCTGGATTAGTGTTGTGCAATTCCTCGGACACTTGATAGATAAACAAGGACTTCGTGTCGATCCAACAAAAATAGAAGCAGTAAAGAATTGGCCGTATCCTACGAATCCTACTGAAATACGACAATTCTTAGGACTCGCGTGTTATTATCGAATGTTTATTGAGGGATTTTCAAAAATAGCTAAACCTTTAACGGAGTTAACCCAGAAAAACAGGAAGTTTGACTAGGAAAAAGACCAAGAGATAGCTTTCCAACTTTTTAAGAGAAAGTTGTGTGAAGCTCCGATCTTAGCATTACCCGAGGGTAACAACAATTTCGTTGTTTACTATGATGCTTCGCATCGAGGTCTTGGAGCAGTATTAATGCAAAAAAATAAGGTTATAGCTTATGCATCAAGACAACTTAAACCACATGAGGAAAACTATACTACACACGATCTAGAATTAGGAGCAGTAGTGTTCGCTCTGAGAATATGGAGACATTATCTGTATGGCACGAAATGTACAGTTTTCACCGATCATAGAAGCCTACAGCATATTCTTAACCAAAAAGAGTTGAACATGAGACAACGTCGTTGGATTGAACTGCTCGCTGATTACGATTGTGAGATTCGTTACCACCCTGGCAAAGCTAATGTAGTAGCAGATGCTTTGAGCCGAAAGGAACGAATCAAACCGATTAGAGTTAGGTCATTAGTAATGACTCTCCATTTGGATTTACCCTCTCGAATACTCAAAGCCTAAAATGAAGCCCTCAAAGAGGATAATCTTAAAATGGAAAGATTATGAGGGATGAATAAGGCTTTTGAGATACGTTCAGACGGAAATCGTTGCATTAGAAATCAGAGATGGTTACCTTATTATGGTAACTTAAGGAACTTAATAATGCACGAGTCCCACAAATCTAAATACTCCATCCATCCGGGTTCTGATAAGATGTATCAGGATCTGAAGAAACACTATTGGTGGCCCGACATGAAAGCATCCATTACTAGATATGTGGGCAAGTGTTTAACATGTTCTAGAGTAAAGGATAATGTCAAAAGCCATCCGGGCTATTGGTACAGCCTGAAATTCCCATTTGGAAGGGGAAAGGATTACGATGGATTTTATCACTAAAATCCCTAGAACATCCAACGGGCATGATACTATTTGGGTAAAAGTAGATCGCCTTACGAAATCAGCTCATTTCATTCCTATACGAGAAACGGATGATATGGGAACCCTTGCTAGGTTGTACCTCAAGGAAATAGTTTCCTGACATGGAGTGCCAATATCTATCATATCTGATCGTGACTCTCAATTCACGTCAAGATTTTGGCAATCTATGCAAAAAGCCCTAGGTACTCAGATAGACATGAGTACGGCATATCATCCGCAGACCGACGGTCAAAGTGAAAGAACTATCCAAACACTCGAGGATATGCTTCGAGCGTGTGTGATAGATTTTGGTAAAGGATGGGAGAAACACTTACCGTTGATCGAATTCTCGTATAATAATAGTTATCACACTAGTATTAAGGCAACACCGTATGAAGCACTTTATGGACGTAAGTGCAGATCCTCTGTCTGCTGGGCCAAAGTTGGAGAAGCGCAACTTACGGGTCCAGAGATAATCCATGAGACTAATAAGAAAATAGTTCAAATCCGACAACGCTTACAATCTGCGAGGGATCGGCAAAAGAGTTATGCCGATATAAGACGTAAGCCTTTATAATTTCAAGTCGGAGACAAGGTTATGTTGAAAGTTTCACCTAGGAAAGGTGTCTTTCGTTTCAGAAAGCAAGGAAAGCTTAATCCGAGATACATCAGACCATTTAAGGTTTTAGAACGAATTGGACCGGTGGTATACCGACTTGAGTTGCCGGATGAACTAGGTAATGTACACGACACGTTTCATGTCTCCAACCTTAAGAAGTGTTTATCGGATGAATCACTCATCATACCTATGAAAGAGCTTCAGTAGGATGATAAGCTCAATTTCATAGAGGAACCAATCGAAATCATGGACCGAGAGGTCAAAAATCTAAAACAATTTAGTTATTTTAAAATATTTATCATTCGAATATCAGAGTTTACAAAATGAGGTCTCAGTGGTTTCAAAGTTTGTTAAATTGGTTTTCAAATGATAGTAAAATTTATAGCCTTCGTAAGAATCCGTGCTCCTCTGTACTATCCTTGCTCATTATGGACCTGAGATAAACACATGCTAAAAATATCAACACAAAGGTTGGTGAGTTCATAGAGTTTTATGGAAAACTATTTATTTTGATAGATTTCAGGAATATTTAGTAATGATAAATACAAACAGTAATGGAACAGGTATTGAGTAATGTTGATTATAATTACAAATAAATCAAATAGATATTCAATCAAATTCAAATAAGGGATCAATAATCTTAACATGAGCTGGAAACTTATGATGCTAATTTAATGAAATATACAATTCAAGTATGGTCAAATTCCTATACAGTTGTATCTAAATATATGTTAAAAACATACATTTCCTTTTGGATATTGCACCAAGCATCGTGACACGCAAAACGTTAACAAAAGACGTGATTTATCAAGTCAATGATAAATTTTGCCCTCTTATAATAGGTGATTTGCCAATTCCTATTTTTGTTCAAATATAGTGTATCACGACTAATACGACTAACCATATGCATATGGCATTCCGTCAAGTATTAGTGGGACATGAGGTCAATCCTTAATAGATTTCGAAGTTGTTCACTATATTCGCGATCACATAACAGTGATTAATGGCTCATGATTGAGGGACTTTATGGCGATAAGGTAACTTAGGCAATATCAAGGTAATAACGGAATCATTCAGGATAGTATAGTATAGTCAAGTATCATGCCACAGTAATCAATTTGGAAACATTATCATCTGAGTATCAGTAATTCAGTTAAGTATTTCGCCAGTAACATATATATATCACATGCCACAATAATCAAATTGGAAACATTATAATATGAGTATCAGTATTTCAGTTAAGTAATTCGCCAGTAACATATATATATATATATATATATATATATATATATATATATATATATATATATATATATATATATATATATATATATATATATATATATATATATCACATGCCACAATAATCAAATTGGAAACATTATAATATGAGTATCAGTATTTCAGTTAAGTAATTCGCCAGTAACATATATATATATATATATATATATATATATATATATATATATATATATATATATATATATATATATATATATATCACATCTTAATTCATAAACCATATCAGATAAATATTAATTAGGAAATTGATTTGAATCATGTAATTTATTCATATACTTATAAAATTATCAAAGTATATGTAAGCATGTATCACCCCCAATGAGTTAAAAACGAGTATTGGAAATGGGGCTATGACTCACCTCGATTGATATTGGAAATGATGAAAAGTAAAGTCGGATGAGATTATGAGAATGATTATGGGAACGTCTTTGATACGGAACCTGATAAATAAATTTATCTAACAATCTAACCAAATACTATTTGGTAAACGAATAACGATAATTCGTTAAGATGAAAAGATGTTATGTGAATGGAATTATTATGTTTATAATAATATGATGAGATGTGCTATTATTTCTAGAGTTTCTCCTTTTTAACCATGATGAAAATAATACGTAATGATAATTAGTTAAAAAGTCGTTATATATATTATTAACGTAAAAAAATAAATAATATATAAATAAAATGTAATAAAAATGCATGTGACGTGATGGGTGACGTAAAATAGAAAATAAAATAAGAATGTCAAATATAATATGTTGGTCCTTGTCCTTTTCCAATTTTTACACTTTTATACTAACGGCGTTAGCGTTACACCGTTAGTCCTTTTTATATATAATTTATAATTACAGTCCACTACATGTCCGATATTACAATCTAAGCTTGGAAATTAATAATATGTCATTTTATAACCTATAGTTTCTGTTCTTACTCTTCTAGTCCTTAGTTTTAACAGTTTGGCAGTTTTAGTCCTTCTAGGCGTTGTCGCGTTACATTTTTAGTCCAAACGTTCAAAAATTATGGGAAAATTATATTAAATTTTCTGGAGCTTATTGAAGCTTATTAAAACTTATTTCAACTGCTTATTTGCAAAAATAGCTTATTTTTCAATAAATGGGCTTTAACGAGCTAAATTTAAGGCCCGTTAGCGTTTAACGATCCGTGAGCGTTGAGACAAGTTGTGCTTATCCCTAGACTCATTTTTAAAGTTATAAAATCATATCAAAAGAGCTTTTTGGTCCAGCTTATACGGAGTGCTTATTTTCAGCTTATTGGGCTTTTCAGTCCCTTAAGCTTTTTATAACTAGTTTTGAAAATGGATTTAATCACTTTACTTTGGCCAATTTAAAGGGTCTAAACGAGCTTATCATTACAAAGTATAAACATGAAACTCTTAGTTTGTAGCAAGGAGAATTAGGTTGTGCAAAAATATAGATATGTTGTTAAGCGAATTTGAGTTTTACATGGCCATTTTAGTCACGATCTGGAACTATTTTCTGGGTAAAAAGACTTAGAAAATTTTATGTTTTCTTATTTTGTACGTGAATATTTATGTTCAAATGGGTTTTGTTTTAAGTATAACAATAAAAGTAACGTGAAGTGGGTGATCTTCATGGTTCCTAGGCCTTCCACAAGGGAGGCTAACCACGACTTGTGTTCTATATATAAAGGTTTGTACATAAAAATGAATAATAAAACTATACGTTCGAAAATTTATTTATATGCGATGCATGGATAATAAAATAACGTCAAGATGAAATCAAGATGATATGGAATGACTTACAACACCTCTAGGGTGGTAGAGAGTCGAGAGTGATGAAGGAAAACACACGGGGAAAACACAACTCGCCATAACCATTTATATGATATATATATATATATATATATATATATATATATATATATATATATATATATATATATATATATATATATATATATATACTCTATATTTCGAATAAGCTTCCAACGGAGAACGTGGGTACTTCTGGTCTTCTTGGGGTTTCTAAATGATGAAAAGGGACTGAGAGACATGCAAGGGAGTTGTGTGGGAGAGGTGGTGATGGAGAAAGGAGTCATACGTATATATAAGTATACGTACGAGTTATATATTGAGTTTTAAGGCATTCACACATGTTTCTACTATTTCGAAGTCAGAGATTGTTGGGATATTATTGAGATTTTACTGTTAATATGACTTTAAGTATTGTGAGATTGAAAGAAGGCAAATGAGAATTGAGTTCTATACATATATGTCGACTAGGGATTTTTCATACATACACGAATTGATAAATCGTATATCACTTGGTCTCTAGCTGATGAAACATGTTTACTAACATGAAAACATGATGGAATAATTATTAGGATCAAGTAGAAACAATCCGGGTTTAAAATGGTTGAGTTTGGAATTTTTATATGTGTCGAATGGGTTGGATTTTGGCCAAACACTTTGCGTCTATTAAACGTATCAAACGTTCTTCTTAGAAGCTCAAACTTGGCATACTAGTTCTTTGGCGGATAGACAATTAGGAGGTATAAAAATACGTATGTGTTGTGTTCAAAAATCGAAAAATACAAGGGCATTTTGGAGGGTCCTAGTCGACTGGAAGAATGAAAATAAAAAGAAAAATTGGGTCCTTGGTGGGCTGGGTGAACAGTAACCGAGAAAAAAAAAGAGTTGGGCTTTTATTAAGGGCCCGTTTGGTTATATTTAGTTTTAATTAAGATTAGTAACTTTTTAATATTTTGTTAAACGTGTCGAGAACTTGTTTCGTCGTTTGGTGAATTCTGTGATATCGTAATCGTGACCATTTAATATAATAAGAAAATTTCAAATTTTCCCGTAAAAATGGTGATTAAAATAATGACAGAGATTAATATATAAAATTAAACGTTGTTAATTATATGGATTTTTGCGAGGTTTTACAGTACCCACATGTCATTCTTAATTTTGTCCCGAAATTCAAATTTAACGTGATTACTTGAGTAAAGAATTTTTGAACAGAGGGTTGTCGAGAGATTGTTATTCCTAAAATTAAGAAAACGTGATTCAGTTAGATTTACTTGTACTAGACAAGACAAAATAACTGATGTATTTAAGGGCTGTGAATATTGAGAATAGTGGTCATGAATAGTAAAATAACGGCTAGTGAATAGTAAATACTAACGGTCATGTCTACTAAAATAAGATAAAGGAAAAAAAAATATTTCCAAACCCTTATAAATACAACTGGCATGCTTGGGTTATCCACACACACACACACACAAAACAATCAATGACTTGCAGACTCCCACATACCCCTGAACAATTTTGATTGTTTATCAAGGCAGAAACTGAGAATAGTGATGTGGATCGCCAAAATGCTATTGTGGAGGCCATTAGGCAGTTTGAGATGGCAAAACAATTGAATCAAGAACTTAGAGAACGCTACGTGAGATGCACAGACATATCGGCGGATAGGAAACGGGTGATTGACAAGTTCTTGCAAGATGAGTGCCGCAAGAATGCTGTTGTTATTGAATCGTTGCGGGCTTGTGTCGGTCAGACCCAGGCCCAAATCTCCAATAAAATTTTTTGGAGTCTTGAAGAAAATTTTGGTGTTGTTAGGGTTGAACAACAACAACAACAACAACAACAACCTCTAGATGGTGCATCGAGTTCATTAGCACCAAGAGTTGCTGAGCAACAACAACAATGGCCTCATCTGGATCACTTCCAGTCAAGCTTTGAGGAAAGTGTGGATGTTGGTGGTGGTGGTTGGACTTTTGACATGGAGCGGGAGCTGAGCAGGTGGGAGGCTCAGATCGAGGAAGAGAGGTTGGCGAATTTTAATCCTTAAGATGATGGTTATGACTCCAACAATCTCTTAGACTTGGGATCACCCAGACTATTTTTGAAGTCTAGGTTTATGTTTGCTAGGTGTTTTTAATTCGGTATTGTTTGTATTGTTTAAGTATATTTTTAATAATATGATGTTTGAATGTTTACGTTGTGAACACAACTTGGAAGAGAACCCATTAGATGTTACGTTTAGATATTTCTCATGAATTATAAAAATCCGTGCGGGTAACCTACCCGTTAAACAAAGAGCTTTGTTGATACCGATTTTTACAAAGAGAAATTTTGGATAAGGACGTAGAGTAAAATTGCCGGATTATCAGCCTTTGGGAATGATGAAAGTCATTTTGTCTTTGTGTAGTAAATAGGGAACGTCTGAGGGTAGGATAGTAGTCTACAGCTACCGCCTTACATATCCCACCTTTTCCTCTTCACAACTCATATTTCTTTCATCCAAAGATTTTAAAATGTCATACACCCATATTGTTCCCATAATTTTGTATGTTGTTGCAGACATCTTCTTGGCTCACATCCCAAAGGAAGATTTGGAGTTTTTGGATTTGATTATAGCACTTCTCGTGCTAATTGTGGTTTTGGCTATTAGTTGTGGATGAAATATGGGGTAAGAGATAGGGGTATTTTTCATCAGCTTGGCAAGCCAACCAATTAGTTTTTCTATGCCTTACCTAGTGATATTTGTAACAATAGCATTACTAATGCTAATTGTATCGTTGTGTTTCGATATACGGGGTTTCTAATGAAATTTAGTGGTTCTTGGTTTCATATGCCTGTTATTTCAGATATAATTAAACCTATTTATCTATATTTCGTTATTTACATAGAGAAGCGTCCCAAACTATGTAACTAAGGAAATATAGACTTATGGTTCAATGATGTATAATTTCTTGATTTGAATAAAATGGCGTCCCAATCCATTCAAATTAAGACATTGTAAATCATATTAAGATTCTGACTTAACATCCATACTAATCGACAAGGTAATTCATGCGCGGATTTTTGGGGATATGAAAAGAGTATGTCATACGCATCTATAAAGATGGGAGTAAGACAATTAAGAAGGATTCGTATAATACTTGAAATAAATAAGGAGTATATATCAATATAATAGAGTGTTGTTGTAGCATAAATTATCTAGAAGTTCCATAATCGTCTGGCAGATGGAAGGCACGGAGAGCGTAAAGGCTATAAAATGTTTTGTTTGTAAAAACGGTTATAGTTCAGATCTAAATTAGACCTGTTTTGCTATAACCAAGGCTCTGATGCCAATCTGTAACACCCCAAATTTTAAAATATTTGCAGCAAAATAAAGATTGGGTGTTACTTCATAGTTCACAGTTCACAGTTTTTCAGTAGAAAATGATTATCAATTTAGTCATTTTAAAATATTTATCATTCGAATATCAGAGTTTACAAAATGAGGTCTCAGTGGTTTCAAAGTTTGTTAAATAGGTTTTCAAATGATAGTAAAATTTATAGCCTTTGTAAGAATCCGTGCTCCTCTGTACCATCCTTGCTCATTATGGACCTGAGATAAACACATGCTAAAAGTATCAACACAAAGGTTGGTGAGTTCATAGAGTTTTATGGAAAACCATTTATTTTGATAGATTTCAGGAATATTTAGTAATGATAAATACAAACAGTAATGGAACAGGTATTGAGTAATGTTGATTATAATCACAAATAAATCAAATAGATATTCAATCAAATTCAAATAAGGGATCAATAATCTTAACATGAGCTGGAAACTCATGATGCTAATTTAATAAAATATACAATTCAAGTATGGTCAAATTCCTATACAGCTGTATCTAAATATATGTTGAAAACATACATTTCCTTATGGATATTGCACCAAGCCTCATGACACGCAAAACATTTACAAAAGATGTGATTTATCAAGTCAATGATAAATTTTGCCCTCTTATAATAGGTGATTTGCCAATTCCTATTTTTGTTCAAATATAGTGTATCACAACTAATACGACTAACCATATGCATATGGCATTCCGTCAAGTATTAGTAGGACAGGAGGTCAATCCTTAACAGGTTTCGAAGCTGTTCACTATATACGCGCTCACATAACAGTGATTAATGGCTCATGATTGAGGGACTTTATGGCGATAAGGTAACTTAAGCAATATCAAGGTAATAATGGAATCATTTAGGATAGTATAGTATAGTATAGTCAAGTATCATGCCACAGTAATCAATTTGGAAACATTATCATCTAAGTATCAGTAATTCAGTTAAGTATTTCGCCAGTAACATATATATATCACATGCCACAATAATCAAATTGGAAACATTATAATATGAGTATCAGTATTTCAGTTAAGTAATTCGCCAGTAACATATATATATCACATGCCACAATAATCAAATTGGAAACATTATAATATGCGTATCAGTATTTTAGTTAAGTAATTCACCAGTAACATATATATATATATATATATATATATATATATATATATATATATATATATATATATATATATATATATATAGTGAAGCATTCAAATGAGAAGCCTAAATTTTGTGAGAACGCGAGAAGCAATCTTAGCCACTCATTTTATCCACCTTTAACTTTAATCTAATGGCTAATATTAGTTAATCAACTTTTTGAAAATTTCTTAAAAAATTTTGAAATATTTTTAAAAAAAAAAATTTGAAAAAAAAAATTTTTCAAAAATTTTTTTTTCGGAAAATTTTTTTTTCCGAAATTTTTTTTTTCGAAAAAAAAAATTTTGAAAATTTTATTTTCGAAAAAAGTTTCGAAATTTTTTTTTTCCAAAAATTTTTTTTTCGAATTTTTTTTTTGAAAAATTGTTTTTTCGAAAAAATTTTTTCGAAAAAAAAATTCCCGAATTTTTTTTCAGAAAAAAATATTTTAGAAACCTTTTTTTCTGAAATTTTTTTTCGTTACATGTGAAAAAAAATTTGGAAATTTTCACGAAATTTTTTTTGTCACGTGTGAAAAAAAAATTCGTCACATGTGAAAAAAAATTTTGAAATTTTCACGAATTTTTTTTTGTCACGTGTGAAAAAAAAAATCGTCACATGTGAAAAAAAATTTCGTCGCATGTAAATTTTTTTTTTCGTCACATGTGAAAAAAAATTCCGTCACATGTGAAAAAAAAAATTCGTCACATGTGAAAAAATAAATCGGAAATTTTTCAAAAAAATTTTGAAAATTTTTCAAAAAAAAATTTGAAAATTTTTTGAAATTTTTTCAAAAAAATTTTCGAAAATTTTTTGAAATTTTTTTGAAAATTTTTTGAAATTTTTCATAAAAAATAGTTAGGTAATAATAGCCATTAGATCAAAGTTTAAAGAGGATAAAATGAATGGCTAGGATTAGTTCTCGTGTTCTCACAAAAATTAGATTTCTCACATAAATGACCCCCTATATATATATATCATATCTTAATTCATAAACCATATCAGATAAATATTAATTAGGAAATTGATTTGAATCATGTAATTTATTCATATACTTATAAAATTATCAAAGTATATGTAAGCATGTATCTCCCCCAATGAGTTAAAAATGAGTATTGGAAATGGGGCTATGACTCACCTCGATTGATATTGGAAATGATGAAAAGTAAAGTCGGATGAGATTATGAGAATGATTATGGGAACGTCTTTGATACGGAACCTGATAAATAAATTTATCTAAGAATCTAACCAAATACTATTTGGTAAACGAATAACGATAATTCGTTAAGGTGAAAAGATGTTATGCGAATGGAATTATTATGTTTATAATAATACGATGAGATGTGCTATTATTTCTAGAGTTTCTCCTTTTTAACCATGATGAAAATAATACGTAATGATAATTAGTTAAAAAGTCGTTATATATATTATTAACGTAAATAAATAAATAATATATAAATAAAATGTAATAAAAATGCATGTGACGTGATAGGTGACGTAAAAAAGAAAATAAAATAAGAATGTCAAATATAATATGTTGGTCCTTGTCCTTTTCCAGTTTTTACACTTTTTATACTAACGGCGTTAGCGTTACACCGTTAGTCCTTTTTATATATAATTTATAATTACAGTCCACTACATGTCCGATATTACAATCTAAGCTTGGAAATTAATAATATGTCATTTTATAACCTATAGTTTCTGTTCTTACTGTTCCAGTCCTTAGTTTTAACAGTTTGGCAGTTTTAGTCCTTCTAGGCGTTGTCGCGTTACATTTTTAGTCCAAACGTTCAAAAATTATGGGAAAAATTATATTAAATTTTCTGGAGCTTATTGAAGCTTATTAAAACTTATTTCAACTGCTTATTTGCAAAAATAGCTTATTTTTCAATAAATGGGCTTTAACGAGCTAAATTTAAGGCCCATTAGCGTTTAACGATCCGTGAGCGTTGAGACAAGTTGTGCTTATCCCTAGACTCATTTTTAAAATTATAAAATCATATCAAAAGAGCTTTTTGGTCCAGCTTATACGGAGTGCTTATTTTCAGCTTATTGGGTGATGAGTGCTTATTCACTCATCCTTTTTAGGCTTTATTTCAGACCAAAAACACCAAATACTTACCAAAAATGCCAAGAGAATGCATGTTTTTGTATTTGTGTATGTGCAGGTACGGATATGAGAAAAATGAACGAAAACAAAGCAAAACCGACAAAAACGAGCACGAGAATGGAAAAAGTGTCAAAAGCCGGAGCCGGGGAAGTCAAATGGTCAAAGTCCAAGCTTAAAAAGTCAAATTCAACCTCAGAGAGTCGTCAAAGTTACATATTTGCTCCCTGGTCAAAGTTTTGAGAATTGGCGAATTTAGTCCCTGCAGTTTCAGAGAATTACACAAATGGTCCCTTGGAATAATATTCAAAGTATGGTCAAAGTCAACCCTCAACTATATGAGAATGGCAAGAATTATCCTTGGGAAGTACTTTGGATAAAACTCAGTTTTGGTCCCTAAGCTTTGAGTTTGTACAAAATTGGTCCTTGTTTGATTTTTACTAATCCTAAACCAACAACACAACCGGATCCACTAAACCCTCTAGCCCAAAATAGACAAAGCCCAACTCCACTTTATCCTTACCCGGTCCACTTCCTAACCGGTCAATTTACCCGGTCAATGCTTAAAAAAATAAAAACCCCCAAATCCTCCATTCCCGCCCCCAAATGAATTACAATACCCAGATTTTTACTGTTTACCAAGAACCCTAGCCTCACTTCCACCAAATTACCCACGATTAATTATAATTACCCAATGATTTAAAGTGTCTAGAAGCTGACAGCTATGTCAGGGATGGCAGAGAATGACACGTGGGCCTATCAGGAGACACACGGAGGATACATCATATCCATCAATCAATCTAACGGATGATATTAATAGATTGGAGGCCAAGGATTAATCAAGGGACGAGATTGGACTTAAAGAAACACAAGATGGTGTGGATTGCCAGCCTGGATACCCAAGACTTCACCTCTCATCAGCTATATAAGCACCTCTCCTCACTCACTTGTAATTTGTCCACTTTTTCATGTATTTAGAAAGGTTTAGACCACATTTTTTTCATTCAGTCTTAATTGTAATTTCAAGCTTCGTACTTCACTTTTCAGTATCAATATAATTTAGATTTTATTTTTAGCTTATTGTCTTTAATTTCAGCTTGATTTATTAAAATTGTTTATTTAGTTTCAATCAATTCTTGTTTGTTTGTTTTATTTAAGCATCTGTTTCACATATATATATATATATATATATATATATATATATATATATATATATATATATATATATATATATATATATATATATATATATATATATATATATATATATATTTGAATAAGCATTCAGCTTATTGTGGAGATTGAGGCAGCCAAGAAGGAGCTCTTGGCCTGTCTAAAGACAGGCTGTGTGGGATTGTCTCTCTGTTTGGCTGAGAGGCTATTCGTAAGTTTTCACTTTTAATTTTCAAAGCTTAAATTTGCATTATAATTGATTTCTTGTGTAGAACCATTTGCATTGCTTGATTATTGTTTAACTTAGGTTATATTGCTTTAATAGTTTAATCTAGTTGCTTTTATATTAGTAGTTGGTTTTAGTTTGATAGTTTCATATCTGTCGTTGCATTATATCTGAATTTCTTTTTGCATTTATTACTTGTGTTTTTGTTAAGCCATTAGATCTTAATTTAAGCTTGTTTGATGGTATAGTTGTTCATTATTCTTCACTGTTTCATTGCTACTTAAATCCTAGATCTGTGATTGGTTGGAAGGTAGTGTTTAAGACCTGTATTTCTGTGTTAATTCAAGTTAGTATAACAGTATTAGAGTGGTAATAGTCTTTGGAATTGTATTGATGATTAGTTGCAACAGTTAAGACCAATAGTTTAGTATTAAAGGGTGTTTGGATTAATAGCCTTCTGTTTGCCCTTGTGGTTATTTTGCTTCATTCCCTGCATAAACAGATGGTATTAGAATAGACTAGGCTGGTTTGACATAAAATAGATAGGTTTCTAAGCTAGTAGACATAATCCCCTTCAAAAACTTCATATCTGTTAGCATAGTGACATGTAGGAGCTGTCATCTTTTCATTTGTTAGGAGTAGTGTGCACTAGGTTTTATCAAGTCATAAAATAGCTTTAGATTACATTTAGGGTCATACTAGATTAGCGGAAACTCAGCTTGGTCAGATTTGCATAGTGCCTTAAAAAGTCAATACCATCAGCAGCCCTGCAGGTTCAAAAGCTGCTGATCTAGGGTAATTCTTATGGTCCATTTAGGTTTAAAATTGAGTTCAGTTTGGTTTTATTAGTTCTCAGTAGGTTAGGTTAGGATTTGCTCCCCTTAGTTTTGTTATATCAGCTTATTAAGTTAGCTTATTAGGCTTATATAGTTGTGTGAATAAGCATATTTTCTGTTTTCATTTTGTTGCCTGCAACTTTGTTTAGTTAATCATAAGCTCAGTTTTGTTGATCATTTGGGTTCTTTAGTACTTATAGTAGTTGTTCTTTGTTAACTTTTGTCTGTGGCTTATTCTGTACACTCATCTGCTTATTGTCCACTTTGCTTATTGGACCTTTTTATGCTCTCATTTGTGTTTCTGTATTCTTATTGGTCTAAAATCTGTTCCATCAAGCTTCATTGAGTCATATAAGCAGTTGGTCAATGTCTGGTCAACTCTGGTCAAGGAGTGCTTATTAATAAGCACTCCAAATAAGCAGTTTCTAGCTTATCGGCATTTTTCTAGCTTATTTTTCTTTTAAAATTTTTTCTTAAGTTCATTTTAATATTTTAGATTTTCTGTAATTTTTTCAAATTTTTCCGACTTCATTTACTATTTTTCTTATTTTATTTTCATTTTTAATCATTTTTAAATACTTTTTAATAAATAAAAAATCCAAAAAAATCAGAAAAATCCCAGAAAAATCCAAAAATATTTTATAAAATTATTTTCATTTATTTTATAATTTTAGAAATTTATTTTGCATTTTTCCCAATTATTTTGAATTAATTTTGAATTTTTAATTAGATTTAATAGTTTTTAATTTCCAAAAATTAAATAAAAAGCCAAAAAAATTAGTTTTTAGTGTTTAAATTACTTTTTAGTTATTTTATAATTTTCAAAATTTAATTTTTATTTTTCTCACTTTATTTTCATTTTCTTTTAATTTTTAATTAGTTAAATTAGTTTTTAATTCATAATAAATCCATAAAAAGTCAAAAAAATATTTTTCTTTTTCTTAAAATTTCCTTTTATCATTTTTGATTTTTGAAAATTATTTCCAAGTCCGTAGGAGTAGCGTAGCTTAAAAGTCGCGTTTTATTTCGTACGTTAACGTTTATTTTTCGTTTTAGCTTACGTTTTCGATTCTACGTTACGTTTTAAGTTTGTTTACTTGAATTACGTGTTTAGTTGATTATTTGTGCTTCATTTACTATTTCATTAGTGTAATCTCATTCAAATCACTTTTTACCACTTTCACGACACGTTTCGCGATTCGGGAATTCGAAATTCCATTCACACCTTCGCTGGGACACGACCCGGGGAAATACTTTCCTAAGCATTTATTCGGTTTAAAATCACTATACTACAAAAAGATTTCATCATTGGGCTTTTCAGTCCATTAAGCTTTTTATAACTAGTTTTGAAAATGGATTTAATCACTTTACTTTGGCCAATTTAAAGGGTCTAAACGAGCTTATCATTACAAAGAATAAACATGAAACTCTTAGTTTGTAGCAAGGAGAATTAGGTTGTGCAAAAATATAGATATGTTGTTAAGCGAATTTGAGTCAAGATCTGGAACTATTTTCTGGGTAAAAAGACTTAGAAAAATTTTATGTTTTCTTATTTTGTACGTGAATATTTATGTTCAAATGGGTTTTGTTTTTAAGTATAACAATAAAAGTAACGTGAAGTGGGTGATCTTCATGGTTCCTAGGCCTTCCACAAGGGAGGCTAACCATGACTTGTGTTCTATATATAAAGGTTTGTACGTAAAAATGAATAATAAAACTATACGTTCGAAAATTTATTTATATGCGATGCATGGATAATAAAATAACGTACAAGATGAAATCAAGATGATATGGAATGACTTACAACACCTCTAGGGTGGTAGAGAGTCAAGAGTGATGAAGGAAAACACACGGGGAAAACATAACTCGCCATAACCATTTATACGATATATATATATATATATATATATATATATATATATACACACACACACACTCTATATTTCGAATAAGCTTCCAATGGATAACGTGGGTACTTCTGGTCTTCTTGGGGTTTCTAAATGATGAAAAGGGACTTAGAAACATGCAAGGGAGTTGTGTGGGAGAGGTGGTGATGGAGAAAGGAGTCATACGTATATATAAGTATACGTACGAGTTATATATTGAGTTTTAAGGCATTCACACATGTTTCTACTATTTCGAAGTCAGAGATTGTTGGGATATTATTGAGATTTTACTGTTAATATGACTTTAAGGATTGTGAGATTGAAAGAAGGCAAATGAGAATTGAGTTCTATACATATATGTCGACTAGGGATTTTTCATACATACACAAATTGATAAATCGTATATCACTTGGTCTCTAGTTGATGAAACATGTTTACTAACATGAAAACATGATGGAATAATTATTAGGATCAAGTAAAAACAATCCGGGTTTAAAATGGTTGAGTTTGGAATTTTTATATGTGTCGAATGGGTTGGATTTTGGCCAAACACTTTGCCTCTATTAAACGTATCAAACGTTCGTCTTAGAAGCTCAAACTTGGCATACTAATTCTTTGGCGGGTAAACAATTAGGAGGTATAAAAATACGTATGTGTTGTGTTCAAAACTCAAAAAATACAAGGGCATTTTGGAGGGTCCTAGTCGACTGGAAGAATGAAAATAAAAAGAAAAATTGGGCCCTTGGAGGGCTGGGTGAACAATAACCGAGAAAAAAAAAAGAGTTGGGCTTAGATTTTATTAAGGGCCCGTTTGGTTATATTTAGTTTTAATTAAGATTAGTAACTTTTTAATATTTTGTTAAACGTGTCGAGAACTTGTTTCATCGTTTGGTGAATTCTGTGATATCGTAATCGTGACCATTTAATATAATAAGAAAATTTCAAATTTTCCCGTAAAAATGGTGATTAAAATAAAGACAGAGATTAATATATAAAATTAAACGTTGTTAATTATATGGATTTTTGCGAGGTTTTACACACTAACTTCCCCACTAACTCCCTTTAGGTTAGCAATGCCACACTAACTTAACTTAGGCCCTCACTAAACATAATCTAGGTTAGAAATACCTATAGCTATTTCCTGAGTAAAATTTTTGCTTTGCTATACTACTATTGCTTAACTAACTTCTAGACAAGCTCACGCATCCACCTATGCCAACCACCACTATGTTTACTTAATGTAAACATCCAGGTATGTCAAGTCAAGGTTACAAACACATTTTCACTAAGTAAACTATCACTCTAATACACAATACTCACTAGAAAACCCTAAATGCACCTATGTGTTCCCGGTTAGCTTTAAAACCCTAATTGCTTATCTGAACTAACTTGAAAGTGTTTAAGGCTTAGGTATGAGTTACATTAGTTACCTTAGGACATATTAAACTCCCTAGATCATAGTATAACCCTCTAGAACCTAGGTATAAGTCCCTTAAGCACAAAACCCTAATTAGGTCATAACTTCCCGAAACTAGGTCTAAACTATCCCAAATCTTTACCATAAGTTATCACCACTTAGTATAAGCCTCCTAGGACATTATATTAGTTACTAAACACCCTTAGGACCCTGAATTAGGCACTAAACCCTAGGCAATACCCTAAACTCTCACTAGACAAAACTAGGTTAAAATTAAACCTAAACACCTAAACTAAGATACTTAAGCACCTCAAATCAACCAAGAAACCACCCTAAGCACACACCATAGCACCTCTAAAACACCCAAGAAAGTAGGTGGATCACCTACTTGTCACCACCTTTAGCCTTACGGCTCACTATGGCCACAACCGGCCTAGGCAGCCCCCTACCTACACCCTAGCTCACCTTAGTCACCCTCTAGACCCTCCACACCACCCTCTAGCTCAGCTTACTCAACCCCCCCCCCCTCCACGATACCTAGCACCCATTTCTTGGTCGCTACTCCATACACGACCTATAAATACCCCTCTCATCTCACCACTTCACTTCACACCTCCTCTCCTCTTTACCTTACATTAGTTCTGTAGTATAAGGCCCCTAGGAACCATAGAAGTCGAGTACTAGAGCCTAAACCTTGTTGAGTTGTAGTTTTGAGTCGAGAAAACCCTAGTTGTCTCGTTACACCTCCCACCACCTAGGTAAGCCTCACCTTTGAATCTAATAGCCTTATAATAGACCTAGGACACTTAGAGCATGCATTAGAAACCCTAGGATAGCCTTGACCATTTTATTTTAGAAGTTTTCTATTTAAAACCTTATAAATAGATAATTAGGTATTTATATGATTAAATGCTATATTATGTGCTATAATCTGGTTTATGTGACTTAGTTAAACATATATTAACTAATCATAAGCTTAGAAACTTAAAAAGCTCATTAGAATATAATATACCTAAAGTTAGGACTGGTTTTGCAAAACTTTACATGCATAGGGGTATATATTGTAAATTCTGAAACTATAAAGTATAAGGAATGTTTTTGACATTACTTGAAAGTTATAAGTACATTGATCCCTTTTGCAAAGTTTTAAAACCTTAAGATAATAAGAAAAATGAAAAATAAACTTAAAAGGACTAAATTTGCAAATATTATAAAGTTAAGGGTAAAAATGGTAATTATTGAAAGTTAGTATAGTTTAGGGACCATTTTTGCCATTTCTCTTAGAAATATAAGTATCGGGACTAGTTGTGTAAAATGTAGAAAGTTATATGCCTAAATGTTATACGTTTATAAGTTTAGGGTAGAAAACGTAAATATATAAACTTGAAGGTTTAAATGGATTATTTTCATATAAAATATAAAAACCTATTTTTGAGTTAGAAACATAACACAATACTAGGGAGCTTCATGTGAAGAGTACCATGTGGATATTTCGTTTTGACGAGTTTGCTGGGTTTATGAATTAAAGTACCCTGGCTCCTCAAACGATTATTGCATGTACTTCTGAATTATGATGGCCCGAACGGTGTTATGCTATAACTAAAACTTAATAACAACATAACTCAATAGTAGGGAGCTTCATGTGAGGAATATTAACTTCTGAATTATGATGGCCCGAACGGTATTATATTGATAACATAATACAATAGTAGGGAGCTTCATGTGAGGAGTCATATACTTCTGAATTATGATGGCCCGAATGGTGTTATGTTATATCTATAAACCCTAAGAGTAATTAATTAAAAACCTAGACTAAGACTTGACATACACACACCCACCTACACTACCCCAAGATGCGTGAGTAAGCTGTCTAAACCCTACCCTACTTACCTTAGACCCAGGTGAGTTTTCATAGCCTCACTTTTAAATGCTTTACAACCCTGTGAGAAGGATACGTGCTTTAAATCGAATACAAGTCTTTTTCTTTGCTTGTTGCACGAGTAAACTATCCGCCACCCCTACACAACAAAATTCATGAATCTAATCGCTTGTAATATTTTACACAAGTGAACGCGAATATAATATATAGATCTATTGGAGTTTGACAACTCCCGTTGGTACTATCTCTCACTGGAGAGTACCAATACGTATTATATTTGAACCCTCACTGAAGGATTAACTTTGGCAAGTTATCCTTCCCATCCCCTCATGGTTGGGTCTGCAGCCCCCATGACCCGGATTGTTAATGTGTGGTTCATGAGCTTATTGCAATACACCAGCTATCACTAAAAATTTTCACACATAGGGTTTAAGCTGAACCATGTGGAGCTTGTATTCACACACCATAACTACTTAAACCTATGACTCTCACTCAACATTCGTGTTGACTTTTTAGCATGTTATCCTAGGTAAATGAGCTCTTTAGCAACCCTAGCACAGAGAAGTACTGGATATAAGGATGTCCAGTATAGTTATCATTCATCAGTTTTGCCTTAAAACGCATCTTTTGGGACCTCTCTTTTGGTAAAAGTATGTCTTTTACTGTAAAAACTCTGATGAATAAATGAATGATAACACCTTTTTTCTAAAATGTCTCTTTTCAAGTCATTTTCTATTATCTTGTCTTTGTTTCCATGAGTAATACCCAAACACTTAATCCGCTGCGATCAGTGAAAAATGGGGATGTTACAATGTATGCTTTAAGAATGTCATCTTTATATGATTTTCGTAATCAATGTTTGAATAAACGTTAGCATATTATCCAAATTACATTGATTCAAATAAAAGTAGAAACCTTCACTAATAAAATACAAACCACTTAACATAAAGCAAGATAAACACAATCATCTTATTTGTTGGGTTGAGCAACATACAATTGTGCCACTCCATCAGAAGCACTACAAGCACATTCAACAAAAAACAATACCTCATCATCTTCAGTGATGTCAATACGATAGTTAAATGAAGCCAACTTACATGAAAATTAATTGGACATTCGGATCTAAATTGAATTTCTTCACCACCAACCCAACTAACCCTGAGTATGTCATATCATTATACATAATGACACCTCGATGCTGATCATCAAAATGTAACACACATTTGAACTTCTTAATATTACTATTCATGGCTACTCTATAGAGAAGTAACAAGTCTATGTATATTTCAAATCATAGGTAGCTTATAAAGTGAAGGACGACAATTTTTTTTTAGTATTGACATTGAGATGACAACTCAATGACAATGTCGTGTTCGCTTAAAATTTTACACGAAATATGACATTGATACGACTATTCAATTTTTAAGTACTTACATTGAGATGACAAATCAATGACAATGTCATGTTCGCTTATAATCTTACACGAAATATGACATTGATTTTACTACTCAATGACCTACATATTATCGTTTTTCAAAATTTTGCATTTGGTTCCAGAGTATTTTAAAATTATAAATTATACTGGAGGCCAAGGCATGGTGATAACAATAGTTATTTCCAGAGTCTTTTTTCAAAAGATTACACATATGGCTAATTTATGGTGGAAAGATGAAGAAAATTTGTTGGCTGAAGTTTGGTGTGAAGTTTCCCAAGAACAACACGGCCAGAAAGATCACACATTTTGGAATCGGGTTGTAGACATGTTCAACAATCAGAATCAGGGTGACAACCGCAACAAACATATGCTTGTTGGTAAATGGAAAACACTGAACTTGGAATGTAAAAGTTTCAACGCTATTTACAGGGAGGTGCTTATGAATAGGGCGGTAAATGCCAATGATCGTCTCGCCACAACAAAGACCATATATGAGCAATGTAATGGTGGGAAAAGCTTCAAATATGTTCACGTGTGGGAGGTTTTGATAAACCAACCCATATGGCTACTTTATGGTTAACAGTCTTGTATGATTTAGTTTCGTTCTTAACTATTTCCGTATCGTTTTTAATATGTTGTAATGTTACTTTATGTTTGTCCTACAAAATCCTCCAACAGCGAGGTAAGGTGCATAAAACTATCCTGAATAAAAAAAATAAACTTTGAATAATCTATGCACCGTTCTATTTCATCATACATCGTCCCGAAATAATGCAATATTGGCTTCTTGGTCTAGATTGGAATTCCTAAATAATAATAATAATAATAATAATAATAATAATAATAATAATAATAATAATAATAAAATTCGTGTGTCTCGTGTATTAGCTTCTTAGTCTAGATTGGAATTCCTGACAAACCTTAGTCGATCTAGATTGGAATTGCACTGAACATGCCATCCCAAAAAAAAAAAAAAAAAAAAAAAAAAAAAAAAAAAAAAAAAAAAAAAAACTCGTGTATATAATACACGAGTTTTTTTTTTTTTTTTTTTTTTTTTTTTTTTTTTTTTTTTAATTTTATTAATTTTTTTATGTGCATGTCGTGTAGATGTAAAATGTCGTGTTTTGTAGAATCATGTTTCGCCACGTATATGTCATGTATGTCGGAAATATATATACGCGACATGTTGGGGTAGATTTGTAATGGACAAAAAGTTTGGGTAGTTGCAGACACAACCCCTTCAGCAAGGGCTCTGCCGTAATTTTGCATAAAGATATATTTGTAATTTTAGAATAAAATAAGAAAATATCTCCGCCTAACAATATACTTGCATTGGACACATGTTACAAAAGAGGTGGAGTAGCATGACTAAATTGAATTGAGAAATGGTTGCAAATGGTCACCAACTCATGGTGTTTTTATTATTATTATTATTATTATTATTATTATTATTATTATTTAAACATTAGTAATTACAGTAACTCTAAAATCAATTACTGCACCTATAAAAACCAGCCACGTGGATATTAAACATAATTTTAATTTTTTCGCACAGCTCCGTTTTGAGCAACTCACCAACAAACAGCACTTTGATCCCTCCGGGCGCACGTTATCAAAACCATACCCGCTTTCAGCTCACATTAGCACCACAATGTCAATGTTGTTATCCTACGCACCCCGTCCTTCTTCTCCAATAAACCTAGGGCTTGTTATTCTTATTCTCTCATTATACTCGTATACGTCTCAATTTTCATCATCATTATCACTAAATTGCAGGTTTTCATCACCGTATGGACTCCGATCGTAACTACTCAAATCTCTTCAATTTAGAGGTATAATTTGTTTTGATTAAATTTTGTGTTTTTTGGGGTTTAATTGTAGCTTAATTGATGATAATTTCTGTTTCGCTGTGACGTGATCGTTTTCTGCTTGTTATTTGTAGTCTATGACGAAATTTCAACTACCGAATGAGAGCGGAAGTAGCCGAGGTAGAATTACGGCTATAAATGAATGTATAGTTAAATAAATGAATGTAAATTAGTTATTTTGTATTATAAGCGTATGTTTGGTCGCAGTTAGCGGTAGCTGTTTGTTTTATACAAGTGTTTGGTAAGTAGTTGTATAAGTGATTATAAAATGTAAAATGACATAAAAGCTAAACGCTTCTTCAAGTAGTATTTTGAAAAGTATCGTGTTTAAAAAGAACAAAACAAAACACTAAACGTTCCTTACCAATAGAGGACTAGAGGTTGCACGAATGCCTTATGCATCCATGCGACCTCCTCACACTTAAACCTATAGAATTTCGACATGTGGCAAAAGAACTGGTGGAGGTCACATGAATTGGCTTGGGACCTGCCTGTGTGGCCCAATAAAATAGTTGACCTGGTGGACAAATTTGAAAACGTATTGAATTTAGTCCCTTTTTTTAATACTCGACGGTGTATATGGCCTTTACCGTAATTTTATCTTAAATAAATATGGTTATTGAAGTTAAGTGATTTTTGATTATTGGTAGGTGTAGTAATGACGGAGCGAAGTAATGTGATGAATTTGGAAAAGAGGAAGAGGGAGAATTTGTATAGTAGTGACGAGGATCGGGATGGTGGTTATGATGCTTACATTACTGAGGAGAGGTATCGAGCTATGCTTGGTGAGCATGTGAAAAAGTATAAGAGAAGGCATATGAGTAATAATCTGTCGGCTTCTGGTTCTGCACGCGATGGTCGTCCAGGTGGAAGAGTTAAGATTGAGACATATTCTACAGAATATGGCAGGAATAGGTTTGTGTTGTTTAAAGTTTAGATGAGTGATATGGTACGTAAATTGCACTATGAGTCTATTACTGAGATGCTTTTCTTATAATCTGCAGGTCGGTTTATGAACCTGCCTATTTGGATATTGTGGACGGTGTTACGTACAAGCTTCCTCCGACTTATGAAATGTTGGCTACTTCATTAAATTTACCAAGGGCGTTGGAGATGCAATTGGAGGAGTTTCACCTTTCCGGCACTCTTGATTTGGGCTCGTTAACTTCACTGATGTCTGCCGATAGAAAGTCTGGCTCCAGGAGTGGATCAGGGATGAGTGAGCCGAAACCGCAATATGAATCTCTTTTGGAAAAATTAAGTTCCACCCAAAAGTTTAGTCTTAAAGTGACTGACGCTGCATTGGATTCATATTCCGCTCCGGAGGGAGCAGCTGGTGGGTTTAGGCGGTTTATTATGTCGGAAAGTGGGGTGCTGCAGGTGCACTATGTGAAGGTGTTAGAGAAAGGTGACACGTACGAGGTTTGACTTTTGTGCCTAGATGCTGCTTTTTATGATTTATTATGCTTTGTTGACTTATGTTATTTTGTTTACTTATATGCTTCGTAAATCGTTTGAGCTTCAGATTATTGAACGTAGTCTACCTAAGAAACCGGACAAGAAAGATCCATCTGTGATTGAGAAAGAGGAGATGGATAGAGTTGATAGATATTGGATGAACATGGTCGGAAAAGACATACCAAAACATCACCGGTTTTTTATCAACTTTCATAGAAAGCAGTTAACTGATGCGAAGCGGTTTTCTGAGAACTGTCAAAGAGAGGTAGGCATAGAAACTCTGATTCGTTTTCGGCATAGTATTTTTATGCCACTCGTATTTTGTTGAATCTGCAAGCTGTTTTCAAAATTCAGTTATATAGTTTTGCGTGTGATCATTTCAGTTTGGCATGCTTAAGATTTTGTTTTATCCTTCCAGGTAAAGATGAAGATGAGCAGATCACTTAAGTTAATGAGAGGTGCTTCAATTCGCACAAGGAAACTGGCAAGGGATATGTTGGTGTTTTGGAAGAGAGTGGACAAAGAAATGGTAATAATATTTTGGTCTAGCTTATTAGACATAACTGCCAACGTGATTCTAAATAAGAAGGTTGAAAAAACTGTTTTTTTACCAAGTGGAGTTCTTTGTATTCGTTTACAAGGAAGTCTTAGGTAGTTCTACAATAAAAAAGCAAAATGATGTGCTTATTTGATTATCTTTTTTTGATTTTGTCCTATCTATTGATGTCCGACAGTTTTAATATATATTTCGACAACAGATGGTTCTGTTTTTCATGTGGGCATTGGTATGAATCATCATAGATATTTCGACCTGCATTATTTATATCAGATAGTAGGATATAGTGAGCACTTGTCGGTTGTCATTGACTTGACTATGTTTTCTGGGTTTCAGTACTACATACTTTGGCTGATATTTCAGCATTGATACATAACTATTAAAGAAATAAAAGCTATTTTGTATTCCATATAAAAAGAGGAAAGAATGTTTTACTCTTCTTATTGGCCTATAATTGGGAGGGGGGGGTGGGGGGGGGGGGGGGGGGGGGGGGGGGGTCATCATGTTAGCAGTTGAGTGCAGCAAAGGGCCAGATACATAAGGACTTCATAGTTCATACAGTTAAATTGCTTTATTTAAGGACCGACAATGCAACAAGAAAATCACACATTGAAGAATGGTCCAGGGACAATTTGTAATTCACTTTTGTAAATTAGACGAACACACTTGTGTAATGCAATGCTGTTTTCGGCTAACCTTTGCTTGGGGAATGGGTAATGATTTCACTGATTATCAATCTTTCCTTCAGGTTGAGGTGAGGAAAAGAGAAGAAAAAGAAGCTGCTGAAGCTTTGAAGCGTGAACAGGAGCTTCGTGAAGCCAGGCGACAAGAGCAGAGATTAAACTTTTTGCTGTCCCAGACAGAACTCTATGGCCACTTCATGCAGAACAAGTCAGCTTCCCAGACAACTGGGATTTTAGCCAAAAAGGATCATATGGATGACCAAGAAGGAATCATAGGTTCTTCAGAAGATGATGCAAATGAAGAAGATCCTGAAGAGGTTGAAATGAAAATGGAGGCCCTGAAAGCAGCCCAAGACGCGTACTCGAAGCAGCAGAAGATCACAAGCGCATTTGATGATGAATATATGAGGTTGCGTCAAGCTTCAGGAGTTGAGGACCCTGAAGAACAAGCTTCAGTTGCTGGATCTAGCAACATAGATTTGTTGAACCCGTATGTTATTTATTTTTCACTTCGCTCTTCCTTTCTGTTCTCGTTACGGGAGTTTATCAACTTATGTGGGTACCATAATTTTCAGCTCAACTATGCCCGTAGCATCCTCTGTAGAGACACCAAAATTATTTAAGGGTACTCTGAAAGAGTATCAGCTAAAAGGTCTACAGTGGCTAGTGAATTGTTATGAGCAGGTAATTAAGTGGTCCCTACTCCCAATAGGAGATGTTCAATCCCTCTTTCTCTCTCTATATGTAATTATTGGCCCCCCCCCTCCCTCCCTCTCTCCCCTTTCTTGCTTACCCATTGTCTTGCTGAACTGGCCTCTGTTGTCTGAAGGGCCTAAATGGTATACTTGCTGACGAGATGGGTCTTGGGAAGACTATCCAAGCAATGGCATTCTTGGCTCATTTGGCTGAAGTAAGTGGTTTAGACTTTAGACTATCAGTGCTTCGGGTTTCATCTCATCTGCCCTCCTCTAATCTTCTGTCTTTTCGAGCTCTACTTCACTCTTTCTGCTCCCTGCTATGTAGTTGTAATAACATTCATTATGCATTGCAGGAGAAAAATATATGGGGGCCATTTTTGGTTGTTGCACCTACTTCTGTATTGAACAACTGGGCTGATGAAATCAGTCGCTTCTGCCCCGACTTAAAAACACTTCCTTATTGGGGTGGTATTCAAGATCGGACAGTACTTAGGAAAAAGATTAATCCAAAGCGACTTTATCGTAGGTACTCATCTGTCATCGTGGTTCTTATCTTTACGTATATCGATAGTTTTGATTCTTTTTAAGATAGGTTACATTTAGTTGCATATTAAGAAATAAATAAAACATTTTGCATTCACAGACAATTTCATTCGGTTTACTTCCTAAACAATCTGAATGGTTTTGCATCTAGGCTTCAGACGTTTCCTCTTTAGTTTTTACTCTAAACAATTGAATAACCCCCAAGTTTTTCAGTATCCAACGTGCACAGAACTGCATTTCACTAAATTTTACTTGACAGGGATGCTGGATTTCACATTCTCATTACCAGCTACCAACTCCTTGTGTCGGATGAGAAGTATTTCAGACGTGTGAAATGGCAGTATATGGTCCTGGATGAAGCTCAGGCAATAAAAAGTTCTACCAGGTAAAAAGGATCAGATTTAAATTGTCTGACCATGTTAGTATCATGAAGTATAAACTGATACTAACATGGTATATGTGGGGTCCTTAAATTGCATGGTGGTCAATTATACAGATCTCACACTCCTATATATCAGTAATGAACCTTTTTTTAAGTGTGAGACATACATTCAATGGTTTTTTCAAAAATATACATGCCTGTGCATTTTCCTAGATTATGGTGTGCTTTCGGGCCAAGAAATTTCACTTTTGGACCAGTGTGTGCGTATATTTCTTACTGTATTTTGTTTAATTGTGCCTGCAGTATAAGGTGGAAGACACTACTTAGTTTTAATTGTCGAAACCGTCTGCTTCTGACTGGAACACCTGTCCAGAACAACATGGCTGAGTTGTGGGCTCTTCTTCATTTCATCATGCCTACTCTATTTGACAGCCATGAACAATTTAGTGAGTGGTTTTCTAAAGGGTACGATTTATATGACTAATTCCTCGTGTATTTCACATATTTCACAATACTAAGAATTGTCTGGCTGATCATGTTTTACCGCGTATGCATCAGTATTGAAAACCATGCAGAACATGGTGGGACTTTAAACGAGCACCAACTTAGCAGACTGGTAAGTAATGATTACTTAATGATTCTGATAACTTTGAGGATAAGTTATTACATTTAAGAGGACTGTATCACAGAGCAATACATTATTTAATTGTTGATTATAGTTGTGCCTGTTTACTTTTTGAAGATGAGAAAGGAATGATCATAGCTTGGAATAATGTTTTATTTTCTTTTTACTGATTTTTGTGTAGTGTTGTCATTTTTCTTTAATCGGTCTTGCTATGCTGGGTATAGTTTTCTGGGAGTCACACTCACACATAGGTCCAATGTTCATCAGACACAACTTGGTTTTATATTGAAAGCAGAATGTTCTCAAAACACAACATAATGATCTAATTTTTTATTTAGTCCCTGCTAGTGTACCTATTTAGGCTACTCTTTCGTATCAGCAACTAACTCTGTAAATGTATTCTGTCTGTGGTCGTATATAAGTGCATTTGTTTCCTCCAAATATTTTAACTCTTTGTATTCATGAAGTTATCACCATATTATTTTACCTTATTTTTGGTGCTCTTAATTTTACCAGCATGCCATCTTGAAGCCTTTCATGTTGCGTCGTATAAAGAAGGATGTGGTTTCCGAGTTAACTAAGAAGACTGAAATTACGGTGCATTGCAAGTTGAGTTCACGTCAACAGGCTTTTTACCAAGCTATAAAGAACAAGATATCTCTTGCGGAGTTGTTTGACAGTAACCGTGGTCAGCTTAATGAGAAAAAGTTCATGAACTTGATGAACATCGTCATCCAATTGAGAAAGGCAATTTTTCTTCTTTCTCTTTTGGTTTGAAAAACACCCTTGGAGTGTCATCTTATTTCTTTTTTACTTAACATGTTCCTCCTATACCTTGTGATGACAGGTGTGTAACCATCCCGAGTTATTTGAGAGAAATGAAGGAAGCTCGTCTTTCTATTTTGGAGATATCGCGAATCCACTTCTTCCACCTCCGTTTGGGGAACTTGAGAATGTATACTACTCTGGTAGTAAGAATCCTATTACATACAAGGTAATTACTGGTTTTGTTTTGTTTAAAAATGGCATCCTTCACTCTAACTAGAGTCACTAGTATCTATGGTGGTCATGCTCTCCTAAAAACTCAAGTGACCAAATCATGTGATAGGGTAATTGTGGATATTATGAAATTAAGTCAGACAGCAAAGTTAGTTTTATTTTTGAATAGTAACTGCAATTTTAGAACAATCTATATGGAAAAATGTAATAATTGAATTCTCTCATAAACTCTGAATACGTATCACTTGACTGCTATTAATGTTTCCACCACTAGGCACCGCATTTACACAAGTCACTGCACATTTAAAGTTAGTACGGTTGTCCTTCATTTTATTAACCTCGTTTCTGTGACAAATAGTATCCAACCTTGACCACCTTGAATGATAAGGTACATTAGTTTGATGCTCTTTGTACCTTGCCAATTACAATAATTCGAAGATATCAAATTTAATAATTCTTATATTCGACAAACAATTCCTTTCACGAGTATATATCACAAGAAAGAGAGTGAAAAGTAGGTTTTGTACTATACTTTTCTTACCTGTTACCCAAATATGAAAAGACTGACTGCATTTGTTTAAACTTTAAATTGAAAATTTTGATTGTATATTGAACTAGCTCCAGGCCCACCCGCTGCACGGCTACCTTTTATATATCTTCAAGAAAAATATTAGTAGTAGAGTTTTTAGGATATTGATACAAAAAACATAAAACAAAACTCTTCTAAATCATAATTCTAACAACACATTTGACATTAAAAATTTACTAAAAAAGTTAAAAGCATACATATAAGAAATATTCATAATCTATGACGCACCTCTTGATACACAACGTTTGTTGTAGTATTGGTGTAGTTACCATCTTTGTCACAACACAACACCTTAAGATAAAGTTAGGAACATAGTTTTAAAGATATCACTAAACTTAATATAATATTCACAATAAAATTAAGTTTCTGTGAGTCATAATCGTAAAAGGAAAAAAAGATACATATCCATTACAGTTGGTCATAAGGAAAACGAACAAAAATACTCGATCTGTGAACAAAATTGGTAGGGAGTTTGGTCAGAAGAATAGAAAATTTTTGCTCACACCTTGTGTATCCTCCCTCTAAAACATTCTTTTGCATATTTATTTCAAATGACGCATTGACGCCCGGCCCTTAATCCATTATGTTTTTTGTTTGCCTGTTCTTTCTTTTAAGTCAAACTTATATTCTTTTTTGTCAATCTAATTATAAACAGGACTCCAAAATGAAGTGCTAATTCCTAATTTTGTTTGCAGGTACCTAAACTAATTTACCAGGAAGTTTTGCGAAGTTCAGGTGACTTCTCATCACGGGGAAAGCATGTTATCAAGAGAGAGTTTTTTGAGAAACATTTTAACGTATTATCCCCAGTAAACATTTATCAATCCATATTCAAGCAAGATGAACATAGATCCTCCACTATAAATGGAGCATTTGGATTTACTCGATTAATTAATCTGTCCCCAGCAGAAACATCATTCGTAGCTAATTCTTCTTTGATGGAAAGGTTATTGTTTTCTGTTGCTTTGGATGGAGTCATGGACTTGATAACAGAAAGTGAATACTATGATGATGAGTGCCATCATATTGGAAAGGAAAAAGTTAGAGCAGTTATGAGAATGTTACTTATGCCATCAAAGTCGAAAATGGATGTCCTTAGACAGAGACTGGCAACAGGGCCCACAGATGCTCCATATGAGGGTTTGGTGCTATCACATGAGGATAGACTTGCATCCGATGTTCGACTTCTTCATTCAGCTTTCACTTTCATTCCACCAATAAGGGCTCCTCCTGTAAGTGCTATTAATGAATTGTATGTACAGTGGGTGGGTTGTTGTACATTCTCAAAACGGGTAATTATTTTCTAGTAGTTGGATCAAGTTCACACATGCACTCTATGTAAAGCATCTAAATAGCTATAGTGTGTCAAATAGGATTAGAGAACTGACATTGTCAACAATAGACCTATTTTTCTTTACTTAAATGGTTTGGGAAAAATACACCTAGGGCGACTCTCAATCAATTTATTTTCTTAATTTGGAGAGAGAAAACATAACCTGAAATGAGTCGTTATTAATAAATGGGTTAAACTTGCTACCTTTAATGAATTTCAAAGTGTTCATAGCTGTTATTAAAGACACACCTAGACAAATCTGGCATGTGCTAAACAGTTTTTATCAATAGGCATGTGACTTTATGGAGCCGACATTAGCTGGTCTACTTGAGCTGATATCAATTGGACTTTTTGCATGGAATAATTACTTCTAATAGATCATTCAGTACTTCAGCTCCAATGATTTTATATTAGTTCAATGGAGCTTATCTCAGCATTTAACCAGCTGCTTTTGAAATCACTGTTTATAGCTATAATCATTACGACAAAGATAGGTAGATAAAATTCTCAAAGTGAACTCTTTATATGGCAGTAGTGTAGTATGTCTAGATAGTGATGCTGCACAAGTGGCAAATCTGCTATCCTGGTTTTTATGCCTTTTAATGTATCAACTGACTTTGCTCCTTACATGATTGTTAGATTGATGCTGACTGCGCGGATAGAGATTTTGCGTACAGAAAGGTTGAGGAGCTACACCATCCTTGGATTAAGAGATTATTACTTGGCTTTGCACGCACCTCTGCCTCTAGTGGACCTAGAAAACCAGATGGTGGTCCTCACCATCTGATAGAGGAAATTGACAAAGAACTACCTGTTCTGCAACCCGCTCTCCAGCTCACTCACCAGATCTTTGGTTCCTGCCCGCCGATGCAGAGCTTTGATCCTGCAAAGATGCTCACAGTATGAAGTTCCAACATTCCATCTACTTAAAACTTCTTGCATGCTCTAGTAAATATGTTTACTTTGTCCATATCCGGTCATGTGCTAACTTAAACCATGACTTATCATTTAGGACTCAGGGAAACTTCAAACACTGGATATACTCTTGAAGCGCTTGCGTGCAGGAAATCACCGTGTTCTCCTATTTGCACAAATGACCAAGATGTTGAATATTATTGAGGTATCATTAACTAAAGGTTTTCACTTATCTTTTGGTGTCCAATATCTCTAATACCATACCACGGTTTTTGTTTATGGAGCGTTTTATGGACCTGTTGAGTCTTTTTGGACAACTTTTTTGCTATTTCCTTGAGTTAGTTTGACACTCTCTCTTCTTAATGGTTACTCTCGCTGTCATACATTTGCCTGCAGGACTACATGAACTACAGGAAGTACAAATATTTAAGGCTTGATGGATCTTCTACCATAACGGACCGTCGGGACATGGTCAAAGATTTCCAACTGCGGTTAGAAGATTATTTCATCCTGCATTATATTCTTTCCTATTGCTTCACTTTCCTTTTGGGTATCCCATAATTTACTCATTTAATCATTGGGACACTCGACCTGCAAATACATTTAAATGATCCTCTTTTACTCTAAATTAAGGAGCATTCTTTGAATGCTAATACATAGAGCTTCTTGCTGCGCATGTTGGATTATATTTTGTTATAATAAGATGGACTATCGAGGGAGTATATTTTCAGTATATGGGGCTCCTACAAGTCTACAACATATGCATGTCACTTAGTTAACAATTGTTTTCTACTTGTAGGAGTGATATTTTTGTATTCTTACTGAGCACAAGAGCTGGAGGGGTGGGTATCAATTTGACTGCTGCTGACACAGTCATATTTTATGAAAGTGATTGGAATCCAACATTGGATCTGCAAGCGATGGATAGGGCTCATCGACTGGGTCAGACTAAAGATGTTAGTTTCCTCTTGATTAACTTTTATTGCTTTTTTCGCACATAAACTTTAAGCCTTATGACAAAATGTCTGGAACATATAGAATAATCTTGTTTGTGCTAACTCTCTCTGATAGATTGTTCTTGATTCAACAGAATTTAAACAATTTTCTTCTTATTTAATGCAAGTGTCTCACTGAGTTATCTGTTCAACAGTTGGGTTCAATAAATATAGTGTACCAGTGCCAGTGCCAGCACTTATTGTGCATTTGGTTAGATTTGGAAATAAAAACCTTTTTGAAAGGAAACATGTCAATTCAGTTGGTATTTTATTGGGTAATGGTTCAGTTACAGAATGTCCTAGGTCATTTTATGTGAAAGAGATTGAGTTATCATTAAACTTAAATAGTTTTTGTAATCATATTTAAAACATGACCTATCTACATGCATTCGATGGCACATAGAAATTACCTGTATGGACCAATTAATCTGTTATCGAACCAATCTGTTTCACGGTACCTACAACTGGTCTCAACCGAGAATAAGAATGCCAAGTAGAATTCAGTATTTCAGTTTCATACACTATTTGGAATAATCTTGTTTTAAGACTTTATCGAGTCCTTGTGGTTCTGGGATATATAACTGACTCATTCAAACTTGTATTTTTACAATGTAGGTTACAGTATATAGGTTAATTTGCAAAGAAACAGTTGAAGAAAAGATTTTACACCGAGCTAGCCAGAAAAGTACCGTGCAGCAACTTGTCATGACTGGTGGTCACATACAGGGTGACTTGTTAGCTCCTGAGGATGTTCTCTCTTTATTAATTGACGATCCACAAATGGAGAAGAAGCTAAGAGAAATTCCAGCACAGGTATGATCAGCCTCTATATTTTATGTTTGTTTTGATATGCCAATTGAATACTAACTTTTCTTCAAATCCTCCTCTAAGAATTTGTCCTACAAGGTCAATTTTGTGATGTCAGTTGGTTAGGTAATCTATATTAATTACATGCCTATGAACACTTAAGGATGTTTATTCATGGAGTTATTCATTTAAAATTGTGGGTTGGGTGATGGGCTTGGTCAAAACAGGAAATTTTTATACTGGTCGAAACTGTAAAGTTGGGTTGACGCCAGTGGCGGAACTTGAGCATTTTTTTCGGGGGGGCCGAAATCACTACATATGTTTAGAATTTCTTTTGTACAGAAAAATATTTTGAGCCTTCGCATAGTTATATACAATAGAGATGAATGGTCACGATAATGCAAGAATATTACAAGCATGTTTGATGTCTCGAACTTGCATTTGAAAACCGGACATAATATTTACGATCTGAATTTTGAAAATCAAATATATGAACAATCAGAAGCTAGCTTATTTGTAGAACAAGACTTAGATAAGCAGGTTTTATGAATAAAAATCAATTTACTTTTTATTTAAAGATTTATCTTAATACTCATGTTTTTTTTTTTTTTTTTTTTTTTTGGGGGGGGGAGCCTCCCCTGCCCCTTACAAGTTCCGCCTATGGTTGACGCAAATACATTTTTTCCAATACCATTAAGTGTTCTTACAAATAGTTATCCTCTCAAGTATGGTTGCAGTGTTCAACAAATCTGAATATGTTTAATTACAAACAAAATGAATTAGAATGTTAAAGGATTAAAAATGCAGTTTGGGTGACCTCCGACCCAATCTACCTTGTTTTTCTTATGATATATTTATATCCCCATTTATAAGTTAAAATGTTGAAATTGGCACCTCTACTCTCTGGTAAAATTCGACATTGTTCAGCACTTGTCACATATTAAAAGGCATTGTTGTCATTTTTCAAAACATCAACTTCAGAAACATGCTTGCCTATACAGTAACCTTCTGCGCTGACATATTATAGGACATGAGTGAATAGCATGACTAAGTCTGTCAATTATCCTTCTTTTTTCTTTTTGCGAGGATTTTAAGCAAAATAATCTAAATTGCAATTTTTGTATTATTTGATTTGTAACGAATCCAAACTGTTCAAATTTAGGTTAAAGATCGGCAAAAGAGAAAAGGTGGGACTAAAGCTATACGAATAGATGAAGAAGGTGATGCATGCTTAGAAGATCTTATGGATCCTGAACCTCCAACAGATGCACACACAACCTCTCCTGCCGACAAACCGATGCCAAGTAAAAAGGTATGGAGAATCGTTTCCAATCGTTCAGTTATTTGATCTCCCTAGAAATGGGAATATGGGCGGTCGGGCTAAGTCAATACAGCTCATTTTATACGTGTCAAAACGAGCTGAATCACACTTTTTATAAATCTTTGCAGTGCTATATGATTAATAAAAATGTAATATTGTTAATAGCAATCTAATTTTTTGATAAAATGATTTAGAAGGTCTTATGCCTTCTAAGTTCACCTCGGGTGATGTCCATTTGTAGTGTAATTATGATTTTTACCCATTTGACCCTTTAGAAACAAACACAATCCAAATCGACCCATTTATAAATGGGTTAATATTGCTACGTGTGATTTTCAGACTCTACTATTGCCTATGAAATATTTTCAACATTCCTAGCATATTACCATATATCTTTATTTCCTAACCTACAGAGAAAAGCTACGGACAAAGGAACTGCTAAACCAAGGCCTCAAAAAGGTAATTCAGCCTCTAATAAAACAGTATCAGGCTCAGAACTCGATGATCCGATACCCCAAAGAACCAAGAGACCAACAAAGAGTGTGAACGAGAATCTTGAGCCGGCATTTACAGCAACAGTTGTACCTGAAGACTAAAATGAATCCCAAATCCACAGCTATATAAACCACCCTTCGTTGTAAGGCCTGGAAGATGCTATTCCTAGGGTTTTAGATTAATATTAAAACAATTGGCCAAGATATTGAACACATCTAGTTACTCTGCTATTCCTAGGTCTAGTATTATTGGATGGAGAATGAGGATCAGAAAGAGCGGAAAGCTCTTGGCTGCGTAGCAAAATTGTATGATAATCTTGTATAGGATATATGTGTGAGCCTAGAGTTGGTTATTCCAATTTGAGTGGAAACAAGTCTAGTGTTATAGCGTACATAGGACTTGTTTTGAAAACTTTCACGAGTCCATTGCTTAAGCAAGAGTTTTCCCCCTGCTCTTACATGAAGTTGTAGTTTTAATGTTTTCCATGTATATCCCATAATTTTGTATAGTTCTTACGCTGCGTTCTCGAGTTTTTCTAGGTGGGAATAGAAATGATGTGAAAAGAAGAGAAAAGGAAAGGAAAAAAAGTTGATTTTATATTTCGTGTTCTTGAGTTGAAATGAAAGGAAAGGAAATGAAATAATGTTGTGTTCTCGAGTTGGGAAGAAAAGAAAGAAAAAGAGACATAATTACATTTATGCACTTTTAGATATGTTCATTTTATCATAAGAGTCGAATATGAGTAAATATTGAAAATTATATTGGTCATTATATACTAAATAGTGCGAGTGTAAAATACTTTCCGTCCAAATCCGCCCATATTTGGGCGGAAAATTCTTATAGGAAAATCACTAGAATTTTCCTATCATTTCCTTCCTGTTTCCTTTCCTTTCTGTCCAAAAAAAACTCGAGAACACAATAAAATTTCAATTTCCTATCATTTCCTTTCCTTTCCTTTTAAAAACTAACTCGAGAACGGAGCGTATTGTTTGAACATGCCTAGTGAGTTTGCTCTGTGCGTAAGCTATGTTAGAAAAGCAACTTGGGAGAAGCCGAGAGAGTTCTTACATTCCCTAAATGATGTCTCTTTGTTTACACAAGCTTCCGTAGACATGTTATTGCCCAAGTGGTCAAGTGTGTCACGTTAGTAGTCTAAGGTTGTGTGTCTTAAGAATTTAAGGCTATCAAAGACAAATGTTTATACTATGTGGTTAAAATGTAATGGAGAGACATGGTCAATGCAGTCTACCATATGGAAGCAATCAGTTGGATCGAATCTGGTTTTTGAACAAAATAATTGTTAACTGGATGAGTAAAGTCAACTTCATAGGATGCATTGAACTAGTTTTCATACCAAATAAAGGACAAGTCGATTCCATCCTGAATAAAAATAATAAATCGTTACTCTAAAACATGTAACTGAAATCAACATAGCAATTGATATTAGGATATATATGGCGAATCCAAATGTTTTGTTAAATGATAGTGAAAGTGTTAAAGTCTTGTGTCAAGTACTGAATAGATTGATTTAACTTATAACTGAACAAAAAATAGATTTACCAAGTGTCCAATGGATACATTTTCTATCAACATGAAATATTTAACTTCCACCAAATTTGTCCAAACAAGTATTTGCATTGACTGATTTAACTTTTAATTTCACCAAATTTATATCAAATCAGTTCAAAACCTCGTAGAACACCTTCAAAACATCCTGAAAACCCCGATCATTTGCGACTTCTTTTCGGAATTCTTGCAGAAAATGTAAAAATATATGAAATGTGAGAATTTTTTTTTGATATTTGGGTCTAACAAAAATTTCTTTAGTATAAAACAAGTAGAGAGGGATAGGTTAGTTACTTATGGGCCGTTCAGTTGGTGAAAAATTTCATATTTTTTCAGGAAATTTTTCATATGAAAAAAGAAAAACTGAAAATTCGTTTAGTTAAACTTTTTTTCAACAATTTTCAAAAAATGTGAAATTCTCATTCTCTAAATTTTAACTAAATGTTTGAAAAGCCCATTCTACTCTTCTCACTTTTTTCATTCTCTAGGAATTTAAAAACGGAAAAACAGAACAATTTTCCACCAACTAAACGGCCGTTTACTTTTGTGATGTTCTTAAAATGAAAGGACTTGTTGCAAACATTTTAACATAACTTTTTACTATTCTCCATGTATGATGCGTGCTGCGTGCATCTGCAGCATATATGTTATTCCTTTAAATTTTTTGTCAAAAAAGTAAAATAAAATGGAATGAAGACATTCCTTTATTTAATTTATATAGCTGTAATTTAAACTAAAAAAGAAAATACACCGAAGTAGAACAAGACTTCTTGAAAAGTGGGCCGTAATTGTTTTTATTATTTTGTTTCACACTGAATCTATTATGAAAAAAAACTCTGACTTGGTCTTGTAATTTGGTTTTACAGTTGATAGGTTCAAGTTCAAGTGTTCAACTATAATTTTTGCTTATTTCTATTCTCGTTTAAGCAGATATCGATAGTGTTTAGTCTTTTTATCACGCTTGATCATATATCAAAAGAGAGCTACGAAGTTTCTGATATTAAAAAATATAAAATCAGTATTAAATAAAAAGCATTGCAGGATATACATATATAAAAGGATTGGCAAAGTCAAAAAATTTGTTTGGTGGTGGAGGCGTTATGGTTGACTTTGCTTACAAGTCAACCACGACGTGATGCAGCTTTTTGGAATGAGATAGGAGTATTTTGTTATTAACAGTTATGTGTAATGCTGTGTTTATGACACGACGTAACAATTAGGACGAGATATTTATTAGTGTTCATGTTAGATCTTGCTCATTTTTATTCGCTAATACGTAATAACAAAGAGTAGTGATTGGCATACCTAATTGGCATGCCTAATTTTATGCCTAATAAATATCACCATACACTTGGCATGATCAATGGCAAGTTTGAAGAGAGAGAAATTATGGAATCCATGTGTCAAATAATGAATGGATTAGACACAAAAGCAGTCACATGAGTTAGGCATCTAAATCATTTCCCAATAACAAATTGGGTGAAAGTTGCGCAATATATTTATTCAAAACACACGATGTACGTAATATATTTTCAAAATTATCATTGTCCGCAATATATTTTCAAATTTGGTACAATGTACGTGATATGACCTGGAACCAGCAGGTTACCAGGTTTCCAAGTTTGAAAATTTACAAGAATGGTCCCTGTGGCTTGCGTTGACTTTCATTGGTCATTCCTTAATTTTTTTATCACTTAGAAAAGTTACAGTAATGGACTTATGGTTTGCATTGAATTTCACTTTTAGTCCGTTTTTATACCTTTTCATAAGTTCTCTTACGTTTTTATCCGTTTTTCTACGTTTTCTTCCGTTTTATACATTTTCGTTTATTTTTATACGTTTTCGTTCGTTTTTATACACTTTTATCCGTTTTTGTCCATTTTTATACGTTTTCGTTCGTTTTTATACCATTTTATATTCATTTTTATATATTTTCGTCCATCTTCATACGTTTTTCTTCATTTTTATACAATTTTATCTGTTTTTATAAGTTTTCGTTCATTTTTATCCATTTTCGTCCGTTTCTATAAAAACGAATGAAACATATAAAAACGTCCATTTTATATGTATAAAAACGAACGAAAACGTATAAAAACGAACGAAAACGGATAAAAACAAACGAAAACGTACAAAAACGAACAAAAACGGATAAAAACGGACGAAAACGGATAAAAACGAACGAAAATGTATAAAAACAAACTAAAATGTATAATAACGGACGAAAACGCAAAAAAAACTGACGAAAATGTATAAAAACGGATAAAAATTGATAAAAACGAATGAAAACGTATAAAAACGAAAAAAACTTTTATAAACGAGCGAAAACGGATGAAAACGAACGAAAGCGTATAATAACGTACAAAAATGGATAAAGACGAATGACGAGTGAAAAAGTATAAAATGAACTAAAAGTGAAAGTCAATGTAAATCCTAAGAACCATTACTGTAACCTTTCTAATTGGTAAAAAAAAGTCAAAGGATGATCGGTGAAAGTTAACGCAAGCCACAGGGACTCTTGTATATTTTCCAGGTCATATATTACATACATTGTACCAAATTTGAAAATATATTGCGTACAATGATAATTTTGAAAGTATATTGTGTACATTGTGTGTTTGAATAAATATGTTCGGTGTCATTAGCTTTCACCCCAAATTTTCAGCCCAATGATATACAGTAAAACCTCTATAAATTAATAGTGTTGAGACCATGATATTTTATTAATTTAGCGAGATATTATTATATCGGTAAATTAATAATTTATTAATTTAAAGAGGTTTTACGTATGGTCATTAAATTTTCAAGTCTAATATACTAGCTAGTTACATTGTATATTCATTAGAGACGAAAAATAAATTTGAAAAACAAATTCCAAACATTTTATGAATTCACACACCAGTTTATGAAAATAAAATTAACACTTTTTGTTGCAATACGAGAAGACAACGCACAAACTCTTTAGAGCAATAATTAGATTTTAAGATAAACTCAATATAGATTTGAAGTTAAAAATAATAAAAATAATAATAATAATAATAATAATAATAATAATAATAATAATAATAATAATAATAATAATAATAATAATAATAATAAAAGGTGACAATGAATTCATTTTTTACTAAACAACCTTAGGATTTTGAAATGTATCGCTCACACAAACACATATATACATACATATATATAGAATTTTTAGTAACTCAGGACTAATATATATACACTGGGGTTTTAAAAAAATTATTATCTTATTATTTTATCGATTGGGGTTCCAATTTGTACTGATACCAAGTTGAAACTAGACAAATTATTAATTTTATCGAGGTTATTAATTTATCGAGTATTAATTTATAGAGGTTTTAGTGTACGTAGTTAGTGCAAGTTTTGACAGACAAAAACGACTGGGGTAGATCGCGCGTTGCGGCGGGAGTGCTGTGTTATCGAGTGGTATATGAACTATAGATGTAAAAAAAATCTGTGTCACAGCCATCTCATAAAAAATGATGAATCCTTATGATAGTTTTTCTAAATACCCGTTTGTTAAAATCTTTTTAATGATGAATCCTTATTGATGTTTTGGTTTACTATATGTAATATGTTTCATGCAAACCCAGTTTTGTACTCGATTTAAAACCCTATCATTTTGAAACCACAAACTTTATGCAACAGCCATTTTAAATTACAATGATAGTTCTTGGTGAAAATCTTAGAAACAATCAATATAGCAACTTGAGTGCCATTATAATGATAGTTCTTAGTGAAAATCTTAGAAACGAATATAGCAACTTAAGTGCTTGTATCATGAATTGGGCTGCCATGTCGATTATTAAGTATGCATACATAACACTTTTGCGGCCAAAGAATGTGGAACCTCGTGTGCTAAGGAGATATATGACATTTTCCTACATTTTTAACTTACTATTTGCTGTGTTTGCAACTGGTGTCTGGTTGCGTATAAGCTCGCTAGATGGTGTGAATATATGTGGTAGCTAGGCTTGCATTATCGTTCTGAACTTTCCCTGTAATCCAATAGGCAAACCAAAATTTTATGTCAATAATGTATTTGTAAGAAAAAGACAAATGAGATTTTAACGATAAACCAATAGACAAACGGATTAAGTTAAAGCAAAAGTAACCATTTTGCGTGGCCGTTAGAAAAAGGGATTTTTCCTTGCTGCTATCATGGCTGTCTCTTGCTGCAATATTCCTATAGAAATAATCATACTCAAATTCAGTTACAACGACTATTTAAAAAAAATGTGGACAAAACAACGTAACTTAATATCGAGTGTAAAAGTAAGTTGTTCTAATTGTTCTCATCAAGTTACCTTGGGACAGCGTAAAAGTTGACGATGAAGTAGCTGATGGAATGAGTGAGTTCACATTACTACCCTGAGGAGTAAATACACGATCGAGAAAACGTTAGAAGAAAAATATGTGACAACAACACAACATATTAAAAATATGAATTGCTTTTTACCATTATTAATGCTTTTTATTATACTTGCCATTTCTAACCATGATGCACAATTTATTGGAGCAAGAAGTCTTGAAATTGCATACATATATGCTTCAGTCACATACATCTGCAACACATTTTCAAAAGTAGAGACTAAGTTAACAAAGTATTTGCGTTGAGAAACCAAGGCAACAACTATTTAAAATATTACGTGTGTAACTCAGTGTAGTAGGCATCTTTACTCCAAGATTTTATATAGAAAGATATCCTCAAAACTCATTAAACGTATAAGCAACTTTGAGAGCATTCAGAACTATCTATTGACTCTGCTTATGACACACATTTTCTGCAAGTGAAATTACCAAATTTTGAATAACGGCTTTAGTCCGCTAATTCCAAACTGTTATTTTATAAAGTAGCAAGCAGATAACCAATTTTAATAAACAACCCTGCCTCTTAATGAAGACCATCTGATTACTGCGTCTGAAAAACACACATAATCAGAACATACTGTTTTTCAAACTGTTCAAAAAAACTGATTATATGCTTTTTCTACTACCTTATTCAAACGTAATTATCCAGTTATTCCAAAACACAATCCCAAAACCCCCTGAAATTCAAGTACAACCATGAAACCACTATGTACACTACAGCGCAACATTTAACTGTATCAAACCTTAGCATATTCCATATACAATTTCTTTTAATATTCGTTTACAATTAAACACTAACCATACGCTAATTGCCAAATCTGATTTCTTAAACTACGATCAAATAACATATTAAGTACTTTAACACACTCGTTTATCGGCATCACATGAACACTGCTATTGCTACTATGCATAAACAAATCTATAACTCAACTAATCCAATATTATAGGCTACTTAAGGGTTGTTGGGATAGCTGATTGCAGTGACTGATTACCATGAATTTGTGCTTACCATAGGCTATTTGGACAGCTTATTGCAACAGCTTATTAACCTTGACTCGTGTTTATTGGTCCTGCCTGGAAAGCTTATTTAAGAACATAATTTACTGTCACATGTTAGAATTTTGTAACTTCCACGCAATCACAAAACACTGGTTAATAGATATTTGGGTAAAGTTTTCGTATCTTTAGAAAAATAATAATTCACTAACACCCGTTAAGCACTATAAATTTCTGACGAACGAACATAAAAGACATTGAAAGGAACATTTACCTTATACTCATGTAAGCAAAAGACATTAAGGAGCATTTAACTTAATGGCCCTGGTCCTTTACCGATTGCCTTTGACACGTTCTGAGACTCTATCCATCCCACATTAAAGTCGTAATGTTAACCTATTAAAATAAAGTTCAACCTGTTAAAACAAAATTTTGAGTGCATTATTTTTTAACGTGATAAGATATGTGGAAAACTAGAAGGGGGGGGGGGTTGAATAGTTTTACGTCTTTTTAATTTTATTTTGAAAACTTAGTTTAGTTTTGAAACCTTGTTTGCTTTTAAAACTTTGATTCAATCTTATGTGAACTCAAATCTTGAACAATATGAACAAGTATATCTAAGTATAAACAATAATAATAATGTATGCTAAGTATGTGAAATCAACACATGCATAATATAAACAATTGTAGCTATATACGAGAGATAAGTACGTAATCGTTTATTTTATAATCCTTAGTTATATTTTGTATGAAAACTATACTTGATCGAAATGATCAATTTTATGTATGTAACCTTTTTAGTTTGATTGTAAAAACTTTGTTTTGTGAATAAAACTTTCGTTTGATCTTTAAGTAAAATCAATACTAGCACTATATGAGCAACTATATATATACGTCTACGTCTACAAAATTAATAACGATATAAGCAAGATAATAAGTAAGAAATGGAAAGATCTAACCGCGAGACAAAGGATTTATAGTGGTTCGGCTACAAGGACACCTTCCTTGCCCTACTCCACTCCTCGAGTCACCTACTCGAGAGTTTTCTTCACTATATCAACAAGCTCCCTTATGGCGGAGAAAACCTTACACACCAATTACACACCAATTACACACCAATCTACACACCAATCTACACACCAATCTTCACACCAATCTACACACCAATCTTCTTCACACCTAGCTTTTACACACCAATCTTCACAACTACTTCACACCAATATACTACACACCTATCTTCACAACTACTTCACAACTAACTACTTCAACTCTATCTTCTTCACACCAATAGATTTCCTAGCTTTTCTTCTTCACACCAAGTTATCAACTATTCACACAATCTATATCTAACACAACTATCTACAAGCAAATATTCACAACAATCTTCACAAAGAATATGTAAATAATCTTGATGATACACCAACAACTTGGATGTGGAGATCACAACAAGTTGTAATACTTCTTGTCTAGGAAGATAGAAGTATTCTTCTCTTGCACTTGAGAGGATGGAAATTGGATCACTTTGAAACAAAGAATATATACACTTATGATCAAAGGATGAGAGAATAGAAAAATAGATCTAGATCAGAAAGTTTTGAAGTGCAAAAGGTGGGGAAAAAAATCCAGGTTTAAGGTGGTATTTATAGGCAAAAGTTTCTGACAGAGGAGCGTGGCCGGTCCCCTTAAATCATGGCCGGTCCCCTTAATTTTAAGGGGACCGCCCTTTATAATTAAGGGGGCCGCCCAGCTGAAACGGCCAGAAACTTTGTCTTTTAGTGGGGAAAGTTTATTTGGTGAAAAACTAACTGATTTTGGTTAAATATTTGAAATCATATATTTAGTATGATTAAAACATTTTTCCTTATTACCAAAAGTGTTTTTCAAAAATATATAATAAGATTATATAATTAAATAAACTTTGTATTAGTTAATTAAATACCCCTTTGATCATAGAATGCAATAAACACTTTGTTTATTCATACCTTAAGTGATTTGGATGTAAAGACAAATGTTAAGCACTAAAAACTTGTTTACGTCATAAGTTTTAGATTAAAGAGTTTATGCTTTGTAATTATCAAAACATAGAGACATTTTAAATATGTTAACAATGTTTTTAGACATTATTAATTTATGTCAACAATCTCCCCCTTTTTGATGATTACAAAACCTTAAACTCTTTAAACCTAAAAATTAATTTTTAGACAAGTATTAGAGTTTAACATTCACTTCTCCCCCTTTTTGTAAAATCAAAAAGGTTATGCCGACTAGCTTCGTAAATGAAGTTAGACGGGATAAAAGCTCCCCCTTGATGTGTGCTCCCCCTTGTTCGATGGCACCAAGGGATCGAGATATGGAATTCTCGCAAGAAAAATATTTGAAGCACAAGCATATATAGAAGAATATGCAATATACAAATAACAAGCATAGTAAACAAATATTAAGGATACATAACGATTAATTCAAAGTGATTATGTTAAAAGATCCTAATTTGCCAAAGAGAGCCATTGGACTTGCTTGTAACAAAAGGTTGGTTGATTCGTATTTGAAAGTGAAAATCATAAGCATATGGTATGCTTAGATGGTTGATGATGGAGTGTTTGGAATGAGGATGGTTGAGTTAGGATAAGGTTGTTGGATTAATGGAGGTTGTTGGATTAATGGAGGTATATGTTCGGGTCATGAATGTTGGATAGTTTGGTGGTGGAGAGTTTGTAGCAGAAGAGGTTGATTGAGGTTTTGGATGTTGTTCAAGTGAGGGTATTGGATGTGATCTAGTGAGAAGATATTCAATCCAAGTGTTCATTGAATGCAATGGTTTTTAGGAGAAAGATGCAACAAGGTCAATTGTTGACATGCTTCTCAAGTTGATTTATGTTGTGTGGTGATGAGGGTGATCTAGATGAAGGTGGATCCAAATTGCGTTGAGCAAGATGTAAGGCTAAAAGAGCACTAAGCTCATGGGCTTCTTTTAGCGCCTCAACGAACTTCAAGTGTTCGGAGGAAGGTGATGGTGGTGGAGCATGATAGTTGTCTTGGGTGATGGTTTGAACATGCAACATAGGAATGGCATGTGAAGTTGTAGGATGTGGTGGTGATACTCTTGGTGGTGGAGACATGTTTGAGCTTGGGTAATCATGAAAACATGATATGGGTGGAAGAGATCCTTCATGAGTGGATGGTGTTTTTGTTGAATGAGCAACATGTAAAGTGTTGGTAATGAGGTTGGGATTATTGTTTTAGGATTGTGCATGCTCATCATAAGAAGGAGCATTAGTCGAAGCACGAATGGATGATTTGTTGTTAAATGGATCATTTGTGTGAGAGTGAGGTTTAGGTGTTGGTTGATTATGAACAACATCGCTTGAGTTCTGAAAAGATTATGAGGTTTGAGTGTAATGTAAAAGGATATGGGTGAGTAAAGGTTTTTGATATGTAATGTTGGTGAGAAGGAAAGTGAGGTGTTAGGTAAGTAATGTTTGAAAACATAGGAGGAATTTGGTGTTGGATGTTTGACAGCGTCATTTGATTTGACGGAATTTTAAAGGAAGTTAGGCTTTCTTCTCCAAACAAGTTTCTTGGTGGCTTTGGTTTAATGGGAGAGGAAATGATGAGATGAGTGGAGATTGAGAGGAATGAGAGTGTTTATAGCGTAGGATTGGTGGGATCAAGGATGGATAAATATTGATGGAAGGTTTATGATAAAATAGGTTTGTGAATTTTGGGAAGTGTAGGATGAAATGGGCTAAAAAAATAGAAAAGGGAAACAATACCTTCGACCATCAGATGGCCGGTCCCCTTAATTGGAGGCCGGTCCCCTTAATAATTAAGGGGGCCGCCTTATGATTTAAGGGGGCCGCCCATCTGGTGATTCCCAGATTGCCAGAAAAGGGTTTTTGGTAGTGAATTGCAGAAAGGTTGTGTTTTTGGTTTCAAACAAGTCCAACTCTTTGAGGCAATCAAGCATATACTAATTATGTAGCCAAAGCATGTTAACCAAAGAGATTAAGTAAACAAGCAATTTCATCTAGCATGCAAACATACTCATGAAGCAAGTAAAATATAAGTGCTAGGAAACAATAAGCAACATCAAGTATTTCATAACTACATAACAATGAGGATTAATTCTAATGTGTATCAATGTGCAATAAGTGGGTAGTTATGATAGCATGTATTTCTATACTTGTTACAAACAAAGTCTTAATGAACAAACCATGGTCCTCTTGATTTGATTTAGTTCACTTATAAGTGTCATTTATATAAATATAGATGACAAATATGAGATCATCATGCATGATTTTAAAAGAGACGTTTTTAGCATTATTCAACAATGTTTGAAAGTAAGTTTTCACTTGGATGTGAGAGTTATTTGAATAAAATAGATTGGGTTTTTACTTCAAAATGTGTGAATGAACGGTAAAGAATATTTTCCCAATCTTTAGTTTTGATCAAAACAAAATTGTGAATATTGATAGTGAAAACATGTTATTTAAAAGTGGGATAGTTATTTGAAAGACTATTTTCCAAAATGTGAGGTTTTTGCATATTTTTAGAGATATTAGATTTTTAACAACAAATATCATAAATCAAATATTTTAAAAAATGTTTATTAAAGATCTCATGCTCAAGAGGATTGGTAAAGCCTATTATTATCTCATGCTATCGTTTCTACATATCCTATGATCCTAAAGGAAATGAAGACGATAATTTATATGTTAGATGCGAGAGTGTTGAATGGGGTATAACCTAACATCTATAGTTCCTTTGTTTTCGCACGCTTATCTGACTTAATGCCATAGTCTACGAGAGCTTGTTTCATCCATAGTTTTCTTATGCGAGGGATCTAATCCTACTTCTATATTTACGATTGATCCACTTAACTCATTTCACTTCATCACCATGAGTTTCCTAATAGTGGATATAGAAGATTTCCATTTTCTATTTTGTTCGGCAATGAACAATTTTATCTTATTCCTAGGAAAGTCAACCAATGATGTTTCTAGGTTATAAGAATATAAGCAATTATGTACTAAACATTAATCTAACTAATCATTTATCTAAGCATGCAAATTATAGTGATGAACTTAAAAGAAACGCGTACCTTTTAGTCTTCAATGGAATATCTTCAAGCACTTCAAGTGACCATGTTGACTTATAGAAGTCATTTGTAGATGATATTCCAACTTCTTCCAAGATTGACAACTTAGCCACTTGGTCCCCATTGTCTAATTGGTCCAAAGTTGTTTGGTCCAAACATATTTAACATTTGGCTAGGATGCATGTATGGTGGTAATATTTCCCATTGTCTCATTGGTCCAAAGTTGTTTGGTCCAAACATATTTAACATTTGGCTAGGATGCATGTATGATGGTAATATTTCCCAAGGATTGTAACTTGGTTGATAATTCCACATTTGATTTCTAGTGTTATTGTAATATTGTCTATTTTGATTTCTTCTAGGTTGAGATGTTTTAGATCTTGGATGATGATTTTTAGTTTTTCTTGGTGGTGGAGTTTTAGATCTAAATTTAGGTTTAGAGGATCCTACTTCGGTCTTTAAGGATGGTTTATAAAAAGTTTTTACTTTTTCATCATTCGCAATGGGTATTTTTCTATCTTTTGTAAGTATATACTTAGGACTTGATTCTAATAATTTTTGTTTACTAGATTCACATTCAAACTTTATACTTTTATTTTCACTAGTTGAAACATTAGTTGAAGTTAATCCTAGACCGGTTTTATCTCCCGAAGTTTCTTGAGCACTTAGTATTTTCTTAAGTGGGTTATTACTATTTTTAAACCTGTCAAGTTTGAAAATTTCATCTTTAAGTTTTTCGTTTTCATTTTTAACCTCTAAGCAAGTTTTACATTTTACAAAAACTTCTTTTCCTTTTTCCAAATGTTGTAGTTTAATTTTTAATTCGAGTACTTCATTTTCTAATTGATTATTAATATGTTTTAGTGACTTATTTTTAGCTATAACCTTTTGACCTAATTTGCATAACCTATTATATTCACTATCTAGGTCTTTTTCGTCTAATGATAAATTTTTGTCACTAAAGTATTTGGTTTCGAAACGTACCTCGCTTGATGTCTTAGCCATAAGACACTTTTCTTCATTTGTGGTTTCTTTCTTGTCCTCATCGCTATCACTCCAAGCACCTCCGATAAACGCCTTTTGATTTTGATCTCTTGACATCATTGGACACTTTCCGATGAGATGATTTGGATTGCCACATTTAAAACACTTCCTTTCATTATATGGTTGCCTAACATATCTTCCTCGTCTTTTGAAGTATTTCTTGAAGTCTCGTACGGCCATAGCATACTCTTCATGGTTACTTTTGGAGGTTGAGCATTCTTCGTCACTAGAGTCCTTTTTAGCTTTCAACGCAATTGATTTGCTTTGCTCACTTTTTCCATTGAGAATCTCGGAGTCTTTCTTTATTATTGCTTCGTAGACTTTCAGGTTGCCGATCAACTCATCAAGTTGAAGAGTTAACAAGTTCTTCGATTCTTCAATCGCCGTAACTTTAGCTCGCCATTTTGGATGAAGAGCCCTAAGAAATTTCCTAACAAAATTTTTACTAGAAAAATTCTCATCAAGTGCTTTTAAACTTATGATAATAGTGTTAAATCTAGCAAAAGCATTATCTATTGATTCCTCCTCCGGAATCGTAAATTGTTCATATTGTTGAACAAGAAGATCTATTTTGTTATCTTTAACTTGACTATTACCTTGGTGAGTGATTAGTAAAGAATTCCAAATTTCTTTTGCGGTTTTACACATAAAAATTCTTTCGTATTCTTTACGTGGTAACGCATTGTAAATAACCATTTTTGCTTCATTGTTTTTAGAAAGTCTTCTTTTTAAATCATCATTTTGTTTTTCAAAAGGTACTATTTCATCTTTATTTGTTTCGGGATTATTTTGAGTAGGTAAAAAATCACCATTAGTAATAACATGCCAAAGATCTAGATCCTTTGATTTCACATAAGTTTCGAATCGATTTTTCCAATATAAAAATCCATCACTTTCAAATAGTGGTGGTCTTTGCATAGATTGCCCTTCTAAATATTTTTCAGATTCCATAGATCGTTACAAGTTTTAAAATACAATATTTTTTAAAAATCTTGCTAGACGTGGCTCTGGTACCAATTGTGGAAAACTAGAAGGGGGGGTTGAATAGTTTTACGTCTTTTTAATTTTATTTTGAAAACTTAGTTTAGTTTTGAAACCTTGTTTGCTTTTAAAACTTTGATTCAATCTTATGTGAACTCAAATCTTGAACAATATGAACAAGTATATCTAAGTATAAACAATAATAATAATGTATGCTAAGTATGTGAAATCAACACATGCATAATATAAACAATTGTAGCTATATACGAGAGATAAGTACGTAATCGTTTATTTTATAATCCTTAGTTATATTTTGTATGAAAACTATACTTGATCGAAATGATCAATTTTATGTATGTAACCTTTTTAGTTTGATTGTAAAAACTTTGTTTTGTGAATAAAACTTTCGTTTGATCTTTAAGTAAAATCAATACTAGCACTATATGAGCAACTATATATATACGTCTACGTCTACAAAATTAATAACGATATAAGCAAGATAATAAGTAAGAAATGGAAAGATCTAACCGCGAGACAAATGATTTATAGTGGTTCGGCTACAAGGACACCTTCCTTGCCCTACTCCACTCCTCGAGTCACCTACTCGAGAGTTTTCTTCACTATATCAACAAGCTCCCTTATGGCGGAGAAAACCTTACACACCAATTACACACCAATTATACACCAATCTACACACCAATCTACACACCAATCTTCACACCAATCTACACACCAATCTTCTTCACACCTAGCTTTTACACACCAATCTTCACAACTACTTCACACCAATATACTACACACCTATCTTCACAACTACTTCACAACTAACTACTTCAACTCTATCTTCTTCACACCAATAGATTTCCTAGCTTTTCTTCTTCACACCAAGTTATCAACTATTCACACAATCTATATCTAACACAACTATCTACAAGCAAATATTCACAACAATCTTCACAAAGAATATGTAAATAATCTTGATGATACACCAACAACTTGGATGTGGAGATCACAACAAGTTGTAATACTTCTTGTCTAGGAAGATAGAAGTATTCTTCTCTTGCACTTGAGAGGATGGAAATTGGATCACTTTGAAACAAAGAATATATACACTTATGATCAAAGGATGAGAGAATAGAAAAATAGATCTAGATCAGAAAGTTTTGAAGTGCAAAAGGTGGGGAAAAAAATCCAGGTTTAAGGTGGTATTTATAGGCAAAAGTTTCTGACAGAGGAGCGTGGCCGGTCCCCTTAAATCATGGCCGGTCCCCTTAATTTTAAGGGGACCGCCCTTTATAATTAAGGGGGCCGCCCAGCTGAAACGGCCAGAAACTTTGTCTTTTAGTGGGGAAAGTTTATTTGGTGAAAAACTAACTGATTTTGGTTAAATATTTGAAATCATATATTTAGTATGATTAAAACATTTTTCCTTATTACCAAAAGTGTTTTTCAAAAATATATAATAAGATTATATAATTAAATAAACTTTGTATTAGTTAATTAAATACCCCTTTGATCATAGAATGCAATAAACACTTTGTTTATTCATACCTTAAGTGATTTGGATGTAAAGACAAATGTTAAGCACTAAAAACTTGTTTACGTCATAAGTTTTAGATTAAAGAGTTTATGCTTTGTAATTATCAAAACATAGAGACATTTTAAATATGTTAACAATGTTTTTAGACATTATTAATTTATGTCAACAAGATATATTAGGTCTTTAGGATTGCTCACTTAGGTGCTTATTTGCTGATATTAAAGCAGATAACTACAGTTTTAAGTGTTTGGATAAAATTGTTTATTTGCTTATTATACTATAAACTAACCACTTAAAAATAAGCAGGTTAATAACTGCTTATTTTCAAGCAGATAAGCATTTTGCAATAAGCAATCCCAAACACCCTCTCTTATGTGTTGGTGAATGTAATTTAAAAAGCTTGCCTGTAAAACCCGTCCGCCAAGCTGCTTGACAGCAACTTGAATCTTTTTAGTCGGGTCTTGAGGGTACTTGATCGAGTCCATATAGACGCACTTTCGTGCAATCCATGGATCCTACTCAAAATAGTTGAAAACTGCAATTAAACATAAAAGCATAAATAAAAATACAAACTTTAAAACAAAAAATAATAATAATAACTGGAAATAAAATATCAGGAACCCTATATTTAGGTAATCAGAAACATACAGTGCATAAATTAAACCCAAAAAGATTGGATCTTTATAATTAATTAAAAGGATTAAACCTTCCGATAAGACCTCATTAACAACTTTATTAGGGTTTGTACCGCATTTATTGAAGTGTCGTAACCCTTGGTAAGCCACGTCCACCAAGTCCACCGACTCAGCTTCCCATTCAGATCTAAGAAAACCCTTGACAGAGGGTGTCTTTTCAGAGAGACAGAGAGAGTGAGCGAGGTCCCAATCAGCAAGGAAGCCTGCAAAACAAACCCAAAAAAACCCCAAATTTACCCTAATTTGAAATAAAGATAAACTAAAACAAATATGTAAATTAAACCATTAATTAACCAAGAATAAAGAGTAAAAAAACTTACATATGACCTTTTGGTGATTAGTAGTGGTTTAGGAATTTGGGTATTTTTTTTTTATCTTCATCGTCAATAAAGAGTGTGTTTTGTAAGATTATACCTAATTTCGTGTGTGGGAAGATGACCGGAAGATTCTAGCAAATGCTAGATATTAGAGATGTAGCAAGCACCGTAGAGGCAAATGTAGAAAACGGAACTGCTACAGTGCAAAACAGTGGATGTAACAGTTGCTTTACGGGTGCTACAGTGGACAAAACAGTTTTCCTACGGATTTTTTTACCACTATTTGGAACCCCGTTTTTTAGGGGAGTGAGTTCCCCCTTTTAGTATATATAATAATGCTAGTATCATTTTTACTCGTAAATGCATAAATTGACTTTGATATCCAGAAATACTCCGTATTTAATAAGGGTAATACAGCTGTTCAAAAAAAAAAAAAAAAAAAAAAAAAGGGTAATACAGGCGAAAATTACTGCAGAGGTCTCTGCACTTTTGTGTTACCTTTTTTAGGGTTTTTTTTTTTTTTTTTTTTTTTTTTTTTTTTTTTCTCCTTTAAAGGCCACCATAATCGCTGCAAAATGTAACAGAAATTCAATATGTACACGTGTCAGCTTCTCGTTGATTTAAAATAATAATAATAATAAAAGTTGTATTTCTTAGCAAAGTTGCAGCGAAATACCTTTAAAAATGGGCCCACTCAACCTCTCTCCTCATGATGGACCCACTTTAATAATAAAAAAATATATATATATTTGTATTTCTTAGCAAAGTTGCAGCGAAATACCTTTAAAAAGAGGCCCACTCCACCTCTCTCCTCATGATGGACCCACTTTAATAATAAAAAAATATATATATATTTGTATTTCTTAGCAAATGTGCAGCGAAATACCATAGTGGGGACCACATGCAGTATCGATTTTTATTAAAAAAAAAAAAGAAAAGGTATTCCACATAAAACTTGCAGCGAAATGCCATAGTGGGGGTATCGATTTTTATTAAAAAAAAGAAAAAGAAATGGTATTCCACATAAAACTTGCAGCGAAATACATGAGGTTCCTACACATGTGACACGCATTAACCAACACCACGACACCACCACCAACACAGCCACTACCACACCAAACAACCACCAACACCACGAAACCACCACCAACTATACAAGACCACCACCAACCCCACGACACCACCACCAAACCCACGACACAGCAGCTCCACAACCACCAACCCCACGACAAAGCAGCTCCACCAACACTACAACATCACCACCACGACAACAACACAAACACAACAATACTCCACCACAAACAAACCACCAAGAAAACACCACAAGAAAGCAAGTTTTATTTTTTGAGGAGAGAAACATACAACAAAAACTAACACAATCTTAGTTTTACGTATGAAAAATTAAAAGGGACACGGTACAATACTTACTCCGGTGAGTAAGTATTGTCATTCAACCGGATTCTCAAGGATTTTGCGCCTTCCCCATGTAATTTCGCTGCAAACCAAAGGCGATTTACACTTTTTTTTTGTTTTTTAGTCAATGGGTGTGACACGTGCTCGTTCCCTATGTAATTCGCTGCAAACGAGTGGATAAATACTTTGGATTTTTTATTTTTTATTGCGTCGCATGTGGACCAAGAAGACTTTTATTTAATGCGTGTTGCTTCCCCATGCATTTCGCTGCAACTATGCCCAGAAATATGTGTATATATATATATATATATATATATATATATATATATATATATATATATATATATATATATATATATATATATATATATATATATATATATATATATATTAAAGTGGGTCCAAAAGGTGGAGAGAGGTTAAGTGGGACCCTAATTAATTGTATTTCGCTGCAATGGTTATGTAAAATACAAATATATATATATATATTTTTTTATTAAAGTGGGTCCATCATGAGGAGAAAGGTTGAATGGGCCCCTTTTTAAAGGTATTTCGCTGCAACTTTGCTAAGAAATACAACTTTTATTATTATTATTATTTTTAAATCAACGAGAAGCTGACACGTGTACATATTGAATTTTTGTTACATTTTGCAGCGATTTTGGTGGCCTTTCAGGGAATAAAAAAAAAACCAACCCTCGTAAAGGAAACACAAAAGTGCAGAGTCCTCTGCAGTAATTTTCGCGTAATACAGTACAGTACATTGTAACTTTGAATTTTAGTACTAGACAAACATTATTTATTATTATTATTTTTTTTACCGTTCAAAAGAAACTGAACAATATTTTTGATAAAATTAAAATAATGTCAACATATAGCGTTTAAGAGCATTGGGTATACTCGTGTTGTCGGCTTCGTGTCATGGGCAAAAAGTACTGCCACGTTAGCAAAAATCTCCACGGCACCAGAAATCTTACGGCATCACATTCTTGCTGTAACCCTTGGCACCAGAAAATGTGGCGCCGTCGTTCAACTTTTTTTTCCCCATAAAATAAAATATACATAAAATAAAACATACACAATATTAACTAAAAGAAACTTCATTAATTAAAACAAAACAAAAACATTACATTAATAAAAAAAAAAGTTACATAAAAATAGAAAACTTAATACGTAAACAAGAAATAAAAATTACAAACTAAACATTAAAGTTCCATAAATGCTCCACAAGGTCTAGTCAAAAGTGCGTCGTGCACTTTTCTATCTCGAAGTTCTTTATTTTTCCTAATATGTAAATCACATCTTTCGATCCAAGTATCTGTCATGTTCGGAGTTGGATCAACGAATGTATCTCTTAAATTCACTTCAAATCCTTCGTTTTCCAAAATCATGTTGTGTAACATTATACAACAATACATGATTAGTTTCAAGATGTTGATATGCCAAGCACGTGCGGGTTGTCGTATAATTCCCCAACGACCTTGTAAGACTCCGAAAGCTCATTCAATATCTTTTCTAGCACTTTCTTGAACCCTTTTAAAGTTCAAATATTTTTCAGTCCGTGCAACACTAAACGTTTTCACAAACACGGACCATGCCGGATAAATGTCGTCGGCTAAATAGTAACTTTTCTCATATGTATGTCCGTTTACTACAAATGGACATTCCGGAGCTTTACTAGCTAGTTCATCATCAAATAACGGGGAACCATATAACACATTAAGATCATTATTTGACCCCGAAACCCCAAAATATGCATGCCAAATCCATAATTTTTGATCCGCCACCGCTTCTAACATAAGAGTTGGGTATTTATGATCACGTCTTTTGAATTGATCTTGTAAGGCCTTTGGGCAATTTTTCCAATCCTAATGCATACAATCAATACTCCCGAGCATTCCCAGGAGTTTATGTTCTTTTTCGTGCAATGCATATATTTTTTCAACATCCTCTGAAGTGGGCTTTCTTAAATACTTTTCATTGTACTCACTCCGTCCCATATTAAGTGTCTACAATGGAATATTTGGATGTCCTAAATTAAATGTCCATATTCTATTTCAACCAATGAGATGAGACTTTAGTGGGTAAAAATAATATTTGATTGGTGGAGAGTGTAGTTAGTGAAATTTTTTTAAAATTTTGTGCATGATGTAAGCGGACACTTAATATGAGACGGAAGGAGTATAAAACATGTATGCATTTAGTAAAGTTATCTAAACATTGTCGTGAACAACGTTTACCAATTTGCAAGTACTCATCAAATGCATCAGGCGAAGTGTCGTACGCCAATTGGCTGATGATGGATGTGCACTTCAAAACTGCACCAATACTTGCACGACCGACAACATCGTAACTAGGTCTAAAAAAACTAAAGTACTCGGGAAGAGGATGAACATCATAACTTAAAATATCGTTGAGAATTTTATTAAAAAGTCTAGAACTCATATGATACATTCGCCTAAATTTTCTTCGGGATATTTAGGATCAGTCTCATTGTCGCCAAAATAGTCGTCGATTAAACGTTGTTCCGCCTCTTCTCGTTCACGTGGTATGTATGTCCTCGTTCTCTTTTCACCCGATCCCCCGGCTTCTTCATCATACAAAGCTACAAATTGTTCATACGCCGCATAACCTCGAAGATATCGCTCCCGATCGTTATTAAAATAAACATCATAAGGGTCGTAATTAGGGTCGTTGAGATTGTTTGGGTTGGGATTGTTTGGATTCATGATTGAAAGAAAGTTGGAAATTGGAAGAGTTGTGTGAAAAATGGGGAGTGAATGAGATTTTTATAAATTTTAATGGAGTAGATTTTTTATTTTTATTATTATTTTTTTTGCCGGATATCCGTTACACAACGTTCAAGTTCAAATTCAAATTCAAAAAAAAAAAAAAAAAAAAAAAAAAAAGGTAGCCACCGCGTGGGCTTGCCACCACGTCGCGAGCGACGATGGCGCCAACCCCGGTACGGTGCGCCGTCGTGTTTTATGGGCTGGTGGTGAAAACGCCACCTATGGCGCCTCCATACCCCTCGGTCTAATGAGGTTAGTTCGTCATTTACGTTATGCAAAAAGATAGATTTTTTTTCTTCTTAAACTTAAACAATGAGAGTTGATTTGCACACTCAACTTTGTGATTGAGACACTCAACTGTACATATAATTAAAGCACACTGTGAACCTTGATCCGATGCACACAGTGGAGTGTCCTAATCAAAAATTTGAATGTGCAAATCAATTCCCTTAAACAATGGTCTTAAAACTTTAGAGTAAGTTTAGTTGGAGACTTTTTTTTTTTTTTTTTTTTTTTTTTTTTTTTTTTTTTTTTTAATTTTCTATTTTAAGTTTTGAAAAAAAAAATGATTAAATTTTTCACAAAACACAAAAAATGCTTTCATGTACACTGTTTTCTTAAGGAAAACATAAAAAATGTATTTTATAGTTTCTCTTATTAAGTTGGGAAATGCTGATTTTGTGTTTTGTAGAGAATGTGTTAGAAAAGTTTAATTTGAATGAAATAATTTTTATTTTTTTGCTTTATACAAAACATTTGATAAAAAAAAACAAAAGTATTTGTTTCACTAAGGCTATGTTTGGCGACAGGTAGCAGTAAGCAGTAGCAATAAACAGTAGCAATAAGCAGTAAGCTGTAGCAGTAAGCAGTAGCAGTAAGCATTAGTTGCTTGTTTAAAAAACGTGTTTGGTAACGTAGCTGTAGTTGTAATTATAAAATGTAAAATTACGAAAAAAGACATATACTTATGAATGAATGTTATTTTTTAAAGGTAAATTGGTAATATTAAAAGTAAAACGCTAGCGGTATATTGGAAAGCTTCTTTAGGAAGCATTAAGATTGCAAGCTTTTGAGGTGTTGCTAAACGCTAGCAGCAGTGTTGCCAAACAAGCATTAATACTGGAACGCTTGTCGCTTACCGCTCTTAAACGTTTCCAAAAAGGTGTTGCCAAACATAACCTTAGATAGTTAGATGCAGTTTATAATAGTAGGCTTAAAGAATTAAATAGATGAGGCCCAAACACTCAATTTAATTTAGTCAGTAAATTAGAAAGATTAAAATACCGAGGCCTCATAGACCCCAATATAGTTACCAACTACTCCGTATTTGTATATACATGATCTTTATAATTCGCTCACCTTAAATCTTAGTAGCTTTACTCTCGAGTCACACGCATACAAAAGGTCAAATAATATAGTAATTGTTAACGTACTTTATTAGTCACATTTGGTTATATTTGTTTCTTTATCAAAATCCAGTAACTAAAACTTTAACATAAGAACTACACTTATCAATTTTCCAAGGTCGATAGTGCTTTTCTGAATGAAAATGTCAACTCGAACTTACTCCCTCTCTAATAATTTGTCACTTTCAATCAAGTCAAACTTTTATTATCGTATCGTATCACCCTGTGTATTTATATTTATCATTATATTCGTTTTTTCTTTTTTTCTTTGTGAGGAATATCGACATAGAAACAACCGTGTTAAACAATATAAAGCGTCTCCACTTGTGCACATGGCCAAATCACTCTAGTTATTAGCAGTAATTACAATAGCATTACAAATGAAAAGTAATGCTATTACTTGAAGGTCAATTTGCAGAGGGTCCTCAAAGCCACTAAATTCAGTAATATCTTAATATTTGATTAGTTTCGTAGTTGGTGCTTCTTGGCACATGGTTAGATACTTAGATTATTGATCCTTTGGGTGTCACAAAGATGGAACGAGGATAAAGACCGTTGATACTCGCATGATGAATATAAATATATGAAAACTGCGTCAAGTAAACAATATCAAAGAGAGAAAATATTTAAATATGTATAATTTTGAAGTACCATAAAGTTTTGGTAATTATCTAGCTGAAAAGTCAACTAGATTTAGTATTTAAACTATTATAATTGTACAAGTTGATAAACAAAATTTGACAAGTAATAGTTGGAACGTGACAAGTGGACTGTAAAATAGAAAGAGAATTCATTACAAAGGAGAGATTGGATACGCGTTCTAAACGGAATAAGTAATAACTATAAATTTTGAATCCAAATCAATGATTTTTTATTACTCCGTATATACAACTCAAAGTGAGATATCTTACAATTGGATGGTTTGAACGATGTGTGTTGAATATTGGCGTATGACTATTTTTTGCAAAAGTAGATGTGAGCAGTAGTAATGATCTGTGAGCTGTAGCCACATCTCACTTCTCACTGCTCATAGTTTTTTAAATAAGTATTGAAAAAATGAGTTTTTTTAAAAACAGCAAAGCTCACCGCTCTTTTACCAAACGAACACTAAAAATCAAAAAATTCATTGCTCACCGCTCATCGCCTCAAAACGCTCTGTGCCAAACATAACCTATGATTAAAAAGACGATTTTAGTTGATATAATTACTAAGGCTATGTTTAGCAAAATTAGTTGTGAGTAGTAGCAGTGAGTTGTGAGCAGTCACAGTTCACTGCTCATCGCTCACAGCTTCTTAAAGAAGCATTAAAAAAATGAGCATTTTAAAAAAAATAAGAAAGCTCACTGCTTTTTTGCCAAACGACTACTAAAAATCAAAAAGCTTGTTGTTCACCGCTTATCGCCCCAAAAAGTTTCAAAAAGCTTTGCGCGCAAACATAGCATAAGTGTTTGGTTTCCTCACTAGAACTCATCTTCTTACATTAATTAAATGTGGTCATATTCTTAGGTCGTTTGGTTCAAAGAATTTTTTGAGGAAATTATAATTCTTAAGTCGTTTGGTTCGCATCGGTTGCTAAAGACTGTCGCATTTTATGCCATCCGGTCTTAGCCATGCCTAAATCAAAACTATGCATGACACTAAATCATCATAGCCTCAAATACTCTGAAGCAATATCATTATGTAAAAATACAAGTTAACTATCGGCCAATTCAAAAAGCGACGACCCACACGAAAGCTACTTACACGCACACTTTTTAACCCTTCTGGATCTAAAAATCATAGACGACGGAACCGTACCACCGGATCCCAACATTCTCAAGAAACATTAAGGGTGCTAGATATAATCCTAAATGAACTGGCAACAAAGCCTAAGACAATACCAAGCACTCTCGCACTTCTCAAGAATTGCTTGCACACAGCAACAACATAGCAAAATGCATAATCTTGAGTAGACTAATCGATATAATCCTAAGGTAAAACACAACAAAACTCAAGATTACACCAAGCACACTTACACTCACCAAGAATCAACTGCATTGGGGTTTAGTCAATGAACACAACATTTTCAGTTACTTCGAACTTCTACCTTGCGGCACTAAGTTATGAAACAAATCAAATATGGGCTCAGATATCTTATTAGCTGCAAAATAGTGTTGCAATTTATGCCTTCTAAGTCGACAACTTCGAAACAATGTCAGCTCTCAAAACACTTCAATAAATATTATAAGGTATAATAATATTTATAATCACTTTTCCTTTTTTGCCTTTCTAATCAAAACTTGCATTTATCGATCATTTTTAATTTTTATAATAACTGTGGGGTAAAACTAATTTTTAACCAATCGAAATTTACATTAATTACATATATAATAATTTTGTTTATTTCTTATTATTTTTTTTATTTGTGAACATTTTTTTTGAAATGGATGGAGTAAGAAATTTGTTGTGTTACTAAAAATAAAGTTTATAATTCAGGGAGAATTTTATATCTCCCATTTTTTTAACATTAACTTTGTATGTGTCATTTTTTTAATGAACATTTTACATAAACTATTACCAAAACAAACACTTTTAAAAGGATATATCAAAATCGATGAAGCGAGCAAAATATTTGAGCGAGCAAAGCATTTGCTCGCTATGTTATTTGTTTTTTTTAGCGAGAATGACGGGTAAAACATGGATCGAGCAAGCATTTTGCTATTCATGTTCTTTGCCTTTTAGTAAAATATATTTGTCTTCTTCTGAAAACGGTGAGCAAAAGAATTTGGGAACAGAGCATTTTGCTCTCCATGTCGATTTTGGTAAATCTAAAAAAATATTAGCTTTTGTAATTCTTGTTAGGAAGTGTTTATTCTAGTAATTGATTTATTTTATATATACGCTCTTTTGGTAAATATAAATTTTTTATACTTTTGTAAGAAAGATGTGAAACTGCCCTTACAATTTACAACTTTTACGAGTATTTTCTAAAAGTAAAGCTTGTACTAATTGGATAAGTTGTGAGCCCAAGAAACCTTTTATTACTCGGTTTATAAAAAGAGGTGATTTGCACATCAAATAAATTGATGAGGACATCATAGTTATGCACATAGTATGCTGTAAACTATGCATTAAGAATATAATATTGTGGTGTTTCTATAAATTTATTGGAGAGAATTGCAAATATCGTCCTAAAGTTTGGCCAAATTGCACGTTTCGTCCTTGATGTTATAAAAATTGCAAGGATCGTCCCTGTGGAAAACTTTTGAGGTAAAATTCATCCCTAGCCTACATCAAATCACTAAAATACCCTTTTCTCTATAATACTTTTCAGTTTCTTACACAAATGGTCCATGTGTTTCACCAGATTTTACAGATTTAGTCCTAATTTTTCTTAATTTATTTATTTAACTATTAATATTAGTATTATTTTTTTATATATATTTTCGTCCATTTTTTTATGTTTTTGTCCATTTTTCTTATGTTTTTGTCCGTTTTACTCACGTTTTTTCGTTCTCACACGTTTTTGTCCGTTTTTCTTACGTTTTGTCTGTTTTTATACGTTTCGTCTGTTTTTATACGTTTTCGACCGTTTTTATACGTTTTTGCCCGTTTTCTTACGTTTTCATCCGTTTTTATACGTTTTCATCCGTTTTTCTTACGTTTTTGTCCGTTTTACTTACGTTTTTTCCGTTTTCATACGTTTTTGTTCGTTTTCGTCCGTTTTTCTTACATTTTTATGTCTTTATACGATTTTGTCCTTTTGTATACATTTTCGTCCGGTTTTTATACGTTTTCGTCCGTTTTCTTACGTTTTCATCCGTTTTCTTACGTTTTCATCCGTTTTTATACGTTTTCGTCTGTTTATCTTACGTTTTGTTCGTTTTACTTACGTTTTTTCCGTTTTCATATGTTTTTGTCCGTTCTCGTCCGTCTTTCTTACGTTTTTTCGTTTTCATAGGTTTTTGTTTGTTTTTATACATTTTTGTCCGTTTTTTATACGTTTTCGCCATTTTTCTTATTTTTTTTCATTCGTTTTTATACAATTTTGTCCGTTTTTCTTACGTTTTGTTTCATTTTCATACGTTTTCGTCCGTTTTCTTACGTTTTCCATCTATTTTTATACATTTTCGTCCGTTTTTTTACATTTTTTTCAATTTCATACATTTTTTTATCGTTTTTATACGTTTCCGTCCGTTTTCTTACGTTTTGTTTGTTTTTTCGGTTTCGTAAGTTTGGTTCATTTTTATACGTTTTTGCATGTTTTCTTAACGGAAAAAAGTAAGAAAATGAACAATAACGTAATAAAAATGGATAAAACCAGACAAAAACTAAAAAAGAATGGACAAAAACATAAAAAGTGGATGAAAATGTAAGAAAACAGACAAAAACGTATAAAATTGGACAAAAACGTATGAAAACGAAAAAATATAAGAAAAATAGACGAAAACATATAAAAACGGATGAAAACTGGCAAAAGTATATGAAAAACGGACAAAAACGTATGAAAACGGAAAAAACGTAAAAAATACGGACAAAAATATATGAAAACGGAAAAAGCATAAGAAAAACTGGCGAAAACGTATAAGAAATGGACGAAAACTTATAAAAACGAACAAAAACGTATAAAGACGGAAAAAAGGTAAGAAAAACGGACAAAAACGTAAGAAAAACGGACAAAACGTGTGAGAACGAAAAAAAATGAGTAAAACGGAAAAAACATTAGGAAAACGGACAAAAACGTATGAAAACGGAAAAACCCTAAGTAAAACGGACAAAAACGTAAGAAAACGGAGAAAAACGTATGAAAACGTGAAAAGCGTAAGAAAAACGGGCGAAAATGTATAAAAAACGGATGAAAACGAATAAAGATGGAAAAAACGTAAGAAAATGGACAAAAACGTGTAAGAACGAGAAAACGTGAGTAAAACGGACAAAAACGCAAAAAAACGAACGAAAATGTATAAAAAAATAATACTAATATTAATTGTTAAATAAATAAATTAAGAAAAAAATAGGATTAAATCTGTAAAATCTGATGAAAACAGGGACAATTTGTGTAAGAAATTGAAAAGTATTATAGAGACGAGGGTATTTTAGTCATTTGATGTAGGTAAAGGACAAATTTTGACGCAAAAGTTTTTCACACGGACGATCATTGCACTTTCTAAAAAGAAAAATGATTTGGTAACCTAAAACCTACGCCTTTAAAGATGATTTTTGCAATTCTCTCGATTCGAACGCGGTTACTCGGTTTCATTTAATGAGGTGGACAATCGTATATAATCCCCACTTAACACCTACATCACCCTCACCAAAAACACAAACACACACCCCTTCGATAATCAAATCAAAGCAAAAAGTATGTCAGGCTACCCTCAAAACCCCTCAGGCTACGGCACACCACCCGCCCAACCTTACGGAGCCCCACCCCAACAGCCATACGGCCAACCCCCTCAACAATCCTACGGTCAACCCCCACCAGCCCAACCCTACGGGGCACCCGCACAGCCCTACGGTGCACCCGCACAGCCCTACGGTGCACCCTCAGCCCCATACGGCGCTCAGCCTTCCCAAAACCCAAACAAACCACCAAAGGAAAACAAACCACAGGGAGGTGGTGGGTACGGTGCTCCTCCACCTGGTGGCGCGTACGGCCACGCGCCGCCTCAGGGAGGGGCGCCGTACGGGAGCCCGTTTGCGGCGTTGTTGCCGTCGACGTTCCCGCCAGGGACTGATCCGAACGTGGTGGCGTGTTTTCAGGTGGCGGATCAGGATGGGAGTGGTGTGATTGATGATAAGGAGCTGCAGAGGGCTTTGAGTAGCTATAATCAGAGCTTTAGTATCCGTACTGTTCATTTGTTGATGTATCTTTTCACCAATACTAACACCAGGAAGATCGGTAACTATCTCTTTTTTTTTTACTACTTTTTACTGTTTATCTCACATTGTAAGGTAATTCATTAATTACACGCGTTGGGGTAAAAGTGAAACACCGCGTATTTTTAGTACAAGTTTTAATTGGGGATAAGCTTAAAACGCGTGGGACGGGCCACCACATCCAAAAATTTTTGTTCCCGGCTCAAATGGTCCGTGGACCACACGCGGTGTCTATATTAAATGGCTCGTGTACCAGATTCCTCAGGATAAACATTAGTATAAGATAGTTAAAATTACTACACGGGACATGATTTTTTAACTTAGTTTGGTAGTAAAAGTAATAAATATAAAATCTATGGTTGTGATGTGGGCCCTGTATTAGATGAACCACTTTACTACAAGTGTGTGACGTTTATGTTTGAATTTAGCCTCAAATATCTTCTGATGTGTATTACAGGACAAAATTTTAGGTAGTATTGTTTAAATAATTAATTATAGTAGCAGATATTGGAGGAGGCTAGCAAAGTCATAGCAGATATTGGATAAGTTAATATAATAAATAGAGTTGAATGTGCAAAAATGAAACTATTTTGGACTTTACTTGGCAATGGGAACTTTTGACTTATTTCGTAATTTGATTATATCCATGAAGACACTTATGTAATACGGAGTATTCTCATTGGCTTTTGAAATCTCTTCAATAAGGCATTGGATGGTCAATATTGACCAAACTCATTATCGACGTGTCATTTAATTTTACTCATTTCGGCTCGATACATTCCATAGATACAGTCAAGAGTGCATCCGTTCAGAAAAGATTGGACATAATGACTACTTTTGAATCATTTGAAATGTCATCTGTATTTTACTATTTTATGATGAGTACTGCTGTACGGGTTGTTATCTTTCTAGAAGAAATTTATCCGTATGAAACTGTTGTTGCAATCTGTATATTACACGATGGTTAAATGACAAGTAAATATGACCGTGTAAGTTATGGTAATGGCTAGTTTCTGTATTGACTTTCTGTTGTTCTTTATGCTATCAGGACCCAAGGAGTTCACTCAGGTTTTCTACAGCTTACAGAACTGGAGGGTGAGTCTCAACCGAATTATTTTCCTCTTTATTGTTTCGAGTGTTCTACCCATTATTTAATAGATCAGTCATTATTGGGTTATGGTTTACATTTAAACCCGATCAGACGTGTCAAAGTGGTTGAAACTTATAAATAGCTAAAGAAATGGTTTTCTAAGTTATTTTACTTTTCATTAGAAAAGTTATGATCATAATAACATCCTTCTTATAACCATATTTAACAGATTATGTGTTTATGGAAAATGACCAAAATATGTTGTGGGTCAAACCAGACTGACCCATTTTAACCTGTACTATAAACGACTTGTTCAAACCTAAATTTGACAGTGACAACGTGACAAACTGATGGATATGGTATTTCTTGTACGTTTTACAGGCAAATTTTGAGAAATTTGACAGAGATCGTAGTGGCAAGATTGATATCAATGAATTGAGAGAGGCCCTCATGAGCCTTGGCTTTGCAGTTTCACCTGTGGTTTTGGATTTGCTAGTGTCCAAGTTTGACAAGAGTGGTGGAAAGAACAAGGCTATTGAATATGACAACTTCATCGAGTATGTTTCTGGAAACAGATTATTTATATATATCCTTATACATTTGCATTTTTTTTGGTTAATTGTCTAATAAATTTCATGTTTTGTGATTTCAGGTGCTGCTTGACTGTTAAGGTATGTAACGAATGTTTATGTTAAAAACAACTGCTTTGTTTGGTCAAACTTAGCATGCTAAGCTCGACTACTACATTCGTTGTCGTCTTTTCTCCTTTATGGATGTGATTTTCTTTATCAAGTTTTCTTTGATTATTTAGCATTTTGGCAAAGTTTTGAAATTGTAAGATGGTTGAGTGTAAAAGTCCAAGTGTCCTTTCAGTCGTCTGTGAGTTGCAGAATAGCAGAGTGGAGGATTAAAGGATGGGTTCAGTAAAGGGTCAATATTGGGATTGGGTCATATGGGATAATATTTAATAGAGTTGCGATCAGCTTGTTAATATAGTGGATGCCTTTTTTTTGTATTTGGTTTGTTGGTTGGAATAGATTGCCTTTCAAAAAAAAAAAAAAAAAAAAAAATAGAGTTGCGATCAGGTCATGGTTATCGGGGTCAATATGGGATAATATTTAATAGAGTTGCGATCAGGTCATGGTTATCGTAAATAATTAATGTGTTGCAATACTAACCTCAGGGAAACTTTAAGCTTGACCCACTTGGCTAAAATAACAACTCGACCCTTATGCACTATAATGAATTATTGAAATGTATGCTAAACAGCTATGAAACATTATTCTCAAGATGTGTTTTTTGGTGATTGCAGGGCCTAACAGAAAAGTTCAAGGAGAAGGACACATCGTACTCAGGGAATGCTACCTTTACGTATGAGGCGTTCATGTTGACTGTTTTGCCCTTCCTCATTGCTTAGGGGTTGTATCTACTCTACACGCTCGTTTCTCTTTAACCTTCTCATGAGAGGAGGATAAGAATTGTTTTTTTTTTTTTTTTTTTTTTTTTTTCTTTTCAGTTAATCAACTATGTCTGTTTTCGAATTTCTTGTTTCTCTTGTGAAAATCTGGTGGTTAATAAATGTTCTCAACTTCTTAAATGTTTCTGATGTAAATGGCATATCAGTAAGTCATGGAAGGCTGTAGGTTTGAATCTTGAATTTGGTTTTTCCACAACTGTAAGAAAAATTCCACATACAAATTTTCTGATTTGAGTATTTGCACAGACCATTTGTAGGACTAGAATCCAATTTCTTTGTCTTGTTTGGATAGATCTTTCATAGAATGTTTGTTATTGAGACATTTTTTTTACTGGTATATTAATTCACAAAACCCGCCTAGCAAGCTACATTTTTTCAAGTTCTTTTACCGTTATGTTGCCAGTTAACACACCCTCAAGAAGGGTTCTGCTAAGTGATATTGTAAAGGATTCTTTAGCGTTGTTCCAACCTGTAAAGCTAATGCAGAGGTTGCTTTACTAATTTGGTATTTATCATGCTAGGTCACATGTGCACTTAAAATCGATATTTTATCAAACAAAAACTTACTAGTAGGTATCCTAAATAACTTAAGCCAAGACGATCATTTGAGGCATTTTATTACTCTCCTCGCTAGAAGACCGAATTTTAAATTCTTAGGTATATTACACTAATTTCAGCTTATGACATTATCTTCCTTAATGATATAGCCTCATGCTTGAATCTTTGGCGTATTTCTTGCATAGGTGACATCAATCTCTCCTAATAAAGGGCTTTGCTCCCCTTCCGGTGTGGCCGTAAACTCGTAATTCATAAACTTGGATCTCAGAATCCTAGTCTGGTAAATATTTGCATATCATTGCTGCAAAAAAAGACTATTAGAAAATAATTTGATCAGAATTGTTGCTATTCAGCAAGTTCATAACGCAAAATAGCGTGCAAAAATTTTATGGAGTTCTACCTAGCCCACAGAACTTAAAACGTTTGTTTGTGGATATTTTTCATAATCATTTATACGTCATGGTCATATTCTCTTGACGTTACGAAAAGTTCATATAAGGTTCAAACCTCACTACGTAGTAGGTACATACCTTTGAGGTGGCCGGGTAAAAGGTTGAAAGCGGTCACGGAAATATATTATCCCAATTATACCACGTATATCCGAGTCAAATACTCACTCTTTCCGAATAACCTGAATAGTAAAACTTCACCCGTTCACCTATTTATTTATGCTATCATATCAAACATAAATAAGTTAGTCGCTATCAAAAGAATTTCGATAATTTTATCATCACTAAATATCTTAGGTAGCTATTAAAATCTAAACAACTTAATTATTTAAGTACATTTTGATGACGCATGATATGTTTCATGTGCTTGCAGTCAGTCATCCGGTAGGCTCGGTCCTTGTCTATATTTAATATATAATACTGTATATGGTTTCATGATTTACAAGAAGGCCTAGTCAAGACTGGAAGACCTAAACAATTTCCACTTGCTTGAAACTATAAACGTGAAGACATCAACGACCACAACTACCCGATCATAACTAGAAGTGGTATTATAAGGAATAGTTCAAGTAAAAATCTAGTAGATGTAGAAATATTGCATTACGGACCAAATATCAACCAAAATATTAACCGTTATTGTACAAAGTAGTGAGGTAAATATCACCGGATAGTATCAAGTACGTGTGGTACAAATCAATGGTGATCCTCTAATGTCGACACTGCTTTACAATTCTCCAAAATGTTTAAATCCTCGGAAAACTTTTGAGTTGCGACTGAACTTTTTTTAGACGGGCCGAATGTTCAACAATCCATTTGTGAACTGTACAAAGAGTTTATTCATGTTCATTTTCTTTTACTTTAGAAAAAAACATTTCATGTTCATCGTATATCATGCGAACAAACTTGAACAAAATACTAGGTTCTATTAATCAAATAGATAAACACGAGTAAAAATCTATACGTCCATCATTCCATCAATGTCTAGTCATATATGTGTTAAGGTTCGTTATTCGTTACCACATGCTTGTTTCTCTACTCGTATATTTAAATTGTGTATCTACAGTATACGCTTCTTTGTTCATAATTGTTGTTTGTCGGTTTAATGAACGGACATAAACCAAAACGAACGAGCTACTTTTCTTAACAACTTTAACGAGGTAAACGCTCTTATTCGTTAAGCTTTTCTTGTTTATGTTTATTCATCTTTTAGTGAACAAACATAAGTGAGCTTAGATTGTTTAATCAACTTTTAACACAGGAAGATGGACAAGACATTTTTGCTTAGGCTTTCGTTTGATTAAATCTTAAACAAACAAGCATAGATAGTCCCATATGATATGAATCACGAGTGACATTTTTAGCTTAAATTTTTGTCGAGATGTTTTTACTATATATTCTTGTGACGAAACAAATTCACTGCTATAAAATATTTTTCAATATTAACAAAATTTTATATAATTACTTTTTAGGTTATCATGAGATTTTTAATGCGATTCGACTTGATTGAAAGGGTGTTCGGGAGTGCTTATTTTTTTTATTTTTTATATTTTTTTTGTTGCGCAGAGAACCAGTTTATTATTATTATTATTATTATTATTATTATTATTATTATTATTATTATTATTATTATTTAATCATTTAAACATTACAAATAATCAGATTTTATATAGCTTAAAATTAGAGTATGTTTGGCAAAACTATTTGTAAGTTGTATGCTATAAGCTGTAAATTATAATCTCTAAACTGTAATTTAAAAAGCTTCATGAAGCAGCTTTTCATTTTTGAGCTACTTATTTAAAATAAAAGTTTGAAGTTAAGGTATCCAAACCGAGCCACTTATTTTGGACGAGATTACTTTTGTAATAAAAAACTTACATCTCAAAAATAATAATAATAATAATAATAATAATAATAATAATAATAATAAATAAATAAATAAATAAATGCCTACCAATTATTTCGAAAGTGCATTAATCATCTTTGTGAGAAACTTACAAGTGCACTCTTGATCCCTGATCACAATTAAATGACTAAATTACCCTTACATGGACCAGAGTAGGGTGAGCTTGGTTCCGAAACTGAGAGAACCGTAAATTGGATATTTTAGGAACCGAGAACCGGACCTAAAAGCATGTTTTGGTTCCGGTTCGGTTCTCAGGTCCGGTTCGGGTATTTCAATTCTAGCCAATTAGAACAAAAAATTTCTAAAAAACACTTAAAAACTCACAAATGTAGTGTAGACTCATCGTCAAATTAATTTTTAACTTGATATTGTGATCGATCAGAAGCTACCATTAAAACTTAAATATATCCAGTGAGAAAGATAAGTGCATGTATAGTGTGTAAACTTTCATAATGTACAATGATATGCATTTGTGACACTAACAAATGCATTAACAATTATAATAAAATCAAGTTAAACTGATGCTAATGTGTCCTATCGAAGAAGATGACGCACACAGAACCATTCATAATACAGTTGCTACACATAGAGGTAACTACAGGTATGTATAAAATTTTGCCGTTAAAAAAAAACAGGTATGTATAAAATATCACTAATTTTGTAGTAACATAAACACGACAAACACATGATTTGAAAATATAGTATATAAAAAGAAAATCTAATTAATACACATTAAGAAAAATATAACTTGTTTGTAATGAGTAAGGATATGGTGCACAGTTGCGGCGATTAGCATGTGCAAGTGGTGTAAGCGTACATGATTTTTCATTGTAAGGACCCCAATTTAGTATACATCTATTAATATTTATAATTTTATACATATCTAAGTATATAATTTTTTGAATTTTTAGTGTCTTTACTAAATATTATCAAAGTTGAATTTTAAGTGTCTTTGAGTAATATCAAATAACTTTTTATTTTCTATAATAGTTAAACTTTTCGTGATTTATGGGGGCCTACTTCGTGATTTAGCACCGGGCCACCTAAATCAACGGGACGACCATGATGGTGTGTGCATTGTTTCATAAAAAACTAAGAAATTATACAGATACATAGAGTTTGGGCGGTTCCTCGGTTCCGAAATCGATACCCGCGGTTTCGGACATAACAGAACCAAACCGAACCGAACCGAGAACCAAAATTTGTATTATTGAAGAACCGAGAACCGGACCGCGGTTTTAAAATTCGGTTTGGATTGGGTCGGTTCCAGTTCAATTTTTGATCCATTTGCTCACCCCAGACCAAAGTGAAAGGGAAGACGAAGAAAACAAGTGTAGTAGTTTAACTTTGAATCGAGTTATTTTAGAAACCAAAGATTCCTCACATACCAAGAGACTCATCCCCACCATCTATCTAAAAAAAAAATCAATGGTTGAGATTAAAGACATTTTAATATTTTACCAATTTTTTATAATTTAAATATCTCTTAAACCGTTAATCGTTAAGTGAAAATAATTACACCATCGCGACGAACATTTAATTATTTTTCTATAGACGGGCACTTTGATATACTTTCAACAAAAAAAAAAAATTATTTTTTTCACGTTTTTTTTCCTGGCCGAAAAAATATGTGATATTACATATCACATGTGATATAAGTGTAATATCACATGTGATATTTTCGGCTAGGAAAAAAAAAACGTGAAAAAAATGAAAAAAAAATCGAAAATATATCAAAGTACCTATCTATAGAAAGATAATTAAATGCTCGTCGTAACGGTAAATTTGTTTTCGCTTAACGATTAACGGTTAATTGATATTAATATTTGAAAAAAAAATGATGAAAGTAGGTTTTTTAAATTGTTGGGATTAATCTCATCCATTAGATCAAATAAAAATGGAGAGTGGAGATTAGTGCCTTCGTATGTAAATAAAGTTTTATCCTCAAATGATCTTTACTCTTTAACTTTAACCAGAAACCAAATGTGACTTGTAAGTTTTCCCTATGAACTTGTAATTTGGCCAAACCAGAAGGACGATTTTTGCAATTTACCTATAGATGAATTCGGTTAAAGATTCCTACCATAAATATTAGTACTAGTATAGTAATCTCTAAAATATAAAAGTAAAAGCATAAGAAGAAAATCAATACCAACAAGCCGAGCAGAACCCTTAAACCCTTTTCTAAGCGTGTTAATGGCGGCATCGTATAATCTTGAAGAAACCCTTAAACCCTTTCATCTAAGAGCCTCTCAAGCTGAGGTATCCCATAAATTATCTCTCTTCAATTTTACTGCAATATATTTGTTATTGTCTTTATAACTTAGTTTTAGATAATGTTATATTATATGTGTGTGCAAGATACCTATGAAAGGCGTGTTGGTCTAAATACGAATAACTTTCATATTCATAGGTTTAGGGTTTAAGGTTTGAATTTCTGTTATCTCACCATACATACATTGTTATATACTGTATCTTTTTATGTCAAGCTTAATCAATTGTACTTGGTTTGTCCAAAGAGATACAATTTCAATGTTTGCGCCATAAGTTCATGGCAAATTCAATGTCATCTGCTCACATAGTGAACTTGATTTGCGTTATAAGAAATTAAAACCGAATAAACTAAGAGTTTCAGTTATGCCCCTTTCTCGATCAGATTTGTAAAGATTACAAATAAACAGAAAGTTCGAACAAATGTGCCTTTCTAGATAGGATTTGTATGTAATCATAATGTTTATGGGTAGCTATAGCCTATAGGGTTGTTTTGTAACTTTTAAAAGCCAAAATAGTTGCATTAAGTTTCAGACTGAAGGTGCTTCCTTAGATCTTTTTTTAGTTCGGTTTTACTGGCCTAGACTAGTTACCCCATGACTAATTCAGTTGTTTGGTTTGGTTCGGTTTTGCCCAACTTTGCTTCGGATTTTGGGTGTGTAAAAGATTTCCATGAAACAGACTTCCTTCAATTTTCTCGATCATTCATATGGTTTATGCATCTCAGTGCTCTACTGTCGTGACTCATGCATATTCATGTATGTTTGTTGGGGTTTGATTTCTAATTCCATGGACAATAGGGGTTGGACTTCTGTCAAGGACAATTTTTTGTACCTGTTTTCACTATATCGACTTATGTGCCAATATTGGAAAATTATCTCTTCTTTATGAATTGTGACATCATAAGTTAAGCATATGCTTGTGAGTTAGCTAACTGTCTATCAACAAAAAAAAGTTAAGCATATGCTTAGGGGTGTTCTTTAAATGGATAAACCGCTTGTTTGGGTGAACTGGATTTTGGTTATTTGGTTTTAGATTGCTTTTCTGGATCTAATCGAAGCTGTAAGCGGCTTAATATATTGAGTTTGGTTATAAAATCAAAACTTGGAGCCTGCCCGTATAACCCACTAGTTTTTAGTATGCCCCTTTCTCGATAGGATTTGTAAAGATCACTAATAAACTGTCAGCTTGGAACTTCTTGTAATTGGTGATGGTAGCTATTGTTTTGTTTTGTTACTTTAGATCGAAACTGAAAGCTATATTGGCTTCTAGTTATGCCAAAATTGTTGCATCTAGTTTCAAAGTGCAGGTGCTTCCTTAGTTCCTTTTTTAATTCGGTTTTATTCGGCTACAGCTGGTTTGGTTCAGCTTTGTCCAACTTTGGTCCGAATGTTTGGTGTGTAAAAGATTTCCCGGAATCCGGTTAACCAAATACCGAGTCTATTAGCGACTTTAACAGACTAGAGAGCTGTTGTATAGGCTCTCTTTCCTGTTTAACTATTAGTATTTGTGACTTGTGAGGGTGATCCCGTGGATTTGAGAGATTTATTGATCGATATTGAGGTGACATGCTGTAGCTCTTTTGACTTATTCTGGACGAAGTTGTTATTCCTTCAATTGTCACCGTGTTTCCATCTCAAGTATTTAGACTTTTAGAGGGTATTATTAGTCAAATATTTGATATAGATAATAATGTATCTTTGGTCAATATATGAGTCCTGATATCCTGTATAGTTTGTTATCAGTTGTTAAGTAGTCAATAGGGTTTCCACATGTATAGGAGTTCCCTGTGTATATATATCTATCATCTATCAATGAGAAAAGCATCAAGATTTCTCAAATTACATGGTATCAGGCCTTCTCATAGCCGATCCATAACAATCCCACTTATCCTTCTTTTTCTAGCTTCACACTAATCCCATGGCAGACTCTAAAATTCATCCTGCTGTCACAGTCAATAACATCAAAAATTTCATCCCCATCACTCTTGAGATGGAGAAAAGTCAGTACTCCTCATGGGCTGAACTTTTCAAGATCCATTGCCGTGCATATCAAGTCATTGATCACCTTACTTCTGCCACACCACCCACACCACCCGTTACCACCCCACCCACCCCTGCTATCCCAATTGAAACCTGGAACCGACTTGATGCCATTGTCCTTCAATGGATATACGGCACCATCTCCAACGATCTTCTCCATACCATTCTTGAACCAGACTCCACTGCCAAGAAAGCATGGGATCGATTGAAAGATATCTTCCAAGATAACAAAAACTCGCGGGCGGGTTTATCTTGAACAACAATTCTCCAACACTCAACTTGACAATTTCCCTAATGTCTCAGCCTATTGTCAAGAGCTTAAAATGCTTGCTGATCAACTCTCGAATGTTGGTGCACCTGTTACTAACCAACGTTTGGTTTTGCAATTAATTGCTGGACTAAATGAAAGTTATGATGGTGTTGCCACCATCATTCAGCACACCGATCCCCTTCTACGAAGCCCGTTCTAAACTTATCTTGGAAGAAACTCGCAAAGCAAAACAAGCAACCACTGCTGCTATAACAGCAGGAACCGCGTTAATCACCACTACCACCTCAAACAATAACACAAAACAGGTTGCTATTGGGAGTCATGACACCTCTCGTGCATCTCACGGGAATGGACCTTCCAATGGACGTGGTCGTGGTGGGCGTACTGGTGGACGTGGACGTGGAAACGGAGGACGTGGCCGTGGTCGTGGAGGTAATCATCACACTGGAAGCAATAATCACTCGGCCACACAAAACCACAACAACACTCGTCAGGCTAACTGGGCACCATGGACTTGGCAACAATTTTGGGCTAACATGCCACCGTGTCCCTACCCGACTACAGGCTGGTCTCGGCCCACTGGCCCATCTGCTGGTATTCTTGGACCACGTCCCAATCAAGCTTATGCAGCTTCTGTAGCTCCTTCGTTAGCCTATGCTCCCAATAATGAACTTGACAGTGCCATGCACACAATGACACTAAATCCTCCTGACGAGAATTGGTACATGGATACGGGAGCCTCTTCTCACATGACAGGTTCGCAAGGTACACTCTCATCTTATTCTCATATGAGCATTCCTAAACACATAATTGTTGGTAATGGTCATGCTATTCCAATCCAAGGTCTGGGAAACACAATTCTTTCTGCTCCCTACCCTCCTTTAAAATTAAACAATGTCTTACATGCTCCTCATCTAATTAAAAACTTAATCTCGGTCCGTCGTTTATCTACTGACAATAATATTTCCATTACTTTTGACCCTTTTGGTTTTACTTTGAAGGACTTCCTGACGGGGATCCAACTCATGAGGTGTAATAGTAGCGGGGATCTATATCCTCTCACCACTACCGCTCTTCAACAACTTCAACCTCCCTCTGCTTTTGCTGCGTTTTCTCAAGATCTATGGCATAGGCGTCTAGGACATCCCAACGCCAATGTTTTACGTATGCTTAGAAATAAAAATTCCATTACCTGTAATCGTACTAAAAACTTATCTGTTTGTGAACCTTGTGTTTTTGGTAAACACATTAAGTTGCCTTTCTATGAATCTACTTCGTTTACGTTATCTCCGTTTAATATAGTTCATAGTGATGTATGGACATCCCCAATTTTGAGTTCTGGTGGTCACAAATACTATGTCTTGTTTCTTGATGATTACTCAAATTTTTTGTGGACATTCCCATTAGGCCAAAAATCTCAAGTATTTAACACTTTTCTTGCTTTTACTGTCTATATTCGCAATCAGTTTTCTACCAATATAAAAGCGTTTCAATGTGATAATGGGCGTGAATATAACAATGCATCATTTCATCAATTTTGCAAAAATAACGGTATGGTTTTTCGCTTTTCATGTCCACATACATCATCCCAAAACGGCAAAGCCGAAAGAAAAATACGTGCAATTAACAACATAATTCGCACTCTTTTAGCTCACTCATCAGTCCCATCTCACTTTTGGCATCATGCCTTAGCTATGGCCACGTATCTTATTAACATCCTCCCAACTAAACTTCTCTCTAATAACTCTCCAACCCAAATCCTTTATCAACGAAATCCCTCGTATGATCACCTACGCGTTTTCGGATGCCTATGTTACCCATTACTTCCCTCTACCACTATCCACAAACTCCAATCCCGTTCTACACCTTGTGTTTTTCTCGGATACCCTCCTAATCACCGTGGGTATAAGTGTTACAACTTACAAACAAAAACGATTATAATTTCCCGTCATGTTATATTTGATGAAACACAATTTCCTTTCGCACAAACTATACCTACTGAACCAGAAAACTATCAATTCTTACATGATAGTAGTCTTCATCCATCATTACTTCATTCAAATGAATCACCTGCTGTTTCCGTCCCTAACCCAAGTCAACCCTCACCCTCTCGAATGAACAGCCCCCTTCATGCTCAACATACTCCTCCCCCCACTCGCAATCCACATAGTACTACTCCAGTTTCTCCTAGTTCTGGTCCCTCCTCTTCCCAGCCCACGAGATCAGCCCAAACTCTTGAGTCTCACACCCAAAGTAGACCCTCTCAAACTAGAGCCACATCTCAATCCTCTCTAATACATTCTCCAGTAACTCGCTCTACCTCACGGCCAATTCTACCATCTACAAATGCTCGTACCATCACGACTCGTAGCATGTCAGGTATCCACAAACCAAAAGCTCCATTTAATCTTTCTGTTTCAGTCACCCCATCTCCTCTTCCTACTAACCCGAAAATGGCATTCTTAGACCCTAACTGGAAGCATGCCATGAATGATGAATTCAATGCTCTTATTGAGAATAAGACGTGGGAACTTGTACCACGCAAACCTAATATGCATATTATTCGTTCCATGTGGATATTTAAACATAAAATGAAATCTGATGGTTCTTTTGAGCGGTATAAAGCTCGTTTGGTTGGTGATGGCAGGTCACAACAGGTGGGTGTTGATTGTACCGAAACGTTTAGCCCGGTTGTCAAACCGGCCACTATACGGGTTGTTCTTAGCTTGGCTCTATCTAAATCATGGTCTATTCATCAACTAGATGTAAAAAATGCCTTCTTGCATGGAAATTTACGTGAAACAGTCTACATGCACCAACCAATGGGTTTTCGGGATCCCGTTTATCCCGATTACGTATGTCGACTCAAGAAGTCTCTTTATGGCCTCAAACAAGCTCCGCGAGCATGGTACCAAAGGTTTGCAGATTATGTTTCGTCTATTGGGTTCGTCCACAGCCGGTCGGATCATTCCTTATTCATATATAAGAATGGTCGGGATATTGCTTATCTTTTGCTTTATGTTGATGATATCATACTAACCGCTTCTTCAGATTCGCTTCGTCAACATATCATGAAAGTTCTGGCAGCTGAGTTTGCAATGAAAGACCTTGGCCCCCTAAGTTATTTTTTGGGTATTGCTGTTTCCCATACCACAGATGGATTGTTTCTTAATCAAACCAAGTATGCTCGTGAAATTTTGGAACGTGCAGGTATGGCCACTTGTAAACCATCTCATACACCTGTTGACACAAAGGCTAAATTAAGTTCTGTAGTTGGTTCTCCTATTTCTGATCCAACACATTTTCGTAGTCTAGCCGGGGCTTTACAATACCTCACTTTTACTCGTCCGGACATATCCTATGCGGTTCAACAAATCTGCCTCCATATGCATGATCCTCATGATGGTCATATGGCTGCCATGAAGCGTATTCTACGATATATAAAAGGTACTTTACACTACGGTTTACACATGTATAAATCCTTTACTAGTGACCTGGTCTCGTACACCGATGCGGATTGGGCCGGTTGCCCGGATACTAGACGTTCAACATCAGGGTATTGTGTTTATCTCGGTGACAACTTGGTCTCTTGGTCATCAAAACGCCAGCCCACTCTATCACGTTCAAGTGCTTAAGCCGAATACCGAGGAGTTGCTAATGTTGTCTCCGAGTCATGTTGGCTACGTAATCTCTTACTTGAGCTCCAAATTCCTCTTTGTAAAGCCACGATTGTGTATTGTGATAATGTAAGTGCCATATATCTCTCAAGCAACCCAATTCAACATCAACGGACCAAGCATATCGAGATGGATATACATTTTGTTCGTGAAAAGGTGGCCCGTGGCGAGGTTAGAGTTCTTCATGTCCCCTCGCGTTACCAAATTGCGGACATTTTCACCAAGGGCCTTCCAAGAGTTCTATTCGATGACTTTCGTGACAGCCTCAACGTCCGGTCTCCTCCCGTTTCGACTGCGGGGGTATATTAGTCAAATATTTGATATAGATAATAATGTATCTTTGGTCAATATATGAGTCCTGATATCCTGTATAGTTTGTTATCAGTTGTTAAGTAGTCAATAGGGTTTCCACATGTATAGGAGTTCCCTGTGTATATATATCTATCATCTATCAATGAGAAAAGCATCAAGATTTCTCAAATTACAGGTATGATTTTCATCATGGTTTGGTGTCTCGTTCTGTTGTTCATATGTGTGACTGACATAATTTCAAGAGAGATCCTTTAATGCTTGGATCATTCATTATGGTTTCTGCAACTCGGTGTTGTACTGTTGTTTGTACTCATCTTTGTGTGTTGGGGTCTCGTTTTTAGTCCTATGGATATTTGAGTCTTGGACTTCTTTCAAGGACAATAATCGCGTATATTGGCGCCTGAATCAGTTATTCATGGTTCTATGCCTTTTGTCTTGATGTCTTTTGATGTGGATTGGAGTAGTGGGAGCCGCTGCTGTCCCTTCTCTGTCTTTTTCGTATATGTACTTTCCATTTTATATTATTTTTCCCTCATTTTACATCTGTGTGTATCTTTTGTACCAGTCTTAAAGAAAATGACGGCGCTCTCTGCTGGTTAATTAGTCGTCCCAACAGTAACCACGTCTACACAAACACGATATTTAGAGTCGTTCTAGTAGGAAGCCTTGTTTTTTGAAAATAGACCAAACGATGGATTGATGACAGTAAAACCTCCATCAATTGCTAGATTATGCCCGCTTATATACTTAGACTCATCACTTGCAAGAAAAAGGGTCGCCTCGGCCACATCTTGCTCTTTAAGTTCGATTCCTTTGAGGTTGGAGTAAACATTAGTATACAAGTCTGGATACTTTTTGATGATAGGCACTGTCGCTGGTGTTACGAGGTAGTGCGGTGATACACAGTTAACACGAATTCCAAACTCTCCAAGCTCAGCGGCAACATTTTTAGTAAGTCCCGCGACAGCGTGTTTGGAACTTGTATATGCATGAGAACAGTTCCCACCTACAGTAGAAGCAATACTTCCAAGTGAAATAATACTACCAGCGCGAGCTGGGATCATGACACGAGCAGCATGTTTCGTTCCCAAGAAAACACCAGTAACATTGATACTTAACACTCGTTCAAAATCAGATACGTTATTATCAAGGATACTAAACTTTAAGTCACCTGCAATAGCAGCATTGTTTACCATAATATCTAGTTTACCGTGCTTATCAATGGCGTAGTTGACGGCTTTTTCGATATCTGACTCAACGCACACATCACAGTGGATGTAAGAAGCCTTTTCAAGACCTATATTTTTGACAAGGGTTTGTCCCAAATCATCAAGGATGTCAGCAGTTACCACTTTGGCTCCATGTTTAGTAAATAGCCTTGCAATGGACTCTCCTATCCCTCGCGCTCCGCCTGTAATAACCGCAACTTTACCTGCCAATCTAATTAAGAAGACTAAATGAGCAAAAAGATGCATAAAACTAATGACCTTTCAACTAAGAAATAATCTAAAACATAAATTTGAAGATAAAAGTGGATACCTTGGAATGGTTATAGGGACGTCTATTGTAGCATTTGCCATGGTAAAGAATAGAGAAGAAGCTATGATAATTATCATGTTAGTCTGAAGAAACTACCTATTCTTACTTTATAGGATTGGATTGAGTTTTGCTATAAATTAGGATTATCTTGTTGCCAAAAATTTTCTTAAATGTAGCAAAAGTAGTAATAGGATGTCTGCCATGAGCTATCTGATCTGTTTTCTTCTGTTTAAGGCAAGTTGTCTGTTAGTTGATCATTGTGGGTGATGTCTTTGATCAACAGGTGATACACTTATAGTTCACATTTTCTGACTGCAACATGCATATTTACATTAACATTGATCAAACAATATTCTCTTTTATATAATAGTCTACCTAACTCATCTGTGTTTGAACTATAGGAACGGTTGGCAAGACTTGAAGCTGCCTTTGCCACAACTAAAGGTTAGTTATAAGTAGTTTATTCTCAATCTTGTTCTGAAGCGTAACCTTAAGCACTTAATTCTAGTTTTTAGTAATTTCTGTCCTTTATATGGGATTGAGTACTTGCAGTGTCTGATTCTGGAAATGAGGAATTGTTAAATAAAGTGGCGGAACTGGAAAAGAGGTTAGAAGAGGCAAAATCAGAGCAACTTGCAGAAAGAGAAAAGGTAAACTATAATACTCCATCTTTTAAAGAAGAAAAAAATGCAACTTTTAATTTGAAACTTAGTTCAATAAATGGAATATGTTTTAGAGCTGTTTAGATGTTCAAAATGCCCCTTACTGTGGACAACCATGGTTACTAACTTCAATATGGCTAATGGGCAAAAAAGTGAACTTGAATTGAAAGTTAACGAGGATGAAATTTTGCATGTTTTACGGACATAGGGAGTATATCACATTTCTTTCTTTTAAATATATGACGATGGACTTAAAGCTATCTGTCTTTTACCTCTCTTCAGGCTCTGAAAGAAGAGGAAAAGCTTCGTTATCGTATAACTCATCTTCTACGAGCATTGGAGAAAGCAGACAGTAATCTAGCTACAAAATGAAGCAATCCCCTTGGGGATATCAATATATTTTGCGATCAAGTATCATTCATGCATGATCACAACAACCCTATCTTTCTCGACTTATTTTTTTGAGTCTGCCCTGTTTCTTGAAGGTTTCAGTTCTTATTTTGGAGAAAGAAATACGGTTGGTAACATCAATATTGACTTGTATGCATGTTTTCTTCTTTTGTCATTGAAATATTTAAACTAAATTGTAATTCATTGATAAAGTCTAGGAGATGTGATCATATTGGTGTATGATCTCATTTCTAGCACAATCTATGAACTTTTAATGCATTTTAGTTTGTTTATTAAGTTTGAACTCAAAAAGGAGGTGATAATTATATGTAGTGTGACATTGTGGGAAAGATGATTTTTTTTTCTCCGGTAAAATTTGAAGTGGACTGCTGAACCACCAAACTGCAAGTGATTGAATTATACTGGACTTGCCTATGATGGGTTCATTTTCCGATCCGGTTTTGGTCGCATATTAATTCTGGCTAGACCAGGTTGTGCACTACCATACAGTGAATGTTAGCACGTTCTTGACACAGTTTTGCTATTAGAGCTTATCGACATCACTTTGGTTGGACCTGCTAAAAAACACACATGTATAGCTTATTAGCATCTTTACTGAAATGTATTCTAGACACTATCCTATTTAAGCTTTTATTTTGTCAAATGCTAATTGCAGCGCAGCAAAATAGTAAATATACGAACATAACGCAGCCCAAGTAGTACCAAGTGTGTCCAGGACAGAGTTCAAACGTTATCATTGACATGTGCGTAAAAAGGTTGTATCCACTTAGCAACTGAACAGTCGATGTGATTATCATGTATGATTCTGCTGATTTTGATGTTCGAAATATATTGGCGCAACTAGCTATTATGTTCTAGAAGAAACTTAAGAGAAAGAGATCATAAAATCCTAGTATTTGATTTTCCCTTCATAAACCAGATACACAATTGAATAATCAAGAACATTGTTGGGGTTGGTTTGATCTAAAATCCATGAATTAATCTAATTGAAATTCTGAAATAAAGCATAAAGCCTAAGCAAATCAGCATACAAGGTTAATATGCTGCATTTACAATACATTAGATCTTTATATTTCTTAAGATTGGTTCAGTCAACACAGTGTACATCCCTAGAAGCTAAGTTAAATATAACCGACCAAGCTGATTTGTTTATCTTACATAAGGTATCAAAAGTGTATCTTTTCACCTTTTCATGCTTATAGGGAGCCAAAAATATACCATCATAAGCATCAAATCCCACAAAATCATAAGAATGGCTAAAAAGAAGCTATATTTGATTATAGTAACTCTCTTTTTCAGGAGAAATTTGTTAAATTCAATATGAAGGAATCACATATCTGTCACCTCTAGCTCCCTAAGTTTCGAGAACAGAATCAAATGAGAATGATTTGGTACAATCTGGGTGATTTGTTGTAGCATATAGATATAGTCATATAGATGTTGTGATGATCATAGACTGATGGAAAACCGACCCACTGGCAGCACACTAACTGGTCATACGGCCATTACCACTCAGCGGTCTCATGGCGACAAGTAGAAAAGTAACTGTATGACAGCATGATTAAAGGACATAGGGCGGGATTTGAACTCGTGACCTTTGGTCTCCGAGTTATGCCACATGTCCCCCTACTATTAGGCTAGTACAGTATCTCAATTAATCTTTTTATATTGAGATTTTAGAACGTAACAAAGTTACTAGTAAAATTATCAAAAGCAGTTCATTTCAAGAGATCTTCATTGCCAACTTTTTAACAAACTACACGCGTATTATTTACTCAATTGGTTAATTGTTATTCTTTCTTTTTGATATTCCATATGAACACTCTTTGAGTACCAAACTACACGTATCAAGATTTCTTGGTTAATGTAATCTAATCACATAAAATCGTCACCCTTGATTTCCTAAGATTCCTAGGATCCTTAAATGAAGATATCATTCATGCATGAACGGTCTTAGTTTCAAGAAGCTAAATTAAAGAACACGATTTCGTTCTATAAATAACAAGAACTCCGTTCATTCTACATAAAACAACCTTCAAATGTCGATCTCTATAGCTTCTCAACCTATGCCTCTTTCTTGTTTAACCAACTTTAATGATGAACGTAAACAAGAAGTATCAAAAATGGCCCTTATTTTCGATAGATACAAGGATAGGCTTGCAACGCTTCCAAAAGAGAGAGGTTGGATGACTGAAAACCTATACATGTACCAAGGCTTTTGGCATCAGTCCATGCGTAGAATCTCAGTTGAAAATGTTATGGCCGTGCAAGATACTTTCAAAGCTCATCCAACTGATATCTACTTGGCCACGCTGCCTAAATCCGGGACAACATGGCTCAAGGCACTTGTGTTTGCTATGGTGAACAGAAACCGGTACAAATGCAAGCCTCTTTCAACTGATCACCCTTTGTTAGTCTCTAACCCGCATAACTGTGTGCCTTTCATTGAAACCAAAGTTTTTATAAACATGCCTATTTATGCTGATGCTCATTCGCCACGTATTTTTGCTACACATATACCATATACGTCATTGCCTCAGTCAATTCTTGATTCTAGTTCTCGCATAGTTTATTTATGTAGAAACCCAAAAGATGTTTTGGTCTCTATGTTTCACTTTGCAAACAAGTTAAGGGAAAAATCGTGTAGTCCATTGACATTTGAAGAGACTTTTGAGCTGTTTAGTAAAGGTGTCATGCCCATGGGACCTTATTGGGACCATGTGAAAGGGTACCATGAGTTCAGTTTGGAATGCTCGGAAAATGTTTTATTTTTGACATATGAGGACATGCAAAGAGATGCAATGAATAATGTAAAGCGGCTTGCGAAGTTCTTGGGTTACCCCTTCACAAAGGAGGAAGAGGTTAACGGTGTGGTGCAAGGAATTATCGAACTATGTAGTTTTGAAAATCTAAGGGAGGTTAATAAGCAAGGTAATGTGTGTGAGGGTCTACCTAATGATGTGTTCTTTAGGGAAGGAAAAGTTGGAGACTGGACCAACCATCTTACTGATGAAATGAGCCAAATTTTAGATCAAATCACGCAAGAAAAGTTTCATGGTTTGGATATCTCTTTCTAACAACATTCATAAGGGTGAACGCGGTGCATAACATTAGTTTTTAAACCCGAGTTCACTCAGTCTCAAATAAATCTTTCTAGTTTTAGAAAACGTTTAAGAATAAGGACAACAAATATTCAAGCCAGTTATTTTTCTATTATTTGACAAAGCGGTTCAATCTCAGAACTCTCATGAAGAAATTAGCTTGATGCACTGATTAGTGAACTGGCTGAAGCTATTAGCTATGGATCCGCATAACATTGAAACGGCTAGAAAAAGAACGGGTCTCTGAATGAAAGGAAACGATCTCACTGTTCGGTACAAACATACTATATAGATTCTGCATGATAATTGTCTTGTTTAGTTATGTTATGCACTCAATTATATGTATCAAATAATAACGTTATCACTCTCATATTATCAGTTTGTAATTTTGTATGTTATTTATATGTTTAGTTGTGTTCCCTTTTACAAGGCCAGCTTAATTACAAAGTTAATATAACAAGTTCAATGCTTAAGTAATGTAATGAAAGACTTGTAATAAGATGTAAAGCTTAAAAGTAAAGATACAAAGTTTTTCAACGTTCTTGTTAGAAGTAAATCAAATAATTTATACCCAACTGTTTGCGGAACAACAGCTGGGATTGAATGGGATTGAATGACAAATATGGTATGATTACCTCACATAACTCAAAGTAAAATCTAAGTTATACTTTGAGTACTATGCTTAACCAACTGAGTTCTAGCTCACGGACCTAGCTGTGTTTTGAGGAGTAAAAATGTTTGTGAATGTTTCAACATTTAATGTATAAACTTGTTATTTTTACTCTTATAACATTCATATATAGGCTAGGAAATGGGTAATAACTTTTGGGTAAAAGTTGTGTGTTATATAATGAATGGACAAAATACATTTTTATACTTTGTCCTTATACAATATTCTACTTGTTAAATCTTATATTTATCAACTTAAACACTAAAAGGTGGTGACTTGATAGTGGTGGTGGTATTACCTTGTTCTAGTGAGAAAAGGAGATGAAGAGAGAGCTTTGTATTTCACACACTTAACACCTACAAGCGCACACACACAAAGACTTATGTGTATACATATACCATCCCAACGCCTAAACATGGGCTTGGGTTTGGGCTTTAGTTCTTGTGGGCTTGGCCTAATAATACATAAACTATTAGGCTAAATGTGTAGCCTATTAGCTTAGTACATATAGCCCGATACTAGACTCTCACATATTCTCTTTTAATGTTACATAATTCTTAAACGTAGAGTGACCGTCAGTTCTATTACTAAAATTAATGCTAACAATCCCCCCTAAGGGATGTCATTCTTAGTTATTTTGGATGCGTTGTCGTGAATTGGTCTTCTTTATCTTGATCTTTGAACCTTGAACGTTGATATAGATGAGTCTTGGTTCTTTGTTCTTTACATGCTATGTAATCTTGTGATATGAATTTGATGACGTATAGTCCGCACTCGGGTCACGAACCTAACCAATGGACACTACTAATATCTAAGCCCATCACGCATGGGCTATCATGATCAAGATTTGGGCCTACAAAGGCCCACATTCATAATTATTATTTATGGTCTTGATATGTGATCTCTTATTTATGGGATAAGGATCACGAGACCGCATTAATAGGGATACGCCAAAGAGTAAGGAACATGAAACCAATAAGGATTCCGTGTATATATAAAGGGCATCTCGGCCCTCATTGAGGTATCATCTAAAAACTCTAACTCTTCACTATAACCCTAAAACCGATTACTTACTCTCAAACCGGAGGATAATCGTGGGAGACAATCCCACGATAAGCTTAACGGTGTTGTTTGCTTTCTTAGTGCGCAGGTCTCAAGCATTAAGATCCAATTGGTACGAGAACAGGAGTCCAAACAAGGAACACCCAACTTTTGTATCAACAAGTGGCGCCATCCGTGGGACCACACACTAAGAACTAGAATGACGAAGCACGGAAACGTAAACCAGCGGACTCCGCAGGTGAAGAAAACATATGGTGACATACAGGGGAAGAAGCAACAAAGTGATTCAACCTCTAAGCAGGCCTCTGAAACAACCAGTGCGCCCAGGCACCAAGGGTCAGGCCCAGATCTGATCTTTCCAACGGTAGAACTGCCCACAGGGACTACCCAGGCCACCACGACAACCACTAGCGCGGAAGATCTACAGCGCACTCCTTTCACCACCCCCACCAAACGGTGCCAGAAACAGACCCTACTGAGACACCACGTGCGCCTAACCGAGACAAGGGTCCTAATATGGAAACAGATATCCTCGCGCTAGAAGGAGTCGCGACTGAACTAGCACCAAGTGATTTTGTGTCTCAGAACTATGAAACCTTGGCTGCCCTTATGCAAAAGGAAGTGAAAAGGAGGTCAAGTCAGAGCCTGCAAGCCCGGTTGAACTTCGGCCCTGAGTATGAAGCATCCCCACTGCACCACCGAAAGGAGAGGCGCGAGAAGGATAGCCACCGACTCCCAGTGTTCACTAGGGTCGGAAAGAAAGTTGTGGATGATGAAGAGGTTGACTTGCAATACCTGGAGGAGTACAAATACGATGGAAGGCGTACCAATGTCCACACTAGGCTTGGTAGTCGCAGGGCTCATGATAGACTTGGGCGACAGCGCTCACCAAGCGAAAGCCCTCCAAGGTTTAGCAGTCGAAGAGTTCATGATAGACTTGGGCGACAGCGCTCCCCAAGCGAAAGCCGTTCAAGCTCAGATTTCGAGGAAAGTCGGCGCAAACGCCACAAAAGGGTAAGCTCATCCTCAAGTGACTCCTCGGACAACGAAGCATGCCCACAAGATTGCTACCCGCTACCAGAGATAGACTGGAAGATAGAATCCTTGTGCGGATACCCCTTTAAATGCTTCTTAGACGCATACAAAGGGTACCATCAAATCCAAATGGCTAAAGAAGACGAGGAAAAAATGGCCTTCCACACAAGCCAGGGTGTCTATTGCTACATAAAAATGCCCTTTGGCTTAAAAAATGCAAGCGCCACTTACCAGCGATTAGTAGATAATGCATTTGAAAAGCAAGGGGCCGCAACCTGGAGGTCTATGTTGACGACCTTGTCATAAAGAGCCATACCGAAGAAGAGTTGGTACGCGACATGAAGAAACATTCAGGACGCTGGGAAAGATCAACATGAAGTTAAATCCTAAGAAATGCACTTTTTGCGCTACAGAAGGCATGTTTCTCGGATACTTGATAGAGCCTGATGACATTAAGCCATGCCAGAAAAACAAAGGCTGTCATCCAACTCCCTTCACCACGCACATTGAAAGAAGTCCAGTCCCTGAATGGAAAACTAGCTGGGCTAAACAGATTCCTGTCCAAATCAACGGATAAATCACTTCCTCTTTTTAAAACAGACTTTCGTTGGACTGCGGAAGCGGAAGAAGCTTTTCAACAGCTTAAGCAACATATAGCAGCGCTTCCCACACTAGTCGTACCCTGACCAGGGGAAGAGTTGATTATGTACCTGTCTGCAACTCATGGAGCAGTCAGCGTGGTGCTATTGACAGATAGGAACTCCGTACAAACACCGGTATATTTTGTAAGTAAAGCACTCAAAGAAGACAGAGATTAACTATACCGCAATGGAAAAGTTGGTCATGGCGTTAGTATTCGCAGAGAAAAGACTACGCAGATACTTTCAAGCACACCCAATAGCAGTGATCACGGACCAACCTATCAAGCAAGTTATCTCCAAACCTGACGCATCGGGGCGATTACAAAATGGAGTGTGTTGCTAAGCGAGCATAACATCTCTTATAGACCACGCACTGTGATTAAGGGGCAGATACTAGCAGACTTCATCATTGAGAAACCAGATACTGATGCTCCACCTTCAAAAAGCGAGGTAGAACTACAAGAACCATGGGTCCTATTCACGGACGGATCTTCGTGCGTAGACGGGTCAGGCGCAGGCCTTATCCTCACCAGCCCAGAGGAATGGAATTCACTTACGCACTGCGCTTTGAATTCACAGCCATGAACAACGAGGCAGAGTATGAAGCCCTAATTGTTGGATTACGCATTGCAACTCGAATGGGTGTACGCAACCTAGAAGCAAATGTCGATTCCCGATTAGTAGCCAATCATGTGTTGGGCGAATATGTGGCTAAAGAGGATAATATGGTCCAATACCTCGACAAGACCAAGTCCCTAATCCAGGGTTTTGACAGGTTCACCATTAAACAAGTTCCTAGAGGAGAAAACAGGAAAGCGGGTGCACTAACGAAGATCGCATCTACAAGCTTTGCTCACCTGTCAAAACAAGTATTGGTGGAGACCCTGAAAAACAAATCCATCTCAGAGATGGAGATATCCACGGTGATAGAAGAGCAGGATCCTACATGGATGACCCCTATCATCGAATTCATAAGCAAGGGTATATTACCCCATGAGCAGAAGGACGCTCGACGGATACAGCGCACAGCGCAGAGGTTTGAACTTCGAGATGGTATCCTCTATCGACGTTCATTTCTACAACCATGGCTTTGGTGCGTTGGACCTCTTCAGACAGATTACGTACTTCGAGAGATCCACGCCGGTTCATGCAGTATGCACTCAGGACCACGGTCCGTTGTAGCACGAGCCTTGCGGTCAGGATACTATTGGCCTACTATGAATCATGATGGGTGGGATATGATAAAGAAATGTAGCGATTGCCAAGTTCATCGACCCATCCCGCGCCAACCAAAACAAGAGCTAACGCCTATCACTTCTCTATGGCCATTCTATAAGTGGGGCATCGATATCGCGGGCCCCTTTCCTGTTGTAGCAGGGGGACTGAAATTTCTTATTGTGGCTATAGATTACTTCACTAAGTGGATTGAGGCAAAAGCAGTGGCAACAATCACAGGCAACCAAGTAAAACGATTTGTTTGGGAGAACATTGTATGCCGCTTTGGATTGCCTGGGGAAGTCATTTCAGACAACAGAAAACAATTCTGTGATAACCCATTCAAAAACTTTGCGTCAGTTAAACACCCACAAACCAATGGTTTAGTTGAGCACGCGAATCGTAGCCTGGGCGAAGGAATTAAAGTGCGCCTCGACAAATACAAAGGAAGATGGGTGGATGAATTGTCGCACATCTTATGGGTGTACCGCACAACAATCAAAGTTAGCACTGGAGACACCCCTTCTCTCTTGTCTATGGGACAGAAGCTGTCATACCAGCTGAAATTGGGATTCCAACTATTCGTACAACGGAAGTTAATGTCACAACCAACGACGACGAGCGACGTATAGACGTGGATCTATTGGAAGAAAGGCGCGAACGTGCAGCTATATGTGAGGCAAGAGCTAAGTCAAAAATGAAGGGATACTATGATGCTAAAGTTAGAAGCACATCATTCAGACTAGGTGACTTTGTATATCGTGCTAATGATGCAAGCCACGAAGAAGATTCAAGAAAACTTGGACTAAAATGGGAAGGACCCTATGAGGTCACAGAAGCACTAGGAAAAGGCGCATATAAGCTGCGTGATATGGATGGTCGTGAGCTACAGCGCACATGGAATATTTTCAATCTAAAGAGATGCTATCTTTAGAAAAGGCCACGACCCGTGCACAGAAACCTCCGCACTTTAGTAAGTGCTCAATAAATGTTTGTGTATTTACATTTTGTTTTATTTAGGCAAATGTTTTTTCTTTTTCCAAAAACTTTCAAGAATTAATTAAATATCGCGGTTTCTAGCTAACTCCGCGATACATTTCACTTTATTTTATTGTTGATTTATCTTTTTGCCTAAATTGAGTGCATGCATTTATTAAAACCCACGATGGTAAAAGGATGAGTAAACCTACTAAATAACTCATTGAGTTAGAGGGTTGCAAACCCATCAACATTTGATCACGCATCCTTGTTAAACACCTTACTCTCAAGACATTGGAGTAAGCTCAATGCGCATCCCATGATGGATACGCAACAATGCACACTGTGCGCGTTTAACAAATTTGTAGCCAAGACTCTTGACTCCTTGATATGGTATTTGCAGTACGCTGCATGTTAACCCATACACTTGTGATTTTTTTTTCACATATACATTAAGTTATGGACTTCATACACAATTACAAGTGATTACAGATTTTGTAATCTCTTTTAAGTACGTTTGGATAACAGTTTGATTCTTGGATGTCTTTTATGCAAAGACAAGAAACTAAGTACAAACTTTATAATAAAAATATGCGTACAAATCAACTTCAATTTTATTATAAACTACAAGTTTATACAAAACATAGATTTAACATGCACATGTGCAGCAAAATTGTTAATCTATTACAAAACAAAAACAACCTACATACTATGGGAACGCTCAAGCTTTGAGCTGCTAACCCGGTGCACATCCCTCCCAGCTTCCTCAAGCTTCTCCAGTAGATCAATATCCCTGGGTGACACCGTCGCCACACTAACATGCACTTCATCAGACCTCGGGATATGCGCTGCACCTAGACCAGAAAGAGTGGCTTTCCCTTTCACACCCTTCTTCTTAGCAAGCCTCATGGCATGGGCTTCTAAGGATTCCTTCAGAGGGATCTCCTTCTCAAAGGCAAAAGGGTTGAGAATGTCACGCGGACGTGCAAAAATAGGTACCTGCAGCTGCGACACATCAGGCTTCAGGAAGTAATCAAGTTGTGCCTCAGCGTCCTCTGCTGTGTGCCTCGCCAAGGTCAACCCCTCCATGATTACACCTATGGGGTAGTATTGGTCGCGCTCCAGTTGAGCAATATGAGGAAGCTCCAACAGCTTTATCTTCTCCATGGCAGCGACAAGCTCAGCGTAGGCATCACCATTGTAACCTGGCACTTCCGCGATGGGCACCATCAACATTTGGCTCTTGTGCAGCTCCTCTACAGCTTCCGCCTTACCACGTGCCAAGGCGCATTGAACGAAATTCCCAAATGCTTCTATAACTTCTTGGGACTCTAAAGTGCTCAAAGCAGCAAGACGAAGACCATGGCTGATCAGCCACCTGCGAATAAAACACCATTCCCATTGTATTATAGACAATAATTTCAAAGGAATCAAATGCTGCAAGTTTGAAAAATACGATGGGATTAAAAGGAATCAAAAGAATCAAATGCTACCTGCGCTCAGCTATGGAGGATACCAAGTGTGGGTATAGCTCTTCATCATACTCTATACTGAGCTTGCGCAGCTTATCCTCCTGCTTCTCCAGCGCATCCTCCACAGTCTTGCGAAACTCATCCAATTGAGAGAAGTGCTTGCTCTTGTTCTGCTCCATGTACTTCAGCCCCCATAAGCAAGTGGACTTATACTGATCAAAGGCAGAACGCTCTTGGCTGACTTGGGCAAGTAGTGACATTCTCTCATCAGCAAGTTTCTTGGCGTACGCATTTGTTAACTCTACTGCAGCATGAGCACTAGCCAACTGCGCCTTCAGTAGCGCAATCTCTTCATCTTTCTATGCACTGCTGCTCCCTTCACCAGCATACTTAGCCTTAAGCTGAGCAACCAACGCGGCCTGGTGCGCAGCAGCCAAGCTAAGCTCCTATATCAGCTGCTCGGCAGGCATATCCTCACATGCCTTCAAAGGCTCATCCATATGAGGGAGACTCGCCTCAGGTGGCTATTTCCCAGTATGCCGCTGCATCACCCCCTGCAGCTTCATCACTGCACACAAAGGACAAGAAGTCAAGGTTATTATAACGAGGATACAAAATAAATAAATAAATAAATAAACGAGGCATAGGTTTCATTACTTACTTGGGGGAAGGAGTTTCAGCCGTATCCTGCGCAGTGATGGATGGCGACGCATCCTCATCTGATGATACGTCCACAGTAATAATGTGGCATCTTCGCTTGGATGTGCGCGCGCCACCATCGCCAGAAGCTTTCTTGTGCTTCACTCCCTGGCTCGCCTCTTCCTGCTCACTATCAGCCTTCAGGATCCCCATACCCTCAGAAGAATCTGTGCGCGAGAGCTCTGGGGATGACACCCTCTGAGATGGAACACTACGCACTAGGGTCGCCTCCAATAGTGGTGGGGAGACATTTGCCGGTTCCTCCTGTGCATACTCCATGGTGCGCCCTGCGGTAGCCTCCAAAATTGGTGTCTCACCATCTCTCAAAGGGCGCACCCCCACGGTTACCTGTGTGGGCTTCGCTAGCTTCACCACGCTGAACAGATCCATCTCTGCGCAACAAACAACAAACAACAAACAAACGGGGTTACATAAAGTTACAATACAAGAGAGCGCTTACACTACAAATGCGAAGGAAAGGAAGGACAAGCACCCACCCCGGTTATCCTCATCCAGAAAAGTTGGCACCTCGTCAGCACCTTGGAAGTAGTTGCGGCTGATTCCCATATGTACCAAAAACTCTTCTGGGTAGGAGTTGATGGGGATGCGGTTGGAATTTATTGTCTCCGCGTCATCTGCGCTGTACGTCCCGGGGTTTGGGCGCTCATCCTTTGGTAACGTCCCCTGGGTATAGAACTCAAAAGTCCAAGGGAACACTTTATTATCAACCCAGAAAAACCTCTCTCTCTAATTCCTAAGTGCGTGTAGCTTTTCTGTGTAGCATTGAAGGCACCATGCGCGCTTGTAAAAGGATATCCACCCGTTTGACCACGTTGTGTGATAAAACGCGCAGAAGAGATTGATGGTCGGGTTAATTGCTAACAAACGACAGTTTACTTCAAAATTGGTTATTTTAGTTGCGCCTATACAATGCAGCTATGATATATGAAGGCGATAATAATTGAGTACATCGCACAAGAATAGTGAAATGGGCATGCGCTGATTCGCAAATTCGAAAAAACGCGTGTATACCCCTATTTTTCCCTTAAGGAAATCAGCCATAGATGCAGTCGCCACCAGTACTACCGGGTGCAACACGAGGGGGATATAGTAATCCGAGGTAAACTCGCGAAGTTCATCCTCGGTTATATCGGAGGTAAAATCATATAACTTGTGAACCATTCTTAATATTTGATGATTTCAGAAGCACACGCGCTATTACCTTAGTATAAAGTTGATTTCTTGAGTGATGTTTGAAGAATTTAACAATGGCGGAAATGGAGTATTTACTGTGATAATCACAGTGAAAAGGGGGATACCCTTTATATAGGGTTACCCACATCCTTGGATGCTTGACATGTGGATCCCACTACTTCTAATCGTGTGGCTGGGAGATCAAGAGGTACAAAACTTTTTCACCCACCTCCTCACGATTTCCGAGGGATATTTGGGACTAATTTGGACTAGATACACCGTATATTTCTTTTTGGCGGGAAACACTTAAAGCTTCCCTGCCACGCGTTCTGGATAATTTTCCGCGACAGTTGTTAGTCTAGCATACGCGGTTGCACCTTGCGCATACTAGACTGGGGGACATGATGACGTATAGTCCACACTCTGGTCACGAACCCAACCAATGGACACTACTAATATCTAAGCCCATCACGCATGGGCTATCATGATCAAGATTTGGGCTTACAAAGGCCCACGTTCATAATTATTATTTATGGTCTTGATATGTGATCTCTTATTTATGGGATAAGGATCACGAGACCGCATTAATAGGGATACGCCAAAGAGTAAGGAACACGAAACCAATAAGGATTCCGTGTGTATATAAAGGGCATCTCGGCCCTCATTGAGGTATCATCTAAAAACCCTAACTCTTCACTATAACCCTAAAACCGATTACTTACTCTCACGCCGAAGGATAATCGTGGGAGATAATCCCACGATAAGCCTAACGGTGTTGTTTGCTTTCTTAGTGCGCAGGTCTCAAGCATTAAGATCCAATTGGTACGAGAACAGAAGTCCAAACAAGGAACGCCCAACTTTTGTATCAACAGAATTTGTTGCCTTTTCTTACCTTTGAGCGTATATCTTCATCTTGTATTTGTCACGTTCTTTCCATCATACTCATACGTCTTGTATAGCTTTGATATTCATTGTCTTTATCTTGATTTCTTTGTATTGAACTCTTGATTTGAGCTTTGTTGAGGATTATATGCGTAAGTATGAGTATATGGAAGTGAAGACATCGATGTGGATGGTGGTGCATCTCGAGTGGTTAACCTATTTTGTACCTGCAATATTAACATAGATAATAATCATGTAAGGCCAATTGATTGCTGTAAATCTCTTCTTAGAGAGTTGATTCACATCAATTGGTCTACTGATTAATGTCCTGATCCCATTCCATTAGTCAGGCGAATCAACAGTCCTAATCCCATTAGGGACAGTTCTCAATACATTGGATAAATCCAACTAAAGATCTAAGTCTACAGGAATTGATTCGTAATATGAATATCCTTAGTAGGATTTCTAGCGCTTACAGGTTTAGGTATCGAGAGTATTTGCAACATAGTGTGTAAATACTTTCGAACCCTTACAAGGGCTATTATAGAATTAGATGCCACGGGAGTGCTTACAATAATTTCAGTGAGTCGCTGAAGTATATCGAGATATCACTTCACGACTGTAGACCGTTTGATGCACAAGTTACCACCAAAATACTAAGCTTAATTCACAAAAATTAATGAAGTTGCCTGTTGTCAGTGCTGTTTGATGTTGACACTAGCAGGAATTTACATTCTATCACTTTGGATCACAAATGTGATTCCCCTCATGAATGTTCTGGCCAGATTACTAAGATCTGCGAAGGACACTAAGATTACAATTTGTGTTCTTATTGATGAACAACAAATGTGTGATTGGCATGTGTCCTACGAGATTTTATTTGAGAATCTCATTTGGCTCTAAACTCAATTCTGCATTTTGGTTTAGTGAGCGGAGGCTGGAGCAGAGTGCCATCTTTTCAATATCAACATATCTCGAAGTGAAAGGCCGATAAATTACGAGTTTAATCTCCATGAGAAATGAAACAAGAATCGTTTAAGAGAGAATTGAGTGGCTGGGAATTGGTTTTGCATTGCATCACTGGTCCATGATGTATGTCTTTAATATCTTAATTCATCTTTGTGATTATAGATAGCATATGAATTGACTCGGTTTCTGTCCCAAGTTCATGGAGGGTTCATTTCTTTTCACCCTTTCATTAACTTTTCTTTTTCATTCTCTAAACCCTTCTTTCCCATTTTCTCAATTACTCATTTTCTCCATACCTAAGGACTTCCACACTAGCTAACTAGTGGATTGTCCCTTGGTAGGTCCTTTCGGCTCTGGCTGGACCATGGGATAAAACCTAAACATAACCGCCTTATGTTCATGAACAGAAGTGTTAGTTTTTGTTAGTTTGGTGTAACGCCTCGGCCTTTAAACCATTTGTTAAATCAGTCAACATGTTTTGGAAAAACTTGTTTTGATAACCAATTGAACATTTTTTTTTGAAGAACTACTCCCCCTACACATGTGCTTTTTAAGATTTTTGAAAACAAACACTTCACGGTCACGTATAGCTTTTGTACCAATTGTTAATATTTTACACATGGAGGAATTATTTTGAAATAACTAGACTTTGCGAGACACGTTTACGTCGTAGTTAAAGGGTTAAATCATCAGCTTTTAGGTGACAACTATCCCTAATGACCAACTTGAAATTATTACCCGTCATGGTGCAAGTCTATTCAGAATAATCACTTTTGAGTCGAGCAAAATGTTGAAGATTCAACAACAATCACAAAACACTTGATCACATTTTAATAATGTTTTCTTCTCCTAAAAAATAGCATATCTGTGAAATTTTTTTTATATTAACTGATAAAAAATATAATAACCAAATAAACCGAAAACCGAAACTGAATCGAAGCAAAAAGAACCCCGAACCGACTTTGTCAAACCGAACCGAACAAAAAATTTGTTTTTCGGTTTAGATATGGTTTTAGCTATCTGAACTGAAAACCGAATATATATATATATATATATATATATATATATATATATATATATATATATATATATATATATATATATATATATATATATAGAGTTGAGATTAAATAAGATCAATGTTAAAGTTCTAAAAATAAGATCCATTCAAGAACAAATAGAATGTTGACAAGTGGAATTTGAGTATTAAAAAAACTAAAAATTAAATGTATAATCAAAAGGGTATTATAGGTAATTTGATTGCACATGTATCCTCATAACTCCTCAAACTCTATTTTTTTTCTCTCTCTCGCCACTATCTCTTTCCTCCCTTTCATCTCCATTTCTAAATAAGCCTCATCCTCTTTTTCTTTATCATTTAAAAGACGCATGTTTTTATTTCTTTATCAAATCCTATTCTAGCCATCGCTAACAACAATAAGAACAACCATGTTAGATCTATGACCACGGTGGATATAACGGTTTGGATAACCTTACCGCTGCCACCATGGTTTGAATAACATTGCCGCTACCCAACCACACAAAAGAACAACCTTGCCGCTGCTACATGGTGGATGTTTTGCACACGATCTGATGTTTTGTACTCAAAACCAGTTTTGATCTTTTGTTATTTTAGTTTGTGGTATGTGGTTTTGATGTAGTGGCATCAACCAGCCAAGATATGATGTTTGTGGTATGTGTTAACAACCGGCGTTAACAATCTTGCGGCTTCATTTTAGTTTTTCAGTCACATGCCGCCGAAACCATGGTTGGATTTTAGATCTGCTGCTGGAACCATGGTCGGATTTTCAGATATGTGGGTACACTGGATACATTGTGGCTTGTGTCGCCGGTACACCGGATACATCGCCGGTACACCGGATACATCGCCGGCACATCGGATACAATCGGTTTGGATATGTTTGTAAAATATTTGTATACCACTGCTGCAAAGCGGTTTAGATCTTTTTATGTACCAGATTTGGTACACAATATATTCGGTGTACCGGAATCTGCTATTTTTTGATTTTGATTTGTTCTTGGAACATATATGTTTCTATGTACTAGCTTTGTTTATGTAGCAGATAGTGGTTTATCAGATTGGACTGATTTGTTTTAAAGATTTGTTTATGTATCGGATTTCTTGGTAAACGCATCGATTCCGATGTACCGGAATCTACTGCTTTTCATTTTTGGTTTGAAGATTTAATGTAGTAGTGTAGCAATTTATTTAGATAGGCTCTTGATACACATATATGTATATGTATTTAATCTGTATCGAATACCGGCTAAAAAGTACGGATTCCAGTGTATCGGAATCTGCTGATGTATAAAAAATGTGGACCGGTTTTTTGTATAAAAAATAGATAAAAATTTGAAAAAAGATTGACCCTAATTGGATTTGAATTCTCCAAAATACCCTTGAAACCCTATTTAATTGCTATAATGTCACTCATTTAATGTTAATCTCATCCAATATAAATACACTGATCTAACAGTCTGGATTGGGTCTTACTTTTAGAATTTTAAGGTTGATCTCACATTAACCCTCCCCTATATATATATCAAATAAGATCAATCTTAAAGTTGTAAAAATAAGATCCAACAAAAATCTGACAAGTGACACTCTTATTATAATAAAATTAAATTTTTTATTGATTACAACTAAAAGTGTTAAAGTTTCGATGGTTTTCTTTTTTAAATTGACTATATCAAGGTGATACACATTGATTCAACATGTGTTAGGAATTAAATATTCCATAGATTTAATAGATTTGATGATCATAAACAAGAAGAATGAAACATGAAGAATACTGAAAAGATAAGCAAAATACGCTAAGTGCAATTCTGCTGAAGAGTGTTTCCACTGATAGATTCTGCTGATAAGCAAAAAGATTCTGCTGATGGATTCTGCTGAAGAGCAAAAAGATTCTGCTGATGAAATTCTGCTGAAGAACGTTTCTACTGGAAAGTGATTCTGCTGATGGATTCTGCTGATTGACACTGCTGCTAATCAATGAGTCATACTACTGAATGGATAAAGATGAAGAAGATATTTTGTGCATAGTCACTAGATAATATCTTTTATCAGTCATCAAATTGAACACTCTAAATGAGTTGTAAACATAGATACGTGTGTATCTTAGATGACTTGACATCCTAGTCATAAGCTAGATAGTAGATGACTAAGCTTATCAATTTTGTAATGATCTCCTTATGTTATAAAAGGAAGATCACACCCCTTTAGATAAAAAAGGTGGTGAGTGCATGATTCACAGTGAAACAAAGTGAACGTCACCTCCATGGTGCTTCGTACTTAGAAATTACAATAACACCAAGTGTGTTAAAATGTAAAGCATCTAAAAGAGTGTGTGTGGGAATATCAGACGAGGGGTCTGATAAACATTAGACATGGGGTCTAATGTTGTTAGGTTTGTTTAGCTTCAAGGATCTTTGATCCCTGTTAGATTGTAACCGTGCTATACTTGATCACATAGCATTGGGGCTAATGGAATAACAAACGGTAGAAAAGTTGGCAAAAACCTTTTTGTGATAGTATTGTTTCTTTCATAGAATATTCCGTCAATATTATCATTGTGCTTTTCATAGCAAAAATCCTAGATCAAAGGCTTAACAGCCTTGAGCCCATAAACGGTCTCACAAAAGCTTATTGTTTAGAAGGACGTTTAAATAAGCTTTCAACAATTGGTATCAGAGCAAGGGGCTCTCGATATAGGATATTAAAAGGTTTTGGTTTGTCGAAAAATGCAGAAAAACAAGAAAAATTCGAAACTGGTTCATATTTTCGTAACTCACTGCAGGGCTGTTTTCAAAGGGCGATAAATCCTTCGTTAACCGTTGGATCGGGCTGAAATTTTTTATGGAGATTCTACATATATCAAGGTATATTCTCACCGAAGGGATCTTCAATCTGAGCTCTATATTGTCAGGTATAAATTTTTGAAAACTGCTTCATTGGTGTTTCTGAAGTTCGAATTTTTTCTGGGGTTCGATATGAATGTTGAATATAGTTTATTTGATAAACCTTATATTGATCAAAATTGAAAATTTGTTGATCATAGAGCATAAAACAGGTTAGTGACTCTAAAAAGTGTCACTAAAGACTAAAAAGTGTTGTCTTTATACTTAAAAAAAAAAAAAAAAAAAAAATTTGCTCATTAAGGTTTGATGACGTTCATATGGAAGTTTCTGCTTTTACACACACAAAGGGGAAGAATCACACACAGAAGAGAGTTGGTTCTTAAAAGGTTTAATGGCTTGTTTATCAATATATTATTGGTGAAAAAGGTCATTTGTTGCTTATTTGAAGTTGAGGTTGAATTTTTCAAAGTTGTGTTTTATCATACCTTTTGTTGAGAAGGTAACTTGTTTGTGCTGCAATTTTATATGACTACGAATTGACAAACACTTAAAGGAGTAACTTTGTAGTGCTCAGTGTCTCATAGAAGATGAGTTTATTGTCAAGAGATTGCGTTCTCCCTATACCAAAAGATTGGGTATACGTTTGAAGTCAAATTTAGTACAAGATATAAGACACAAGGTTGGTTTATTCTGTTTCATCATCAAGTTGGTAATGGTTGGTTTTTCTTCATCAGTCATAAAAGCCTACTGATATGAAGATTCAAATGGTTAACATATGGGTTTCAGGGGAAGCTTAAATGTTCAAATGTTCAACCATTTATTATGTATATGTATCACCACAGGGAAAGTTATTGATTCTTACAATTGTTAATTAGTATTAGTTCGTAGTTGTAAAGATCATATTTGTAAATTTCCTATTTGTTGATAACAAAAAGGGGAAGAGATGTGGTGGATAGCATAAATTAAGGGGAAGACAGTATAGTTTCATTCATGGTGAGATTTAGTTATCTCAATTTCTTTACTTCGTCTAGGGAAATTCGTACAAGAATGTTTTTTTGTTTTGTAATCATCAAATAGGGGAAGATTGTTAGGAATTAAATATTCCATAGATTTAATAGATTTGATGATCATAAACAAGAAGAATGAAACATGAAGAATACTGAAAAGATAAGCAAAATACGCTAAGTGCAATTCTGCTGAAGAGTGTTTCCACTGATAGATTCTGCTGATAAGCAAAAAGATTCTGCTGATGGATTCTGCTGAAGAGCAAAAAGATTCTGCTGATGAAATTCTGCTGAAGAACGTTTCTACTGGAAAGTGATTCTGCTGATGGATTCTGCTGATTGACACTGCTGCTAATCAATGAGTCATACTACTGAATGGATAAAGATGAAGAAGATATTTTGTGCATAGTCACTAGATAATATCTTTTATCAGTCATCAAATTGAACACTCTAAATGAGTTGTAAACATAGATACGTGTGTATCTTAGATGACTTGACATCCTAGTCATAAGCTAGATAGTAGATGACTAAGCTTATCAATTTTGTAATGATCTCCTTATGTTATAAAAGGAAGATCACACCCCTTTAGATAAAAAAGGTGGTGAGTGCATGATTCACAGTGAAACAAAGTGAACGTCACCTCCATGGTGCTTCGTACTTAGAAATTACAATAACACCAAGTGTGTTAAAATGTAAAGCATCTAAAAGAGTGTGTGTGGGAATATCAGACGAGGGGTCTGATAAACATTAGACATGGGGTCTAATGTTGTTAGGTTTGTTTAGCTTCAAGGATCTTTGATCCCTGTTAGATTGTAACCGTGCTATACTTGATCACATAGCATTGGGGCTAATGGAATAACAAACGGTAGAAAAGTTGGCAAAAACCTTTTTGTGATAGTATTGTTTCTTTCATAGAATATTCCGTCAATATTATCATTGTGCTTTTCATAGCAAAAATCCTAGATCAAAGGCTTAACAGCCTTGAGCCCATAAACGATCAGCAAAAGCTTATTGTTTAGAAGGACGTTTAAATAAGCTTTCAACAACATGTAATGTATCAGGTTACGATGATACACTTTGATTCGACATGTAAATTTATAGTTGTGTATCACTAATCCAAACTCATGTATCAGTTGATTATTAGTTGCTAAAATATTAATTCGTATTAATACTTTATTTTTTGTGTATAATTGCTAATATGGTTATTTATAAAATGGTTTTTATGGTTATTTAGACTAGATCTTATTTTTACAACTTTAAGTTTGATCTCACATTAACCCTCCCCTATATATATACATATATATATATCTCTATATTATATATAACAGGAGGCGTTTGATCAATTTAATGCCAAATAAGCACGGTCAATGCCCAGTCATCAGTTTTCGAGTGCCATGTCATCAGTAGTGTTAGAGCATCCACTATGGTGGTTTATGAATAGGTTCAAGAAATTATGAAGAGGTTCAAAAATTTGTGTATCATAGTGAGGAACCATTTCAAGTCCAGGTGGCATAAAAAGGTCTAGGATTTTGAATAGGTTTATAAATTAATGCATTGTATGAGTTGACAATTTATAAACTTATTAAAAGCTTTATCTATAGTGGGAATAGGTTTATAGTATGAAAAGGTTTGTAAATTAATGACATTTCATGAGGTGTCAATTTTATAAACCTTTTAAAAGGTTCATCATAGTGGATGCCCTTAGTTATAATGTCAGCATAGTTAATTTGTGAATTTCGTGTATAAAAATAAAGTGTACCAGATTCGAACCTAGGATCTCTTGATACATTGCTAACAGTGTTTACCACTAGGACAACTTAATTTTTTATTTATATCTTGCAAAGCCATGAATATAATAATCAACGAATTATATGAGATAAGTAGGAGAATCCCTACAACTTAGGCAACCCTTATCATACATACGGGAAAAAAAATATTCAGTTAATTCGTAATTTTTTTTTTCTCAAAAACCCTAATATCCTTTTTTCCTCACCATCTCCTTTAATGATCGGTTTATTGTGTTTTCTTCATCACAGGTATGCAACCATGAACGCTTGACATGTTGTGTAATGTTTCTTTGATCTATTATTTAAAATTATGCATTCTTATAATTAAATCAACTCTTATATATGTTTTTTTGATAAGATTATTGTTTTGTGTATATGGTTGTTCTCTGCTAAATGTAGGATGTAGCTAAACAGATGGGCTACATTGCTAATAAAGTTTGATGTTCAAATAGGTATTGCCGCACTATATTGACGTGTTTTTTTTATAAGGATTGGTATTGGATTGAAATCAAACATGACTAATATGATAATTAAGATGTGCAGTGATTCAATCAGACAGTTTATTATATTAGTTTTGTGAGTCTATGCATGCCCATAATTATTTCCAGATAAACATTGCCCATGGTTAATTTACCGGGTGGAATGTCCTTTACCCAAAAAAAACATTGCCCATGGTTTGATCGCAAGAAAGATATTGTGTTCGCTCATTAAAGTTTAACAACAGTAAGTGACTCATGCATCTATCTTTTTTGTGCATATTTTTTTTGTTTTTGTATGGTTATTCTTTTACTTACATCGTGAATTCAGCAAAATCCTTATGGCAAGAGGTATCCAAGTTATTTTTTTAGAATGAATTTGAATCTTTATTTTGCTATGATTTTGACATTTTGTGTACCATGTTGTGTTTATTTCTTCAATTTCATTATTTAACTATTGATAAGCGACTGATTTGGCTCGGGTTATTCCAACAGGAGATGGAACAAATGATGCTGTAATATCCAACGATTTAGACGGTTGGACCAGTGTGTTCGTTACTGGAGACGAAACAAATGATGCTCCTGCACTTCATGAGGTTTTAACACATCTTATATACTTTAACGTGACTACTATTGTCACTTTGTTTCTCTAAATCAGGCTCATATAGGTCTTGCCATGGGAATTCAAGTAACTGAAGTTGCAAAAGAAAGCTATGACGTTTAATATCTGAGCCTCCTGTACGTTCACATTTCTTACAGTGCATTTTGATATCTTATTTTTTTTATGTTGTCTCTATGCATTTTTTTCCTTTCTATAACACTATTATACCTGGCACTGTTCGGTATCTCTCATTTTACAGTTTGTTTTGGTGGTGCTGGTCGGAGTCCATAGTTTTACGCAAAGAAAACAGCAAATATCATGATCCCTTTCCCCATTTTTTTGGCCCATCTCAAAGTTACGTTCCTCTCACCCATGACATGGTTGTGAAAGCAGAAAGAGTGAATCGCCAAACAAATTTCCAATCTTATTTAGAGAGTGTTAAGCTTATCGAATTTTTGGTTTATGGAAAGAAATTGAAAGAGCGGTGATGGCAAAAGATAAAGGAGATTGAGTGACATATTAAAGCGTAGTAGATTGGAGCGAAAAATAAGGTGACACTCATGAGAGAAATACATGCATAATCGAGTAGCCAGAAGAAGAGGTTAAAGGTGTTGGAGTGATAGGAAAAGAGTTGCAATATGGAGCTGGAGATTAAACATTCCATACAAGTGACTAAGACGGTCCCCGAGCAAATTGAGCCTGCTAAAAAAAGGGTGCAATATGTGATAGAAACTTATTACTATAAGAAACAGGTAAAATATGAAAGCTTATACAAATTTTTTGTTGTTTGAAAATAAATATATTTCATGTGTTATAACATTTGATAACGCATTTTTAGCATCACATGCTTAATATTCGTGTGCTTTTATTTGAAAAAACAGTGTATATAAAGAATGCCAAGAAATACTCAGGTCACCATAAGAGTGTTTTAGAAAAAAAGTAACTTTGATGTTAAGAAGATAAAGAGGAAAGAAGAGACTGCAAAAGGCGAAACAGGCTTTAGAAAGCAAGAAGAAGCTCGCAGAAAAAGGGCAGCAGCAAAAAAAAAGACCTGAGAAAGAGGCTGAGAATCCACCAGAGAAAGCTTAAGGTAATAGCTAATTAGAGAGCTATTTATGAACCTTTAATCAGATAAGTAGCTAACCTATAAACAATATTCTTTGAATGTTGACATTGAAAGTACAATTTTTGACATGGTTGTTCTAAGCTAATATTATCTAGGACCGTCCATATGATGCTTTTTATGTCATATCTCAGCAATTTTATTACCGATTTCCCTGCTATTTACGATTACATTACAAACTCATACAAATATACAACGAATTAGGTTGTTTCTTCCTTAGAAGAAATCATGAATCCACCCATGGCATGGACAGATCAAGTAAGGTGTCTCAAGGTATTGACGATGAACAAAATAGTTTAGTATCACATATGTTTTTCACAAGTTATTCGATGTGTATTAAAGATGTAGAACTAAACTTTTTCTTTTATGGGCAGTAGTGACATTAGGCGCAAACAGATGTATTGCAAGACATAAGGATAAGGTTAGCGTCCATAGTTCATTTTTTGAGATCAAATACATTTATTCTAATTATATACATATTGAAATTATTTATGTATAATATAATCTGTGAGAGTTCCGGCTATGGGGCAAACAATGGCCATTGATGCTACTGGGGCAGGAGACCTTTTTGTCGGTGGATTTTGTATGGTTTAGTAAAAGGATTGACTCTTGAGGAATGTGCAAAGTCAGGTCTTGCAGTGGTGGTTCTGTGATTGGATCACTTGGCGGTGAGGTGTCACCCGAAAACTGACAATGGATGTATAAGCAATTGAAAACCAGTGGTGTCTCTGCACCTACTATTGTAAACAATCTCTAAGAAGACATATATGTTCATGACACGGGTCTTGAATCAAGTCCAAGTTGTTAAGTTAGACATCCGACATCTCATTTGGATGTTAGGTGATGAAAGTTAAGGTAAGGTATGCAAACAACTTGCTAAATGCGTTAACCGAGTGGGGCATTTGCGCTGAATGAGCTGTTTAGCTTACAACACTTGATATTGGGTATGTGTTTTCATTTCTTTTGTAAAAAAGTTGTTTGATACGTTCTAATTGAGATTTGATACTTATTCTCATGTTGTCAAAACTAATTAGGGAGATCGAGGCCGGCTCAAAACTCTACTATATTTGATAAAAATCATAGAATAGAAATAAATGTAACCACTGACAGTTTCATATCAGCTGCAATTATTATATTTTTAAACTGGGGAATTGAACCCTAAATGGCTTTGAGGTATTAACAATCTACTTAATTTAGAACAAAGTTGGTTACCTGCTAATAACAAATGCTAAAATGAAAAAAATATCACCATTTTGTAGTGATATTTTATTATTGATTTATAATTAAAATCTTATAAAAAACACATGTGATTAGGATAAGCTGGCTATTAATAGCTTTATGGAGGTTAATGGTCATAGGTGAGGAGGACGAAGAGACCATGTTGCTCAACATAATGGCGAAGTGAGCACATCTACTGCTGAGGATGAACTCGACCCATGGATGTCCTGGGCTTACAAACCTTGAACCATTACGTTGTTATTAATTGGTGCGTGCTTTCTTAAATAAGTCTTTTAAATCACATCTTAAAAAGTGCAGCTTGTATGAGTTATATCTTTTAACCTAAGCCACCATGAAAAACTATAAAGTCACTGAGGCTTGAGCGTATTTCATTAAAATTAACTTGAAACTTATGTCTTTTGTAAAAAATTAGTTTGATACCTTCTGTTTTAGATTTGATAATAAAACTTGATTATGCTTTTCCACTTACTCTGAGTTGAAACATGCTTTTGGTCTTTTTTAGATTTGATATTAGAACTTGGACAACCACTAAATGAAAGAAGACATGATGTTTTCCAGTTAGCAATATTAAAGCATTCTAGAAAAATATACAATCGTTTATCTCCCGGGATTAAGCGTAGTCGTAATCTTAGACATGTCTGGGGTGGTAATCAAATGACTCATTTGGCTTATCAGAGTCGAGTTGGGCCCGTTCAGTGGTTGAAAATTAACCAGTTAATGCTATCCTTTGTTAATATGTAGATGCAGGCTTACTGTGTTTGGATCGACTATCGTAATCGAACCTCAGAAACCATTCATCTACAAAATCAAAATGCATTATGTAGTGATTGCTTGGCTTAATGAGCTTAAGAAGTGTTTGGGTGAATAGATGATTATTAGCTTTGTAAGGATTAAAAAAATATGTTTTAATGCGTTAAAAGCTTTAGGTTTCCTGTTTATATGCTTTCTGTAACAGCACAAAAGTGCTTTGTTTTAACCCGACACATTTTAAACGACTGGCGGATATGTCTGACCCCCTATTTGTTCACATATGTGTATATCATACATTGCAAGAGTATTTTATATGCGTGAGAGATTTTGACCACTTTGAATGTAGGTATATGTTTCATGAAAGGGTTAGTGAGTCCATTTTGGTCAGTGGAGAAAGTGGAACCGGTAAGATTGAAAGCACTAAAAAACTTATGCACTACATATTGTCGGATTCTCATGAAGCATCTCAAGATTATCACTTAAACACTTAAAACGTACTTCCCTACTTATAATGATAATGTAGATAAGAACCTAAAAGCTGTCCTAAACACCCTCTAAGGGTTTGTTTCAATCAAGTTTTCTAAAAATGGTTTGCTATTGAGATTAATAAAGTTCTGTAAATTGTCAGTTTGTTGAGGTATTGTTATCTATTAACAAAAGCCTTAGCAGGCTGCTTTGAACAGTTTTACGAAGGGGACTTATCTACGTCATGAATTTAGGAGTGGATTGAATGGGATTAAGTGCACAGAAGATCTGATGGAATCGAGTGAGCTGGGTGGAGATAAGAAACACATCCTACGTAAAAGTCATTTGTTTCGAGACCAAATACCACAAATTGTTTATGATGCTAAGCATTGAGGAATGGTATGTTTTTTAAACTGATCTTACAAAGAAGAATTGTTTTTACTTTGATTTTAGGGTCTATTTTGATTTGAGTTTAAAATTGGATGTTTAATTAATAATCATTTTTTAATCGGTTTAGTTACAACATCTGTTTAGGTTTCATTTTTAAAGAAAAATACTGGGGCTAACCGAAGAACCGAATGTATATTTGATTCATGAAAACCTAGATTTAATATTGGTAATATTTATACTTAATTGATACGTAATTAATTTGAGTAATTTTCTTAGGGATTTGCTAACGGGTGCCCAGTGGGCATTTTTTAAGTTGTAAATAAATGAAAAGTTTGAGTGTATTAAGTGGAAAATTACATTTAATTATAGTAATTTAAAAGTTTAATTAATGTTTATTACATGGATTTTTGATTTAAAAGGAAATTTTGAGTGTATTACCTACACATTAACTGTGGACTCCTTTTTGTAGTGAAGGGCATAATCTGCAAATTATTATAGCATCTTCCTTTAACTTTCCTTTGTAATATGTCGATGAGCCATAATTTGTAATAGGTCAAAATGTTGGCTATATAATTGAGTCGAGTTAAGGGCTTAAGGCAAAAAATATCGCCCATCGGGCGAATACATAACAAATAACTATAAAAGATCATTGATATTCGTACAAGATTAAATATAAAAAAACAAGTCATGTCTACACGTCGTGTGAATACATAAGAAACATCTATAAAAGATCATTGATATCCATACATGATTAAAATGTAAAATTACAAGTCTGGCTCTTGAGATATAGTGATACACCCCTTTTTGGCCAGAAGGTTTACCCTTTTATACCATTACCCAGTTACTGTGATGTATCAACATTTCAAAGAGGCAACACCCTCTATTTTTAGTAATTTGCAGCCTATTGACTTGAAGTTCCAACTTTTTATTAGATGTGGCTACCCTACTGTTAATGACTCTTACAAATGGACTACAAACTTTATAAGTGCTCGAAAACTGTCAAGTTCTTATTATTGAAAGCAAAATTCAGCAAGCTGATAATCTATTATAGAAAGCTTAACAAACCCCCACTAAATGTTAATAGTAGAAATCTGTCGATGGTGGATTGTTTACAAGGTTAATTTATGTTATTTTCAATGAAAAATTATTTGTGCCGACATCAAATATCAAATAATTTTGAACATCTATTGCAGTAGTAAATGACAAAGCAACCAAAGTGTCTCATGTGCTGGTTCATCGGTTTTATCAGGATATCTGTAGAGTCGGCCGGCCCGAGGAAGATGGTACTATGAACACTACAACTACTATGCATGTATAATCTCTGTTTATTTTATTAATTTGGTATATTGTTTCATTTGTGTTTATTTTATTAATTTGGTATATTGTTTCATATGTATTTACGAACTCTATTATAAATAAAAAATAGCTATCAGTGAACTGTTTGCAATCTATCTTAGGCAAAGACGTTTAAAGCGTTAACTTTGTCTATTTGCTAATTACCTAATTTTAAGCCTTTTTGCCTACAGGAACTTTTCCATCTGTAGAGGTAGTAAAATGGGAAGGTTGGGTACTTGGGTAACAGCCTAACGGGTCAAAATGGGTAGCTATTATGTGCATGTTAAGGGTTGAGTTTTTTTGGTATGAATAACCAACGCTTTGTTATCATTTTTATATCTCATGTCCCTTTTTCAAATGTGGTCTATATCGAGGAAACTGACTTTGGATTAAAAGAGTCAAAAGACTACTATGGGCTTGCTCCTGGAAAGACTGTCCTACTCAGATGGGTAATCTGATATAATACTGTTTCGGTGCATTTATGTAGCTGTGTTTGGATTTAGGTCCACATTGCTAAAAAATAAAGACGAACATGAAATATTATCTCATATTCTTCATTTTCTATGGGTTCTAAAACATATCCATCATTATAATTCTGGTAAATTTTGATTTCCTTATGGCAGGACATGAGTTCAGAGTTTTGGATAGATGTCACAACCGACCATAAGTGCTGTTAATACATAATACCGCCTTCATCATTTGTTATAGGGATGTTAGACTATTACTGGAACGATATAGTTCGATATCATACTTGACACGATGCATGTTTATAAAAGTTGGAAAGAAGTGTTTTAGGTCGAACCCAATTCTAATCAGCTAAAAAACTACCCATTTTTGACCCATTACACACTTTACAATTTTGCGACAACTACTTTTGTCGGATGATGATATTTTGTTCTTAACTTTTGATTTGGAAACGCAATTTTCTGTGCTAATCACATTCGCAATCCTTCATTTATCAGGTACTGATAATCAACCAAGAAGATGCGACACAAGAAAGTAAACCAATTGAAACTATGATGAAGTCCCGATCATTAAAAGCTTTAAAAGTGAGCACCTCAACTACGCAATTTAAGGGACGGCTGAGTACTCAAGATTGAAAACGATCTCATTTTAGCTTAAGAATATATAGAAACACTCGCAATACATTTGTATGACTTGCATTTTCTTAATGTGGGATCAATAGGTTGGACATGAAGCTAACCTGCAACTGTAAATGATTATATTAAAATGTAAATTACAAGTCATGCTTGCCCACTGGGCGGGCTTCGAAACTAGTATATATATATATATATATATATATATATATATATATATATATATATATATATATATATATATATATATATATATATATATATATATATATATATATATATATATATATAACACTTTAAAAATTTTAATATAAAAAACATTTTATTTTTTAATTTTTTTTTGCAAAAAATCTATGTAATTAAGTTTTTTAAAAAATAAATGGTGTAATTCGGGTTATTCAGGTCAACCCGAAAACCGAACTAAATTCAAATTCGGTTTTCGGTTCAGTTCAGTTAGGTTGAATTCTAGTTTGGCATGGTTCAGTTTTACCCAAAAAAATATTAACTAAACCGAATAAATAGAACAACCCGATAACCGAACCGATGAACACCCCTAATTCTCCCTATGGAGTTGAAAATATTTGTGCTTCAAATAATAAGTATGTTCTCAAGTATACTCATTGTTGGTGCAATAATAACCAAGGCTCTATTATGTTTAATGATGAAATATATATATTTGGGACACTTAAAATCACAAACGATAGCCAGAAACCAAACACCACCAAAAATGGACCTGTCTGGGCATGTTGGTTCGATGGAGTTACTAGAGGTTACGTGTTGCGTTGCATTTGAGCGACCAATGTGAACAAAGATAATTTTTGTAACAACTTATGCAATTTCCCTTAATTTACGGATTCTAAATTACAACTTACATCTAGTATTAGCTCAAATGTAGCACGTAACAAAGTAGTGAAGACATGTATCAAAACAATAAACAAGGAAAAAGAAATTTTTTGAACACGAGATTGAATTCCTTTTATATCTGTTTAGATTTGTACATGTGTTTTTATTAATATCTCAAAATATTTTAAGTGGGCGGGATGGTCATGAACCAATGTGATCAGTTGCAAAGCGTGAGTGTATTATATAATGAGTTTTGGTTTAACGTTAGTGTAGTTAGAAACCGTTGGTATGGTTAGCAGAATAAATGTAGTTGGTAATTGGTTAGTTAGAATTACATACAAATTAACTGTGAGTGGTGGCTAATTGTAATAAGGAATAATCATATCAAATAACACTTGTTTTGACAATTTCAGTTGTTTTTTGTCTACACATTCGAAAAATAATGTGTGCCAAACTTAGAGATGAACTATTATCTTAGTGAATTATAGATGTTTTACAATATTGTTACAAAAGGCACAAAATATAGTTTACTAAAACAAGATACTATACTACTCTTTTGATGTGTTTGACCCATTGCAAAAACAAATCAGTCGGGTATAGTTCAAATACCGGGTAGGGAGAAGGAAACCAGACAGTGAGAAGGGAAACTACCCCACATGTATAGATATAGGGTACACAACAACACTCCAAATCATCAGGAGGTAACGAAAAGAATATTAATAATGATGCTCACCCACATCATCACAATCAAGAAAAAACCCTCACCACTGTCAACCACTTTCACCTCGGTCACTCATCATCATTTTCGCTGATAAAAACTTTCCAACCACAAGTTTCAAAAACATAAAAACACCATTAACAATCTTCACATTTGCTAAGGCACCCATCAAATGTAGTGGTTTGAAGAATGGAAACTCTCAAGGTGATGAGGATGTTGTCAAACGCATGGTAGTTTCCATCAAGTGGTGCATTGGTTTCTTGCTGTTTGAGATATCTAAAATCATCAAATGTTTCGTGAAGAATGTTTTGAAGATGTATGATACGGTTGAAGAAAAGGTTGTTAAGATGGCCACTGAAGTTATGCTAAAGGAAGTCATTAATGTGGCCCTGGAGTATGTGAAAATGAATTACAGTGTGTTGTTTCTTTCTGTTTTGAAGTGTAACATACTGAAATTTTTTAGACTGATTTTTAATAATAAATTATATTTATTAATTCCGAAGTTTCATTTATGAACTTCCTTGAATTGAATACGAAAGGTTATCTCGCGAAACGTGAAGACTGCACACAACGCGAACCGACACAACTAAAAACTCATAGAATGATTTGATTTAATAATTAAATTAATTATGAGAAATTATTCATGTGAATACTCATTTCTATCAGAAAAATTATTCCGGATGCAATGGCAAAAATTTTGTGATTTAAACGAACGTTTACTACCTAAAATGGGGCCCACAATGTTATTATAAAAAAGATTTAGAAATATATACAACACACCCCTTGCCTTATTTACGACTGCCTACCTCATACTTTCAAACTTGGCAAAAATGCCCCCTGGGCGTTTATATACTCACCTAGGGTTCACTATTTACCCTACACACTTTCTCTCTTCCCTAAAAACTCCAGCGAAGTCAACACCGTACACCGCCACCACTATTGAGGTAAATGGAGTATTCAAAGGCTATTTGGAGGGTTTTTGAAGCTAGGGTCAGGGTTTTGATCATTGTTGTTGTACCACCAGTGTACCACCGTCGTTCCACCACCACCTTTCTCCTTTATTTCTCATGTAGCATTTTACCGAGCCTGTACCATTGTGCCCTACTTATTAACACCGTTGTGTTTATTAGTTGATGCCAGTTGTGATATTTTGTGTTACTGCATACTGAGGTTAGTTAATAGCCCCACTCTTACTTGTTTTAACTGTTTTGCAAACTACTTGGGGTGAGATACATGCTACTTTTTCTATGATCATAATTTTTTGGAATTCTGTTAAGTAAGAATTCTGCTGACTGTTACTGCTGAAGAGCTGGTTCCTGCTGAAGCAGTGTATCTGCTGAAGACTAGTTTCAGCATTATTAGTTTCTGCGGATATAGTATTTCCGTATTTTATGTATTATAGTTTGGATATGCATGAGTTTATTTAGGAAGTGATAATGCATATCTTTTAGAAGTTTTAGAATATACGTTTCTTGGGAAACAGTTTAGGGTTCCTTGTGTATAAAAGGAACACACGATTATGTATTGTATGACGTTTTTAGAAAACACCTTCATTATTATTAAAAGATTCATATAGGATCAAGAGTTCTTAGTATTACACTTGTATTTGTTTCCGCTTTAAAATACAAGTTACATAGATGATCTATTAGTGTGTTTTTGATTACATTAACATAACTAACGATTCTAGAGTGCTCAAGAAGATCTATCAAGGTCTTATAGTTCAACAAGTGGTATCAGAGCCTCGAGAGAGTCTTTGTTATACTAAGAAACACAAATCTTACACCTTAAGAATCCAATCAAATCAAGAAACATGCCTGGATCTGATGATGAAGTTGATACAACCCAAAACCTTAACACCACTTCTCTTCAACAACTCAACCTCTCCAACAGTAATGCTAAGTTTCCATACTTGAAGAATGCTGAAGAATATCTTATGTGGTCCATGAAGATGCAGAACTGGATCACAAACATAGACTGGAATCTTTGGGAGGTTGTCAAAAAGGGGAATAGTCTGAAGAAGCATGTTAAAGATGCTGATGGGATAGTTACAATTCTAGGTCCCAAAACTGCTGAAGAGATTCTGGCTGTGCAAAGGGAGAGTAAAGTAAGAACAATTCTGCTCCAAGCTATACCAGATGATCACATGGGTGACTTCCACTTCATGGAGGATGCCAAGGACATTTGGATGGCAATAAAGGCAAGATTTGGTGGGAATGATGAATCAAGAAGGTTGAAGAAGTCAATGCTAAAGCAGCAGTTCAAAGAGTTTCCGATATCTGAGAAAGAGGGAATCCATAAAGGCTATGACAGGTTTCACCGGATCTTAAGTCAACTTAATCAGCTGTAGGCTAGACCTGACAATGAGGAATGCAATGCTAAGTTTCTGAGATCTTTGCCACCATCTTGGTTGCAAGTTAGTATTGCTCTCAAAACAAAGGGTGGATTGGACTTAATCTCTTTTGATGACCTCTACAACAAGCTCAAATCTCTTGAGCCTGATGTTAGAAGTCCAATTCGTCCATCCACTCACTCAGCCTTTGTCAGCACCACCACAAAACCTGTGCATAATGCCTCAAGCTCTTATTCATCAGGAGCATCTTCTCAAACCCAAACTCAATCTGCTCCTAAATCAAAATCCAGTAGTGTGTTGGATGATATTGTTCATTCATTTGTGGCTGAATATGAACATCAGCAGTTTCTTGCTTATGAGGATTTTGAACAGGTGGATCCATTGGAGATGGAGGAGATGCACTTGAAATGGCAGCTTGCAATGATCTCCATGAACATTAAGAGGTTTGAAACCAAGTCTGGAAGGAAGTTTGGTTTTAATGGAAGAGAGGCAGCAAGGTTTGATAGAAGGAAGGTTAAATGCTACACTTGTGGTCAAGTGGGACATTTTTCAAGAGAATGCAAGGAGAGGAAGTCTGGTGATGAAGTTAGATATGGCTCTTATCCATTGGAAGCAGGGAATTCTAAGGCTGCACCTTCAAAGGCAATGGTGACTCTGGATCATCAAATTGATTGGACTGAACATGAACTTGCTAGAGTGGAAGCTTCTACTTCTACACAAGTGAATCAGCTGGCATACTCACCTTCAGAGGACAAGAAGGAGCAAGTCTCCTTGATGGGAATATCTCAGGTACACAACTGTGTGTTTGGATGTAGTGTAAGATACAATGAACTTAAACAAGAATTTGATGAATTGAAACCAAAGTACAATGAGTGTTATATTGAAGTAGAGTCCTATAAAATGGCTTTAAAAACTTTAGAGAAACAAAAAGTCTGGTTTCAAAAGAATCAAGTTAAATATGATGAAAAAATAAGAGTTCTAGAAAGTGATTTAGAAATTGCTAAGATAGACTTAAGACGTACTGAAAAGGAGAAGTCTGATATAGAAAAAGGAAAAACAAGAATTACAAGCTAAGTTAGATAAAGAGATAGCTGGTCGTATGAAATGGCAGGAAGGAGCATCTAATTTAAGTAAATTGATTGATGGTCGCCAATCTGTTAGGTCTAGAAAAGCATTAGGATATGAGAAATATATAGACCCTGAAGAGTTAACATATCCTGATATGTCTAGTGTTTTTGACCCTGAACCAGCCTTAGCTTATCAAACACCTGTTAAATTTGTTAAGGAAGGGGGAATGAATGCTGTCCCTGGACCTATAAGAGGGGAACATATGCCTATAGACCTGTCCATACGTAGTGACTTTGATGGATCACACCATCTCTATGGCAAAAAGTCAACTGACTTGCCAGACCCTATTATTAAATCTACTGACTTTGTCTCTTGTTGTGACAGTGACAAGTCTTCTGATGAAGGGTATACCTCATTTGCCAGCTGTGATTCAAGTGAGAAGTCTGACCTGCCCAAGACCACTCCCAAGACCACACCAAAGACATCACCCAAGACTCCCCACAAGCCTTCTAGAGTTGCTGCTGATAACAAGACAGTTTCTACTGAAGACTTGTTTTTAAATTCTTTGCAAAATAATAACTTTGGTTCTGTTAAAAACAATTTTGTTTATCATGGTGGTTTGAATACTTTTTCATGTTATGGAACTTCTTTTAGTTTGAATATGTAACAATTCACATTTTTCAGGATAATTACCATTCCCGGAAAATTTCACTATTCACTTTTACTATTCATTTTTCCCGAAACTTTTCCTGAAAGTTGATTTTTATTTGATATTCTCGAGTGATAAATCATTTCCATGGCAAATTAAAAGTTTAACTTTCATAAGCTCACTTTCGTGAAAGTTATTAAGGAATTACACGTTTTAGGGTAAAACGTCAATCAGAAATTCTATGCACAACGAAATTCCACCCCGTCAGGTGACCCCACATCAGAAAAATGTTTGACACACTCATGATTTATTTGAGAATTAATCGTGACTGAGAAAAACATGACCAAAAACTTCCCAGCAGGTCACCCATGTCGGTACTAATCTCACATGAGCACGCTTAACCGAATGGGCGATTAACCGTTAGACCACAAAATGAGTTTCTAAGACATTTTGAGTTTTCAAAATTATTAGAAAAAGTCAACATAATTTTCCCTCCTCCATTGACCAAAAATCATTCCTTGATTTTATAAGTCATTCCTTGATTTTTAGGCTTACGGTTTGATGTCTAAAAGACATTTAATACCAACCGACACTAGACTGAGCCCAGTCTAGACATTATAAGTCATTTTAAATCATTTTTATCACATTAGAAAAGTAACATTTTACTTTTCTCAATTTTACGCAATATTCGTACGTTTTACGTATTACGCGTTTTAGACCCGTGTTTCCAGTTTTTAGCAGGGTTTACCACCCAAATGGAACCTACCACTCATTTTATATTTTATTATGGGACATATGGACATGTTTATCAATACTTTCAAGTTCCATAATTTTACGACACCCGGTTTTACGTTTTGAGGCTTAATCATTTACGATTGGCATTTCCCGGAGTCAAAACTAACCAAGTATCTTGGATAATACCAAGAAAAGTCCACACCCTTGCTCTCCAAGCCTTGCAAACCGCCATAGGGGGGGTATTCACACTAGGTGGAAAGATCTCATGCATTGTACTCTTGGATGCTTACATGTGTTGAACTTGGCCTCCAAGGGTTGACAAGTCAACACAAGTAACCTCCTTAAGACCCTATAAAAGCCCCCCCATTCCCTTGTTTGCCGTCCACTTCCACACACACAAACACTCTCATCTTAGCTTAATTCCTTCCAAGTTTCATGCAAGATTCAAGTGCTAGTTCAAGGTAGAAACCCTAGATAGGTTATCATTCATCAAACACTTCCATAACCTTATATACTTGGTGATTTCTCTTGAGTTTGAATCCACTCAAGTCACCTAAACCTTCATCATCCATCTTTCAAGAATACCAAGGGTAGAAAGATTGCATGAAGAGAAGTGGGTTGAAGCAAGTCTATCAATGTCCTATCCTTACATGTTAACTTCCTTTCATCTTTGAAAGCCAAAAGTTGTGAGCCAAACCCTAACTTGATTCTTGTTAAATAATCATGTTCATGTTATTTACATATTATTTGTGCTATATATTGTCTTGTTATCATGTCCATGATGTATAAAAATGACCAAAACAAGTTATTGTTATTGATTGTTACAACAAGTTACTAAAACAAGTAAACTAGTGACTTTCTTGGTAAGACCTGATCAAAATGGTAAAAATATGATGTTGGATCATTACATATTACAGTAGAGGACTTAACAAGGAAACCATAGCAATTTGAACCACCCAAAACGAGTATACGAGTCAAAAGTTATGGCCATTTGAAATTACCAAGATTTCCGGCAAAACTGCCAAATAGCTTCCTAATCAAATTTCGGTTTTGAAAGTCCCACTTCTGGTCCGATTCATCAAAAAGTTAAAACACGAAAGTTGTCCGAAACGACGTTTTCGTTCAGGCACAAAGAAGCTCGAGCCCTAAAAACGCTTTCCGAGTGATAAAATTCTTCAAATTCTAAACAGCCCATTTTTAGGCGAAAGTCACTAGATTATGGTTATACTTTGAAAGGAACAAGAGGTCTTATGACCTATAATCAAGACCACAAACATGACTAGAACCAAGGTTGAGTCTCATGACCTTGGAACAAGGACCAAAGGTCATGGCTAGGCCATGACGAAATGACCATAACAACTCACATAGACGTAAACATGAAACAATGAGTTAGGCGATAACTTGAACAAGCAATTTGGATCTACTTCACTTAAAAGGAAACCATGAGTTTTTACCAAGAGAACATGGTCATTTAAGGCTTATGAAGCTACCCCTAATAACAATCTTCATGTACAAATAAACTTTCCTAAGTTTATTCAAATATCGGACATGTAACCTTTCGGATCAAAACTTATATCTATATATTTCATCAACTACTACAATAGTAGGGAGCCTCATGTGAGGAGTTCATTATGTAAGCCGTCGAGTTGAGTTGTGGATTTACGAGTTAAAGTGTCCTGGCTCCTCGAACGCTTACTAACATGACTTCTGAATTATGTCGGCCCGAACGGTAGTGAACGATATACAAAACATACATGTTTCATGAATCATTTCTTTCAAGGACTTACAATATACATCATACCACATCATGGACTAAATGCAAGATATATATATAGGCACTACTTCATATTCTTTACTCCGATCCTAAGTCGCGACATTCTATTATAGGTTGCTCGTAGAAACCTTCACGATTCGACCGTTACATTCATTACTTGCTATCTTACTTAAGGTGAGTTCATAGCCCCACTTTCCATTACTTAATTGTTTTACAATTCCTTGGGGGGAATAAATGCTATCTCTAAAATCGAACACAATGCTTTCTACTGTATGTTATTCGACTATGTTTTATTATCACTAAGTAACATCCTTGCCAAACCAAGATCCCTTAGTATGAACCATTTAATCACTTGCGAGGGTTACTTGCAAGTGAGCGCGAATATTGTGAATAGGCCTATTGGGATTGACGAATCCCATTTGTTTTGATTAGTTCAAACAAATGCATTAATATTTGAGACATTAGGTATGACGGCAAAGTACCTACCGGGATAAATCTGCCAATCGATATTGGTACACGTTAACGTTTTGGTTTCATAAGCTTAGTGTATAATACATTTTATGGGCGTATAATAACGTAGCCTACCTGTTTTGTTTTCCAAACATTGGTGTGAGTCTACAGCTCACACTACGATTATTGTGTTCAAACGATTTACCTACAAACACTACGATTATGGTGTTCAAACAATTTACCTACAAACACTACGATTATGGTGTTTAAACGATTTAACTACCAACACATTGTGTTCAAACGATTTAACAAACTCTATGAATATCACTCAACCTTTGTGTTGACCTCTCAAGCATGTATTTCAGGTTCATGACGATCAAGGATGGCACGGAAGGACACGGATACTCAAGAGGGCTATAAATTTACTTATCATTCAAAAACTCATTTATTATACATTGTAAACATGGAACCAATTGGGACCTCATTTTGTAACCTCTGATATTTATATAATTTGAATGATAAACCTTTTTAAAACGACTCAATTGGAGTTCGTTTTCTATTATTGTGACTATTGTGCCGTCGAGTAACACCCAGTTCGAATTCCGCTGCAACCATGAATTGGGGGTGTTACAGATTGGTACCAGAGCCATGGTTATAGAGAAACGGGTCTAAGTGAGACCTAAACTATAACTACAATCACAAACAAAAACATTTTATAGCCTTCCGCTCTCCGTGTCTTCCATCCTCCAGACGATTATGGACTTAGTAAGCATGTTATGCTTCACAAACATATTAGTATATTGATATATACACACTAAGCATTTTATGCTACATGAACACATATAAGTATATTGATATATACACACTAAGCATTTTATGCTACATGAACACATATAAGTATATTGATATATACACACTAAGCATTTTATGCTACATGAACACATATAAGTATATTGATATATACACACTAGGCATTTTATGCTACATGAACACATATTAGTATATTGATATATACACACTAAGCATTTTATGCTACATGAACACATATTAGTATATTGATATATAAACTCGGTTTATCTTCAATCATTTATCTAAACAATGAACTAAACATATCTGTGTATGCCTATTCTAGGGCATTTCGACACAATCACATTCTCCCAATCATGTTCCTACTCCAACATTATATGTTCAAAACATTGTATATTGCAATGGTCTTTCCTATTTTCCAAGACATTGTGAGATACAATGGTCTCATTCATTTTCCAAGACATTGTGAGATACAATGGTCTCATTCATTTTTCAAGACATTGTGAGATACAATGGCCTCATTCATTTTCCAAGACATTGTGAGATACAATGGTCTCATTCATTTTCCAAGACATTGTATGATACAATGGTCTTAATCATTTCTCAAATGTTTTGAGTCACACAATGACCTAACCTACTTCCCAGACATTGTGAATTGCACAATGGTCTAACCAACTTCCGAGACATTGTGTTTTGTGCAAATGGTCTCTAGAATTATTCCATCACATCATTAATATCATTTCTTATGATATCAAAAACCCGTCACAATCTATCGATTTCAAAACAAGAAATATGAGATTTCTAAAGGACAAACTAATCCATCATCGACAAAAGCTGAACTTTCTCTACATTCATCAAAGTTTTCTTATGAAACCTTCATTATTAAAAGTTCGTGATCCTGGCCAAGTATGTTCTATTTTAGAACTACTTAAAACTTCCTTTCCATACGTATCTACCCTTACTACCTTCTATGCAATGGAATATGAAAAACATACGTTACAAGTCTTGTATGGACGGGACTTGCAACTTAAGGGTTTGACATCGCCTTTGTTTAGTGGACAGTTTCCCGAAAGCAACGGACATATCAAAAGTATACCTAGTTTAGGTATTTGAAAATTTTATCGAACCTTGGCTAAATATAGACTAGTCACCTATATTTAACCTAGGGACAGTGGAATATAGTCTGACTAACTATATTCGACTTAGAATTTTCAAATACTGAGAGTAGTTGTACTAGGGTTATGTTTAGGTTGATTTCCTACATGAACTCGATAAACCACCAGAATACATTAAAACAATCTAGAGACACGATAATGTCTTACCACTCAGCGAAATCATAACACCTTACTTGTGTTACCTAATTTCATTCTTGAAATTTTTCATTTATGAGATAATCCGAACTACTATCTTGGGATAGTTATCAATTATTCTCTTCATCCTGTAGAAGTACTATCCTGTTTAGGTCCTAAGGATACCATCCCGTCATACACCTTTAAAATCTCTTAAGATTTTCAAAACAAACTCAACATCTATACCTAAGAGTATTAATGTTAAGCATACACTACACACTTTTGTTCATCAACATATCACATCATTATCTTCACAACCGTTACAAACACAAGCTCATTAACAGATCCTGATGCACTTTTAAAGCTCAAATCATCCTTAGCTACACCACAAGTACCCTAATCAGCTTTACAAGTTTGAATATTCATCTTGTACTTTTGCAACACCAGTATCATCTCGTAATACACTACCTTGTAACTCACCGACTAAGTACGAAAGTTGTGAAGGATGATTTGTAATTATTTGAATGGATTGGGATGCCTTTTCATTTAAATAAAGACATTGTAAATCACTAAACCATAAGTTTATATTTCCTTATCTACATTGTTTGGGATGCCTCTCTATGTAAATAAAGAATTATAAACAAGTGGGCTTATTTGTATCCGAAATAACATAAGTATGAAGTCAATAAACACTAGATACAACAACAGATTATCTACTAGGCTATGATTGCAACGACTATCCCAATTTCCATTAGTACGAGGTTTACATTTTGGTTTTCATAATGATAGTGCAATAACAAACAAACTCATTACGAGGCCATGTACCTATATGCATGTGCAGTCGTACCAAACTCATTACGGGGCCATGTAGCCATATGCATGGGCAGCCGTACAATTCAAACAGGACTTGGTCCAACCACATGTTCAACGCTTATTCCATGATTCGATTCTTATATCAATTTCCATTTATTGGATTCCTATGTAAATTGCTATTGTTGTTCAACTGTTATATCAATTGCTATTGATACTTGACAACTATATCAATTTCCATTTTGATATTTAACTATATCAAGTTCTATTTGATATTCAACTACTATATCGATTCCTATTAATATTCGACTGCTATATCAATTTCCTTTGATATTCGACTATTACCATACCTTTCCTATATAAAAGGAAACCTCATCCTACACCATACACTGAAATGACAAATCAAATTACATTACCGGAAATCCCAGACTTTGGTCCTCATAAGTAACCACACATCTTTATCGACACCACTCCAACATATGACACACATAGAACTTCGGGACGAAGTTCCCCGTAAGGGGTAGAGACTGTAACAATTCACATTTTTCAGGATAATTACCATTCCCGGAAAATTTCACTATTCACTTTTACTATTCATTTTTCCCGAAACTTTTCCTGAAAGTTGATTTTTATTTGATATTCTCGAGTGATAAATCATTTCCATGGCAAATTAAAAGTTTAACTTTCATAAGCTCACTTTCGTGAAAGTTATTAAGGAATTACACGTTTTAGGGTAAAACGTCAATCAGAAATTCTATGCACAACGAAATTCCACCCCGTCAGGTGACCCCACATCAGAAAAATGTTTGACACACTCATGATTTATTTGAGGATTAATCGTGACTGAGAAAAACATGACCAAAAACTTCCCAGCAGGTCACCCATGTCGGTACTAATCTCACATGAGCACGCTTAACCGAATGGGCGATTAACCGTTAGACCACAAAATGAGTTTCTAAGACATTTTGAGTTTTCAAAATTATTAGAAAAAGTCAACATAATTTTCCCTCCTCCATTGACCAAAAATCATTCCTTGATTTTATAAGTCATTCCTTGATTTTTAGGCTTACGGTTTGATGTCTAAAAGACATTTAATACCAACCGACACTAGACTGAGCCCAGTCTAGACATTATAAGTCATTTTAAATCATTTTTATCACATTAGAAAAGTAACATTTTACTTTTCTCAATTTTACGCAATATTCGTACGTTTTACGTATTACGCGTTTTAGACCCGTGTTTCCAGTTTTTAGCAGGGTTTACCACCCAAATGGAACCTACCACTCATTTTATATTTTATTATGGGACATATGGACATGTTTATCAATACTTTCAAGTTCCATAATTTTACGACACCCGGTTTTACGTTTTGAGGCTTAATCATTTACGATTGGCATTTCCCGGAGTCAAAACTAACCAAGTATCTTGGATAATACCAAGAAAAGTCCACACCCTTGCTCTCCAAGCCTTGCAAACCGCCATAGGGGGGGGGGTATTCACACTAGGTGGAAAGATCTCATGCATTGTACTCTTGGATGCTTACATGTGTTGAACTTGGCCTCCAAGGGTTGACAAGTCAACACAAGTAACCTCCTTAAGACCCTATAAAAGCCCCCCCATTCCCTTGTTTGCCGTCCACTTCCACACACACAAACACTCTCATCTTAGCTTAATTCCTTCCAAGTTTCATGCAAGATTCAAGTGCTAGTTCAAGGTAGAAACCCTAGATAGGTTATCATTCATCAAACACTTCCATAACCTTATATACTTGGTGATTTCTCTTGAGTTTGAATCCACTCAAGTCACCTAAACCTTCATCATCCATCTTTCAAGAATACCAAGGGTAGAAAGATTGCATGAAGAGAAGTGGGTTGAAGCAAGTCTATCAATGTCCTATCCTTACATGTTAACTTCCTTTCATCTTTGAAAGCCAAAAGTTGTGAGCCAAACCCTAACTTGATTCTTGTTAAATAATCATGTTCATGTTATTTACATATTATTTGTGCTATATATTGTCTTGTTATCATGTCCATGATGTATAAAAATGACCAAAACAAGTTATTGTTATTGATTGTTACAACAAGTTACTAAAACAAGTAAACTAGTGACTTTCTTGGTAAGACCTGATCAAAATGGTAAAAATATGATGTTGGATCATTACATATTACAGTAGAGGACTTAACAAGGAAACCATAGCAATTTGAACCACCCAAAACGAGTATACGAGTCAAAAGTTATGGCCATTTGAAATTACCAAGATTTCCGGCAAAACTGCCAAATAGCTTCCTGATCAAATTTGGGTTTTGAAAGTCCCACTTCTGGTCCGATTCATCAAAAAGTTAAAACACGAAAGTTGTCCGAAACGACGTTTTCGTTCAGGTACAAAGAAGCTCGAGCCCTAAAAACGCTTTCCGAGTGATAAAATTCTTCAAATTCTAAACAGCCCATTTTTAGGCGAAAGTCACTAGATTATGGTTATACTTTGAAAGGAACAAGAGGTCTTATGACCTATAATCAAGACCACAAACATGACTAGAACCAAGGTTGAGTCTCATGACCTTGGAACAAGGACCAAAGGTCATGGCTAGGCCATGACGAAATGACCATAACAACTCACATAGGCGTAAACATGAAACAATGAGTTAGGCGATAACTTGAACAAGCAATTTGGATCTACTTCACTTAAAAGGAAACCATGAGTTTTTACCAAGAGAACATGGTCATTTAAGGCTTATGAAGCTACCCCTAATAACAATCTTCATGTACAAATAAACTTTCCTAAGTTTATTCAAATATCGGACATGTAACCTTTCGGATCAAAACTTATATCTATATATTTCATCAACTACTACAATAGTAGGGAGCCTCATGTGAGGAGTTCATTATGTAAGCCGTCGAGTTGAGTTGTGGATTTACGAGTTAAAGTGTCCTGGCTCCTCGAACGCTTACTAACATGACTTCTGAATTATGTCGGCCCGAACGGTAGTGAACGATATACAAAACATACATGTTTCATGAATCATTTCTTTCAAGGACTTACAATATACATCATACCACATCATGGACTAAATGCAAGATATATATATAGGCACTACTTCATATTCTTTACTCCGATCCTAAGTCGCGACATTCTATTATAGGTTGCTCGTAGAAACCTTCACGATTCGACCGTTACATTCATTACTTGCTATCTTACTTAAGGTGAGTTCATAGCCCCACTTTCCATTACTTAATTGTTTTACAATTCCTTGGGGGGAATACATGCTATCTCTAAAATCGAACACAATGCTTTCTACTGTATGTTATTCGACTATGTTTTATTATCACTAAGTAACATTCTTGCCAAACCAAGATCCCTTAGTATGAACCATTTAATCACTTGCGAGGGTTACTTGCAAGTGAGCGCGAATATTGTGAATAGGCCTATTGGGATTGACGAATCCCATTTGTTTTGATTAGTTCAAACAAATGCATTAATATTTGAGACATTAAGTATGACGGCAAAGTACCTACCGGGATAAATCTGCCAATCGATATTGGTACACGTTAACGTTTTGGTTTCATAAGCTTAGTGTATAATACATTTTATGGGCGTATAATAACGTAGCCTACCTGTTTTGTTTTCCAAACATTGGTGTGAGTCTACAGCTCACACTACGATTATTGTGTTCAAACGATTTACCTATAAACACTACGATTATGGTGTTCAAACAATTTACCTACAAACACTACGATTATGGTGTTTAAACGATTTAACTACCAACACATTGTGTTCAAACGATTTAACAAACTCTATGAATATCACTCAACCTTTGTGTTGACCTCTCAAGCATGTATTTCAGGTTCATGACGATCAAGGATGGCACGGAAGGACACGGATACTCAAGAGGGCTATAAATTTACTTATCATTCAAAAACTCATTTATTATACATTGTAAACATGGAACCAATTGGGACCTCATTTTGTAACCTCTGATATTTATATAATTTGAATGATAAACCTTTTTAAAACGACTCAATTGGAGTTCGTTTTCTATTATTGTGACTATTGTGCCGTCGAGTAACACCCAGTTCGAATTCCGCTGCAACCATGAATTGGGGGTGTTACAGAATAAATCTTCTAAGAAGAAGAAATGTTTTGTGTGTGGAAGTAAATCTCATCTGATTAAGGATTGTACATTTCATGAGCAAAGAATGGGTGTATGTTTTATACAAAGGAAACCTAGGCAAATGTGGAAGAATGTTAGTGAAATACCCTCTTTTGTTCCACATCAGCAGAAATCCAATTCTGCTGAACTACATTCTTCATGGAGAAGACCTAGTACTAGACCTTATGTTCGACCCACTAGTTCTTTCTTTTCTAATGGTTATTGGCCTACTAACTTTGACTCAATGTATTATGGTGGTGGGTATTGGAATACTGCTGTGAAGCCCTCAGCAGGTTGTTCTTAGACAAAGAAGGGACCTAATTTGCAGTACAGGCCCAAGAACAATGGTGGATCTAAAACATCTACATGGCCTATCACTAATGATCCACAAGGCAGGCTCAAGTCAGCAATGACTTGAGTCTCCAGTGTGTACTAACCTTTGTATATTTTTTTGTTGTTGTTGTTGTAGGATCATCCTTTGAAAAGTACTGAAGTAGGTATAGTTGATAGTGGTTGTTCTAGAAGTATGTCAGGGAACAAGGACAAGATGCATGACTTTGTGCCCATAGAAGGAGAAGGCAGTGTAACTTTTGGTGGTGGAGATGGCAAAATTACTGGGAAAGGAACTATTAAGACACCTTTGTTAGACTTTGAGAATGTTTATTATGTGAAGGAACTGGAGCATTTTAATCTATTCTCTGTATCACAAATTTGTGACACTAAGAATAAGGTTTTCTTCTTTGAAGATGAGTGTCTTGTACTCTCCAAGGACTTCAGACTTCCAGAAGACACAACTGTTTTGCTGAGAGTTCCTAGAACCTTCAACTTGTACACATTTAATCTGAATGATGTCAAGCCAGAAGGTGATCTAACATGTTTGGTGGCCAAAGCTTCCTAGGATGAATCTACAGAGTGGCATAGGAGAATGGCTCATGTGAATTACAAGACTATCAACAAGTTATCTAAACTTGGTCTTGTTCAGGGCCTACCTTCTAAACTCTTCACCAATGAACACAATTGTATTGCTTGCAACAAGGGAAAGCAACACAGAGCCTCTTACAAAGCCATCAAAGCTGTGAGCACCATTTCAGAACCTCTTCAGTTGCTGCACATGGATCTCTTTGGTCCAACTCCTATCAGAAGTATTGATCATAAGTACTTTTGCCTGGTTATCACAGATGATTTTAGCAGGTTTTGCTGGGTATTTTTCTTAAAACTAAAGATGAAACAACTCATATTCTGAAAGAATTTATCATTTTAATTGAAAACCAGCTTAATAAAAAGGTTAAAGGAATTAGGTGTGACAATGGGACAGAATTCAAAAATGTTGTTTTCATAGAATTCTGTAAGTCTAAGGGGATTAGAAGGGACTATAGTACTCCAAGGACCCCACAACAAAATGGGGTTGCTGAAAGGAAAAATAGAACCCTCATTGAGGCAGCAAGATCAATGCTTGCAGACTCCAAATTACCTACTATGTTTTAGACTGAAGCAGTAACTACTGCTTGCTATGTCTTGAACAGGGTATCCATCACTAGACATCATGTCAAGACACCTTATGAACTTCTCACTGGGAAAGTTCCAGACATTCATTACCTTAAGCCTTTTGGATGCAAAGTGACCATTTTGAATACTGCTGATATACTGGGTAAGTTTGATGGGAAAGCTGATGAGGGATATATAGTGGGTTATTCAGCTCATAGCAAGGCCTATATGGTTTATAATCTGAATGCCAAAAGGATATAAGAGACCCTTAATCTAAGATTTCTTGAAGATCAGCCTAATACTCAGGGACAAGGCCATTCTTGGTATTTTGACCTAGATTATTTGACTGACTATTTGGGTTATACTAGACATGCTTCTAATCCTAATGCAGGCACCAAAGATCCACATTCTAACCCTGCAGGTTCCATGGATGATGACTCAGAATGTGAATCTGAGCCAGATGAACATACCATTGTTGTACCATCTTTTCCACCTAACCATTTTGTAGGTAATCATTCTGCTGCTGCACAAGATGATGAGTTACATTATGCAGAGGATCTTGCAAGACTGAAGAAGCAAGAACATGCTGCTACTCAGGAAGCTCAGAAACTCAATGAAAAGGTTACACAAGAGACTGAAGCAATCCTACATCAATCAGCACAAGCAGTCAGTGGAAACAAGGATACTGCTGACGATTCTACTGAAGGCACACCTATTCCCACTGATAAGGTTACAGATGCTGATACTAATGATGCCCATTCTCCCATTTCTACTGAAGTGTCTGCAGACTTTGAGAAGCCCTTTACAAGATTTCCAAGTCCTTCTGATCTTGGGAATTATCAGCCAAAGCCTGGCCTATTTCACTCAGCTTCTTATGATACTGAGTTTGGGCCTACAGTCAACAACCTTGATGCAACAATTGATGTTCACCCTACAGCAACAAAAAGGATTCATAATGCTCATCCCCTATCAAAGGTTATTGGAGATCCTAAAGATCCTGTTAGAACTAGAAGCACTATAAAGAATACAAAATATGGTGAAGTTGCTTTCATCTCTTATGTCTACAATCAAAAGAAGGACAATCACACAGACTTCAAACATTGTCTGTTTGCATGCTTTCTTTCTCAGATAGAGCCAACTAGTGTTCCTCAAGCACTGGCAGATTCAAGTTGGCTTGAAGCAATGCAAGAAGAGATGCTGCAATTTAAGAATCAGCATGTTTGGATCTTGGTTCCTCTTCCTGATGGTAAATATGCCATTGGGACAAAATGGATTTTGAAGAATAAAAGAGATGCCAGGGGGATTGTGGTGAAGAACAAAGCGAGACTAGTGGCTCAAGGGTTTAGACAAGAGGAAGGCATTGACTATGATGAAGTCTTTGCACCAGTGGCCAGAGTTGAAGCAATTAGGATATTTCTGGCCTATGCCTCTTATATGGGCTTTATGGTTTATCAGATGGATGTTAAAGGTGCTTTCTTTTATGGTGAGATTGAAGAGGAGGTTTATGTGACTCAACCTAAGGGATTTGAAGACCATGATCATCTTGAGTATGTGTACAAGGTTGTCAAAGCTCTCTATGGACTTCATCAAGCTCCCAGAGCTTGGTATGCTAGACTTTCCACATTTCTGCTGAAGCATGGTTACAGAAGAGGTGCCATTGACAAGACTCTATTCCTTAAGAAAGATTCCAGGGATATTATTCTTGTGCAGGTGTATGTGGATGATATTATCTTTGGTTCAACCAAAGAAGCATGGTGTAGAGAGTTTGAGGATCTGATGAAGGGAGAATTTCAAATGAGTGCTATGGAAGAACTCACTTTCTTTTTGGGTTTACAGGTTCAGCAAAAACCTGATGGTATTTTCATTCATCAAGAGAAGTATGTAAAAGATATGTTGTCCAAGTTTGCTATGGAGAATGTCAGGACTGCCACTACTCCATATGAGGCTCCCAAACCAAAGAACAATATTGATCCTGATCTCCCTGTAAATGTTCATTTATACAGGTCAATGATTGGTTCTTTGATGTATTTGACTGCCTCCAGACCTGATAGTACATTTGCTGTGAGTGCATGTTCAAGGCACCAAGTCACTCCACTTACCTCTCACTTGAATGCTGTCAAAAAGATTTTTAAGTACTTAAAAGGCCAACCCAAATTAGGTCTTTGGTATCCCAAAGAGTCTCCATTTCAGCTAGCAGCTTATAGTGATAGTGACTATGCTGGTGCAAATTTGGATAGAAGATCCACAACTGGAGGTTGCCAATTCCTTGGAAGGAAACTGATTTCTTGGCAATGCAAGAAACAGACCATTGTTGCTACCTCTACTACTGAAGCAGAGTATGTTGCTGCTGCAAATTGTTGTGGACAGGTTCTATAGATTCAGAATCAATTGCTGGATTATGGGTATAACTTTATGAATACTACCATTTTCATTGACAATCAAAGTACAATTTGTATTGTTAAAAATCCAGTTTTTCATAATAGAACCAAACATATTGAAATCAGGCACCACTTTATCAGGGATGCTTATGAGAAACATTTAATTCAAGTGGTAAAAATTCACACAGATGAGAATGTCGCAGATTTGTTAACCAAAGCATTTGATGGACCAATGTTTCAATATTTGGTGGTCCATATTGGAATGCTTAACCCTTAACTGCAAAGTTTAAGGGGAGGCATATGCCTCAGGGGAGGATTATGAGTTTAAACTTTTTAGATTTGTATAATTTGTATACTTTTTGAGTTTTAACACTAACCCACTAATATTTTTGCAAGTTGTTTGGTGTATTTACATGTTTTATGTCTGTTTTGCAGATGTTCTGAGTGTGTAAGTTGTATGTTAAAGTCACCAAAAGCTGAAGTCAAAGGAATGTGGTCAAGTATGCTGAACATGGTTTCTACTGATTAGTTGATTATGCTGAAGGTCTTACACAGTTGATTAATAAAGAAGATCTTTTCATTCATTCAAAGAAACAAGTTACAGCTTACATTCAAAGTTCCAATTGGATTACAATGACGATTCCTAAACATTTGCCTAATTGAGTAATACTAGCTTCTATCACTTATTACAAAATACTTGAGGCTATGACAAGTACAATGATGAAGCTGAAGATGAAAATGGAAAAAGAAGAGAAGGAAGACTGTGAAGATGCTCAAGTACCAAAGTCAAGAAAATACTCAAGAACTTTGGTCCATGGCAACATTCCTCAATCATCTACTTCAGCTTCTCCTTTCCCTTACGTATAATCTCTGCCTTCTTGCTCTATCCGATGTGCTCTTGTGAAGAAAGATCAGGTCTTGGAGCAGGAAGATCCAACACCAAATTTTTGTGATGTTGGAAGAGATGGATCTCTCTTACTTGATCTTGGTTGGGATCTCTCTGGTGTGGAAGGAGGAAGAAAGGTTGGATCTTCATTTTCTTCCTCTGAAGAGTCTTCATCAGAGGTACAGATGAAGGGAGAGACATGCTCTCTCTCAGCAGGAATGGGTACATGGCTTGGTTCACCCTTCCAATGTGTATTCCATTGTCTTTCATGTGCATCCCATCGTTTTTCCATTTCTCTTTCATAGTCAGAATCATCAAGCTCCCAAGGATATGGTGGTAAATCTTCTTCTGATGATGAAGAAGAGGAATTTTGATCTGAGGTTTCTAGGTTTGATGACATGGTTTTGGTGGTGAATTGGGTTTTAATTGGGAAATTAGGGTTTGAAAGTTGGTGACTGAGATGTGTTATTTGGGGGTGATTAAATAAGCCAAGTTTAGGCGTTACGATAATTAATGCGAGTTGGGTGGCACAGTAAAATCAAGATATTCACCGAAGATATTTTTACATTTGCTTGGTTTCTGCTGATGTTGAACATTCCTCAGCAGATTTGACTTTCATTTCTGCTGAAGGGTAATTTTGAAATTGGAAGTTTTTGAATTACACGTCAGACTCGGTCAATAATTAGTTTTGATAATTTTGACCACGATTGGGGAACTTCCAAATATAACCCACTTTGCATATCTCTTCCTAAACAAAATTATTCGCTATCACTCCACTTAAACCCATTATTCTTTGTGTAATTCATAACCGTCTCACGTAAGTTCATTCAAATGGCACAACTTGAATTAAGAGGCGATCATAACAAGTATGCTATTCTGAAAAAGGCAAAGGGACATGAAGAATTCGATTTAATGGTGGAGTTTCTACAAAGGTCAAAGATTCATTATGCCTTGACACATAGTCCCAATCTGATTTGTGAATCAATGGTGAAGCAATTTTGGGCATATGCTACTAAGAGATCTGACACAGAGATTGTAGCTGAGATTGATGGTGTAGAGTATGTGGTGACATAAGGTTTGATTAGGACAAAGCTTTAGTTAGATGATGAGAATGTTGTGTATCATTCCAACACTGCAGAGATTCTTGCTGGGCTAAGGGAAGCTGGATATCAAAGTACTGATACATCTAAGTGGCACAAGAATCAATTTTGTCCTAAGTGGAGATATTTGGTGCATTTGCTTCTCCAATGTATAAGCAACAAGTGTGGTGGATGGAACCAATTCTCTCTGCAATTGGGTTGTGGTATTGTTTGTCTTTCTAAGGGTCTAACTTATAATTTTTCTAAGTTTATTTTTGATAATATGCTAGAAAATATTGATAAACAACAGCATAAGTTTTTAATGTACCCTAGATTCTTACAAATAATTTTAGACATAACCACTGAAGATAGAACCCATGTGCCTATTAAAAGTCTTGGTTCTAAGTTGTTTGCCTCAATGAAAACAAATTATAATGGGGAACATCGCCCTTTGTTAGATGCTATGTTGCCACATGGCAATGATAATGTAGTTGAGGGTGATGATGCTGATAATGTGCCTGCTCATAATACTGCTGATGATGGTAATCCATCATTTTCTGGTGTTGCTGCTGATGGTAATCCTTCAGTGGTAATGGAGGAAGAGTCAGCTACAACTGCTGAACCATTACCTATTTCTATTGACTTACCTCCACCTACCCCTGTACATATGTCACCTAGTCCTACCATTTCACCATCTCAGGATGCTCCAGCTGAGCAAATTCATGAGTTTGAAGATAACTTTCAGCCTCTTGAACCTGAGTTCACTAGACTACCTACCCCCAGTCCTATGAGAGAGCCTATTGATGAAGGCTTTCCTAAGGTTGTAAATGAGTCTGTTTCTCCTACTGGGTTCAATGAAGCTCCTCTTACCACTGAGCAATCAGCTGGTAGAGCAGAGGACCCTATTACTCTCACTTTTGTATATGATTCACTTTGCAGGTACATGAAAATGACTGATGATCTCCAAAAAGAGCTTGCTGATACCAAGACTACTCTTGGTAATGAAATTGCGGGGTTGAAAAGTAAGGTTCAAGATTTGGAGGCACAGCTGAATTAGCAGAAGCAAAGTAAGAATGGATTGGATACTACTGAAGTTGCTCAGGAGGCAAATTTGGATTCTCTTGAGATTCTAGCTGAAGCTGCTAGACAGTCTCATGTTGTTCCTCCTAAAGCTGCTGAAGTACCTAAATCTAAACCAAAAATTCTATTCAGCAGAAGAAGAAGTACAAGACAGTATTTGGCAAGGAAAGCTGCTGAATCTTCAAAAGTGTCTAGTGGTGATGATGATGTGCTCATGGCTGAAGTTACTGATCTTCTTCAGAAGAAACAATCACCAAGTGGTGTTGCTGCTGACAAATCTGCTGATAAAGGTAATACATCAGGAAAAGCATTCTTTTTAGCAGGGAAAGAGTATTTGAATTCCCCTGTTCATAATTCATCTGAGAATCAACAAGTTTCTCCTGATAGAGAGGTTCAAGAATTACATGATGAACCTATGGAAGATTTAAATGTTCCTCATGATAATCTTGCTGAAGGAACAGATGTGGCTGTGGATGAGCTTGTTACAGCTGAAGACAGAGCTGCACAAGAAAAACTCTTCCAAGAATGGGAAGATTATAAGAAGAGTGCTAATATGGCTGAGGCAGAGCAAGCCAACTTTGATGCAGCCTATCAGTTTGCCACTCAAAGATATGTTTCTACTTTGCCTATTTAAAGACAAAGAGAATTGGATGCTGCTGTTTAAGAGTTTGATGAGTCAGATTGGCAGCATATTGGAAAACAAGTGCTTGATACTCCTGATTTAGCTACAGACATTCTTGGTAAAAGGGTGGAGAAACAAGACTGGGCTTCTGAAATTGTGAAAATGCTAAAGTTGAGGAAGAAGGTAACAGATGAGTTAAAAGCCAAAGCTAAAAGAGATAAACCTATGACTCAAGCACAGCAGAGGGATTATATGAGAACTTATGTGAGAAGTTAAAGCAGTTCATTATATAATACTGCTTGGTCTAAGAAACAAGTGTGGGCACTTCCATTTAACAAATTGGTTCAGATGTATAACAGAATCAAGGCTAGAAATGACAAAGCTTGAATGGGTGCTTCTAAGAATATTCCTCTCCTCAATGCTGATGCTGGTTCATCTGTTAATATTCCTATTGCTGCTGAAAAGGTATCTTTACCTGATACTTCTGCTGATGTACCACATGTTGCTGCTTCATCTTATGTGGATAAAGGTAAAGCTCAAGTGATCGCAGAAGATCCTCCATCTAGAAAGAGAACCAGAAGACAACTGGAGGAGGAAAGATTGGGTGAAGAGGCTGCTAAGAAGTTAGATGAGGAACAAAAAGCTGAACAAAAAGCTGAACTTGCAAAATTTCATGAGCTTAATGTAAGAGAAGCTGAACTTCAAGCTGCTAGAGACAAACAAATGAGGAAGGCTCTGGATGAACAATATGCATCTGCTGCACTTGAATCTTTTTAGGATTCTACTGATGAACAAATGAATAATCCATTAGTGGAAACTGATGCTGTAGAAGGTAAATCTGCTGAAGCTGAAGTTCCTGATACATCTTCTCTACCTCATGCTGCTATTTATGTTCCTGGAAGAAGAGCAAAGAGGATGGCTAAAGTCAGAACTTCACATTCCACACAAAGCCTAATCAATGTGCATGCTTCTGATGCTTCATTTATAAGAGAAGGATCCCCTGATGATTGGCCTGAGGCAACTAGAGATGTTTTGGTTCACTGGGAGTTAACTGAAAATGGTCAAGTTAATACCATTTACAGATTGGATAAAACTTTCATATCCTTTACATTTCTTCAAGAGATTCTACATCTTGTGGATCATCAGGATTTGGTCACTTTATATGAGTTGGTTCTCAAATTTAATCCAAATCATACTCCTACAGGGTCTGGATTGTATTTATTGGGTGATCTAAAAGTGTTGTTTGATTCTTCTACTCCCACTGGTGCTAGTTATGACATATGGAAGAACAATCAGAGATGGAAAGTTCAGAGTTGGAAATTTTATCCTATGCCTTATGTTCATGTGTTGGAAACTACAACTGGTCTAAGGCTTATTATGGATATTGGCAAAAGATATCCTCTGAAAGTGTCTCTGATAGAGAAAATGCTACAACAAAAGTTGGAGATTCCTCCTGATCCAGTTGGGAATGCAAGGTTGTTTGCTGAATCTTTGGTGAAAGTCTTCAAGCAAAGGATTATGACTTCCAGAGCAGCTTCTGTTTAAGGGTATCATGTTGTATATTTGTTTTTCTTATTTATTAAAAAAAACATTTTGTTGTATAGTATTGTATCTATTGTATGCAGGTTTGGTTATCAACTTACCTGATGTTGACTATTCCATCACAAAGTTGGCTAGTCCAAAGGGTACAACTTTGGTAAAGACACATCAAATCTGTTGATAGCTGTAATGGTTTGCTCAAAACCATAGGGTTTTCAACTCACCTATGCTTTATTGCTGAGTAGTTGAAATGGTTGTCAATTGACCATGGATTTTTCCTTTATGGATTCTGAATAATTGGCTAGCCCACATGTATATGGCTTGTGGTAAAGGCAGTGGAAAACCATATTTGGTAATCAGTTAACCAAGATGATTTTCATCAAAATAATTGGCTAGTCCTGAGCAAACGGCTACAGGTAAAGACATTTCAAATCCGTTTATAGCTGATGATTTGCTAAAAATCATGTGGTTATCAGTGTACCTTAGAACACTTGGCTACTCCAGTAGTGATGGCTATTGGTAAAGAGACATCAAATCCATTATTTTCAATGATTCACCTCTCACAGGAGTTAACACACCTGGAAGTGATGAGAATAGTATGAAACTAATTTGTTTTGATGTACATTTAGTCATTTGTTGCTGCAAAGAATGGAGCTTTCAAGTATTTACTGATCATAGAGATCCTGCTGAAGATGATTCTTTGCTGGTGCTGTATTATTACAATCCTCTTGGTATGTTATTTCGAAGATCTATCAAGAATCTTGAACTTAACCAGGTCAAATTCAAGATTAGGGGAGGATTGTTGGGAATTCTGTTAAGTAAGAATTCTGCTGACTGTTACTGCTGAAAAGCTGGTTCCTGCTGAAGCAGTGTATCTGCTGAAGACTAGTTTCAGCATTATTAGTTTCTGCGGATATAGTATTTCCATATTTTATGTATTATAGTTTGGATATGCATGAGTTTATTTAGGAAGTGATAATGCATATCTTTTAGAAGTTTTAGAATATACGTTTCTTGGGAAACGGTTTAGGGTTCCTTGTGTATAAAAAGAACACACGATTATGTATTGTATGACGTTTTTAGAAAACACCTTCATTATTATTAAAAGATCCATAGAGGATCAAGAGTTCTTAGTATTACACTTGTATTTGTTTCCGCTTTAAAATACAAGTTACAGAGATTATCTATTAGTGTGTTTTTGATTACATTAACATAACTAACGATTCTAGAGTGCTCAAGAAGATCTATCAAGGTCTTATAGTTCAACAATAATTGTTTGAAAACTGTATTCTGAACTGAATGTTTTATTAGCACTAAGTACCACCATTGCCAAAATTAATGTTACACCCCATGATCGACTCAACTTAAAATAATCAAGAATTAAAACTTTTTGCACGGAAAAGACTTGACTATAACGGATATGCTGTTACTTTTCTATGAACTGACAAAAACCTATATCAAACCAACCTTTAAAAGTATTTTTAGATGAAAGTAGACTCAATTACCTTCGAAACGACGGGTGGCGTGATCCATGATGACTTACTGTTTATAAGATATGATTTTTCTAAGATTAACAAAAATCTACCAAGACAACCTTTGTACCATACGCCCTTATGCCCAAGGTCCAGAAAGGCGTATGGTCTAGTACTCAAAATATTTAAAAATGCATTTTTTAGGCAGAAGGCCTTATGCCCAGCCCAATAGGGCGTTTGACCTATAACTCAGAAACTCAGAAAACCACTTTTAATTTTAAACGCGAAAGGCCATATGCCCAGAAGCGAAAGGCCTTATTCTCCCATTTCCAGAATTTACCAAAAACACAACTTTTAGCAACTTACTCTAATTTCCGAAAAACCAACTTTCAAGACTCGAAACTTAACAAAATTTTTCAGAAATCTTTAATATAACATAATACATCATTTTCATAACCATTCGACCCGTTTGACCCCAAAATGAGTGGAAATACACCTTAAACCAAACACCCATTTAACCCCATTACATAAACTTTAACCGTTACTAATACATTCCAATTCGACATACGTTTGACCTTGAAATGTATAATACTTTGACGACCATAACATAAACTATGACACTAGATTAACCAACATAAAAACCATTAAAAGACTCTCGAGGTTGACTTTGAGCTCGGTGTTCTACCTAAGCTCCTAAATACTTTATAACCTTCTAACATACGAACATTCATTCCTTAAGCTTTAATCCAAGCATTACTTTCTTACCATGAGAACCTACAAAACATTAACATCTATAACATAAGTTTTCGCTAGTAAGTAAAACGATCATAACATAATATTATAATCATTCATACACTACACATCATAACTCCTTAATTCATTACAATCATTAAACATTAACACATATCTTAAACCACTTAAGCACTAACATCCCTTATAGGTCATAACATCAACATACCTTTAGCCTAGTCCACTTTTATCTAACTTTTCATGGCTAGTTATGCCAAACTAGTCTTAAACATACTTTTCACATAAGAACATACGTTAAATCACTTAGTTAACTTAACATAACAAGCCACATAACACATAATATTTAAAATCATCATAACATCACATTATAACCGATTTACTCACCTTTATCCCAAGCTAATGAAATCAAGAACATCATCATTCACATCATCAATCTCCACTCTTGCAATCTAAGCCAATTCACTATAGGCATAAACGCACAATCAATCAACTATATCATAGTTATTACAATCATAGCTCTTTTCTAACCATCTCTAACTATCACATAATCATATAATGATTACATGATAGTAAATCCCATTAAATTATTAACTTAAGACAATAAAACTTAACCCATGATCATCATAACCTCTTTAATTAGCTTATCAACATCAATTACCCAAATTCCCAAATTGATACGAAGAGCTCTAATTCTTAGATTCATTAATTAACTTAAGATTAAGGATCACTTACTTGAGGAGGATCATTACTAGGCTTCCCTACTTGAATAGAGGTACTTAGACACCATGGATTGATCATCATAACTTGGTTTCTCCTCCCTCCCTTCTCCATTTCACAACACACACTCACTCTCCACCATATTCTGGAAAACTTCTGAAGATATGAGAAGTTTCCAGACAATTGTAGGGGACGAGTTTGGCTAGTTGGCACATTAGGTCCCTTAAGTTTGTTTCCTTCTATTTTGGTCACAATAACTTTATTCCTAATTTAATACATGACAACATTAGTCCATTAAGTCTATCTTGCTTATAATTGCGACACATCATACTTTCTATAACCATTTATATAACCCTTAATACCTTTAGTTTGACTATCCAATCCGGTAAGTCCTTAGAACCTATAAAAGTCATAGTTAACTATTCAAATGGCATTCTTGTAATAAAATACTTAGGCCCGGTTTCAGGGTGTTATAATTCTACCCCACTTGTTTAGATTTCGTCCCTAAAATCTCTTGTCTAAACTAACATTGACTTGGTCACATCTTACCCCCCCCCCCCCCACTCTTAGCACTAGGCACATTTATCATTCAAACATTCTGTTGCAATGATCTAAGTGAACTAGCAATATTAAGAAACATATTCTAGAATCTTTAATCCACTCTAATTAACCATTCGGTTCTTACTATGGTCATTATGTCAATCGAGACCTGTTACTATAATCCACGTATCTTTTAACAAATACCCCATAACCCATTTACCCATTTTATTAATAAACCAGGGTCAACCCCTGGTCAAACCCACACCCTTTGATAAAAACAACCCTTCCCGCCTAAACCCTGTCACTTTCCTTCTCACAAAACCAGACAAACCATACTAGCTCATCACCCCATGGTCCCCCAGCTCCAAGACAACATCTCTTCACAAGATACCATCCATGTCATCAATCCAAGGGGTCTAAAACTCATCCACGGCTACGATTAAAAGGATTGGAGACCAAGTTATGATTAAGGGCTGATATGATGTCTAAAGAAGCACAAGTTGGACAAGCTTGATTCCATACACAAAACAAGAAGCACAAGACAGAGGAGAGGAAACCCAAATTTAGTTTACTATATATAGGACCATTTGTAGCCTTGAAAGGGAGTAGTTAGTTAGTTTTTTTTTAGTTAAGTTTTTAGTGTTAAAATTAAGTTTTAGTTTTATGTTTCGGTTTTATTGTATCTTCCTTTCAACTATTGTAATTTGTTTCTAAGTTTAATGCAAATTTAAGATTTTAGTTAAAGAATTCGTCCCTTTAAATTTATGTTTCACTTTTGTTAAAAAGTTTTATAAGCTTATTTACAATCAAAAGCACTTAATATAAGCTGTTTACTGAGACTTTACAAGCTCTTTCCATAGCTTTTGTGGTTTAAGTCCTATTTACTAAAAAATTCACTCAAATACCTTTTGTGGATGATAAGCTGGACTTGGATGGGCTTGTGGTGCATTACTAGCTTGTTCTAAACAAGCTAGAGCTTGTAGATCTTAATATAGCCCTTGTTTTGAGCAAAGGGTCTAGCAAGTGTCCAAATTTTTATCATTTTACTTAAACTATTTATTTAGTGTTCATGGCTTATTAGCTTATCATTTCAGCTTATTTATAGTTTTAATCTGCTTACTATCATGTTTTGATGCTATTTAGTTGCTTATTGGTAGTTAAAAGTCATACACTCAAGTTTTCACAAAAATCCTTTAAAAAATCCAAAAACATGTCTTTTGCTTAAAGCTTATCAATAAGAGCTTTTCAAAGGTTCAAAATTACTTTTTAGGTCATATCTAACTTAGTTAAAGCACTGTTTTCACAAGTCTCGCTTTAAAATAGCTTTTGTTACCTTAAAATGCAAAACAACCTAGCTAAAGGGTGTTTGGCTTAAGGTTATTTTCATTAGTGTTCAATGTTTTCAGTCGTTAACCAAGTTTGTTTCAGTTTCAAATTATTATTTTTAAGTTATATGTTGGCTGTTTTAAGCTTTTCTATCTTGATTTAAAGTTTTTCATTAGTTTTCAAATTGTCTTGTGACAAATATGTTGTTTCAACAACCTTTTAAGCTTTCATAAAAAAAAGTTACATATTAGTGTTATTCTTAGTGTAAAAACAGTCCACATTGTTTGTTTCATACCTTGTTAAAGTGGTTTGAAGTTCTGATGAAGCGAAAAGTGTACCGCTTTTGGGGGGTCATTTAAGGCCAAAGTCGAGATTATTTGATCAAATATTGCCCTAAATCGTTCCTTTTGTCATTTTAGGTACTTTTGGAAGGAAATTTACAAAAGGAAGCATTTTGGACATTTTTGGAGCGAAAAAGTGAAGAAAACGACAAAGTCTCAAAAGCATGTTGGAAATTTCACATTACGGCGTCACAGGTTGCTAGTGACGGCGTCATGACTTGACAAAGAGGTGGATAAATCAACTACACGTGACGCGCCAAAATGTTTTCTAAAGAGTTCGTGACGGCGTCACGTTATAAAATGTCAAGGCCATCACGTATAACCCAAAAGAGAGACGGCCCAGAGTCCATAAAGAGTGACGGTGTCAGAAGTGGATTTAGGCAATACAAATATTATTTTGGCGGTGAGTTAACGGCGTCACACCTATCTCTTGACGCCGCCAGGATACAAAATCTATATATAGTTTTCTAAGTTTTCATTCATTGTGTGCAACTTTGAAAGGAGTAAACCCTAGACGAATTTTACAGATATTTAAAGGGTTTCGAACCCTTGTTTCATCCATGCTTAATTGAAGATAAGTCTTTCATCAAATCATTCAATATGTCTATGTGTTGTTTGATTATATCTTACGCTTGTCTTCTCTTTAACATGCTATGCTAGGTTTTCTTTGTGTTTGCTTAGATGTAACGAAACTTAGATATTGATTATGGGTTGGTTGTTTGTTTATAATTGTTGTGGATGAATGAATTCGATGTTAGGCTTAAGAAAACTGGCAGACTTCCAATTGGTAACTTGCTTGAACGTCTTAAGAAACATGATCGGAGGTGTACTATGATATATTGGTTGTATTTAATGCGTAGGTAACTACTAATGAGGCCATGTTAGGAGCTAGTAGTCGGCTCGACATAGGAAGAGGTAGAAGCTTATAGAGTTAGGGAAGATCGTACACGGCCCTACGAATAGTATTAAGGAATATAACCCGTCATCCATGCAATTGTAATAAACTAATCAACCTCTAAAATATAGCTAGGGAGTAGTGAAATCTAAGTAAACATATTTTCTCTCATTATTGTTTTCGCCATAATTAGTTTAAGTTTAGTTTATTTTATTTTGATTGCATCTTTAGCTATTTGGGTTAGTTGATTAGCAACTAATTCCACACATTCCTTCCAAAACTGAGATTTTACTTGCTTTCGTTTAAAATATAAAAATACAAAAAAAATCATCCCTCATCTCTAGACCTAGTTTTAGTGAGTTTAAACCCTAGCGAACACTATTCTTTGAGTTGAACGATCAATCCCCCGGTACTTGTAACTATACTATACTACAACGGTCAGGTACACTTCCTGGTGGGGAATGCAAGCTTCTCAAGATCCCTTGAGAGATAAAACCTTTTGCGAGGGCGCAATTCCACGCATCAAATTTTTGGCGCCGCAGCCCGGGGAATAGGTATTGTCTAGGTTAAAATTTCTTTTTATTAGGTCTACTTGCTAGATTCCTTTCTAGTAAGATTTTTATTTTATTTTTATAGGTTTCTTTAGTCTATCTTTTTCTTCGTTCCTTTATTCGTAACCTTTGCCATCCGCCATCATGGAAGGTGGTAATCTCTTTGATCCCATCAACCCACCACAACAAAACCATCCACAAAACAACCAAACAAACCTCCTAGACCCCGAACTTTAGGAGAGTACTCCCGTCCTAGCCACCAAGGCTATCGAAACACCATTGAGCTCACTCAAGGAGCCAATGTGTCTCCCTTGCGATCCGACACCATTCGGTTGGTGCAAGGCGGATGTGCATTCCATGAACTTCGTTCCGAAGATCCTAATCAACATCTTAAGGATTTCCTCAAAATCGTAGATTCAATAGACCTTGATGTTGGAACTCGAGAGACGACCCGATTGCGTCTCTTCCAATTCTCTCTACGTGACCAAGCTAGTTGATGAGGCGAAAAGTGTACCGCTTTTAAGGGGTCATTTAAGCCCGAATTTGAGATTATTTGATCAATTATTGCCCTAAATCGTTCCTTTTGTCATTTTAGGTACTTTTGGAGAGAAATTTGGAAAAGGAAGCATTTTGGACGTTTTTGGAGCATAAAAGTGAAGAAAACGGAAAAGTCTCAAATTCCTTGCTGGAACAGTAGCTGACGACGTCAAGATACAAGACGTGACGGCGTCAAGAGTGACAAAAGAGGTGGATGTGGAACTTATAACGTGAAGATCCAGAAAGTTTTTAGGCTTATTGGCCTGACGGCGTCACCAAGGCCGTCAGGGTCCAAATACATGTGACGGCCCAGAGTGTTTTTCTACATGACGGCATCAGAAGTGGATCTAGGCAATACGAATTTCATCTTGGCGGCGAGTTGACGGCGTTAGAGGCTAATACATGACGCCATCAGGATGCGTAGTCTATATATATATATATATATATATATATATATATATATATATATATATATATATATATATATATATATATATATTTCCAATTTTTCATTGTAGGGTGTGGAACTTTGTGTGGGATATTAGGGCATAAACCCTAGATGAATTTTACAGCTTTTTCAAGGGTTTCAACCCCTTGATTCTTCCATGTTCAATTGAAGATAAGTACTTATTTAAATCATTCAATATGTCTATGTGTTGTGTGATTATATCTTACACTTGTCTTCTCTTTAACATGCTAGGCTAGGTTTTTATTGTGTTTGCTTGGATGTAGTGAAACCTAGATGTTGATTATGGGTTGATTGTTTGTTTATAATTGTTATGAATGATTGTATTCGATGTTAGGCTTAAGAAAACTGGCATACTTCCATTGGTAACTTGCTTTAATATCTTAACAAACATGATCGGAGGTGTACTACGATTTTTGATTGTATTTAATGCGTAAGAGAATTATAATGATCCCATGTTAGGAGCTTCTAACGGCTCGACATAGGAGTGAAGTAGGATCTTATAGAGTTAGGGAATATTGTACACGGCCCTACGACTAGTATTAAGGAATATAACCCGTCATCCATGCAATTGTAACAAGCTAATCAACATGTAAAAGATATCTAGGGAGTAATGAAATCTAAGGAAATACAACTTTTCTCATTATTGTTTCCACCACTTTAGTATAATAGTTTTTATTTTTTTTATTTTGATTGTATCTTAGTTAATTGGGTTAGTTGGCTAGCAACTATTTCTGCCTACTCCTTCAAAACCCGAGATTTTACTTGCTTTCCATAAAATATAAAAATACAAAAAGAATCATCCCTCACCTCTAGACCTAGTTTAGTAGGCTTTCTAATCGTAGCGACACTATTCCCGAGTTGAACGATCAATCCCCCGGTACTTGTCACTATACTATACTACAACGATCAGGTACACTGCCTGGTGGGGGTTGTAAGCTTCTCAAGATCCCTTGAGAGGTAAAACCTGTTGCAAGGGCGCAATTCCCACGTATATCAAGTTTTTGGCGCCGCTGCCGGGGAATAGTTATTGTCTAGGTTAGGATTTATTTTTATTATGTCTACTTGCTTGATTCCTTTCTAGTAAGGTTTCATTTTTACTTTTAGGTTTTCTTTAGTCTATCTCATTTCTTTGTTCCTTTGTTTGTAACCTTTACCATCCGACATCATGGAAGGTGGTAATATCTTTGATCCCATCAACCCACCACAACAAAACCACCCATAAAACCCACCACTAGCAAACCAACCTCTTAGGCCCCGCACTTTAGGAGAGTATTCCCTTCCTAGTCACCAAGGCTATAGAAACACCATTGAGCTCACTCAAGGAGCCAATGTGTCCCCCTTGCGATCTGACACCATCCGGTTGGTGCAAAGCGGATGTGCATTCCATGGACTTCGTTCCGAAGATCCTAATCAACATCTCAAGGATTTCCTTAAAATCGTAGATTCCATAGACCTTGATGTTGGAACTAGAGAGTCGACCCGATTACGCCTATTCCAATTCTCTCTACGTGATCAAGCTAGTCAATGGCTTGAACGTTTACCTGCGGGATCCATCACCTCATGGGATGATCTCACTTCTCGTTTCCTTGCTCAATTTTTCCCACCGGGGAGAACTACCAAGCTTAGAAATGATATCTTGATGTTCCAACAACGTCAAGGTGAAACTTTCTATGAAGCATGGACTCGTTTCAAGGACTTACTCCAAAAAGTCCTTCATCATGGCATAGAACCGTGGCTCCAAATTCAAATCCTTTACGATAAAGTTGATTATCAAACGAAAAGGGCCATAGAATTACGCTGCCATTGGTAGAATAAACAGACTTAGCGTTGATAAGTGCTGCGAAGTTCTTGAGGGGTTAGCACAATACGAAGAAGAAGGATGGGAGGATCCGATGTTTTCAAAAGAAGGGAATCTAGATTACATAAACGCTACCCAAGAACAATTATTGGAAAATATCGAGAAGGAGGTTAAGGAACTGATGAGGGCTGAAATGCCTGCAGCTGAAGCCGCAATAAGTCCTGATAGACATGTGAGTGCAATTAGCAAATACACTTTTCCTGAACGTTCACGACAAGAGGAGTTTGAAGGGATAATGATAGCCTTCATGAATAATCAGGAGAAACAGATTCAGCGCTTAGAAACTCGCATGGAAAGCACTAGGAATGCTTTTATGGACTTGGATGATGAATTTATATCAAGAATTAAGGAGAAGATTAGGGAAAAATCTACACCGAGGAAACTCGAAAAAATCTTTGAACTCCCAACCCCTTTGGTGTGTGACGGAGAGGATAATAAAAAATACTCTCCAAGTGCTTCACCTTCAATTACCCCTTACTTCTATGAGTGTCCTCAAGAAGAAAAGAACTTGCAATTTTACAACATCTTCGTTGGAAGTTTGCAAGTCACGCTCCCTAATTTGCATAAGAAACGTTCCTTTGGTTTTAAACCTGGTGTGAAAAGGGTGCACCTCAAAAACACTTCAGCTTCAGAAACCTCTATGGAACAACTCCTTCCCTTACCCACTATTTACCAATATGAGGATTACGACCTAAGTGGGATTGTGACCAGCCCTATTCATAACCACACCTCACTTCATGACAGTAACAAAATGTTTGACCCTGGTGGACTCCACTAACGGGAATGGCTATTCATAGTTTATACCCTTGATTAGCTATTAACAATAGTGCAGGGACTAAATTTTAAATTGTCACAATGTATCCATAGTCCGGGCATCTGACGGCGTCAGAATTTACTCTTGACGCCGTCACCTCGCATTCTCAGAAATATTAACCTCATATCCATCACTTTCAACACATACCCCACAAACCATATCCAATTGATACTTCACCTCCGAGCCTTCAAGATCAAATCCAACATCTTCCGTGACCGATCTCCACGTGGTAAGTAACTTTTCTTCATCCTTATTCGTTCAATTATCCTTAGGACCCACCAATTTTGAAAACCCCCATCATTCGAAACCCTAACATTGATTCATTCTTAGAACTCGTAATGCCCTTCTATAGGTATTGTGTAACCATAATTAAAGCATTGGGTAGTAATGATTGATAGGAGTCATGAGTCAATTGCGGAAAAAAAATTTCACACCACGAATTTTTTGATCCCCCACCCATGTTTTCTGTAAAAAGGGGTGTTTGGCTCATGGATTTAGAGTTTGAAAATTGATTTTTCCCTGGTAATTACATGGCTCAATATCTGCTGGGTCTGACGGCGTCAGGCTTTGCGGTACGGCGTCAGACGAGTCTGACAGCTTAACTCCATAGAACTCTTATTCTAATCACTTCCACTTCGTTCCATCTTTTTCTAGGAAAATGAGCAAGCGCACTCGACAACACCGAGGGAGTTCTTCAAGGTCCCAACGAGTGAACTTGGGTGACACGGTTCATAGTTGGGGTGTGTTTGAGGATAATGCCTCTACAACCAAATATGTTGAATTACTCTACCACCAGATCATCGGGGGGGGGGGGGCAGTGATTGATTGGGACTTCTTTAGGGCCCAGGGCCTCGAAAATGCTTTTCTTAAAGGATCCAAACTGATGCATTTACCGGTCCTCAATGGGAAAGGTTGTTTAAGATACAGGAAACTGTTTATAGTGAGTTGGTGCGAGAGTTCTTTGTTACCTTTCACTTTGATTTGGCTGAGGCTAGGACTGATATGGGTGGTACTACCATTTACTTTAGGCTGGGGGAGAGCTTAGGACTTACTCAGTTACAGAGTTTGGTTGGAGATTGGGTTTGTATAGTTAGAATGAAGCTATTTAGGGTGGGATTATGCAGAGACTAATGGGTGGAGAGACGATGAGGAATGAGTTGAGGTCTGCTATGTTCTGACTGAATATTGGGAATGGGGTGTACACCTCGACTACTGGGGCGGCCTCCATTAGGGATCCTAGGGTCCGGTCAGCCCAAAGATGCATCACCTACAGTTTAGCAGGACGCCATGGCTCCACTCACCGCATCACTGCTTCTGACCTTTTCTACCTGTACACCATGTTTTCAGAGGATGTGTATTGTAACATCTCATTCTTGGTGGCGAGTTATTTGAAGACAAGTGTAGGGGAGAGGGATGGTGATAAGATCTATGGAGGGATGTTTGTGACCCTCTTGGCTCGTTCTTATGGGATCCTTGTGCCAGAGATCATGGGATACTTGAGTGATTGTGGTGCATGCAGGGTGGTGAGGGCCAAGTCCCTCAAGCAGATGAGTATTGTGATGGAGTTGGGGAACGGGTCTTTTGCTTGGTATGTTGTAGGGGGAGCGGCTGCTGCTGATGATGATGAGGATGATGATGAGGGTGCACCCCAGCAGCAGTAGTATGGGGATTATGAGGTTGGCTCTGCGGACTATTACCGACACATGGGTCGAGGAGATTGGCATGCTCATCAGGGGGCTTGGATGGGTCAGATGGATGCATGGAGAACCACCACTGACCAGAGGGTTGATTGAATGTATGATCACACAGTCCGCCAGATGCAGCATCTATCGACCCGTGATCACATCGAGCCTCAGTTGCAGATCGACCAATTCCCTGGGCCCGAGCAGGACTATCCTCCCTACGGGTACACCGGGCACCTCCCTCCTGGCTATGATTACCGCTATGGTCCTCCTCCCCAGTGATTTGTCATGTTATGATCTTTGGACAACTTATTTGTGGTTGTGCGCTCTAAAACAATTTATCCTGTAATAATTTAGGATTTGGCCTCTGTTGGCCTTGGATACTTTTTATTTATTTTTGCTATTATGCATGTAGGATTTTTAATTTCATGGTTGTTTATTTTTTCAGTTTTTGATTTGTTTGATTTTGATTTGTTTGATGTTATTTGTTTCCGTATGCATGTCTAATTTTTATTGTTGGTAGATCATGTTTCAAACTAAATTGTGAAAATGCTTTATTTTGTTGTTTAACTTCGTCTTAACTTCATATAAAGGTATTTTGCAAAAGCTAAGTATAAAGGGAAACCCCAAATTTGTTTATAAGAACGAAAATGATCATGATTCGCCACAATATTAAATGAACATGTATATTAGTAATTGTTAGAGTCAAATACTTGTATCGAGTCATATGATGTTTTGCAGGATTTTCCAGGAAATAGGACATAAGTTTTTCCAGAAACTTAACATAAAGATTTCTGTAGGTCACTTCTGACGGTGTCAGGGTTTAACACCTGACGGCGTCACGTGTAAAATTCTGGAAATTTTGCGAGTTTTGTTTTTCTAACGGATTCTTAAAAGTTTTTGTTGATTCTTTAGTTTTATAAACTCCGGGAAATCTGCAAACATTCATTCCACAAGCATTATATCTTAAATTGTTTTCTAGGATTTGTTAGTATATATAGATTGCCGCCGATTTTACGCGAGGTTGCCTTGATTGTTTTCTCAGGTTTAACAGGTTATATATGACAAGAAGATGATTTATATTTCTGGAAGGGAAGCTTTGAACGTTCATTTTCTTGGAAGAAGATCTAACCTTGTTAACACACTATCCACATCGAACGAATCAGGGGAGTATTTGTTTTCATTCTTTTACTTATTTCACTTTTACATCCTTTAATTGAACATTGGGGACAATGTTCATCCTAAGTGTAAGGGGAGGGTAAATGATGATACCTTATAAGATACAATTGCACTTGAGTTTGTTTGTTTGATGGTAGGTGTGTAATAAAACTAAGAGAAATACTTGTTAGTGTAATTTTGGCGCCAAATTTAAAATTTTTTACAACATTTAGGAGTGAAACTTTATCCTTAACAAGCGTCTCATGGATAGGAGTTTTATGACTAGCACAAAACCGTACCATTCAAAAAAATTTTCCACCCAAATATGTGAGGTTCGCCTTTAGATTTGATAGGAAAAGCATTCATTATTAGTGCTTATGAGTGTACCGGTAGCATTTAGATTCTAGAACTTGTGTTAGTGATGCATCTCGAGACCGCTAGTGAGACTACATTCGTGTAGTAGGATTTACTACATGATAAGAGGCATTAAGATCACCCTTGTGTTTAAACCCGTATCATAATTACTTGACCATTTAAGTCATATCACTTGACTACTAAAGTCAATTAATTTTTCCCACACCTTAGCGTTGTACTCATTTTTAGTACACGATACCCCTAGTACACCCCTCCGAGCCTATCTTTTCGTTTCTAACTTTAAGCATCTTACTTAAAGGAAGAATTTGTTACAACCCACCCAAATGTGCAACCAAATCGCCTTAGCCTTCCTTGTATGCACTCATCTTTAGTGCATTATTGTTACATGTTTAAACCCTTAGTTAATTATCTAATTGATTATATGGTTGCTAAGTCGAGTCATATCTTGTACATATTGTTTTGGGACGATTGGGACTCATGGGTAAAGTACTAGTGTTTTGGAGTAATGGGGAAGAACATCAATTATTACCCCTATATGCGCATTAATCTTAAAAAGTACTCCAACTGTTTTGATTATCTTAATTCGAGTCATTAGAGTAGTTTATTGTAAAGTATGTAAAAATTCAAGTGTAAGGGCAATGTACATTCCCTATGATGTATTATTTTGGATGGTAGGGTAAGAGTGTATGCAAAAAAAAAAAAAAAAAAAAAAAAAAAAAAAAAAAAAAAAAAATTGAAAAAAGAAAGAAAAAGAAAAAGAAAATAATAGAAAAAGAAAAAGAGAAAAACATACGGACTACCATCCCGTTTCATTCTATGTTTGTTTTAAGTTTTTGTTACTTTTGATTTATTAGCTTAAGTTGAGTCGAGTCTTGGCTTAGCAACGCCATATTGTACATGTAATTAACCAAGATGATTAATTCGCCACCAGTAATATTGCCTTTATCCAACAAAACCGTGTTTTTCATATCCATACACCTAACGTTATAACCCTTTAAAAGACTTCTTTGATAGTTTATCCTAGGTGCTTACGCCAAGTGGTGGACGTTTGATCCTTTCCCAAGCCTATGGTAATCTATTTGCTATGAAAGGTAGCGAGAGATGTTTTCCATTTCCTTATTGTGATATATACTTTATTACACCCGAGAGATGTGAGTATCTAAACACTATTTGTGAGGTGCTAGTGTATGACCTCCGTGTTTGTTTTTGGTTTTTAGTGGAACGATTGTTTGTTGTAATTACTTTTATATTAGTGTTAAATGACCCCTAACTTGTATTTTGATTAGAATAAAAGCGCATTTGCTTGAGGACAAGCAAATCTCAGGTGTAACTGTGTAAGGGTATTTGATGAGGCGAAAAGTGTACCGCTTTTAAGGGGTCATTTAAGCCCGAATTCAAGATTATTTGATCAATTATTGCCCTAAATCGTTCCTTTTGTCATTTTAGGTACTTTTGGAGAGAAATCTGGAAAATGAAGCATTTTTGGACTTTTTGGAGCATAAAAGTGAAGAAAATGGCAAAGACTCAAATTCCTTGCTGGAACAGTACCTGATGACGTCAAGATACAACACGTGACAGCGTCAAGAGTGACAAAAGAGGTGGATGTGCAACTTATAACGTGACGATCCAGAAAGTTTTTAGGCTTATTGGCCTGACGGCGTCACCAAGGCCGTCAGGGTCCAAATACATGTGACGGCCCAGAGTGTTTTTCTACATGACGGCGTCAGAAGTGGATCTAGGCAATACGAATTTCATCTTGGCGGCGAGTTGACGGCGTCAGAGGCTAATACATGACGCCGTCAGGATGCATAGTCAATATATATTTTTCCAATTTTTCATTGTAAGGTGTGGAACTTTGTGTGGGATATTAGGGCATAAACCCTAGACGAATTTTACAGCTTTTTTAAGGGTTTAAACCCCTTGATTCTTCCATTTTCAATTGAAGATAAGTACTTGTTCAAATCATTCAATATGTCTATATGTTGTGTGATTATATCTTACACTTGTCTTCTCTTTAACATGCTAGGCTAGGTTTTTATTGTGTTTGCTTAGATGTAGTGAAACCTAAATGTTGATTATGGGTTGATTGTTTGTTTATAATTGTTACGAATGATTGTATTCGATGTTAGGCTTAAGAAAACTGGCAGACTTCCATTGGTAACTTGCTTGAACGTCTTAAGAAACATGATCAGAGGTGTACTACGATTTTTGGTTGTATTTAATGCGTAAGAGAATTCTAATGATCCCATGTTAGGAGCTTCTAACCGCTCGACATAGGAGTGAAGTAGGATCTTATAGAGTTAGGGAATATTGTACACGGCCCTACGACTAGTATTAAGGAATATAACCCGTCATCCATGCAATTGTAACAAGCTAATCAACCTGTAAAAGATATCTAGGGAGTAATGAAATCTAAGTAAACACACTTTTCTCATTATTGTTTCCACCACTTTAGTATAATAGTTTTTATTTCTTTTATTTTATTTTGATTGTATCTTAGTTAATTGGGTTAGTTGGCTAGCAACTAATTCCGCCCACTCCTTCAAAACCCGAGATTTTATTTGCTTTCCATAAAATATAAAAATACAAAAAGAATCATCCCTCACCTCTAGACCTAGTTTAGTAGGCTTTCTAATCCTAGCGACACTATTCCTGAGTTGAATGATCAATCCCCCGGTACTTGTCACTGTACTATACTACAACGATCAGGTACACTGCCTGGTGGGGGTTGTAAGCTTCTTAAGATCCCTTGAGAGGTAAAACCTATTGCGAGGGCGCAATTCCCACGTATATCACTAGTCAATGGCTTGAGCGTTTACCCGCGGGATCCATCACCTCTTGGGATGATCTCACCACTCGTTTCCTTATTCAAATTTTCCCACCAGGGAGAACCACTAAGCTTAGAAATGATATCTTGATGTTCCAACAACGTCAAGGTGAAACTCTCTATGAAGCATGGACTTGTTTCAAGGACTTACTCCAAAAAGTCCCTCATCTTGGCATAGATCTTTGGCTCCAAATCTAAATTTTTTACGACCATGTCGACTTCCATACCAAACGTGTCATTGATCAAGCCGCTGGAGGTAGATTGCGTGACAAGGACACCAAAGAGTCATGGGAAATCATTGATGAACTTGCATTCGATGATAATGAATTATGGGAGGTTGCCCATGTCGTAGACTATGCCGTCAATGCAATCTCATTATCAGGAGGGACCACTCAACTTTCCGAAGAAAACCTCTGTGAACTTGAGAAAAAAGTTGACTATCTCATGGAAAAATGGAAAAAATCTTTAAGTCCTAGACATGCATCGATCAACTCTATCTCAAACGTAAACCCAACACCGTTGTCTGAATCACCCATTAGAGAGAATGCCGAAACCTTTCAAAAATATGCTCGACCCTATTCCCCTCCTCAAAACCTCAGCCCGGAATTCGAAACTCGAATGAGAGAATATATGTCCATTCATTCTGAGCGATTAGCAAAATTCGAGGAGGTAGTCTATAGACAAAAGGAGGAGATGCAAGAGAAAATGACGGAGATGATGAGCTTATTAGAGGAATACTCAAACATAAAGACTCGGAAAAAGGTGTTGTTAAGAAAGGAAGACGTCACCCCCCACTACCAAGTTTGTTAACTCGATATCCATTGTCCACGAGGGCAATGAAGAAAAGGAGACCCCCATTGCACAAACCGTTGAGGAACCACCAAAATCCCAATCATTGGAGTACTATCTAAAGCATGATATAAATGAGAAAACAATAACCAACTGGAAAGAGGGCGACGGACGTAACCGATCTTAAGGAGAAGAAGTAGGGGAGGATAATTATGACACCATGCCTGGGGGACCGGTATACGAAAAGTTACTTAAGCAAAAAGTGGCTTCGAAGCAGATGGCTTACCGGAACTTTGAAATACCGGCTAACATTGGGAAATTGCAAATTTGGATGCTTTCGCCGATCAAGGATCAGAGGTGAACCTGATGCCTTTAACTATCTATACCTAACTCACCAATGAAATGCCGGCCACCACCCGCGTTAGGCTATCCTTCGCTAGTCACTCTTATGTGTATCCTTTAGGAATTGCAGATGATGTGCTGATCAATGTAGCAGGTTTCATGTATCCCGTCGATTTCATGATTATCGATAATAAAGAGAATGGGTGTATGCCAATAATCCTTGGAGCATTATTCCTTACCACAACAAGAGCTATTATCAAGTATGAAAAAGGGGAAATTGAACTTAAATCAGGAAAAAGAAAGATTCACTTCCCCATGACTCCAAAATATGTGCGAGAAAGCATGATGGAAAGAAGGCTAAAAAACAACGCCGGCACACTGCAAAATCATGTTCAAGAGAAAATCCTTGCATGGGAAACAAGGATTAAAAGCTACAAAGAAGTTACACTTGAGAAATGCAAAATTAGTGATAAAGTTTATGTCGAATTTAAGCGCAATCAGCCAATAGAGGATCATACCCCATTCATTAAGGGAGATTCAGTGCTCCTACGACATTTAGGGATAAAGGAGCCTCCCGATAAATCAAACTCTTGGTGGTATGGACCATTCACGATCAAAAACTTAGGTCACAATGGAGTAGCACTCTTGGACAGCGTGTTGACATAAATAATGCCTAAAAACATTATTAACATGTTATCAATATCTCTATGTTTTAATTATCACAAAATATAAACTCATAGAACTAAAACTTGTGACATAAACAAGTATTTAGTGATTAATATTTCTCTTTACATCCAAATCACTTAAGGTATGAATAAACAAAGTGTTTAGTGCTATTTATGATCAAAGGGGTATTTAATTAACTAATACAAAGTTTATTTAATTATATAAACATATTATATATTTTTGAAAAACACTTTTGGTAATAAAGAAAAATGTTTTATTCATACTAAATATATGAATTCAAAATTTTAACCAAAATCAGTTAGTTTTTCACCAAATAAACTTTCCCCACTATAAGACAAAGAATCTGGCTGTTTCAGCTGGGCGGCCCCCTTAATTACAAAGGGCGGTCCCCTTAATTTTAAGGGGGCCGGCCATGATTTAAGGGGACCGGCCACGCTCCTCTGTCAGATTCTGTTGCCTATAAATACCACCTTAAACCTGAATTTTTTCCTCACCTTTTGCACTCCTAAACTTTCTGTTCTAGATCCACATTTCTATTCTCTTAATCCTTTGATCATAAGTGTATAATTCTTTGTTTCAAAGTGATTCAAACTTCATCCTCTCAAGTGCAAGAGAAGAATACTTCTATCCCCCAAGACAAGAAGTATTACAACTTGTTGTGACCACCACATACAAGTTGTTGGTGCATCATCAAGATCATTTACATTACTCTTTGTGAAGATTGTTGAGTATATGTGATTGTAGATAGTTGTGCTAGGTATATTGATTGTGTGATTAGTTAGTTGTTTGGTGTGAAGAAGAAAAGTTAGGAATTAGATTATAGTGAAGAAGCTAGGTGTGAAGTTGTTAGTTGTGAAGTAAATTGGTGTGAAGAAGATAGGCTTGAAGTAGATAGTTGTGAAGATAGATAGGTGTGAAGAAGTAGTGTTGTGATTAAGTAGTGACTAGGTATGAAGAAGTTGTGTAGAAGGTGTGAATAAGTTGTGACGAAGTTGTGGTGTGTATATTGGTGTGTAAGGTTTCTCCGCCATAAGGAGCTTGTTGACATAGTGAAGAAAACTCTCGAGTAGGTGACTCGAGGAGTGGAGTAAGGCAAGGAAGGTGTCCTTGTAGCCGAACCACTATAAATCCTTTGTCTCGCGGTTAGATCTTTCCATATCTTACTTATTACCTTTCTTATATCGTTATTACTTATGTAGACGTAGACGTATATATATAGTTGCTCATATAGTGCTAGTATTGATTTTACTTAAAGATCAAATGAAAGTTTCATTCACAAAACAAAGTTTTTACAATCAAACTAAAAAGGTTACATACATATAATTGATCATTTCGATCAAGTATAGTTTTCATACAAAATATAACTAAAGATTATAAAATAAACGATTACGTACTTATCTCTTATATATATAGTTATAATTGTTTATATCATGCATGTGTTGGTTTCACATACTTAGCTTACCTTATTATTATTGTTCATACTTAGATATACTTGTTCATATTGTTCAAGATTTGAGTTCACATAAGATTGAATCAAAGTTTTAAAAGCAAACAAGGTTTTAAAACTAAACTAAGTTTTCATAATAAAATTAAAAAGACGTAAAACTATTCAACCCCCCCCCCTTCTAGTTTTCCACAATTGGTATCAGAGCCACGTCAAACAAGATTTTTAAAATATATTGTATTTTAAAACTTGTAACGATCTATAAAATCTGAAAAATATTTAGAAGGGCAATCTATGCAAAGACCACCATTATTTGAAAGTGATGGTTTTCTTTATTGGAAAAATAGATTCGAAACTTATGTGAAATCAAAAGATCTTGATCTTTGACATGTCATTACCTTTGGTGATTTTCCCCCTATTCAATATAATTTTGAAACTAAAATGGATGAAATTGTATCTTTTGAAAAACAAAATGATGATTTGAAAAAGAAACTAGCAAAAAATAATGAGGATAAAATGGTTATTTATAATGCGTTACCACGCAAAGAATATGAAAGAATTTTTATGTGTAAAACCGCAAAAGAAATTTAGGATTCTTTACTAATCACTCACCAAGGTAATAGTCAAGTTAAAGATAACAAAATAGATCTTCTTGTTCAACAATATGAACAATTTACGATTCCGGAGGAGGAATCAATAGATAATGCTTTTGCTAGGTTTAACACAATCATCACAAGTTTAAAAGCACTTTATGAGTAATCAATAGATAATGCTTTATGAGGAATCAATATTATTGCTTTTGTTAGGAAATTTCTTAGGGCTCTTCATCTAAAATGGCGAGCTAAAGTTACGGCGATTGAAGAATCGAAAAACTTGTCAACTCTTCAACTTGATGAGTTGATCGGCAACCTGAAAGTCTACAAAGCAATAATAAAGAAAGACTCCGAGATGGTCAATGAAAAAAGAGAGCAAAGCAAGTCAATTGCGTTGAAAGCTAGGAAGGAATCTAGTAACGAGGATAGCTCAACCTCCGAAAGTGATGACGAAGAATATGCGATGGCCGTAAGAGACTTCAAGAAATTCTTCAAAAGGCGAAGAAGAGTCGCTAGACAACCGCATGATGAAAGGAAAGCAAACCAAAGAAATAATGATGACAAAAATGGCAAAAGTGATAGGAAGTGCTTCAAATGTGGTGATCCAAATCATCTCATCGGGAAATGTCCAATGATGTCAAGAAATCAAAATTAAAAGGCGTTTGTTGGAAGAGCTTGGAGTGATAGCGATGACGATGAGAAAGAAATCACAAATGAGGAGAAATGTCTTATGGCTAAGACATCAAGCGAGGTACGTTCCGAAACCGAATACTTTAGTGACGAAAATTCATCATTAGACGAAAAAGACATAGATAGTGAATATAATAGGTTATGCAAATTAGGTCAAAAGGTTATAGCTAAAAATAAGTCACTAAAACATATTAATAATCTATTAGAAAATAAAGTACTCGAATTAAAAATTAGACTAAAACATTTGGAAAAAGGAAAAGAAGTTTTTATAGAATGTAAAACATGCATAGAGGTTAATAATGAAAACGAAAAACTTAAAGATGAAATTTTCAAACTTGACAAGTTTAAAAATAGTAGTAACCCACTTAAGAAAATAACAAGTGTTCAAGAAACTTCGGGAGATAAAACCGGTCTAGGATTAACCTCAACTAATGTTCCAACTAGTGAAAATAAAAGTATAAAGTTTGAATGTGAATCTAGTAAACAAAAATCATTAGAATCAAATCCTAAGTATATACTTACAAAAGATAGAAAAATACCCATTGCGAATGATGAAAAACTAAAAACTTTTTATAAACCATCCTTAAAGACCGAAGTAGGATCCTCTAAACCTAAATTAAGATCTAAAACTCCACCACCAAGAAAACCTAACAATCATCATCCAAGATCTAAAACACCTCAACCTAGAAGAAATCAAAATAGACAATATTACAATAACACTAGAAATCAAATGTGGAATTATCAACCAAGTTACAATCCTTGGGAAATATTACCACCATACATGCATCCTAGCCAAATGTTAAATATGTTTGGACCAAACAACTTTGGATCAATGAGACAATGGGGACCAAGTGGCTAAGTTGTCAATCTTGGAAGAAGTTGGAATATCATCTACAAATGACTTTTATAAGTCAACATGGTCACTTGAAGTGCTTGAAGATATTCCATTGAAGACTAAAAGGTACGCGTTTCTTTTAAGTTCATCACTTTAATTTGCATGCTTAGATAAATGATTAGTTAGATTAATGCTTAGTACATAATTGCTTATATTCTTATAACCTAGAAACATCATTGGTTGACTCTCCTAGGAATAAGATAAAATTGTTTATTGCCGAACGAAATAGAAAATGGAAATATTCTATATCCACTATTAGCAAACTCATGGTGATGAAGTGAAAAGAGTTAAGTGGATCGATCGTTAATATAGAAGTAGGATTAGATCCCTCGCGTAAGAAAACTATGGATGAAACAAGCTCTCGTAGACTATGGAATTAAGTTAGATAAGCGTGTGAAAACAAAGGAACTATAGATGTTAGGTTATACCCCATTCAACACTCTCGCATCTAACATATAAATTATCGTCTTCATTTCCTTTAGGATCATAAGATATGTAGAAACGATAGCATGAGATAAGAATAGGCTTAACCAATCCTCTTGAGCATGAGATCTTTAATAAACATTTTTTTTTTAATATTGGATCTATGATATTTGTTGTCAAAAATCTAATATCTCTAAAAATATGCAAAAACCTCACATTTTGGAAAATAGTTTTTCAAATAACTATCCCACTTTTAAATAACATGTTTTCACTATCAATATCCACAATTTTGTTTTGATCAAAACTAAAGATTGGGAAAATATTCTTTACCATTCATTCACACATTTTGAAGTAAAAACCCAATCTATTTTATTCAAATAACTCTCACATCTAAGTGAAAACTTACTTTCAAACATTGTTGAATAATGCTAAAAACATCTCTTTTAAAATCATGCATGGTGATCTCATATTTGTCATCTATATTTATATAAATGACAATTATAAGTGAACTAAATCAAATCAAGAGGACCATGGTTTGTTCATTAAGACTTTGTTTGTAACAAGTCTAGAAATCCATGCTATCATAACTGCCCACTTATTGCACATTGATAAACATTAGGATTAGTCCTCCTAGTTATGTAGTTATGAAATACTTGATGTTGCTTATTGTTTCCTAGCATTTATAGTTTACTTGCTTGATGAGTATGTTTGCCTACTAGATGAAATTGCTTGTTTACTTAATCTCTTTAATTAACATGCTTTGGCTACATAATTGCCTACATAATTAGTATATGCTTAATTGCCTCAAAGAGTTGGACTTGTTTGAAACCAAAAACACAACCTTTCTGCAATTCACTTCCAAAAACCCTTTTCTGGCAATCTGGGAATCACCAGATGGGCGGCCCCCTTAAATCATAAGGCGGCGCCCTTAATTATTAAGGGGACCGGCCATCTGATGGTCGAAGGTGTTGTTTCCTTTTTCTACTTTTTAGCCCATTTCATCCTACACTTCCCAAAATTCATAAACCTATTTTATCCTAAACCCTCTATCAAAATCTATACATCCTTAATCCCACCAATCCTACATTATAAACACTCTCACTCCTCTCAATCTATACTCATCTCTTCATGACCTCGCCCATTAAACCAAAACCACCAAATAACCCGTTTGGAGAAGAAAGCCTAACTTCCACTAAAAGCCCGTCAAACCAAATGATGTTGTCAAACATCCAACACCAAATTCCTCCTATGTCTTCAACATTACATACCTAACACCTCACTCTCCTTCTCACCAACATTACATATCAAAAACCTTTACTCACCCATATCCTTCTACATTACACTCAAACCTCATAATCTTTTCACAACTCAAGCGATGTTGTTCATATTTAACCAACACCTAAACCTCACTCTCACACAAATGATCCATTTAACAACAAATCATCCATTCGTGCTTCCACTAATGCTCCTTCTTATGATGAGCATGCACAATCCCAAAACAATAATCTCAACCTCATTACCAACACTTTACATGTTGCTCATTCAACAAAAACACCATCCACTCATGAAGCATCTCTTCCACGCATATCATGTTTTCATGATTACCCAAGCTCAAACATGTCTACACCACCAAGAGTATCACCACCACATCCTACAACTTCACATGCCATTCCTATGTTGCATGTTCAAACCCTCACCCAAGACAACTATCATGCTCCACCACCATCACCTTCCTCCGAACACTTAATGTTCGTTGAGGCGCTAAAAGAATCCCATGAGCTTAGTGCTCTTTTAGCCTTACATCTTGCTCAACGCAATTTGGATCCACCTTTATCTAGATCACCCTCATCACCACACAACATAAATCAACTTGAGAAGCATGTCAACAATTGACCTTATTGCATCTTTCTCCTAAAAACCATTGCATTCAATGAACAATTCACTTGGATTGAATATCTTCTCACTAGATCACATCCAATACCCTCACTTGAACAACATCCAAAACCTTAATCAACCTCTTCCGCTATAAACTCTCCACAACCAAAGTCTCCAACATTCATGACCCAAACATATACCTCCATTAATCCAACAACCTCACCCTAACTCAACCATCTTCATTCCAAACGCTCCATCATCAACCATCTAAGCATACTATATGCTTATGATTTTCACTTTCAAATACGAATCAACCATGGGTTGCAAGCAAGTCCAAGTGCTCTCTTAGGCAATATAGGACTGTGTCTTTTCTTTTGTGTTATTTTTATCAATATGCTTCAAGCATATTGAATGTTGTAATGCTTATCATTTCTATAATGCTTGAATGAATCTATGTTTAGTTGCATAATTGTTGCCTTGCATATATGTGTATCTTGCTCTCTTCAAATATTTTTGTAGCAAAGATCTCCATAGCTCGTTCCCTTGGTGCTCTCAAATGAGGGGGAGCATACATCAAGGGGGAGCATTCTACCCGCTTAAACTTCCCTCGCGAAGCTTACTCGGCTTAACCTTTTTAATTATACAAAAAGGGGGAGAAGAGAAATGTAAACTCTATAATACTTGTCTAAAAACAAGTTTTAGATATATTGAGTTTAAGGTTTTGTAATAATCAAAAAGGGGGAGATTGTTGACATAAATAATGCCTAAAACATTATTAACATGTTATCAATATCTCTATGTTTTAATTATCACAAAATATAAACTCATAGAACTAAAACTTGTGACATAAACAAGTATTTAGTGATTAATATTTCTCTTTACATCCAAATCACTTAAGGTATGAATAAACAAAGTGTTTAGGGCTATTTATGATCAAAGGGGTATTTAATTAACTAATACAAAGTTTATTTAATTATATAAACATATTATATATTTTTGAAAAACACTTTTGGTAATAAAGAAAAATGTTTTATTCATACTAAATATATGAATTCAAATTTTTAACCAAAATCAGTTAGTTTTTCACCAAATAAACTTTCCCCACTATAAGACAAAGAATCTGGCCGTTTCAGCTGGGCTGCCCCCTTAATTACAAAGGGCGGTCCCCTTAATTTTAAGGGGGCCGGCCATGATTTAAGGGGATCGGCCACGCTCCTCTGTCAGATTCTGTTGCCTATAAATACCACCTTAAACCTGAATTTTTTCCTCACCTTTTGCACTCCTAAACTTTCTGTTCTAGATCCACATTTCTATTCTCTTAATCCTTTGATCATAAGTGTATAATTCTTTGTTTCAAAGTGATTCAAACTTCATCCTCTCAAGTGCAAGAGAAGAATACTTCTATCCCCCAAGACAAGAAGTATTACAACTTGTTGTGACCACCACATACAAGTTGTTGGTGCATCATCAAGATCATTTACATTACTCTTTGTGAAGATTGTTGAGTATATGTGATTGTAGATAGTTGTGCTAGGTATATTGATTGTGTGATTAGTTAGTTGTTTGGTGTGAAGAAGAAAAGTTAGGAATTAGATTATAGTGAAGAAGCTAGGTGTGAAGTTGTTAGTTGTGAAGTAAATTGGTGTGAAGAAGATAGGCTTGAAGTAGATAGTTGTGAAGATAGATAGGTGTGAAGAAGTAGTGTTGTGATTAAGTAGTGACTAGGTATGAAGAAGTTGTGTAGAAGGTGTGAATAAGTTGTGACGAAGTTGTGGTGTGTATATTGGTGTGTAAGGTTTCTCCGCCATAAGGAGCTTGTTGACATAGTGAAGAAAACTCTCGAGTAGGTGACTCGAGGAGTGAAGTAAGGCAAGGAAGGTGTCCTTGTAGCCGAACCACTATAAATCCTTTGTCTCGCGGTTAGATCTTTCCATATCTTACTTATTACCTTGCTTATATCGTTATTACTTATGTAGACGTAGACGTATATATATATAGTTGCTCATATAGTGCTAGTATTGATTTTACTTAAAGATCAAATGAAAGTTTCTTTCACAAAACAAAGTTTTTACAATCAAACTAAAAAGGTTACATACATATAATTGATCATTTCGATCAAGTATAGTTTTCATACAAAATATAACTAAAGATTATAAAATAAACGATTACGTACTTATCTCTTATATATATAGTTATAATTGTTTATATCATGCATGTGTTGGTTTCACATACTTAGCTTACCTTATTATTATTGTTCATACTTAGATATACTTGTTCATATTGTTCAAGATTTGAGTTCACATAAGATTGAATCAAAGTTTTAAAAGCAAACAAGGTTTTAAAACTAAACTAAGTTTTCATAATAAAATTAAAAAGATGTAAAACTATTCAACCCCCCCCCCCTTCTAGTTTTCCACACAGCGAAAGGGGTGGAGAAATAACTGTGAATATCAAACGATTGAGACATTACCACCTGAATGACATGGATTCTATTGACAAGGTGTTAATACAAAAGTTGGGCGTTCCTGATTATGGGCTCTTGCTCTCGTACCGATTCGCTTCTTAATGCTTGAAACCTGCGCACTAAGAAAATAAACAACACCGTTAGGCTTATCGTGAGATTGTCTCCCACGATTAGACTCCGGCGTGAGAGTAAGTAATCGGTTTAGGGTTCTCGTAAAGAGTTTTAGGGTTTGTGAATTGTACCTTGAATGAGAATTATGTCATTCCTTATATAGGCGCCGAATCCTTGTAGGGTTCGTGCTCCTTACGTTTCGCACACATGGTGCTTATCCGGGTTAAGGATATCTATTCCATAGATAGAAGATCCTTATCTAAACCGTATATGTAGTTTAGTTGGGCTTATGTGAGCCCATTCCCTTTATTGGTGCGGCCCAAGTTATAATAGCCCACACATGGTGGTTTTGGGCCTTAGTAATGTTTATTATTTGGGCTCGTGGCCCATATATAGACTATACGTCATCATGTCCCCCCAGTCTAGTGTGCACGGCTCGTAGCCGCAGATGCTAGACTAGTCACAACAGCGGTAAGCGTGGCGGGAGAACTTTGAAATATTGCTGCCCAATATTGAGTACAATGTACCTAGTCATAGATATTTCAAAGAAATGCCTCGAAAATAGGGGTTGTGTCCACGTATCCCTCGGAAAACGGGAAAAAGTGCATGTACCGTTTCGGTTTCTAGCCACATGTTTTGTGAGTGGGATCCACGTGGGCGTCATCTAGGGTTTTTGGAGTCCTTATATAAGAGTCACCGCCCCCTTTTTACCTAAAACACACAGTAAAAACACATACTCACCTTTGCACTCTTCTTCAAAGCATTTTTGTGCAAAGAAAGTAACTGTTTCATTAGGTAAATTTGTGTGCGTATCTTAGTAAATTTATGAAAATGGTTGCCCAATTAGAAGATTTTCGCTCTGCGATGATTGAAGATGATGTACGTTAGTTTTCGTCTGACTACTTCATTTCTCTGGATGTGCATCCAGAGGCTCCAGATGTTGATACGTGTATAGCCGATTTCCCCGAAGGGAAAATAGGACTATACACGCGTTTTTTCGAGTACGCGAATTACCGCGTACCTATATCTATTTTCCTGAGCGATTTGCTCAATCACTATCGCCTTTACATCTCACAGCTGCACTGTATAGGTGCGGCTAAGGTGTCGAATTTTGAGGTAAACTGCCGTTTACTTGCGATAGAGCCGACCATTGCCTTGTTCCGTGCCTTCTACCACATGACGTAGTCGCATGGATGGGTGTCCTTTGCGAAGCGCGCGGGGGCGCTTCAGTGCTATACCGAGAAGGTAGACTCCCTGAGGCATTGGAGGGAACACTTTTTCTGGGTTGATGACGTAGTATTTCCATCACCCTTTGAGTTTTATACTCAAGACACGTTGCCAAGGGATGGGCGCCCCGCACCCGGTTCCTATTGTTTGACCGATGCGCAGACCCTTGATGCCAACCGCATTCCCATTAACCCTTATCCGGAGGAGTTTTTGGTGCATGTGGGGTTGAGTCGCAATTACTTCGGTAGTGTTGACGAGGTGCCAACCTTCATTGACGAGGAAGGCCGGGGTGGGTGTTCGTCCCTTCTGCTTCTAATCATGTAAGTTTTTTCTATATGCGCACGTTTAGTAACTAATCACTTCTTTTGCTATTTGTTTCTGTGTGCGCAGAGATGGATCTGTTTGCTGTGGTAAAGCTGGAGAAGCCAAAGCAGGTGACTGTGGGAGTACGCCCTCTGAGGGAGAATGAGCAGCCACTTCTGGAAGCGATCCAGGGTCATCTGACTGTGCTGGGGGATGTTGGCCACGAAGATTCGCCACCTCTCCAGGTAACGCCCGTTCAGAGCGTGGCGCCCGCTGTGGAGACAGCGTATGTGGAGGAGGTGCACTCCGAATCTTCGGATAGTGTGGAGATCTTGAAACCTGAGGAGGTGCTGAAGGAGGAGGTAGCGCAGAATCTAAAGTGCAAAGGAGAGGCTGGGAGTAGTGGCACTTCTAAGAGACGACGCCACCTTATTGGAGATGCGGAGTCATCTGCAGAGGAAGAGACATCCGCTCCTGGCGCGGATAAGAAGGTTGCCGAGGCCTCGCCATTTATGTAAGTATTTTGTCGCATATTATGTATATTACTTGTCGTAATATTTTTCTAACAGATTGCTTTTTTGTTTATTGTAGCGATGATGCCACGAAGGATGATGGAGCCTTCGTGGAGACAGTGGCCCCTCCGCAGAATGAAAACAGGGAGGAGGAGGCAAAGGTTGATGAGGGCGTATCTGCGCAGCAACTAATGGATGAGTTGGCTGCTACTGCTGCGCGTCAAACTGAGCTGGTGGCTCAGTTGAAGACGAGGTACGTCGGGGAGAGTAGCATTCTCGCCCAAAAAGATGAGGAGATAACTATGCTCCGTGCGCAGCTGGCTGAAGCGCAGGCGGAAGTGGGGTCCTTCAGAGTGTACAATGAGAAGGTCACCAATGAGAAGTTGACCGCGATGGACGAGCTGGAGCAGGTGCGCGGACAACTTCATCAGTACAAGGCCAACCTTACTTGGGCAGTAAGGTATCTGGAGGAGAAGAATGAGGAGCACTTCGCGAACATTGCTAAGTTCAAGGAGCGCATGGAGGAGATTGTCCAGATGCAGGAGAATAAGCTGCGTGGCCTGAGCATAGAGTATGATGAGGAGTTATACCCTCATCTGATGTCGACCATTGCTGAGCGCAGGTACTTCCTTTTTCAGCTTTTTATGCTTTATTATATTTTGTTGCTATGTTTTTCTTTAACACAAGTTGTCCTTGTTGATGTAGGTGGTTGATCAGTCATGGACTGCGCCTGGCCGCTATGGGCACGTTGGAGTCCCAAGAGGTGTTGGGGGCCTTTGGGAAGGTGGTGCAGTGCGCTGTGGAGCGTGGGAGGTCGCATGCTATGGAGGATCTCTATGAGGCTAAGTTATTGAGCAAGGCCTTGACTGAGGTACCTGGCTATAACGCGGGTGCGTATGACGAGCTGGTGCAGGCTATGGAGGGGATGAAACTTCTCGAGCTGCCTCATATTGCACGGTTGGAGCGTGACCAAGACAATCCCATAAAGGTAATTATGGAGGGGTTGACCTTGGAGCGCCATATTTTGGAGGATGCAGAGGCGCAACCGGACTACTTCCTCAAGCCCGATGAGTCGCAGCTGCAGGTTCCAGTGTTTGTGCAGCCTCACCATATGCTGAACCCTTTTGCCCTTGAGAGGGAAATTCCTCTGAAGGAGATACTGGAGCGCCACGCGCAGAGAGCTGCCCAAAAGAAAGGTATTAAGGGCAAGGCAGTATTATGCGGTGTGGGTGCTGCACATATTCCCAGGTCTGATGGCGTTTCCGTGAGTGTGCCAAGCGTATCTCCCAAGGATGCATTGCTCTTGAGAAAGCTTCAAGAGGCGAGGAGTTCTGCTGCACCGGAAGATAGCCCTGAGCATCGCCATAGCGTGTAGGGTGTTTTTTTGTATATGTATTGTGTAAATGACAAAGTGTATCTTTTGCTTGTAATTTTGTGTAAAAATGTTGAATAAGATACTCTTTTATGCATAAATTAAGTGTGTGACTTAAAAATATACTTGCATTAATGTTTGCTAAGTTTTATTATTTGACCAAGTGTCTTGGCTCGTTATTTGCTAAGCTTTGTATGGTGTACTTAGTATTTGCACACCCTTCGTGGGATGCGCACAGAAAACTTACCTCAACGTCTCAAAAGTAAGGTGCTTAGCAAGGATGCGTGATCCAATGTTGATGGGTTTGCAACCCTCTTACTCAACGAGTGGATTAGTAGGTTTACTCATCCTTTATGCCTTCGTGGGTCTTAATTAGTGCATGCACGCCATGTAGGCAAAAATATAAGATAACAATATTGACATATATAAGTATGTACGCAATAAAGTGAAATACGTTATGGAGTTAGCTAGAAACCATAACATTTTATTGATACTTGCAAGGTTTTTGAAAAAATAAAGATACAATTCCTAAGAAAGAAAAGAAAAAACAAACACTTATTGGGCACATCCTAAAGTGCAAAGGTGTCTGTGTATTGGCCGTAGCCTCGCCTAAAGATAGCATCTTTTAAGATTGCAGATGTTCCAGGTGCGCGCTAGGTCGTGACCTTCCATATCGCGCAGCTGTATGCGCCATTGCCTAGCGCATCAGTGACCTCTTAGGGTCCTTCCCATTTAGGTCCAAGCTTGCCTGTGTCTTCTGCGTGGCTCGCATCATTGGCGTGGTGTACAAAGTCTCCTGGCCTGAAGGAAGTGTGTTTGACCTTTGCATCATAATACTTCTTCATTTTTGCCTTAGCCTTTGCTTCGCGTATAGCTGCGCGTTCACGTCTTTCTTCGAGTAAGTCCAAGTCTATGCGCCGCTCCTCGTCATTTGTTGTGACGTTGACCTCTGATGTTCGTATAGTTGGCATTCCTATCTCAGCTGGTACGACGGCCTCTGTTCCGTAGACAAGGGAGAATGGCGTGTCGCCAGTACTGGTTTTGATTGTGGTGCGATGCGCCCATAAGACATGTGAGAGCTCGTCCTCCCACCTTCCTTTGTGTCTGTCAAGGCGCGCTTTTATTCCTTCACCTAGACTGCGATTTGCGCGCTCAACTAAACCATTGGTTTGTGGGTGTTTTACTGAAGTGAAGTGTTGCGTGATGTTCAATTGCGCGCACCAATCTTTGAATGGGCTGTCGCATAACTGTTTCCCATTGTCTGATATAATCTCTCCGGGTAGTCCGAAGCGATAGACAATGTTGTCCCAGACAAAGCGTTTGACTTGGTTTCCCGTGATGCTCACCACCGCCTTTGCTTCAATCCACTTTGTGAAGTAATCTATGGCTACGATGAGGAACTTTAGCCCTCCTGCTGCAACTAGGAAGGGTCCTGCGATGTCAATGCCCCACTTGTAAAATGGCCATGGTGAGGTAATGGGTGTTAGCTCTTGTTGTGGTCGGCGCGGAATTGGCCAGTGTACTTGACAATTGCTGCATTTCTTTATCAGATCACGTGCGTCGCGGTGCATAGTTGGCCAATAATACCCCGACCGTAGAGCGCTTGCTACCACAGATCGCGGCCCTGAGTGCATGCTACATGATCCAGCATGGATTTCTCGGAGTACATAGTCTGCTTGAATAGGTCCAATACATCTGAGCCATGGTTGTAAGAAAGAGCGTCGATAGAGTATGTTGTCTCGTAGTTCAAATCGTTGCGCTGTTCGCCGCACTCTTCGAGCGTCCTTATGGTCTTGTGGTAAGACTCCCTTATTAATGAATTCAATGATAGGTGTCATCCATGTAGGATCTTGTTCTTCTATCACTGTGGATACTTCCATCTCCAAGATTGACTTGTTTTATAAGGTTTCTACCAATACATGTTTTGATAGGTGTGCAAAGCTTGTGGATGCGATCTTGCTAAGCGCATCAGCCTTCCTGTTGTCCCCTCTGGGCACCTGTTTTATTGTGAACCTGTCAAAGTTTTTAATTAAGGACTTGGTCTTTTCCACGTATTGGATCATGTGTTCATCCTTGGCTTCATATTCACCTAGCACATGGTTAGCGACTAGCCGAGAATCTACGTTTGCCTCTAAGTTACGTACACCCATTTGGATTGCGATGCGCAGTCCAGCTAGTAGGGCTTCGTATTCTGCCTCATTATTTGTGGCTGTGAATTCGAATCGCAGCGCATAGGTGAATTCTATACCTTCTGGATTTGTGAGAATAAGGCCTGCGCTTGATCCATCTACACATGAAGACCCATCTGTGAACAGAATCCAGGGTTCCTGCAGATCTATTTTGGTTGTAGAGTTTGGACTATCGCTATCTGACTTCTCAACAATGAAATCAGCTAATATCTGTCCTTTGATTGCAGTGCGCGGTCTATATGAGATGTTATATTCACTTAACAGTACACTCCACTTTTATAGCCGTCCTGATGCTAGAGATAACTTGTTTGATTGGCTGATCTGTGATTACAGCTATTGGGTGCGCTTGAAAGTATCTGCGCAGTCTTTTGGCTGCGAATACTAGAGCTAAGACCAGCTTTTCCATAGCGCTGTAGTTAGTCTCTGTCTTCTTCAGTGCTTTGCTTACAACGTATATGGGTGTCTGGACAGAGTTCCTATCTGTCAATAGTACTGCGCTAACTGCTCCATGAGTTGCCGATAAGTACATGATTAGCTCTTCCCCTGGTCGCGGTGCGAAAAGTTTGGTAAGAGATGCCAGATGGTGTTTTAGTTGTTGGAAAGCTTCTTCTGCTTCCTTAGTCCAACGAAAGTCTCCCTTTTTAGTACACTTAGTGAGTGTTTTAAAGAGGGGAAGTGATTTGTCTGCTGACTTAGATAAGGAGCGGTTTAAGCCTGCTAGCTTTCCATTTAATGACTGGACTTCTTTGAGTGTGGGCGGTGAGGGGAGATCAATAACAGCTTTTGTTTTTTCTGGGCAAGGCTTGATTCCATCAGGTTCTATTAAGTATCCAATGAACATGCCTTCGGTTGCGCCAAAGGTGTACTTCTTGGGATTTAACTTCATGTTTATTTGTCCCAATGTTCTGAATGTTTCCTCGATGTCGCGCACCAATTCATCCTCTGTGTGGCTTTTGATGACAAGGTCGTCAACGTAGACCTCCAAGTTTCGACCTACTTGTTTCTCGAAAGCTGTGTCCACCAATCGTTGGTATGTTGCGCCTGCGTTTTTTAAGCCAAAAGGCATTTTTGTGTAGCAGTAAACTCCTTTACTAGTGTGGAAAGTTGTTTTTTCTTCATCTTTGACTGCCATCTGAATTTGATGATACCCTTTGTATGCGTCTAGGAAGCATTTGAAAGGGTATCCGCACAGGGATTCTACCTTCCAGTCTATTTCTGGCAGTGGATAGCAGTCTTGTGGACATGCTTTGTTAAGGTCTGTGAAGTCCACGCACATTCTCCAACTGCCATCGCTCTTCTTTACCATCACTGGGTTAGAGAGCCAGTCGTGATAGTACACTTCGAGCATGATGCCTGCGTCTACGAGTTTGTGTACTTCTTCCAGAATAGCTTTTGCACGATCTGGGGCCTGGCCGCGCTTCTTCTGTCGTATTGGGGGATATCCTTCTTGGATTTGTAGCTTATGCTCTGTGATAGAGCGTGGCACTCTTGTCATGTGTTTTGGTTCCCATGCAAAGATATCTAGGTTCTTTTGCAGGAGTGCGCACACGGCTGTTTTACCTTTGTCAGATAAAGATCCACCAATCGAAACTTGTTGGTCCGGGTAATCGGGATGAATAGCGACCTTTAGGTTTGGTGTTTTTTCTGTGCGCTGTTCTGGAATATTCTCTACCTCAGTGGTTACTGCGTTGCATTCCTTTGGTGGTACTGTTGTGTTATAGAGGGTAACAACTCCTCCTTCTACTGGAAATTTGAGCATCCCATGCGCTGTGGATGACACAGGGCGCATGGATGAAATTCCAGGTCTCCCAATGATGTCGTTGTATGGTGAGGGAGACTTTATTACCATGAAATTTATCCATGTCGCTGTTGAGTGTTGTTCATCTCCTACGACCACCAGCAAGCGTAATTGCCCCATAGGCCAAATCTTTTCTCCTGTGAATCCAGTCAGCGACGTTGTTGCTGGTATCAATTGACTTTGGATTTTACGTCGCAGTCTTTTGAAACAATGATCGTATAGGATATCAGCGGATACTCCTCCATCAATGTACTTGCGGTGGATATCATGTCCCCCCTTATGTATTTCAATAGTTAGTGGCTCTACTACTGCGTTGTCCGCAGCTAGGGTAGGGAAGGATATCTCTTTTTCTGGGGAGAATTTTTGGCTGACTTTTTGCTTTATTTTACGTTGCCATTGTGGAAAACTAGAAGGGGGGGTTGAATAGTTTTACGTCTTTTTAATTTTATTATGAAAACTTGGTTTAGTTTTAAAACCTTGTTTGCTTTTAAAACTTTGATTCAATCTTATGTGAACTCAAATCTTGAACAATATGAACAAGTATATCTAAGTATGAACAATAATAATAATGTAAGCTAAGTATGTGAAATCAACACATGCATAATATAAACAATTCTAGCTATATACAAGAGATAAGTACGTAATCGTTTATCTTATAATCCTTAGTTATATTTTGTATGAAAACTATACTTGATCGAAATGATCAATTATATGTATGTAACCTTTTTAGTTTGATTTTAAAAACTTTGTTTTGTGAATGAAACTTTCGTTTGATCTTTAAGTAAAATCAATACTAGTACTATATGAGCAACTATATATATACGTCTACGTCTACAAATGTAATAACGATATAAGCAAGATAATAAGTAAGATATGGAAAGATCTAACCGCGAGACAAAGGATTTATAGTGGTTCGGCTACAAGGACACCTTCCTTGCCCTACTCCACTCCTCGAGTCACCTACTCGAGAGTTTTCTTCACTATGTCAACAAGCTCCTTATGGCGGAGAAACCTTACACACCAATATACACACCACTTACACACCAAAGCTTCGTCACAACGAAATCACACCTTCTTCACAACTACTTCACACCAACTAACTACACACCTATCTTCAACACACCAATAGTCTTCACTACAATCTAGTTCACGCCTATCTTCTACACACCAATAATCTTCACTACAATCTACTAGCCAATCACACTATCTATATTCCTAATCACAACTATCTACAATCAAATATTCACAACACACTACACAAAGATATATGTAGATATTCTTGATGATGCACCAACAACTTGGATGTGGAGGTCACAACAAGTTGTAATACTTCTTGTCTTGGAGGATAGAAGTATTCTTCTCTTGCACTTGAGAGGATGATGTAAGAATCACTTTGAAACAAAGGATAATGTATTTATGATCAAAGGATTTGGAGAATAGAAATGAGATCTAGAACAGAAAGTTTTGGGGTGCAAAAGGTGAGAAAAAAATCCAGGTTTAAGGTGGTATTTATAGGCAAAAGAATCTGACAGAGGAGCGTGGCCGGTCCCCTTAATTCATGGCCGGCCCCCTTAAAATTAAGGGGACCGCCCTTTATAATTAAGGGGGCCGCCCAGCTGAAACGGCCAGATTCTTTGTCTTTTAGTGGGGAAAGTTTATTTGGTGAAAAACTAACTGTTTTTGGTTAAAAATTTGAATTCATATATTTAGTATGAATAAAACATTTTTCTTTATTACCAAAAGTGTTTTTCAAAAATATATAATATGTTTATATAATTAAATAAACTTTGCATTAGTTAATTAAATACCCCTTTGATCATAAATTGCACTAAACACTTTGTTTATTCATACCTTAAGTGATTTGGATGTAAAGACAAATATTAATCACTAAATACTTGTTTATGTCACAAGTTTTAGTTCTATGAGTTTATATTTTGTGATAATCAAAACATAGAGATATTGATAACATGTTAATAATGTTTTTAGGCATTAATTTATGTCAACAATCTCCCCCTTTTTGATTATTACAAAACCTTAAACTCAATATATCTAAAACTTGTTTTTTGACAAGTATTATAGAGTTTACATTTCTCTTCTCCCCCTTTTTGTAAAATCAAAAAGGTTAAGCCGAGTAAGCTTCGCGAGGGAAGTTTAAACGGGTAGAATGCTCCCCCTTGATGTATGCTCCCCCTCATTTGAGAGCACCAAGGGAACGAGCTATGGAGATCTTTGCTACAAAAATATTTTAAGAGAGCAAGATACACATATATGCAAGGCAACAATTATGCAACTAAACAAAGATTCATTCAAGCATTATAGAAATGAAAAGCATTACAACATTCAATATGCTTGAAAAAATAACACAAAAGAAAAGACATAGTCCTATATTGCCTAAAAGAGCACTTGGACTTGCTTGCAACCAAAGGTTGGTTGATTCGTATTTGAAAGTGAAAATCATAAGCATATGGTATGCTTAGATGGTTGATGATGGAGTGTTTGGAATGAGGATGGTTGAGTTAGGGTAAGGTTGTTGGATTAATGGAGGTTGTTGGATTAATGGAGGTATATGTTCGGGTCATGAATGTTGGATAATTTGGTGGTGGAGAGTTTGTAGCGGAAGAGGTTGATTGAGGTTTTGGATGTTGTTCAAGTGAGGGTATTGGATGTGATCTAGTGAGAAAATATTCAATCCAAGTGAAGTGTTCATTGAATGCAATCATTTTTAGGAGAAAGATGCAACAAGGTTAATTGTTGACATGCTTCTCAAGTTGATTTATGTTGTGTGGTGATGAGGGTGATCTAGATGAAGGTGGATCCAAATTGCGTTGAGCAAGATGTAAGGCTAAAAGAGCACTAAGCTCATGGGCTTCTTTTAGCGCCTCAACGAACTTCAAGTGTTCGGAGGAAGGTGATGGTGGTGGAGCATGATAGTTGTCTTGGGTGAGGGTTTGAACATGCAACATAGGAATGGCATGTGAAGTTGTAGGATGTGGTGGTGATACTCTTGGTGGTGGAGACATGTTTGAGCTTGGGTAATCATGAAAACATGATATGGGTGGAAAAGATGCTTCATGAGTGGATGGTGTTTTTGTTGAATGAGCAACATGTAAAGTGTTGGTAATGAGGTTGGGATTATGGTTTTGGGATTGTGCATGCTCATCATAAGAAGGATCATTAGTCGAAGCACGAATGGATGATTTGTTGTTAAATGGATCATTTGTGTGAGAGTGAGGTTTAGGTGTTGGTTAAATATGAACAACATCGCTTGAGTTGTGAAAAGATTATGAGGTTTGAGTGTAATGTAGAAGGATATGGGTAGTAAAGGTTTTTGATATGTAATGTTGGTGAGAAGAAGAGTGGGGTGTTAGGTAAGTAATGTTTGGAAACATAGGAGGAATTTGGTGTTGGATGTTTGACAACCTCATTTGGTTTGACGGAATTTTAAAGGAAGTTAGGCTTTCTTCTCCAAACAAGTTTCTTGGTGGTTTTGGTTTAATGGGAGAGGAAATGATGAGATGAGTGGAGATTGAGAGGAATGAGAGTGTTTTATAATGTAGGATTGGTGGGATCAAGGATGGATAAACTTTTATGGAAGGTTGAGGATAGAATAAGTTTGTGAATTTTGGGAAGTGTAGGATGAAGTGGGCTAAAAAGTAGAAAAGGGAAACAGCACCTTTGATCATCAGATGGCCGGTCCCCTTAATTGGAGGCCGGTCCCCTTAATAATTAAGGGGGCCGCCTTATGATTTAAGGGGGCCGCCCATCTGGTGATTCCCAGATTGCCAGAAAAGGGTTTTTGGTAGTGAATTGCAGAAAGGTTGTGTTTTTGGTTTCAAACAAGTCCAACTCTTTGAGGCAATTAAACATAGACAAATTATGTAGGCAATTATGTAGCTAAAGCATGTTAACCAAGGAGATTAAGTAATCAAGCAATTTCATCTATCATGCAAACATACTCATCTAGCAAGCAAAATATAAGAGCTAGGAAACAATAAGCAACATCAAGTATTTCATAACTACATAACTAGGAGGATTAATCCTAATGTGTATTATGATAACATGGGTTTCTAGACTTGTTACAAACAAAGTCTTAATAGACAAACCATGGTCCTCTTGATTTGATTTAGTTCACTTATAAGTGTCATTTATATAAATATATATGACAAATATGAGATCACCATGCATGATTTAAAGAGACGTTTTTAGCATTATTCAACAATGTTTGAAAGTAGGTTTTCATGTAGATATGAGAGTTAATTGAATAAAATAGATTCGGTTTTACTTCAAAAAGTGTTAATGAAGGATAAAGAAAATTTTCTCAATCTTTGGTTTTGATCAAAACAAAATTGTGGATATATATAGTGAAAACATCTTATTTAAAAGTGGGATAGTTATTTGAAAAACTATTTTCTAAAATATGAGGTTTTTGCATATTTTTAACGATATTAGATTTTGACAACAAATATCATTAATCATATATTTTAAAAGATGTTTATTAAAGATCTCATGCTCAAGAGGATTGGTCAAGCCTACTATTATCTCATGCTATCGTTTCTACAAATCCTATGATCCTAAAGGAAGTGATGACTAAAATATATATGTTAGATGCGAGAGGGTTGAACGGGGTATAACCTAACATCTATAGTTCCTTTGTTTTTGCACGCTTATCTATCTTAATGCCATATTCTACGAGAGCTTGTTTCATCCATAGTTTTCTTACGCGAGGGATCTAATCCTACTTCTATATTAACGATTGATCCACTTAACTCATTTCACTTCATCACCATGAGTTTCCTAATAGTGGATATAGAAGATTTCCATTTTCTATTTTGTTCGGCAATGAACAATTTTATCTTATTCCTAGGAAAGTCAACCAATGATGTTTCTAGGTTATAAGAATATAAGCAATTATGTACTAAGCATTAATCTAACTAATCATTTATCTAAGCATGCAAATTATAGTGATGAACTTAAAAGAAACGCGTACCTTTTAGTCTTCAATGGAATATCTTCAAGCACTTCAAGTGACCATGTTGACTTATAGAAGACATTTGTAGATGATATTCCAACTTCTTCCAAGATTGACAATTTAGCCACTTGGTCCCCATTGTCTCATTGGTCCAAAGTTGTTTGGTCCAAACATATTTAACATTTGGCAAGGATGCATGTATTGTAGTAATATTTCCCAAGGATTGTAACTTGGTTGATAATTCCACATTTGATTTCTAGTGTTATTGTAATATTGTCTATTTTGATTTCTTCTAGGTTGAGATTTTTTAGATCTTGGATGATGATTGTTAGGTTTTCTTGGTGGGGGAGTTTTAGATCTTAATTTAGGTTTAGAGGATCCTACTTCGGTCTTTAAGGATGGTTTATAAAAAGTTTTTACTTTTTCATCATTCGCAATGGGTATTTTTCTATCTTTTGTAAGTATATACTTAGGATTTGATTCTAATGATTTTTGTTTACTAGATTCACATTCAAACTTTATACTTTTATTTTCACTAGTTGAAACATTAGTTGAAGTTAATCCTAGACCGGTTTTATCTCCCGAAGTTTCTTGAGCACTTATTATTTTCTTAAGTGGGTTACTACTATTTTTAAACTTGTCAAGTTTGAAAATTTCATCTTTAAGTTTTTCATTTTCATTATTAACCTCTATGCATGTTTTACATTCTATAAAAACTTCTTTTCCTTTTTCCATATGTTGTAGTCTAATTTTTAATTCGAGTACTTCATTTTCTAATAGATTATTAATATGTTTTAGTGACTTATTTTTAGCTATAACCTTTTGACCTAATTTGCATAACCTATTATATTCACTATCTAGGTCTTTTTTGTCTAATGATAAATTTTCGTCACTAAAGTATTTGGTTTTGGAACGTACCTCGCTTGATGTCTTAGCCATAAGACATTTCTCCTCATTTGTGATTTCTTTCTCATCGTCATCGCTATCACTCCAAGCTCCTCCAACAAACTCCTTTTGATTTCTTGACATCATTGGACATTTTTCGATGAGATGATTTGGATCACCACATTTGAAGCACTTCCTATCACTTTTGCCATTTTTGTCATCTTTATTTCTTTGGTTTGCTTTCCTTTCATCATGCGGTTGTCTAACGAATTTTCCTCGCCTTTTGAAGAATTTCTTGAAGTCTCTTACGGCCATCGCATATTCTTCGTCATCACTTTCGGAGGTTGAGCTATCCTCGTTACTAGATTCCTTCCTAGCTTTCAACGCAATTGACTTGCTTTGCTCTCTTTTTCCATTGACCATCTCGAAGTCTTTCTTTATTATTGCTTCGTAGACTTTCAGGTTGCCGATCAACTCATCAAGTTGAAGAGTTGACAAGTTCTTCGATTCTTCAATCGCCGTAACTTTAGCTCGCCATTTTGGATGAAGAGCCCTAAGAAATTTCCTAACAAAATTCTTACTAGAAAGATTCTCATCAAGTGCTTTTAAACTTGTGATAATAGTGTTAAATCTAGCAAAAGTATTATCTATTGATTCCTCCTCCGGAATCGTAAATTGTTCATATTGTTGAACAAGAAGATCTATTTTGTTATCTTTAACTTGACTATTACCTTGGTGAGTGATTAGTAAAGAATCCCAAATCTCTTTTGCGGTTTTACACATAAAAATTCTTTCATATTCTTTGCGTGGTAACGCATTATAAATAACCATTTTAGCCTCATTATTTTTTGCTAGTTTCTTTTTCAAATCATCATTTTGTTTTTCAAAAGATACAATTTCGTCCATTTTAGTTTCAAAATTATATTGAATAGGGGGAAAATCACCAAAGGTAATGACATGCCAAAGATCAAGATCTTTTGATTTCACATAAGTTTCGAATCTATTTTTCCAATATAAAAATCCATCACTTTCAAATAGTGGTGGTCTTTGCATAGATTGCCCTTCTAAATATTTTTCAGATTCCATAGATCGTTACAAGTTTTAAAATACAATATATTTTAAAAATCTTGCTAGACGTGGCTCTGGTACCAATTGTGGAAAACTAGAAGGGGGGGTTGAATAGTTTTACGTCTTTTTAATTTTATTATGAAAACTTGGTTTAGTTTTAAAACCTTGTTTGCTTTTAAAACTTTGATTCAATCTTATGTGAACTCAAATCTTGAACAATATGAACAAGTATATCTAAGTATGAACAATAATAATAATGTAAGCTAAGTATGTGAAATCAACACATGCATAATATAAACAATTCTAGCTATATACAAGAGATAAGTACGTAATCGTTTATCTTATAATCCTTAGTTATATTTTGTATGAAAACTATACTTGATCGAAATGATCAATTATATGTATGTAACCTTTTTAGTTTGATTTTAAAAACTTTGTTTTGTGAATGAAACTTTCGTTTGATCTTTAAGTAAAATCAATACTAGTACTATATGAGCAACTATATATATACGTCTACGTCTACAAATGTAATAACGATATAAGCAAGATAATAAGTAAGATATGGAAAGATCTAACCGCGAGACAAAGGATTTATAGTGGTTCGGCTACAAGGACACCTTCCTTGCCCTACTCCACTCCTCGAGTCACCTACTCGAGAGTTTTCTTCACTATGTCAACAAGCTCCTTATGGCGGAGAAACCTTACACACCAATATACACACCACTTACACACCAAAGCTTCGTCACAACGAAATCACACCTTCTTCACAACTACTTCACACCAACTAACTACACACCTATCTTCAACACACCAATAGTCTTCACTACAATCTAGTTCACGCCTATCTTCTACACACCAATAATCTTCACTACAATCTACTAGCCAATCACACTATCTATATTCCTAATCACAACTATCTACAATCAAATATTCACAACACACTACACAAAGATATATGTAGATATTCTTGATGATGCACCAACAACTTGGATGTGGAGGTCACAACAAGTTGTAATACTTCTTGTCTTGGAGGATAGAAGTATTCTTCTCTTGCACTTGAGAGGATGATGTAAGAATCACTTTGAAACAAAGGATAATGTATTTATGATCAAAGGATTTGGAGAATAGAAATGAGATCTAGAACAGAAAGTTTTGGGGTGCAAAAGGTGAGAAAAAAATCCAGGTTTAAGGTGGTATTTATAGGCAAAAGAATCTGACAGAGGAGCGTGGCCGGTCCCCTTAATTCATGGCCGGCCCCCTTAAAATTAAGGGGACCGCCCTTTATAATTAAGGGGGCCGCCCAGCTGAAACGGCCAGATTCTTTGTCTTTTAGTGGGGAAAGTTTATTTGGTGAAAAACTAACTGTTTTTGGTTAAAAATTTGAATTCATATATTTAGTATGAATAAAACATTTTTCTTTATTACCAAAAGTGTTTTTCAAAAATATATAATATGTTTATATAATTAAATAAACTTTGCATTAGTTAATTAAATACCCCTTTGATCATAAATTGCACTAAACACTTTGTTTATTCATACCTTAAGTGATTTGGATGTAAAGACAAATATTAATCACTAAATACTTGTTTATGTCACAAGTTTTAGTTCTATGAGTTTATATTTTGTGATAATCAAAACATAGAGATATTGATAACATGTTAATAATGTTTTTAGGCATTAATTTATGTCAACAGCCATGACTGTATCATGTATATGGTGCCAGCTTTTTCTTTGAGAGGTTCTTTCTTACCCCCATTCCTTTGTTTGTCCTTTCCCTCTTTGATGTTTTTTACAAGGTGGTCCATTCTTCCTTCCCTTACTAATTTTTCAATTAGTTGTCGTAGCTAGACGCACTCGTTAGTTGTATGGCCTTTTTGACCATGGTATTCGCAGTATCCATTCCCTACGCGCTTTTCCTCTGCGGTACGCATTGGTGGAGGTTTTGGGAAATTTGCACCTTCTGTTACAAATATTTCCCTCGGCGTTTTTGTGAGAGGGGTATATTTGTCATTGTCTCTTCCACTGCGGTAATTCCTGCTGCGGTTGTTATTCTGATCATTGGATTGTCTCCTAGGCTGTTCTTGTTGCCTATAATTTGAGTAACCCTTTTTGCTGTCCGCAGCGGCTGCTTCTCCTTGTATGAAGGATCTTGTGCGCTTTGTTAGCTCATCGAAAGTTTGGGGAACTTTGTCATTTAGCTTCCGGATAAGTTCTGGGTTGTTAATCCCGTTCATGAATCCTGAAATTTTTAGAATTTCGGGACACGCTTTGACCTGTATGCACTCATCCTTGAAGCGTTCCATAAAAGCACTGGTTGATTCCCCTCGGCGCTGTTTTACTCTGGCTAGTTCAACAGGGTTTTTAGCGCACTTCTTTCTTTGGGTAAAATTGAGACGGAATGCTTTCCGTAACTCTTCAAACCCCCCGATGCTCCGTCGTGGGAGTTTGCTAAACCATGTACGCGCATTCCCTACCAATGTAGAATTAAACATATGGCACCACATAGGTTGCGGCCAGTTTTTGATAGTAGCTGCTGATTCAAAAACCTTTAGATGATCATCCGGATCACCTGTTCCATCATATGTTTTCACGTTAGTGGGCATGCGCCTCCTTTTGTGGTCGGAGTAATCGCTGATACGTCGTGTAAACGCATCAATTTTCTGGCGTCGCCATGGAAGATATATGTCTTCATTCTCTTCTTCGCGGCGTCTTCCTCTTGATTTCCAATGTCCTGTTTCCCTATCCTCGTTGTCCGAGGAGTCACTGGAGGAAGAGTAGTTTCCTTTTCGGCGCTTGCGCAGGCTTCCTTCAGAAGAAAAGCTTGAGGGGCTTTCACTTGGGGACATTCTTTTCCCCAATTTGTCGTGAATTCTCTTGCTCCCAGATTTGGAGGACCCTTGACTTGGTGAATGCTGAGGTCCTAATCGGTCTTGTATCCCTCGACTGCCAAGTCTGGAGTGAACATTAGTGCGCCTCTCGCTGCTTTCATATTCCTCTGAGTATTGTGAATCAGATGTCGTACCCAGCCTATCGTGGATAGTAGTACGTTTTTCATTATCTGCGTGTCTTCCTCGTGGGTGGCGTGGTGGTGATGGTTCGCGTTCAGGACCAAAATTGAGCCGAGCTTGTAGGCTGGTACTTGACCTTCTCCTTGCTTCTTCTTGCGTGAGGGCAGTTAGGGTTTCATAATTTTGGGATACAAAATTTCCCAATGTTAGGTTGGGTGTGTCCTCGGTTGCTGCAAGAATGTCTGCCTCAGTATTGGGCACCCTATCTCGGTTAGGCGCGCCCAGTGGTACAGTGTTGTTCACTGTAGGTACAGTTTGGTGAGGAGTAGTGAAGAGGGTGCGTTGGAGTTCCTCAACGCTTGGGACCACTGTGGTGGTTTGGGTAGTCCTTACAGGCAGTTCTACCACTGGAAGAGGTTGGGTTGTCCCTGCCTCTTGGTGACCAGGTGCGCTGGTTGTCCCAGCAACCTACCTAGGGGTCGAATCTTGTTGATTCTTCCTCTGGGAGTCACGTGTTTTTTCTAACTGCAGAGTCCGCTGGCTTGAGTTCTTATTTTTTGTCATTCTAGTTCTTTAGTTTTCAGTAGGGGTCCCACGGATGGCACCACTTGTTGATACAAAAGTTAGGCGTTCCTGATTATGGGCTCTTGCTCTCGTACCAATTCGCTTCTTAATGCTTGAAACCTGCGCACTAAGAAAATAAACAACACCGTTAGGCTTATCGTGGGATTGTCTCCCACGATTAAACTCCGGCGTGAGAGTAAGTAATCGGTTTAGGGTTCTCGTAAAGAGTTTTAGGGTTTGTGAATCGTACCTTGAATGAGAATTATGTCATTCCTTATATAGGCGCAGAATCCTTGTAGGGTTCGTGCTCCTTACGTTTCGCACACATGGTGCTTATGCGGCTTATCCGGGTGATATTGGACAAGAAAATGATTTATATTTCTGGAGGGAAGCTTTCAATGTTCATTTTCTAGGAGGAGGATTTAACCATCTTATCCATTTATCCACACCAAACGAATCAGGGGAGTATTTGTTTTCATTCTTTTACCTTCATTACTTTTACATCCTTTTTATTAAACATTGGGGACAATGTTCAGCCTAAGTGTAAGGGGAGGGTAAATGATGATACCTTAGAGAATACAATTGCACTTGAGTTTGTTTGTTTAATAGTTGGTGTGTAATAAAACTAAGAGAAATACTTGTTAGGGCAATTTTAGCACAAAATTTAAATTTTTTTACAACATTTAGGAGTGAAGCTTTAACCTTAATGAGCGTCTCATGGATAGGAGTTGTATGACTAGCACAAAAACCGTACCACTCAAAAAAAATTTTCCACCCAAATATGTGAGGTTCGCCTTTAGATTTGTTAGGAAAAGCATTCATTATTAGTGCTTCATAGGGTTTAATTTACATCCATATCACTTAGGACTTAAGAAAATTATATTTGCATCCATAGGGTTTAATTTAAGAATTTTGATTTTTGGGCTCCTTACGAGCCCGTTTAAGGCCCGATTTTAATTTAGAACGCGTTTAGGGGTATTTGTGCTTAGGTTTTTTTTTTTTTTTTTTTTTTTTTTTTTTAATTTTGACTGTTGACAGAAATTAGCCTAAGGGGCAATATGCAGCCCTATATTTAAGCTACCAAATAAGTTCAAAAACCCTAAACAAGCTAAAACAAATAAAGACCTATCTATAAACTACTTGTAAAACCAAAATCAAACACTAAATCCTACTTAAACTTAACTAAAAATTGAAATCAAAAGGGCTGCAAAGGCTGTTTTGATTGTGACACAGACTTTGACCAATCTTTTTGACCAAAACAGAGTTGTAAATATTTGTGCTTCAAATAATCAGTGTATTATGAAGTATACGCACTTTTGGTGCAATAATGAACAAGGCTCTTATTATGTAGTATTGACTACAAATATACATTCAGGACACTTATTTTCACAAACGATAGCAAAAAAAAACCCATTAAAACTGACCTGGCACGCTGCCTGGCAATGTCGGTTCGACGGAGTTACTAGAGGGTACGTGTTGCATTGCATTTGAGTGAGTAATATGAACATAGATAATTTGTGTAACAACTTATGCGATTTCCCTTAAATTATGTGTTCTGAATTGCAGCTTGCATCTAGTATTAGCTCAAATGTAGCACGTAACAAAGTAGTGAACACATGTATCAAAACAATCAACAAGGAAAAAGAAATTGTTTAAACACAAGATTGAATTCCTCTTATATATGTTTCAATGTGTACATATGTTTTAATTAGTATGTCAAAATATTTTAAGTGGGCGGGATGGTCTTGAACTAATGTGATCAATTGCAACACGTGAGTGTATTATATAACGAGTTTTGGTTTAATGGTAGTGTAGTTAGAAAATGTTGGTATGGTTAGCAGAATAAATGTAGTGGTTTTTGGTCTAGTTACACATTTGAAAAATAATGTGTGCCAAACATAAAGATGAAGTATTATCTTAGTGAATTATAGATGTTTTACTATATTGTTCCAAAATGAATAAAATATAGTTTACTAAAACGAGATACTATACTACTCTTTTGATGTATTTAACCCATTGCAAAAACAAACCAGTCGGGCATAGTTCAAATACCGGGCAGGGAGAAAGAAACCAGATAGTCTGGGGAAAACCACCCTCACTATTGTCAACCACCTTTACCTCTGTCACCCACCATCATTTTCATTGATCAAGACTTTCTAACCATAAGTTTTCAACAACATAAAAACACCATTAACTATCTCCACTTTTGCTAAGGCACCCATAAATTTAGTGGTTCGAAGAATGGAAACTCACAAGGTGACGAGGATGTTGTCAAACGCATGTTGGTTTCCATCAAGTGGTGCTTTGGTTTCTTGTTGTCTGGGATATCTAAAATCATTAAATATTCCATGAATAAGGTTTTGAAAATGTATGATACGACTGAAAAAAAAGTTGTTGAGATGGCCAATGAAGTTACGTTAAAGGAAGTCATTTTTGTGGCCATGGAGTATGTGAAAATCAATTACAGTGTGTTGTTTGTTTTGGTTTTGATCGCTGTGTATGATGTGTTAAAGAACAAAAAGGTTTTCTAGTGTAACTTTCTTAAAAAAGAAGTAGAGGCATTTCTATATTTTGCATGGTCTTTGTACGGACAATTATTGTCGTGTCTTATCCATTTAATTTTATAATTATTTTTACTAAGTTTTAATTTATTTGTTTTTAAAATTCAATTACTATCAAATAAGCCACTGTCCTCAAACTTCTCATGGCCAAAAGGAAAACCATTAGTCTAGGGGTGTCAAACGGGTTATCGGGTCGGGTTTGAGGTTTTTGAAAACATAAATACCAACTCGGAACCCGACCCGATAAGATGTCGGGTCTCTCAGTTAGCGGGTAGTCTGGTCTACTCGATAACGAACTAATTAAGACTCTAAGCCGACCCCATTAGGCTATTGTGTTTATCGGGTTGACCCGATAAATCGTAACACTAAGTTATATAAGTACTACCCGAACGTTTAGAGTAAACACGAGTACATAGGGTTCCATCAAGTCTGACACATCAAGAGAAAAATAATATGGCCAGACCACATAAACCCTAGAATACTCATGTTCAATCTCTTAGGAAACACTATGCACAATAGTCTAACTAGATGTCGAATGTTGGGTCAATAGTCAAAGTAGACTAACCTGATTTGGTGACGGTTGTCACGATATCCCCCATTTAGAAAAATTTAGTCCCAAAATCCATTTGCTGTCTTTGGTCTCATTTCTCTGTATGGAGTTGAAAATATTAGTGTTTCATATAATCATTGTGTTCTTCAGTATACTCATTGTTGGTGCAATAATGACCACGTCCTTTATTATGTTTTATTGATGACAAATATACATTCGGGACATTTAAAATCACAAATGATAGCCAAAACCAAAAACCACCGAAACTGGACCTGGCGCGCTACTTGGCAATTTCGTTCGATGGAGTTACTAGGGTACGTGCTGCTTTGCATTTGAGTAAGCAATGTGAACATAGATAATTTTTATAGCAACTTATGCGATGTCCCTTAATTTATGTGTTCTGAATTGCAACTTGCAACTAGTATTAGCTTAAATGTAACACGTAACAAAGTAGTGAAGACATGTATTGAAACAATCAACAATGAAAAGAAATTGTTTGAACACGAGATTAAATTCCATTTATATGTGTTTCAATGTGTACATGTGTTTTGATTAGTAAATCGAAATATTTTAAGTGGGTGGGATGGTCTTGAACCAATGTGGTCAGTCGCAACGCGTGAGTGTATTATATAATGTGTTTTGGTTTAACGTTAGTGTAGTTAGAAACCGTTGGTATGGTTAGCAGAATAAATGTAGTGGGTAATTGGTTAGTTAGAATTAGCTACAAATTAACGGTGAGTAGTGGCTAACTGTGATAAGGAATAAGCATATCAAATAACACTTATTTTGACAATTTTAGTTGTTTTTTGTCTAGCTAAACATTCGAAAAATAATGTTGGCCAAACTTAGTGATGAACAAGTACTTTAGTGAATTATAGATGCTTTACTATATTGTTCTAAAATGCACAAAATATAGTTTACTAAAAGCAGATACTATACTACTCTTTAGAGGGAAACTACCTCACATGTCTATATATAGGGTACACAACATCACTCCCAATCATCAGAAGGTAATATAAAGAATATTAACAATGATGCTCACCCATATCATCAGCATCAAAAAAACAACCCTCACTACTGTTAACCACCTCCATCTCTGTCACCCGCCATTAGGGGTGTCATAAAAGCCGACCCGACCCGAACTCGAACCCGAATATAGCTTTTTGGGCGGGTCAATCGGGTCCAAAATTATATTTGGGTCATTCGGGTCAACCCGAATTGACCCGAGTTCTAAACAAGGTCGGGTTAGGGTTTAATATACATCTCTTACTCGGGTTCAGGTCAACCCGAGTAACCCGAGTTTGATTTTTTTTAATGTAAACTTTGTATGCCTTTTCTTTTATTAAAAGGCCCATGTAAAGAAGTAAAGAATAAGACTGATGTTCCAAAGTCAAGCCCAAAATATCAATATCAATGTTTAGTTCAGATCATACATTTACATAAAAAAAATCACGCACCTAACTTCTAAAGAACAAGACTGGCGTTTCAAACTTCCAATTCCAAATGATCAAAGCACACAATTTCATTTTAACTTGAATTTCTTACTTTTCCTTAAAGATTTGTCATTTTCCTACTAAAGGTACTACTCTTTTTAGTTAATTTTTTTTTATTCCTTTTGTTAAGGTTTCTAGGGTTTTAAGGTTATTTAAATGTTAAACATTATGTAATTAATCGATCCTCAGTTTTAGAATTATAGGGGTTATAATTTTTGTTATAGTTTTCTTGTGTTAGGGCCTGTTTCTTTAAGATTATTAGTAGATTAACTAGTGATTCACTGTTATAAACTCCTAATATGTATTTTTAACTATTTTTAGATGTCGACTCGACCTCAAACTCGGAGGAAAAAACAGTAGAAGCTGAAAGTAGGGAACACAAAGGAAAAAAAGAGGCTGTCAACAAGCGCGACAAGGGTAAAAGGTGGTCAAAGGTTTGGATAGACTTTGAAGATGTAGAACTAGAAGAAGGTGAGTCACCTAAAGATGTCAAAGCCATGTGTACGCATTGTGGTGGTAAGTTTAAATGTCATTCTGTCAAGCATGGTAATAAAAATCTCAAACGACATCTACTAAAGTGTAAACCTTATTTAGCCAAACAAAGTAAGAGTCAAACTAATATTATGATTGATCATGGTGATGGAAATAAATTGATAGCATGGAAATTCGACCAAAAAGAAAGTAGGAAAGCTTTGGAACACATGGTTATAGTTGATGAGCTCCCTTTTAGTTTTGTCGAACATGAAGGCTTTAGACATTATTTTAAGATTACTCAACCGTTATTTGATGTTCGATGTAGAGATGCTAATACTCAGGATTGCTACAAATTGTATGATGAGGAGAACAGTAAAATTCTTAATGTAATTCAAAAAAACATTGGTAGGGTATGTTTAACTACCGATAGTTGGACATCTTTGCAAAAGAAGAGTTACATGGCTCTTACCGGTCACTTTATAGATAATGAATGGAAGTTGAACAAAAAAGTCTTGAGTTTTTGTCGTCTTGATGGTCCCAATGGGATTGATATTGGAAAGTGGAGTAGAATCTTGTGTGAATAAATGGGGTATTGATGCTATAATGGCTATATCGGTTGATAATGCAAGTGCAAACGATAATGCAATTGATTTCTTAAGAAAAACATTTGCAGAGAAAGATAATTGTTTATTGAATGGGAAATGGATTCACATTAGATGCGCAACTCACATTTTGAATCTTGTAGTTCAAGATGGTATTAAATCAGTTGATATTTTCATTGCGAATATTAGATATGCGGTAAAGTGGATAAAAAAATCGGGTAGTAGAATTGAGAAATTTAAAAGATGTGCGAAAGTGCTAAATGTGATATCACGAAGAATTTGATACTTGATGTTCCAACGAGGTGGGACTCCACCTACAATATGTTGGAAGTGGCTCAAGCATATGAAGATGGTTTTGAAAGATATGATTTAGAAGATGCGTTGGGAATGCTATACGCAAAAAGGGTCTTTTGGTGCCGACTCATGGAGATTGGGTAAAAGCTAGAAAGTTGTGTGAATTTCTTAAAGTATTTTATGATGTTACTTTAAGGATTTCAAGGACGAAATATGTGACATCACATACGCTCATTGTTGAATTATCTGCTATTCGTGAACTTTTGAGAAAACAAATTTTCTGTGATGTTTTGAAAGTACCACCACAAGATGAAATTATTTATAAAATTGCCAAGGTGTTGAAAAAGAAGTTTGACAAGTATTATGGAGAGATAGAAAATATGAATGCATTATTATATTTTTGCTTTTCTACTTGATCCAAGAAACAAAGATGAATTTTTGCATATTATAGTGGTTAACCATTATGGAGATGAAGGACTAACAATGGTGGAATTGGAGAAAAAAATACATACATACTGAATTTAAAGCTCTATATGATGACTATGTAAGAATTCATGCTCCACCATCTAATTCATCTTCGGTAGGGAAACATTCTGATGATACAACAACAAATCCCCCCCCCCCCCCCACACGAGATAGGTTGAGAGATAAAATGAAATCGAGTTCAACATCTACTTCAACAATAAGTGAATTGGATAAGTATTTGTGTGAAAGTGTTGAGATAAAATGAAATCGACCTTGTTAGCTATTCCCGTCTCAACCGTGGCTTCTGAGTCATTTTTTAGCACTAGTGGGAGGGTGTTGGATACATTTAGGAGTTCTTTGAGTGACAAGAGTATTGAAAGTCTTATTTGTGCCCAAGATTGGATTCGCAAGGATAAGGATAAAATTATGGAAAAAGAAGAAGATTGTGAAATAATAATAATTGGTACGTTTCTTATTTTTAGTATTTGTCTATTTAGATGTATGGTGCCTTGCTAATTATGAATCTTTCATGTAGATCGAGTGACGATGAAGGTACTAGCTCTAAAAGAGATATCAATGGAGATGAAGTCTTTTATTATTGAAGATCAAAAAATTTTAGAAGGTTATTTTGTGTGGAGAATGGAAGCTTATTTTGTGGATTGAAAGCTTATTTGTAGATTATAAGTTTGTAGTAGACTAGTAGTAGTATGTAAATGTTGCTGCAAGCCTGCAACTTTTAGGTAGTTATTTAAAATATGTTGTAGTACTTAAAATGGTAAAGCCTTGTAGACTTTTTGGTACAACTTTAATGTTAAGTCTGCAACTTGACATTGGAAGGGTTAATGGTAAAGCCTTGCATTTCTTTTTAGTATTTCTAAATGATATTTTTCATTTGCACTTACGTTGTTGTTTGAATCTGTCTTTTAGATGATATGTTTTGGTCTCGTAATGATGATTATTTGCAACAAAGATTTGTGATCTGTTGAGCACCATATCTTTTATGAATGGAATAATGGAGAGTCATGTGTTATGGTAATACTTTATATTCCTTATCAAAATACAAACTGAGTAAATCAAATTTCTCAATTAAAACAAAAAAATGCATAATTCTTAAACGGCCTAGACCCGAACCCGAATTGACCCGAATCTAAACAAGGTCGAGTTCGGGTATGTTTTTTTTTAGTCTTGACCCGAGTTGACCCGACCCGACCGACTTGAACCCGACCGGGTCAACCCGAATAACACCCCTACTCGCCATCATTTCCACTGATCAAGACTTTCAAACCACAAGTTTCCATAACATAAAAACACCGTTAACCATCTCCACATTTTCTAAGGCACCCATCAAATGTAGTGGTTCGAAGAATGGAAACTTACAAGGCAATGAGGATGTTGTCAAATGCATGGTGTTTTCCATCAAGTTGTGCTTTGATTTCTTGTGTTTAGGATATCTAAAATTATCAAATGTTTCATGAAGAAGGTTTTGAAAATGTATGATACGGCTGAAGAAAAGGTTGTTGAGATGGCCACAAAAGTTATGTTAAATGATGTTATTACTTTGGCCATGGAGTATGTGAAAATAAATTACAATGTGTTGTTTCTTTTAGTTTTGAAGGCGGTGTATGATGTGTTGAAGAAAAAAAAGTTTGCTAGTGTAACTTTCCCCAAGAAGAATTAGACATTTATATATTTTGTATGGTCGTTGTATGAACAATTATTGTCGTATCTTATCTATTTTATATAATATTTGGAGCTTTATTTATTATACTTCTTTTTACTAAGTTTTTATTCATTTGTTGTTTAAATTCAATTGCTATCAAACAGCCGCTATTCTCAAACCTCGTATGGTTAAAAGGAAAACCATAAGTCTATGGGTGTCAAACAGATTATCCAATCGGGTTTGAAGCTTTTGAAAAAATAAATATCCACCCGCAACCCGACCCGATAAGATGCCGGGTCTATTGGGTTGCGGGTTGTCTGGTCTACCCGATAATGAACTAATTAAGCTATAACCTGACCCTATTAGGCTATCAGGTTTATCGGGTTGACCTGATAAACTGTAACACTAAGTTATTTAATAATATTGGTGAAATGACTTGGTTTTTGTGGACTCCAAATACTTGTCCCATTCTCTATATATAATAATTTTCGGTGAACCGAAATCCAATGAGTATAAAATAATGGTATTTAACACTTCTCACTTAACCGTCTTCTAATACATATAAATAATACTATTTGTGTACGCATGGAACTTTTTTTTTTATTATAGTTAAAGCTAATAAACAAATCGATAAAATACAACTTCCGTAACAAACTATTGTTTTCCTTCAGTCCGGCGGTCAAGAACTAGTAAAAAAGAAAGAAATTACAAAGTTGACCCACAAATATGCAGTAACTTGCAAAAATTATCCTATACTTTTAACTATTTACAACTTTTTCATATAACAAACTTTATTTATCAAATATCTAACAAATATATCGTGATTTTATGAATACAAAAAATTCCGCTAGAAGGATCCTTCGATAATGAACAAAACGAGCCCAATATTGATATACTTTTGACGTACACACGATTATATAAAAAAATGTAAAATTTGATATATATATATATATATATATATATATATATATATATATATATATATATATATATATATATATATATATAATAAAAGAACTTTTATAATGCACCATTAATATATCAAATAACTTTTAAAAGTAAACACTTTGTTTGCCAAATATCTAACAAATATGTACCGTTTTCTAGAATAAAAAAAATACTAGCAAAAAGGCATCTCGATAACAAACAAAATAAGCCCAATATTGATATGCTTTTGAAGCACGTACAGTTTTATAAAAGATGTTGAAATTTAATATATATATATATATATATATATATATATATATATATATATATATATATATATATATATATATATATATATATATATATATATATATATATATATATATATATAATCGTTTCTAAATAAAAGACTTCAAAATGCACCCTTAACCTATCATTAACTTTAAAATTATCTTAAATTTTTTTAAAACTATAACGGTCGAAATTAGCTCCGTCGTAACACACTGGGGCCCGACACAACATTCATTACAAAAAAGATGTCGTACGACAACTACAAATATAGCTTCATAATATTGTTACTGAGGCATACAAGCCTTTTGCTTATTGGGCTGCCTGTAACTTTGGGATCCATATGTGTAGGTTGGGACCAAGCAATTCACAACTGTCGATCATAGACAAAAATATTGGTAATGTAAAAGAACGAAATTGCACTTTACCTTACCGTCGCTATTTTAGAGAACGGATACAAAAATATAGAACTATAAAAAACGAAAAAAACCAAACAAAACTGCGACAATTCTTACAATGTCATAGATTAACTAATACACATTCACTAAGTTTACACGTTCCTAAATAAAATGAACACCGTGTTACGAAAACAGCGGTTACCCCGCCACAACGCGGCGGGTACATCCAACTCGTTTTTATACATAAGTACGTAATTAGCGGTTTAGAAATTGAAAGAAAAATGTAAATACTACAATAAATATGATCCCTTGCATAGTTTTCGACCCAATTAACTATGTATGTTGGAGATAAAATCTTTTGTTTAAAATAATTGGGGTGAGAAACTTATTTTTCTTTTTATTATGTAAATCTTTTATATAATAAAAGAAGTACATCATTTCAGATTTTTTTTTTGACAAAACAATCTTAGTGGAAAAAAATTGAACCAATAGGAATGCTCGATTTTGACACATAGGAGAAATCGAGCAATATGATTGACCAATAAAAAGTCAAAATTGAATTGATTTTGGTCAAATTTTAATAAATTTGGTGGAGAATTTGATTAAGGAAAAAAAACACATAAAAATATAGGTGTCAAATTTATGAAAATAAAACTTAAAAAAAGAGGAGGTAATTAATAAAACATTAGTTGTTGAATTTTAAATATATTATATGGAGTTAAGTGTAAAATTATAAATCTCTATGTTTTTTGATAACTTAAGATAAAATAAATAACCCCCGACACTTTATACTTCTACACTTTATAATATGAACTTTGTTTACAATTACATGAGTATTAGTATTGGTTTAAGATTTCCATCTATTAAACTTAAATTTTTTTATAAATGTACGAATTAGTTTTAACGAGTATTGGTACCCGCGCGTTGCTGCGGAATTCTTTTGTTGCCGTTAGCTACTTAACGTGAAGTTAGTTACCTAGGACTGACTTTGCAATTGATGTATAATATGAAGGACAATTTATGTAAATTATGTGAGGACTAAATTTGCAATGAACCGCTGAGATGAAAGACAAAGTATATACAATCTTTTTTAAAAATGTTAAAGATAACGGTCGTTAGTTAACAGCCGTTACATAACTAACGACCGTTAGTACTGAAAAAAAAAAGTTACTGTGTAGCAGCTACAGTGGTCGGCACCAACATCCTCCCCCCTTTTAGTATATACTAGCAGGGTACCCGCGCGTTGCAGCGGCGGGTACCCTAAATTAAATTTTTCCGGTGAATCATGTAATTTTAGTTTATTATGTTCTTTTTGACAATAAATTTACGGATATCAAAATTTCGTTTAGTTCGTGTCCGTTCGGGCTCGAGCCCGTTGGCTCGTGTCCGTTCATGCTCGAGCCCGTTTGGCCCATGCCCGTTCGGGCTCGAGCCCATTTGACCCGTTGCCCGTTCGGACTTGAATATTTGTATAATGTGCTTTATTATTTGTATTAGTGACATTTAATGCAGGAATTGTGTTTAAGTTGGTTGTACAATATGCTTGATAATTTGTATTTCTTATGTAAGTGGTGTTTTAATAAGTGCATTAATTGTATTTATTGACCGGTTAATTAATTGTATTTAATGTACATAATGTTTTATTTATTACTAGGAGGGTACCCGCGCGTTGCAGCGGCGGGTACCCTAAATTAAAATTTTCCGGTGAATCGTGTAATTTTAGTTTATTATGTTCTTTTTGACAATAAATTTACGGATATCAAAATTTCGTTTAGCTCGTGTCCGTTCGGGCTCGTGTCTGTTCAGGCTCGAGCCCGTTTGGCCCATGCCCGTTCGGGCTCGAGCCCATTTGACCCGTTGCCCGTTCGGACTTGAATATTTGTATAATGTGCTTTATTATTTGTATTAGTGACATTTAATGCAGGAATTGTGTTTAAGTTGGTTGTACAATATGCTTGATAATTTGTATTTTTTATGTAAGGGGTGTTTTAATAAGTGCATTAATTGTATTTATTGACTGGTTAATTAATTGTATTTAATGTACATAATGTTTTATTTATTATATTTAATGTTAGTATTAATGGTATGTTAGAATTAAATGGGGGGAAAATTGGTGTGTACTTTAAGCTTATTAACTTGTAAATGTCTAATTATATCTCATCACTTGTACTTTAAGCTTATTAATTTGTAAGGCTTAAAATTAAGCATGCTAAAATTAGAAGGCATTCCTCCTTTATAATATAGTAAGATATTTAATGTTAGTATTAATGGTTTGTTAGAATTAAATGAGGGGAAAATTGGTGTGTACTTTAAGCTTATTAACTTGTAAATGTCTAATTATATTTTCATCACTTGTACTTTAAGCTTATTAATTTGTAAGGCTTAAAATTAAGCATGCTAAAATTAGAAGGCATTCCTCCTTTATAATATAGTAAGATATAATATACGTTAAATACTTTTAAAATAAATATTAGTTTTAAACTTTCATCTATTAAAATATCTTTTTACTATGTACGTTAAATATAAATAAGAACTTATGTTATCATATTTAAAAGTTTAATCTATACGTACACGGGTTTGAATATTAAATACAGTTAAATTATTATTAACGGTAATATAAATATCAAATGGTAAGTACGAGTTACTATGATATGAAAATAAATATACGCGATTGTACTTATAACGACTCATGTAATTATTATTTAAATTTTATATACGTATATCCGGAAAAACATTTTTAAAAAACTTTACGGAGTATATTTTAACTCCATCAATGCTCATTATATGTTACTAAACTCGCACATTTTGTACAACATGTTATAAATAGTTAAAGTTAAACAACATTAACCTCAACATTAACATCTATATCAGCTAAACAAAGTTAAATCTTTCATCAATAAAAATTTTACAAAATATTAATTGATATTGATACCTAATGAAAAACTTATGGATACTTATTAGTTGTACTTATATCATAATTTTCACGGGTAAATTTTTATATATTCATATAGTAAACAAAAAATTTAAAATAAATTTAATTTATGTGTAAACTCATGTGATTAAAGAACCTTTGGCCCAATAACATTATAAGAAGACACACCCAAGAATCAAATACAAGGTCGATATCACCGTTATATTTACAATTTCTGCTAACCATTTTTCTTACTTTCACATATGTTGATACTCTAAACTTTTTATAATATACATAAGATTTTCTGTTTTTGAACTATAATATTATATAATTAAATTTTTCTAAAAAAACCCTTGTGTGCACAGGTATTATAACTAGTACATAGATATAAATATTCACAATAGTCGGGATCTTAAATTCCAATAAACTTATTTTTCTCTTAAATCGATCTTCAAAGCCACAAAAACCTTGAATAAAAATTGAAACACACTCCAAATCCATTTTAATTGCTTTTTCACCACGTCTAAAAAAAAAAAAAAAAAAAAAAAAAAACCCTTTATATACCAAAATCAAAAAGGCTCAATAAACCCTAGTATCCATCACAGATAAGCACTTTTCTTCCATTATTTGACGCCTCCATCGTTCTTCCATTCACCGGTAACATTCTTACTATTCAATTCGAATCTACTTCTTATGATTATTGATGTATCAGTTATATAAACCTTAATTTTCATGTTTATAAAAAAAAAAAAAAAATTAGGTTAGTTGTTATATATTATGCAACTTACTTCTATCTATTATATACTTTGTACTAACGATAACAATGTATGTAAACATTGGATTAGCATTTGATTAGGGTGTAAGTGTGAGTATTAGTTTCGATTTACGGCGCGGTTTTATTTGTTTCAAGCAAATGTTGAGTTTTAAGTTAGCGTAAAGCTTGTTTGGCAAGTAGCGTGTAGCATTTTGGATTTTAGAGTTTTACTAGCAAGCGTTTCGAATAGGAGTGTTTAAACAAAATCTAAAAGCTCGCTGCCAAACAAGCATATTGTGTGCAAAACGGTAAACGCTAGTTGATAGTTGCTTCTAAACACTTGCTGCCAAACACACCTAAGTTAATGTTTTTATTTCTCCGAATATGTGATATTTTAGCATCGATCAAGTTTTTTTGGGGCACTCGTGTATTTGAACTTTATTATCTAGATGCTATGCATTTATAAATAACGCGTAATTGAAAGTTACATATATAACTTTGCATATATTGGTTATATGAAATATAAAATTGTATGTTTATATCGGTTAACATGATTTTATACTGAAATATAAAGTTTACTTATCGTGTTTTGGAGTACAGAAACATAGAGATTGATCTCATCTACAACAATGTTGCTAGATTTTTTTATCTAGAAGAATAAAGGAATGCGAAACTAGATGAAAATCATTAGCCCTAATGCGCATAGGGGATAGGGCCAATTTGGATTAAGATGTTATTTACGTTTTAATGGTTAGACTTCTGATTTTGGCTCTTAATGATGTATGGTTTTTGTTTTCTGTCTGCAGGAACTATAATACAAACGCCCCCATAATCTACTGTGGCGTTGATACGCCGTCTTCTTCTATACCCGCATCGTGTAATCCGCAATCTTCAATCATCCATTATACATAGGAGGTATCTTATTAGCTGCTTTACTTAAGGTTATGCATCACAGTTCTCGTATTTTTTACGAAATAAAGGTTATAAATGGAATTTAAAAGTTGGAAGTACAAATTGCTTAGCTGATGCTACATTTTGTTTGGAGCTTGTTTTTGTTTCATTGAATTCTGTTATATTATGTTTAGCAGAGGGCATTTAAATTATATGAAAAATTGAAACACAATTCCATCTCGAGCTGCTTAAATTTTATGGGAACATGGGTATAATTGGATCTCATTTAGAGTTACTAATCGACAAAAACCTCTAGCTAGTCTTTTATTTTGTCAAGTTCAATTAAATGTATTGTATCTGCTTCATTTTTTGTATCAGTCAACTTTTCTTTGTCTGGTTTATCATGGTCATAGAGAAAATTATCCAACATGAAAAACTTTATCAGTCTGTGCTAAAAATTGGACACATTGATTACATGGGAACAAAAGTGCACTGCAGCGTGGCTGAACTATACAATAATAAAAGAACACGATTTGTCGAATTAGTAGTTTCCACCTACCTGATCGTTGTATAGTTACATTTTCTTGGCATACTATCATTCAGTTTGTACAATTTTTATTTTTTTTTATTTTTTTATATCATCGTTTGTTCTGCAGCTTTTGTCAAATTAGTAACGAGATGGCAGAGACAGATAGTGGTAGGAGCTTTAAGAGGAGGGACCAGCTTTTAGAAATGGAGCATGAAGTAAGAAAATTGTGGGATGAGTCTCGTGTTTTCGAGTCTGAAGCTAAGGATCAACCCCCCAAAGCTGGTGAAAAGTTCTACGGAAACTTTCCATTTCCATATATGAACGGGTACCTGCATCTGGGCCATGCATTCTCCCTCTCGAAGGTTGAGTTTGCCGCAGCTTACCACCGTTTAAGAGGGGCAAATGTTCTTTTACCCTTTGGTTTTCACTGCACGGGTATGCCTATCAAAGCATCAGCAGACAAACTTCGAAGGGAGATGGAAAAATTTGGCAATCCACCTTGTTTTCCGTCAATAGAGGAGACAGAGATCACAATCAGTGACACCAACCCTACACCTAACGAAACAAGCAACCCGGAAAAGTTCAAGGGCAAAAAGTCGAAGACTGCTGCAAAAACTGGTTGGGAAACCTACCAGTGGGAGATAATGAGGGGTTACGGTTTAACAGACGAGGAAATAGCAACTTTTCAGGATCCGGTTCAGTGGTTAAGGTTTTTTCCTCCATTGGCTGTGGAAGATCTGAAGGCTTTTGGACTTGGAGCCGATTGGAGGAGATCATTTATCACAACGGACATTAATCCGTTTTTTGATAAATTCGTGCGTTGGCAGATGAGGAAACTGAAAGAATATGGAAAGATTGTTAAAGATTTACGTTACACAATCTATTCTCCTTTAGATGGGCAGCCATGTGCTGATCATGATCGTGCATCAGGTGAAGGTGTTATTCCACAAGAGTATACACTTATCAAAATGGAAGTGGTCCCACCTTTTCCTGATAAATTTGCATTTTTAGAAGGAAAGAAAGTTTTCTTAGCTGCCGCAACTCTTAGGCCTGAGACAATGTATGGTCAAACAAATGCGTGGGTATTGCCAGATGGCAAATACGGTGCTTTTGAGATTAATGAATCGGAGGTTTTTATTTTGACTGAACGTGCTGCTCGTAATTTGGCTTATCAACGTTTGTCACGTGTTCCTGAAAAGCCGACTTGTCTTGTGGAATTGACTGGTCAAGATCTTATAGGGCTACCGCTCCGATCACCACTTTCGTTTAATGAAATTATATACTGTCTTCCAATGCTTTCAGTTCTCACTGACAAGGGTACTGGGATTGTCACCAGCGTTCCTAGTGATTCACCTGATGATTTCATGGCACTGCAGGTATAGAATTCTGTGTATTCAGTTGATATATATTTTACTATGATATGTTGTCAGGGGTTTCATACAATGAGTTATTTTGTGTTATAATTTGGAATAAGGAGTTTTGATACTAGATTCTAGAACATAGGTGTAAAATTTTGTTCCTGATGTCAATCAAGTAACTGGTAATAAAAAAGTGACTAGAGTAGTTTTATTTATGGTTCTAATATCTATAAAATCTTAACATTGCTCTTGTGCATTTTGATATTTACTTAACTGAACTAAAACAGTTGTTGCACAATGAGATTTTTAATCAAGCGAAAGGGAAAACACGTCTACTGTTAGCTTATAAGAGTAATTAAATTTGATAATTGAAGCAAGAAAACCATGATTTCTGGTGTGAATTTTGTATGATATTATGTGTCAGTTCACTTAGTTGTAAAATTCCTCGTGTCTGCTTTAATGGTATTTGAACATTAAATTTTTGCTCTGTATATCCTCTAACTTGGTACAACAATAATTTGATTTGGATTTTGTTAAATTTCTTATACCACCAAAATGTTATTGCAGGATTTGAAAGCAAAGGCTCCATTCAGGGCTAAGTTTGGCGTGTTAGATGACTGGGTATTACCTTTTGAGGTCATCCCGATCATCAACCACC